>OY757011.1:200105700-201305700 GCA_963580285.1 Lucinisca nassula | reverse complement strand
AACAACCACAATGCAATTTCCTTGACCAAATATTAATAAAATGGATCTTCACTTGTCAAGTGTCATGACAAAAAATTGTACATAATATTTCGATTGTCATTACTGACAATGGCCGATCTTAAGCGCATGCGAGAAATATAACTGTCTGTGTGTTCTAAGATGACTAATTAGACAAATTCTAGCTCTGAACTGACTGTGGCAGATAGAGCAACAGAGGTTAGAGGAAGACAACTCTGTTGGTGATGCATTATCTCTGATGCATTGTTTCTGTTTGATTTCGCTGATTAGTTTTTGCCTCATATTCATTAGCAACCCTTATGGTAAGGCCTCGCCACTTTGCTCAGTCCGGTGCAATTGTTCCCACGACTATGTTGGTGTGCTGAAGTCCTTGAAAGCCCCCAACCCCCCAGTAGAATTTGTTTCACTGACCGTTCCAGGGCGATTTTTTCTGTCGTGGTTTATTTTAGTTATGGTTTGCCTTTAATTGTGTGTGTGTCGCTTGTATTTTTTTGTTTTGTTTTGTGGGAAAGTAACTTTCCTTTTGGCTTTCCGCTATTGATGTTTCCATTAGGGTCTAGTTATTTCATGTTTGTATTTCTTTCCCTTTGGTGTCTCTGATGGAAGCTGCAGGTTAATTGTATCGATTCCTGATCATTGCCTTCACTTCTGTTTTGAGGTTGTCCTTGTAACACTTCTTCTGCTAGTACCCATCAAAGCGATTCCCAATAGATATACCATTGACACCATCCTAGGAAGCATCTGTTAGCATGGCTAAACAGCGTATGGGCACAGTCTTGCTTGAGTCTGTTTGTCACAGGCAATGGATTAGAAAACTCACCATCAGTTTGGACCCGTGACCTTGGTTAGACAACCAAACTTCACCTTGCTTGGGTCTGTTTGTCACAGGCAATGGATTAGAAAACTCACCATCAGTTTGGACCCGTGACCTTGGTTAGACAGCCAAACTTCACCATTTTTTCTCAGAAATTCTCACGACTGGCTGTGTCAAATGCTCTGGTAAGGTTAACTAAGGAAATATAGTTCTTAGTATTTCTCTTGAAGCTGCCTTGCTTTTAAGATCATTTCATTTGTTCCTCTGTCCTTTCTGAATCCACACTGTCTTTCTTGAGGAAGTTCTAACCGATCAAGGTGTCCATTCATTCGGTCAAGTAGGACTCTTGCAAGAATGTTCCCCAAACCTGACAATAAAGTGATGCCACGACCTGATGATCCCCTTTCCGTTTGAACAAGCGAATAATTGACGCAACATGAGGGATGGCTTCTTTTCTCCACATGTGAAATAATTCTGTCGCTTTCTTTGAAACTGAACTATCTCCTGCTTTGTAGATCTCAGCAGGAATTGTATCTGATCCTGGAGCCCTGTCAGATGCCAGAAGTTTTATTGCTTTCATTGTTTCAGTGACGGTTGGGAACTTGTCGAGTAGTAGGTTATATCCCACCTGTGCAAGTCTGTTGATACCGCCATCATTGATAGATGATGGTCGATTAAGAACACTATATCAAAGTGCACAGCCCCGCTTTTAAGATAGCCTCTTGTTGGTCAAAAGGTTATTTCCATAGACCTGCATTGAGAATAGCGGTGGTTCCTGAGCCCTGGGTACCATAAACTGTCTTTAGTGCATCAACGAACTTCATATTACTTCTATCTGAAAAGGACTGGATTCCATTACCTTACTGCTCTGCCGGTAGCATTTCCTATCTCTGAGCCTGGCCCGGAGGGCATTTCATATACCTGAATAGGCGGCCTTATTATGTAATGAGCTGGTATCATTGAGGTTTGCCTTGTTTTTTGTGTTTCTTCATTGAGTCCCTAGATTTCTTCGTTATTCTCGTCAAACCGATCCTAGGGAATCCGTTGCTGAAGAGTGAACTGTTTCTGAAGTCTGTCCAGTTCTCTTCTGAATCGTCTAAACACTGGCATTGCATCTAATCTGCTGCAGATGTCACGAATGAAGGTTTACCTATTACCGTATTGTTTCAGTTTTCAGACATCCAGTCTCTAGGCATTTTCTTACTTTGTAGTAGCCGTACAGGCTGAATGCACAGGTTGTGTTTGTTGACAACAAGCCTGTGATCTGTCTAGTATTTTGCACAGTCTTTGTCACTCTGACATCCTTTCTGTCCAGCCTTCGAACTATGACATGAATAATGAGAAACCGGATGCACCCATGGTGTCTGTTTTCGAGTTAGCAGATGGACTACTGCATTAGTGATCAGCAAATCATATTCTATACACTTCCTCAAAAGGAGGAGGTCATTGCTATTGCACTTATCTACTCCTTCAGTCCCAATCACTCCTGCTCAGATTTGGTGGTCTGTGCCCACTAAAGCATTGAATAGAAGTAGCGACAATCATCAGGAATCGATACAATTAACCCACAGCTCCCATCAGAGACACCAGAGGGAAAGAAGCACAAACATGAAGCATTAGACCCCAACGGAAATACCAACAGCGGAAAGCCAAAAGGGCAGTTATTTTCCCACAAAATGGCCAAAAGGCTATCCAAAATAAAATAACATAAGGGACACAAACACCCAAAGACAAACAATAACAAAAATAAACCGCGACAGATGAACCGCCTTGGAACGGTCAGCGGAAACGAATTCCACTGGGGGCTTTAGTCGATTTTACGTGGCCACAATCCTCGCCCTTACTTCTGTCGCGATTAAGAAAAATAATTTGTTCAGACCGCATGAAGGCCTCCTAACTCGCCAGTGAAACAACTCCGTGAACACAAAAATCAAATAACCACAGAGATGAAACAACGGTGAGGACTCGACAGCAAGAAACAACAGAAATGCTGAAGGAAAAGAAAACCAACAGTTAGACTCCAATGGGTCCGACCAGAGACAGAGCATGCCTCTTATCAGATAACGGAAGTCTCTCTAGAGGATGGGTTTATCTGTCCGGGGTAGTAGCAGAAATCACAGTATCCAGATCAGCATAGATCTTGCCTTTGACATCATCTGGGCTAATAATTGTGGGTGCATAGGCACAGACAAACATAGCATGCCTCTTATCAGATAACGGAAGTCTCAGCGTCATCAGGGTGTCATTTATGCCGTTTGGATGTCCTGAGTGCTTACTTGATGACGACATCTACTCTTGATTGACGCCGTTCTACATGCTTGCGACCACTCTAGTAGGAAATGTAGCCAGTACCAACTTCTTTTAATAGCCCTTCCTCTGCAAGGAGAATTTCACTCAGAGCTGCGATCTCAACCTTGTACAGATGAAGTTCTCCACCGACTAAGGCTGTTATTCGCTGTGTTCTGTCTGAAATAGCACTGTTCAGCAAGGTGCGCGCATTCCATACGCTGATTGTCAAAGGTATTACCGTTATCTTCTTTCTTGCTAGACCAGCTAGTGGTTTTTAAGCAGACAATTGTCTGGGCACCTTTTCTGGCTCCTTCCCCAGTTAAGCGGTTGAGCAGTGCGATCCTAAAAAGGTCTCTTCAGTCACCCATTTCGGCTGACGAAATCCCCATACTGCTTCATTCTTAAGGAAGGCGACAGTATAGAAGCAAGCCGCCTGTATGCAATTCCGCAACTAAAGCTTCCAGTGTTTCCTTAATTACTGCTTGCCGCTCGCCAATCGCCACAGGGCCTTTTGTGTGGCTTGCATGTGTGTGCTTTTTGTGACTGTGTTACTGTGTATATGATTAAGATCACATGAGCTGTAAACTGGATTATAGTAAGGCAGGGGTCGCGCAGTGTCAACCTCACTCTCTCGTCCTGAGCGAGCTGGATGCAGAGGCAGGCAGTGTCAAGATATCTGGAGCTAAGCCCGGCACGTGGATGACCATGACTTCCTTAGTGCCGTGTTATGTTCTCCATGTTCCACAACATGCTGCTGCATCGCCGTTCATCGCCGTTGAATCAACGAAATGATTTCTTCCGCCCCAGCTGCCGAAGCAGACTTTCTTTAGCTGAAACAAGCAAATCCAGATGTAGTTTTTTGTATGGAGTTGCCCTCTAGATGGATTGCAGATCAGGGATTGAGTGTACATACAATGTTGCGGAAATGAAATTAATCTCACACGGGGGAGTTATACACCAGTGGTAAACATTAAATTATGATATACGTTAACAACCGAGTTTTATTAGATTTTTGCAAAAATGCAATTTGTGGAATTAAAGACGCCTCAGTTTTAGAAGGCATCAAAATCTACTGATGTTTAAATTTTAATGATTCCATAAAGTAGGAACTATAAAACAATGCAAAGGTTTTCAATACGATACAGCATATCTACCCTAAATATTCGGACACCTAAAACAAAACAAAACTCATAGAAAAAGCGTCTTAAAACAGTTAAGACACAAATCAAACAGATCCTGCAACTGCCGGAGCAAATTAATGCAAAGTTTATGAAAATAAAACGCTCATTTAAGTATCCAAATATTTTCGTGCAAGGTCCATGGAGATCTCTCTTTTCGTTGCTCAATTTTGGGTTAAAGAGCACCCACAATCTACATTTGGTGCAGAAATGAGAAAAACAACCACAAATTGTTCCAGAAAAAATGTAAGCTCTTGACCAAAGACACCACCATTATACCGCACGGATATTTTATCGATATGCTGTGGGTATGTTGTTCGCAAATGGCAAAAGCCAGTGTCTTCGTGATGTAGCTCATATTAAAAAACAGAGGGCTAGCTACGTCTCGGGCGCTGAAACAAATTTGCAGGCAAAGACAAGAACGTTTCGTAATGTCGTCGGTCTTTCAGACAGCAATTTGTGTACGTACAGTGAAATTCCGCTAATAAGACCACCTAAAATTCAGACTATTTCTGCTTTAAAAAGCTTATTAAGTAGGTTGCACTTTTTATTTCTTCGTGTTTTCTGCATACAGTGTCCGCTAGTCAGAGACAACTTTTGGGACAACAGTCCCAAAGATGGTCTTAATATAGGAATTTTACTGTATGTGTCTCAAATGTTGACATAATCCAACATGTCGGGGTGTTGCATCCATTCACAATTATTCAAGAATGGTTGCATCAACGGCATACACTTCAAAGGCTTGAACAACATATGTACCACTAAAGTGTTTGAGAGGTGGTGGGGTCGAGCCACTGAGGGTGCCAGATCATGGGACATAATAGAGATAATATTTTTGTCCTAAATGAAACTAGAGCTGTCAGTGAAACTGACTAGGGCCCCGGCAGCGCTATCAGAGGAGTAGAAAAAATTTGTGGACGGACAGACGGACAGACAGACAGACAGACAGACGGACGGACAGAGTGATTACTATAGGGCACCCACACTTTCAGTGCGGGGCCCTAATAAAAGTATGCTATGCATGCTCATTAGAATCGCCATATTGAGGCAATTCTAATGAGTATACATAACATACTTTTTTTAAAGATGAAAACTCTTAATTATCCTGAATATATAAATCTTTGGCGCTATAGGAAGAATTTTTTAAAGTCTCGAAAGCAAGTTTGAACTACCAATGGTAAACGAACAGTTTCTATGTAGCATGTAGGCGACAAAATTTTGACCTAGTCAAGTTTTGATAAATATTTCACTCTACTACATGCTCGCAACGAAAACATCGAGAAATACTATGATGTTTCATCCCATGCGATTTAATGATGAAAAACGTGTGTATACACAGTTTCGTCATAATTACTTCCCTAGAACGATTGTAATATAAAGTGATGACGGATAACTGAAAGTTACCTGGGTCGAAGCCACAAGCCGCGATACTCCGAGACGGCCACACGCAGCTAAAAGTTTAGTGCCAGACGCTCTGCGAGTGCCAACTGAAGAAATAGAAGTGCCGTTTTAAAAGCATAAATGTTAAATATTCCAGACGTGTCTGTCGATTGATACGCTTTGATTGGAGTTTTGCTGTGGTATGGTGTCTAGTCTTTCTTCCACATTACGATAACAAACCCGTGTGATATATAGAGGATCTTACATGAGTGCCCATGTATCTTACATGAGTGTTCATGTATTATTGAATTTATTAAATGAGTTGAGGAAAAGGGATAAAATGCAAGGCTTTACCGAGCATTTTATCCCTTTTCTTCAACGAGTTTAATAAATTCAATAATACATAAGCACGAATGCAATATTCTATTTATCATATGACATTTAAAACGCATTTCATTCACGATTGTTTACAAAAAATGTTAATATTCCGCCATTAGTAAACGCGACGTCGTTAAGGACGTCGTACATGTAACGTTACGGGACGTATCTAGCTAATTTGCATATTTAATCCACTAGTGGATTATCGAAAATATTACATGGCGTTATTACACTCTCAGACGCGACGTAATGTGATAAAATGGAGTCATATATATATCTGCAGAACTAGAATTATAATGTTTACTCTTGCACACACTATTTTCCCCTAAATAAATACCATAATGCTCCCATAACGCATTTGGAAAGATATGCATAAGCAAACAGTGGATACCAAGATCATACCTCTCCAGTCGGATCAGGGTCTACACTGTTTGCAATTCCGTCTGCACTGTTTGCTCTCCTTCCTGGGTCATGAAACAAATTTGTTAAATTTTAGGAGAATTACAGCAAGTCCTTAAGGTGTCCGCATGTTTAGGATTTTCACAAGGGCAATCCTTTGGAAGCAAGGACTATAGTACAGAACTAAAATGTTTATCTGGGCCAAGAACTAAAATGTTTATCTGGGCCAATAACTAAAATTTTTATCTGGGCCAAGTACTAAAATGTTTATCTAAGCCAAGAACTAAAATGTTTATCTGGGCCAAGAACTAAAATGTTTATCTGGGCCAAGAACTAAAATGTTTATCTGGGCCAAGAACTAAAATGTTTATCTGGGCCAAGAACTAAAATTTTTATCTGGGCCAGACTAGTTAGTTTCCTTGATCCTTCCCATGAACATAGTGCAGCTTTAATACATTTTGTGGTCCTTTGGGATCATTAATTCCATTTAATTCCATTTTGGAAAATATGTGAGAGTCACTGATGGAAAAAGGCTAGTCTTGCTAGTAAGAAAATCTTGTATACTCCATAGAAGTTCTAACGACTACACAGCCCAATCATATTGGTCTCTTCTTAATTTTATAACGACTACTCAAACCTATTGTATTGGAGCAGAGATAAGAAATATAAAGCATAACCCTGTAAACACCAGTTTTCTCTATATATATTTTGGGTTCTATAGGGATTTTCTTTACACGGACTTGTTAACATAATATGTAAGCCGCGCTTAGTGAAAATGTGTCCTAGGACAGGGTATTCATTACAAGGACTTGTTAACATGATGGTTTATAGATATTTTGTTACATTTTTCATAGAACAGCATTATGGGTATTTGTTAAAATGTAATCTACGTGATTATTCAAACGAGTTCACCCACTAAATGTATCTAAAGTAACTAAGCGTTACGATAACACATCCATGTGACATAGAAATACTTTCATATTCGAGATATAGGTTGTGAGTGTTGTTCTCACGAGCACCTACGGCCTATGTCTTGGGACAAAGAAAAAGAAAAAAAAAACATGAATGTATAGCCCTGTAAACCCCAGTTTTCACAATGCAAACTAGAAGTACTCATTACAAGAAGTTTTTAACGTGATGAATAATTCTTGTTACTTCATCTTATCCGGAGCCATAGCTAGCATACACTGAAATGTCAAAAGACAATGCTTATTTCACTTGACGTGAGAGCATATCTCTTCATTACCTGTTGTGGCATAAGAATGAGTTATTATTAAGACAAATTTCTGTTCGTTTGAAGTAACAAGTGGATTGCCGGTATATACTACAGGAAAATATAGTCTCTATCGCCAGCAGCAGTCCTGCTACAAAAGTGGTTCCATGTGTGGAACTGAACCAACATTATTAAATGACCCAGCGCACGACAAATCTACAATAAGACATGTGCGTCCAGAGAAGAATCAGATCAGTCTGCGCATCCATATTGTATAACCATAGAATTATCTTGCTGCATGGTGGAGCATTGCGTCCTTAGCTATCCACAGAGCGCACAGTCTTCGCTGGGCGCACATGTCTTATTGTAGGTTTTGTCGTGCGCTGGATAAAATGCCAGTGTTATGTAATGAGCAACAGAGATGTGGTGGAACATCGCAACTGCCCAATGCAGGTGACTGGTAAGTCGAACTTCGATGGCTCGAACCAATTTTGGTCCTTGAAAATTTGTTCGAGACAGGGGTAGTTCGAGCCACGTATTGTTTACCATTAGTGTCATAAGAGGAGTCATTATGGAGATACGAGTAATAATGGGATATCTCTTTGGTTTTTTTGTTTGTTTGTTTGATGTGGGGTTTAATGTCCCCGTCAACACTATTAAGGTCATTTTGGAGACGTTGCTTCCGATTTTGTGGGGCTTTTACCCGACAATGAGATGAAATGACATCTCAAGCCCTGCCTTCCAATGAAGCACAAGGGTTTATATGCATGGACGGTCCGACACGCACCACTTTGCCTGGCCAGGCCTAGACCTCTTAAGAGGCTTACCAGTACTCATGTGTGCGGTCGGTTTCAGCACTGCGTTGAAGCACCGTGCAGCCCAATCTATTTCTTCAAGCCCCGACGGGCGGGGGCGGGATATCTCTTTGGTGTTATACATTATAAATGTATGTCATATGTACTCATAGGAATCGCCTCATTGAGACGATTCTAATCATATCATACATTTGCAAGATAAAAGAAGCAAATATTCCTATATCGAATTGAGGACTCAAGAACGGGTTCAACTCCTCCATGGTTAACGAGCCAACGGGGCTCGAGCCATTGGTGTTGCTGTATATTACAGGTGTTGTACGCACATCAGTAGGCCCGTGAATATCTTGATAATATGATGCGCGCCCGACTCATCGACTCATCACCGCGTCGATGCCATTATTTAGTATAGAGATCGATTATGAAAATTTGCTACTGTCATTCTCTCCCAAAGAACACCTAAAAGTTCCTGGCGAAAGAATGTGCACCTTACTGATTAACCACTTGTGTACAATCTGAAAAGAAGTGTGGTTAGGTAAACCTAGGAAGGCTGCAAGCCAAATTCAAGGTGCAGACAGAGGTGCTAGATGAGTTCCTCCTTGCTGATGACAAGGCAAAGGTGCTACAACAGTCGACAAGATGCAAAAAGTTGTAGATAAAGTATCTGACTCCTGTGACAGCTATGAACTCACAATCAGCATAAAAAAGACTGAGGTGGTCTTGCAAGCCTTAAAAAGAGCCAACCATCACAGTGAAAGGTCAAAGATTGCAAGTGGTAGATAGGTCTACTACCTACCTTGGGAGCAAACAGCCAAGAGCCGTGCGTATTGATGACCAAGTCAATGCCAGGTTTGCGAAAGCTAGTGGAGCATTAGGCCGACTACCTGGTAGTGTTTGGGACCGAAGTGGAATCAGGAGTGACATAGAGCTGAAAGTCTACAGAGCTGTGGTGCTGCCAACACGGTTATATGCACGTGAAACGTGGACAGTTTATCAACGGCACTCCAAAAGACAAAACCACTTCCATATAAGCTTAAGAAAACCCTTAAGAATTAAGGACAAGACAGGACTCCAGACACAGATGTCCTCAAAAGGGCATGGATGCAGAGTGTACAAACACTTCTGAAACTGGCACAGTTCAGACGGACAGGCCATGTTACCAGGATGCCTGGGAAATGGTTACCAAGGCAAATCCTCTATGGAAATTGGAAACAAACAAACGCTCCCTTGGTGGTCAAGGATACCCTCAAATCCCCCTCGAAGATTTCAACATCCAGAGTCGTGGGAACAAATTGCGCAGGACAGAGAAAAAAGTAGAATGGGTGCTAGTGAATATGAGGCAAACCTAATTAGCGAAGCCGAACAGAAACGTGCACAGTGCCACCCCAGAGCTAAGCCATCACCGACAGAGCTGACTTCCTCTATGTTCTAAGGTTCTATCTGCAACAGACAGTTCGGAGCTAGAATAGGCCTCGTCAGCCATATGAGAACACACAAACATTAGCATTTCTCGCATGTGATTCTCGCTTTGTCAGTAATGATAGACGAACTATTATCAATTTTATTTAAGTCATACGTAATAACAATAACAATCTATGTCGTCATTTTCGTCTTATCGTCGGACTTTGGTACAGAAGATCGGGGATAAGAAGAAAGTGACGTCAGCGAATTGATTTTTGTGTTCTAGGAGATATTGCACTGGTGAGTTAGGAAGCCTTCATGCGGACTGAAAAAAAATATCTGTCTAAATCGTAACAGAAGTAAGGTCGAGGATTGCGGCCGCGTAGAATCGGTTAATGCCCCCCACACCCTCCCTCCCACCAGTGAAATACCTTTCACTGACCGTTTCAAGGCGGTTCTTCTGTCAGGGTTTATTTTTTGTTTTAGATGAATGTGTGTACCACTCTTATCTTTGTTGTGGAAAGCCATATGCTTTTGTGTATTTGTTTCTTCCCATGAGAGATGAGGCGGTTCTTCTGTACCCACGTGTCCGCTCCGGGGAACGGAAGTCACGGGTTTGATCCCGGGCCGCGACATACCAAAGTCGTTAAAAATGGTACTAGCTGCTCCTTGCTTGGCACTCAGATTTACGGGGTAGAGCTAGGACTGGTCGACTCAGTGTCAGGATAATGTGACTGGGTGTGGTATCATGTAATGGGGCTAGGACATGATACTGAGGCAGCACTATAAAAGTGAGCATTGAGCTCCCCGTCGCAACCAGACACCGTCGTGAAAAATTGTTGAAAGCAAGGTTAAACCCGAATTCACACACACACACTCTTCTGTACCCACAACCTTTGTCTTGGAGCTCTTACGACGTGAAAGCCGTGACAAAGGAAAGAAGCATAGCCTGAAAAAATCCCCGCCTATGGTTGGATTCGAACCTGGGTCGCTCGGGTGATAGTCCAGTGCTCTAACCGCTGAGCCAAAGAGTCGACTCCCTGACGCAGTTGTCAGAGGGTGGTTATAAACCTAGAAGCTATGCATATGATCTAGCAAGGTAGATAATGGAAGGGAGGTAACAGAGCAGAAATAAGAAAAATTATGAATACCCCGTAAACCCCAGTTTTCTCTATATATTGTGGGGTTAAGTGGGGTGTTCATTTCACGGACTTGTCTGCGTGATGCGTGAAGAATTTTACTTCCGGTCCGTGGTTTCGCTATATCAAGAAAGAAATGAAAACTGCATTCTTAACAACTGAGGACTCGAAGCACTGAATCACTGACGCAGCATAGATTTGTAAGTGCAGAGGATTCCAAGCACCGCATACACATTCAGGTGTACTTTTCTAGAAGTCTTTTTTTCTGAAACCTCTCAAAGTAATTGATTTGATCGAAACAGATGATGAGTTTATCTTTCGCAAACAGTGGTGCATCTCTCATCAACAGTTTAGAATTAAATATCTCTCGTTTTAAAGATTTGTGGTTTTCGAAACTTATTTATAGACAAACTTGATGAAATTATCTGCAGCGAGCATTTAAAGAATTTGATATTCTGAATCCACAAGTAGAGAAAGTCGATTTTGAAGTTGACTCCGATACCACGATAGTTGTACCGTTTTCACGGAAGGTCAGGGGCCAGTTGTTTAAAGCATCTTTAGCTTAACGAGATCGTTAGTGGTCATATTGTTAACTGTTCTAGCAAGTTCAATATCTAAATTTTGGTATTTTTGCGGAAAAAAATGTGAGCAGCTTATGCATTTGCAAAAGCTGCTCACATTCTTTTCAGCAAAAATATTACCATATTTGTCATAATAAATGATCAAAGTTTTAACGATATGTTAACTAACGACATCGTTAGTTTTTAACAACTGGCCACAAATGTTTTCCTATTGGCTACTCCTGATTTCGCCCATCTCAGATTAATAAGTGAAATAATCTTGAAAGGGCAGTAAAATCAAAACAAAAAGATAGAAAAAATAAAACCTGTCTGCATGAAACTAGCTTGGCTCAACAGATACTCATTGTAATAAACAACGAAACCACTGATCAGATTGCGCAAATTTACAATGTGATCTGATTCTTTGCTGATGCATGTGTCCGAAGACTCTGTTTCACTTCATATGAATATATTTGAATAACACTTCACACGAGTGATCATTTCTGTGAAGTACATGAAACGAGCCTTCGGCCAGTTTGATAATTTTCATACGGAAATTACCATCGTTTTGTCATATTAGTATTCGTCTTTGTATTTTATGCCATGTTAAAGTTTCACTAGAAAGCAATACGTTTTAACGGACGGCAGAATAACGTTTCACGACGTAACTGTCTGATACATGTATTATTCGCGTTTCCTACGGAAACTATGTAATGGCGTTATGACACTGCTAGCGACATTTTGAGGACACATGCATTTACTCTTTTAGGTGAATGCCAAACACATTTCATCGTGTGTGCTGAATATATCAGAATTTTCACCAGTGCTTCGCACTCGTAAAAATTATGATGTTTTTAAAGCACTCGATGAAATATTTTGGTATTAAAAAGGGGTAAATTTGCTTTTTATTTTATACGAAAAACAAAACAAAACTGCTGTACGGTCTGCTACTGTGAATAACACGGTTATGTTAATTTTAATATCATATATATTTTCACAATGTAAAAATACCATTTTTATTTACAATGTTTTTCATATATGCATTGATTTCACTGCTAAGTATATAAAAAATATTTGAAACTTGCTATACCAGACAAAGCATTGTGTAATCACATTCGTGTGCTAAAATGGCGTCTTTCATATGACATATTTCAGATAAACTTTTTTATATTTGCCTTCTTGTTGGTCCTAAGACAGATTGCGGGTGCTCGTTAGAACCGATTCATTGCAATGGTTCTCCCGAGTAACCATCATCTTTGTTTTTTAGCACTAAAAAGGAAAATAATGAACTTCCGTGTCAGTCCCAATTTTTACTGTATAAAGTGGGGTTAACAGGATTATCTCATGAACTTGTTACCCTGATGAATAGATTTTCTTTTATCATATGACGTCGTTGATAAGCAGTGGATAACGTCGTGTAATAAAAATCGTATGACCACACGTGTAATAACACTTTGGCGGGATTAAGTAACGTCATGACGACGTCCATGTCAACAATGCTTTTTTCGTAGAAAAATTGTCAAATTAAAAGGCGATGAAATCCAATTTAAGTAGTCATATGATAAAGAGAATCTTACACTCGTGGTCATTTCATATGAAATTTATGAAACTCGCCGAAGGCTCGTTTCATCAATTTCATATGAAATGACCACTCGTGTAAGATCCTCTATTTATATATTTCTTTTTTACTTTTACCGTAGTAAGTGCTTGCTCATTTTTTGATTTTTATTTGCTACTTGAAGTCCTGACATCAGCTAATTTAATTGTTGTGGTTCTGAGCCAGCTGGGTCGACTGTTTCTTAGTTTAGGCTGAAAAAAAAATGTTTATCACTAAATAGACTTTGCGATATCACAAATTCAGTCTTACTTTGTGGTATCACAAAATCGGTTTAGTGATATCATAAATAAGGGATTTATTGTAAAACTGCACGCCATACTTCTGTGCATAATAACTTTGGGTCGATTGACATGTGCATGCTGGTCTGCACATTTGTGTAAGCAAATAATATATTACGATAACACACCCGTGTGACATAGTGAATTCTTTCATATCTCAAAAATGGTTATTTTCTTTTCAAATATGTCATGTTTTTCTTATTTATACTCCAAATAATATAGGTTTTGGGTGCTCAATAGAACCGCCTCATTGAGACCGTTCTAACGAGTACCCAAAACCAATGTACATTGGCAGAAATAAGAGAAATAATGTTTACCTCCGTAAACCACAGTTTTCTCTACAAAGTGGGGTTCCCATTAGGGTCTAGTTGCTTCATGTTTGTGCTTCTTTCCCTTTGGTGTCTCTGATGGGAGCTATGGGTTAATTGTATCGATTCAATTCCTGATCATTGCCTTCACTTCTATTTAGAGGGGTGTTCATTACTGGGACTTGTTAATATCATCGGGTGTTAGAACCGCCTCATTGAGAAGAATAGTGTATACCTCTGTAAACTCCGCTATTCTCTATAAAAAGTAGCGTTAACAGGGGTGTTCGTCACACGGACTTGTAAACTTGATGTCTTCTACTGAAACCTATGACAGTATCTTTTGCATTGCAAGAGCTTGTCACGTTAGAAGTTTAATTAACCCATTCCCACTCGGGGACTTTGTGAAGTTTGCTGATTTTTCACAGTGTTGCCTAGGACAACAACTTCATATCGAGGCTTTAGCGCGAAACTATTCTAAGTGACATTTTTGGTGAAAAACACTTTTTTCCATAGTTTGATGGTATTTTACATTTTACAACATGTGTACAAATTTCCCAATTGTGCACTAACAAATTGCTGAGAAAAACACATATTTGTCCAACTAGTTTATCTGCATTTTATGATTTCAGTCAGTGCGAAACTAGTGCATCTGTTCGTTTAACCCTTAAATCCCAGTATTTTAAGCAAGCACTGTATACCTCATCAGACGCCGTGCTATGCCCTGTTATGTTGCATCTGATTAGATATCTACTGTTTGCCAATGCCCCAATACACGAGCCAGTCCATGTTTTACTTTTTACAATGCTCTGACATCACAAGGAGGAGACTAGCACTGCTATAAATAACTGGTACCTGGATTTTGTCAGTGACAGTCACATGGACAATAGCAGGGGGAAGCTTCTGTAGTTAGTAATTTTGTGTCGATTGATAAGCCATACCCCAGTACACTAGTTCAGTCCAGGTTTTACTTTTTACACCGCACCCTGACAACAAATGGAGAAGACTAGCACTGCTATAAATAACCGGTAGCTGGGTAGTGACAATAACAGGCGGTTAGTTACTCTGCTCTATAATTTAGACTTTTCAGCTTCATCCTAGGCCCTTCTGTATACTTGTATATACTAAATAGGACCAGTACAACAGATTCATCTTTCTGCATTTACAATATTTCATTGATAATGCTGAAGCGCATTTCCAAAACAAGCCTTAAAATATTTTGCACACTTGTGTTAACTGCCTTCTTACTGTATGTCCATAAGACTCTGGCAAGCAGTAAAGATTGCTGCAACTGATCAGCGGCTTCACTAAGTACATAAAGTATATAGACTTTTGTTAAACTTGCAATATATAAAACAAATCAGAAACCCCTTAAATTGGAATGGACCTGTACAAGAGTATTAGATGAAGACCCTATTTGTCACACCGCTGGCAAGATTAAACTGAAGCAAAGTCTGCCAGGCAGACAAACCAATCATGGGTTCAGATATCATACATACCTCTCTGTGTATTTACTGTCCCCCTCCCATTGGGGCTTATACAAATAGATTGGGCTGCATGGTGCTTCAATGCCAAGCTGAAGCCAACTGCACGAGTACTCGTAAACCGCTTTGATGGTCTAAGCCTGCCCAGGCAAAGTGATGCAAATTAGACGCTGAATATTGGTATGTTTGGGTGGTAGGGCTTGAGATTCCATTTTATCTAAATGTCCGGTAAAAGTCCCACAAAATTGGAAGCAGTTAACACATCTCCAAAATGACCTTAATAGTTTCGACGGAGACATAAACCATCAATTCAAACAAACAAACTTCTGACAACAAAAATCACAGGCAAAGGTTGTGTGTGTATTGTAATGACACAGAACCTGTAGTTAATGGATAACTGCTTTATTTAATAAACATTGAGCCAGTGAAATTCTTGTGGCTTGTATAAGCATGGCTGGGTGGGGGGTGGGGGTGGGGGGCAAACTATGGATTTTCCAATCTAAATATAGCCCACAAGTTTATGTTCCATAGCGTCCGTTAGTCACCCGATAAGGTCCATCAATGATGTCCTGCATATTTTTCGGCTGCGTCCGGAAATGGTGATTTCAGAGAAAACACAACTTTTACCCTGTAGTTGCCAATCACAAAAATTGTCGTCTGCTTTGTTGTCTACTTTAAAAGTTATTGTTGCAGACAATGTGGACCAAGATCAGACAGCTACCCTAGGAGCAGTTTGATCTGCACCCACTTTGTTTGCCTACATGCAAAAGATATGTGTGAAAAGTTGGCAAGAATATTAAGCAGACAACATAAACAGACAACATTTTCAGATACAGTTTTTTCTTGGCATCTTAAGGGTTAATTAGACAGCACTGATTGGTTGAAGGTCCTGAACTGAAACTTATAAATAGAAGTGAAGGCAATGATCAGGGAATCAATACAATTAAGCCACACCTACCATCAGAGACACCAAATGGAAAGAAACACAAACATGAAATGACCAGACCCTAATGGAAATATCAATAGCAGAAAGCCAAAAGGACAGTTGCTTTCCCACAAAATCGCCAATTGGCTGTCCAAAACCCCCCAAAATGTAAGCGATATACATATTCAAAGACGAACTATAACAAAAAATAACCGCAACAGAACAGCCGCATTGGAATGGTAAGTGGGCTTAGATTGATTTAATGCGACCGCAATCCTCACCCTTACTTCCGTTGCTGTCTAAACAAATAATTTGTTCAGTCCACATGAAGGCTTCCTAACTCATCAGTGCAACATCTCCGAGAACACAAAAATCAAACAACCACAGAGATGAAACAAGGGTGAGGACTCCAAGAAATAACTGAAGTGTTCGAGCAAAAGAAATCCAACAGTTAGACTCCGATAGGCCCGACCACAGACACTTAAATACCAGTATTTTAAGCAAACAGTAGCTTCTGATCAGACACCGAGTTATGCGGCATGTGAACTGGGTCCATTCTGTTTGCCAAGCTCAATCAGATTCTATTGAGTATTGATAACCCTCTTATGCAACACTCTGACCTAAAATTGATAAGAATAATGTAACTATTTTCTATTAATAACCTGGGTTTCCCCAAATAAGTGATAGTCACGTGGACTCTAGCACTGAAAGAGATTTTGTGCTTAGTAACTTTGGGTCAATTGATAAACAACTGACCCAAAATGGAGGTCGAGTTTTGGAGATCACAATTACAGTTGCACCCACTCAGTTGTGGCTCTTGCTCATAACATCCTGTGTCAACGTGGTGTACAGTTGTACCAAGCATCATCAACATTTTAAAGGTTGTTAGTGCTTTGTGGACCACAAGGCTATTCTGGCAGGGGAGATAATTAACATAATGCAGCACTTACAGCTATGGGTCTGCTTGTGACATGTCTTCTCAAACTTGTGTACAACTATACCAAGTACCACCAACATATATTTCAAAGGTTGTTGCAGTTATGTCCATTACAATGTTATACTGTCAGGGGAGATAATCACAAGACCATGGCACCTAGAGTTGTGATTCTTGTTCATGACACGCCTTCTTAACATCATGTAAAACTGTACTCAGTATCATCAACTAACTAACTAAAATACAATTGCACACAAATTGGTGATTTTTGCACATGACATGCCTTCTTATCTGCTAAGACTAAAATACGATGACAGCCAGAGTTTGGTTCTGGCTCTTAACCTTGAGTATAATCTTACCAAGGGTCATCAATGTATCTCAATGTATGTGGAAGCTTTGGTTATGTTGTCATGGGAGATAACTAAAATACTGGAGTTCTGGTTCTTGCACATTTTGCACGCCTTCTCCTCCTTGTCTACTTTTGTACCATGTTACATCATCATACCTCAAACGGGTGACATCATCAAACCTCAAAGGAGTTGTGGTTCTTGCTCATGACGTGTACCATGGTACAGAATCTTGATTATTATCTCAAAAGTATCGGAGCCGTCGAAATTATAGACAGTTTGTTTGATTTGAGGTTTAACGTCCCCGTCAACACTGTAAAGGTCATTTGGAGACATTGCTTCCATTTTTGTGGCACTTTTACCCGTCATTGAAATGAAATGACATCTCAAGCCCTGCCGCCCAAATAAACCAATAGTGTTTATAAGCATGGACAGTCTAACGCTCACTGCTTTGCCTGGGCATGCTTAGCGTCTAAGCGGTTAACCATTACTCGTGTACAGGTGGGTTTCAGCTCTGCGTGGAAGCATCATGCAGCCCATATATTTCTTCAAGCCCCGATGGGCAGGGGCCGAAATTATAGATAGATAAAGGAAAAAGAATAACTGATATCCATGCTTCCTAATAAAATCTTTTAATTAAACTTCATTTTTTATACAAGAGAAGTAAAATGAAAGGGCATTTTCTCCCTAATTCAAAATGATCATCAATGGTTGATATGTCTTTAACAACTCTCAGTCATTCTATGGTATAATTGTAAATTTGATGTGAGAATAAAAACTATTTTTTTAAGTTTCTGCTGAAACAAATAATTACATCATAATTATAAATTCACTTTCTACTTAATGCAACACTTTTTTGGCTTCAAACTGCTTCAAAACCAGCTTTTTCCATAAGATAGACTAGTTTCGCACTAAACATTATGGCCGTAAATGTTCAATTTCAGCGCGTAACTAGTCCATGTGATGATTTTTTTTATTATTCAGACATTTTCAATAAAAACTGTCCACAATGTTTACAATACACATTTTAAACTCAAACACTCTTTCAGAATTGTTATAGAAGACACAGCAGTAAAGAATTTCAGTTTTTTCCTTCTCCTGTAAAATTATGAAAAAGTCAGATAGAATAGTTTCGCACTAAAGCCTCGATATGAGCCCCGTCAAGCGAATTTGTGTCTTCGAGCATTCCGTCATGACAAATTTTAACTGCGCATGCCCAGCCATTCAGAGGGGCCAGGGATATGGCTTTCTGTCTGAAGGTTCCTCTTGATTCACTGCTTGTTTGAGCGAGCAGCGAAGGTTCTGGCGAGACTGCGCGGATGCGCAGGCTCGCCTGAACCATCGCTGCTCGCATAGGCGATAAGTACCAAAATCGCTTGATGGGGCCCAATTATACATGTAGCCTTTATTTCATAACGAATGGTCTGTTTTATATCAAACTCGGCAGGAATGTTCACTGGGCAGCAGAATTTCACATGAAACCTTTTTAGGCTAAATCATTTATGCCATGCTAACGAGGGGGCTTCTCAAAGTTGTCGAAAAGTAAAAATAATAATAAATAATAATAATAATAATAATGATAATAATAAATAATAATAATAATAATAAATAATAATAATAATAGTAATATTTATAGAGGGTAACACTTATAGTACTATGTGGCCCTCTTTTCCTGTGTGTTTGTTTCTTTGATTTGAGGTTTAACGTCCCCGTCAACACAGTATAGGTCATTTTGGAGACATTGCTTCCAATTTTATGGGACTTTTACCCGACATTGAGATGAAATGACATCTCAAGCCCAGTCGCCCAATTAAACCAATAGGTTTTATAAGCATGGACTCGCCCCGCGGTTCCTGAACAGGCTTAGATCCTCTAAGCGGTTTACCAGTACTAGTGTGCGGACGGTTTCAGCTCTGCGTGGAAGCATCACGCAGCCCATCTATTTCTTCAAGCCCCGATGGGCGGGGCGGCTTTTCCTGTGTGAAATGTGTGATTTCACATGTAATTTTGACCGAATCTTAATCTTCATACTGCTGCAACAATTATGTAAGGGCGATTTTCGCTGTCTGGAGCAAGTTTTACCAGCGTCTGTTTCGAGGCATTTTGACCCTAGACACCCTCAGATTTCATTTCAAAGGCCGGATGGGTCATAGCCCCAATTTTTCGGCCGCGAGGCACCCCTTCAAACCCCCATAAGTATATTTTCACTGGGGAGCTGCGCGTGAAAACACAACGTATCCTAATGTAAACATAGCTGTCCAGTGGTGGTAAATGCATATTTTAGATGGTTTCGGGGCTTACAACGGAGGGAGGGGGTGTTCAGACACGTAAAATGCGTATCTGAGTGGGAATGGGTTGACTGGAATCTTAAAAAATAATTTTATTCCAAAATGCATTAATTACATATCAAAGATCATATTTTTCAATAAAATGATGAAAAACATGATTCTGATCAGTTTCGATCTGATTCATTAAATGGAATCTTGAAAGAAAAAAATAATAATTTTAGTCTAAAATGAATTAATTACGTATAAAATATCATATTTTACAATAAAATGATGAAAAAACATGATTTTAATTAGTTTTAATCTTATTCATTAACCCATTCCCATTTACGGACTTCGTGAATTTTGCTGATTTTCCCAGTGTTGCCTAGGACAGCCACTTTATTTAGCCATTATTTCATAATGAAGGGTCTGTTTTTCGTCAAACTCGACAGGATTGTTCACTGGGCAGTCGCCTTCCAAATGGAACCTTTTTAGGCTAAATCTTTGTTGCCGTGCCAACGAGGGGGTGTGCATCTCAAAGCTGTCAAAACGTCTGAGTTCACATACCTGTCCAGGGGTGGGAAATGCATATTTTAGATGGTTCTGGGGCTTAAAAGGTGGGGGTCAGACACGTGGAAAAGGGTTAAGAACTTCGTTACCTCTGGGCCCCGGAATAGCTAATTATAGCATGCGATCTAAGCCTGTCCAGGAACCGCGGTGCGAGGCGGACCGTCCATGCTAATAAACCCTATTGGTTTCATTGGGCGACAGGGCTTGAGATGTCATTTCATCTCAATGTCGGGTAAAAGTCCCATAAAATTGGAAGCAACGTCTCCAAAATGACCTTTACAGTGTTGACGGGGACGTTAAACATCAAATAATACAAAAAAAACAATATACATGTACAGGAGGATGTATCAACTTATCCCCGAAAAGTCGAGGAACAACACGTACCACCGGTGCACAACTGTTCTCTGGCAAAACATTTTGTTTTGATATGTGTGACACGTTCGGTGACTTTCGACCTTCATTTTATCTCTGGTCTGATTTATAAATCTGATTTATAAAAAATTGATATTAAGCGCTATGTACTGGCATTGTGTCAACCAAACAAAGTGTCCAAATGTTAAACGGTCTGGAGATTGTGGAAGTCAATGAATACTTGCGTTTGATCTTTCTGATTATCGTCATCTGTCTTCATAGTTGCATCTTCTCTTTCAATATATGGACTTATACCACAATTAAAATGAAATTGATAATCTTATGAGATTAGGACCGATAATCAGGCATAGTACATTCCTGCATCGTCAGAAATAAACAAAGATGTTGGGGGTATTTGAGCCCCGCCAAGCGAATTTGTGTCTTCGAGCATTCCGTCATGACAAATTTTAACTGCGCATGCCCGGCCATTCAGAGGGGCCAGGGATATGGCTTTCTGTCTGAAGGTTTCTCTTGATTCACTGCTTGTATGAGCGAGCAGCGAAGGTTCTGGCGAGACTGCGCGGATGCGCAGGCTCGCCTGAACCTTCGCTGCTCGCATAGGCGATAAGTACCAAAATCGCTTGACGGGGCCCATTTTATGTTTACGTTATTTTCTCGTTATGACGGCTATTCTTGGTTTCAGATGTATGGCCCTTTCAAAATTATTTCACTTATTTCGAGCCGATCGTTAATCAGACTTTGGCGAAAACCGGAGTACCAGTAGAAAAACCACATTACCTTCTGTTGCAGAACTTGGCGTCTCACGTGTGACCCGAGCGAGGCTCGAACCCACAGCCGCGAGAGACCTAACGATAAAGCGTCAGAACTCTCACACATTAAATGGAACACAGAGGTCCCTTATAATGGCTGTAAGAGTATGTCATTCCTTAAAACCGCAACGGTCACCTACCATACAGACAAGCCTGAGGAAAAAGTGTTGACTAAAAGATAAAATACGGCTTCTACACATTTTGCCGCTCATACAGCTATTTTCAGGCACAACATCGGGTAGTACACTGCTCTTGTTCAACCTTTAGAACAGTTGTTAAGGTAACAAACTACTTAGAATAAATAGATACATGTACCCTGGTATAGTTTTCCATCATCTTGGTTGAATGCTTGTCAATCGACCCAAAGATACACATGTATATACCATAGAGCATATATTGCTGGTGTCCACTTGACTACCACAGACCAATAGACTGGAACGCTTTTTTTAATTGGTTGGTCCATATGACTACAGTACAAAATCTGAAAACTGTATACCCAGATCAGACGTTACAAGACCCCTGTTGATAAAATATTTTTTGAACGATGGCTTCCCATTAACATGTATCCCTGGCATCTATGTTACGCAGCAAGGTCGAAAAAAAAACCTCATTACGTCAACATGTCCATGCAAACCCATGGTCATAGAAATGTGGAGTTTACAAGGGTATACGTTAGCTTCCTTGCTGTCATTCAAAAACAATAATTATGGGTATCCACTAGAACTGCCTCGCAAGAGCCCACAATCTCTGTATTCAACAGAAAGTAGTAGAAAATATCACGAATGTTCATTAAAAAGTGGTCCATTTTGTAGATATGAGCCTGTTTTGTATTAACCCAAAGGATGCCCCCCAAATCGAGGCTTGAAGAAATAGATGGGCTGCATGATGCTTCCACGCAGAGCTGAAACCAACCCGCACACGAGTACTGGTAAACCGCTTAGAGTATCTAAGCCTGCCCAGGCAAAGCGGTGCGAGTCGGACCGTCCATGCTTATAAACCCCATTGGTTTCATAGGCGGTAGGGCTTGATATGTCATTTCATCTCATGTCGGGTAAAAATCCCACAAAGTTAGAAGCAACGTCTCCAAAATGACCATTACAGTGTTGACGGGAACGTTAAACCCCAAATCAAACAAACAAATTAACCCAACGGAACCCATTTACCCTTAAGACGCCGAAAAAATCTACATCTAAAATGTCGTCTGCTGAATCTTCTTGCAAACTTTTTAAAAATATATTTGCATACAAGCAAACAGTGTGGACCCAGATCAGACTGCTCCTAGAGGTGCAGTCTGATCTGGGTCCACACTGTTTGCGAAAACTAATTTTAAAGTACTTGGCAGACGACAAAGCAGACGATAATTGTCGTGATTGGCACTTTATGGGTCAATACATACCGACAATATGCATACCGGACCTCACTTCGATTCATCTTAACACCTTTGATACATGTTAACAAAATTTTAAATGCTTCAATTCGGACCAAGTTCTTATTTAATTTATGTAAACAGTTCCTAATCTTCCTCTATTTTTCTTTGTGCATTTTGGGAGGTGCCTAATTCAGTCTATTTTACTTGGTATTTTAGATATTTGTGACATAAATGTTAATCTTGAAGCCATGTAAGTCCATTTAATGTGGGGAAATAAAACAAAAACAGTGCAAGCCCAGATCAGACGCCGCAGAACGCGGTGTCTCATCAGTGCCTTCACTGTTTGTAAAACATTCAGTCATCTTAATATGAAATTCTACAATCGACTTAATCTGACAGTTCCTAATCTTGTCAGAAGATTCCTCGCAAAAAAACGGGTTAAAATGTTCCATTATAATAACTAAATGTTGTACAGTAAAATTCCTAAATTAAGACCACCTTTGGGACTGTTGAAAAGAAGTCTTTAAGACCACGTTTGAACAGTTCAAGAGGCGGTCCTTTACTCATCACGAAAACATGCCTACATAATTTTGACCCCGTGAACCCCACTTTTATATAGTAAAACTGGGGTTTACAGGGTAAACCTTATTTTTCTTATTTCTGCTCTAAAACATACCTTGTGGGTACTCGTTAGATGAGTACTCGATGAGGCGGTTATAACGAGTACCCACAATCTATAGTTTGAACAGAAATCAGAAAATAATCACAATTTTACATCTTAAAACTTTCTTTTTTTCAGAGACAAAGGCTACCATCACGAAAACACGGCTATATATTTTTGACCCCATTGAACCCCATTTTAATATAGTAAAACTGGGGTTTCCGGGGTATACCTTATTTTTCTTATTTCTGCTCTAAAATACATATTGTGGGTACTCATTAGAACCGCCTCAATGAGGCGGTTCTAACGAGAGCCCACAATCTATATTTTGAGCAGAAATAAGAAAAATATAACAATTTTTCATCATAACATTTTCATTTTTTCGGCGATAAAGGTGGCAATATATTTGTATAGGCGTGTTTGCGTAATGAATGTATTTGTATAGGCGTATTTGGTGTAGAAAATGTTAGGAAAGAACAGCTGAAGCCTTATCGATATGCAGAAGCAAAATTACTCGTAATTTCACGTGATCTTTATTGTAGAATGTTACAGTATTTGAAAGCTCTAGAGGTGATGGTATTCAGCTTATGCTTTTGTGGCGGTTTTCTTGGTTTTGGAGACAATTGACCGTTGTGATGAGTGGAAACAATCATGTATGGACAACTAACTAAAGCACCCGGCCGTCGTACTGCCTGAGTATTCAGTGAAACTCAACATTAACACCCTGAAACCATCTTGAAGGTGTTGTGATTATATTAAACGGAAGTATAACTGTCATTGTGTTTTTAGAATTCTCCAAATCAAACATAAAACGCAAACATACGAGTAAACCATTTAGTGCAATCTAAGCACGTGCTCGAGGTAAATGCCAAGTCTCATTATTAGTCTCTAACCTTTTGGAGAAATCAAAGAATGCATTATGTCACACGGATGTGATACCGTAATGTATATTCTAATGATATGTTATGGAAGTATCCAAAAGGCTATGAAGCCGATCCATATATGGGTCAGTTCATGAGACCGCACTCAGTCTCGCCAGAGAACGTTTGCTACGGTAGCTTCAAGCAAAACGTCTTGCGTTCAGCCCTATACATGTACTTTGATTGCATAGGCGAGTTGATTGATTCGTTGTATTGGGGTTTAACGGCACAAAGAGAAAGGGAAGAAAGAGATAGAAGAGATAGTAGAGGAGATGAAAAAAATGGGATAGAAAAAAACGAGGAAAATGAAAGAAGGTGAAGACATTACAACATTCCCCATCTACCCTTATCTGCTACGACAGCTGACTATTCCTAACTGTAGACCAATATCAGTCGGACGCACAGGATGATATCACCTCACTCGTCCCCCACCCCCTACACACCAATTGAATGGTAATTAAAATAAGGGCCCTATTCTCATGGTCCAACTCATGCTGAAACCATTATTTGACGTGTGATATCTGTGCCTATCTAGACAAATAGTGTGCCCAAATAAACTAGCCATCAATAAGTGGCAAGCTTCGATATTTGGCGATGATTCATCCATCACTTCTTTTAGAGTCTAAGAGCAGTTTTCCCAAATCAATAGGAGAATATGAATATTCATAAGAGAAAGCAACATAAAACCCAAGGATTGACTAGTAAAATCTGACAGACTTATTCAATTGTCAAGAAATGCCAAAGATGGCTTTAAAGCTGATATCAGCAAAGACAATTTGTCTCCGAAGAATTGTCCGACAACGATTTAAAGACATAAGAAACAGGCACATCATAATGTAGTGTCCGCCCCCGCCAATAATGGCTTGGAAAAATAGACTGGGCTGCATAGTGCGAAACCGACCGAACTTGAGTTCTGGTAAACCGCTTAGGTACAAGCCTGCCCAAGGTAAGTGATGCGAGTCGGACAACTCATAAAATCCTAGCGGCGGTAGGGCTTGAGATGTCATTTCATCTCAATGTTGGATAAAAGTCCCACAAAATCGGTAGCATCGTCTCCAAAATGACCTAAATAGAGTAGACGGGGACGTTAACTTGGGTGCGGTTATCGGAAGGGTCAATAACAACACCCTTGTACACCCCATTGGAACAATGTCATGAAAAATCCCGTCTTCAGATTACGAGAAGGTAACACAAAAACCAGCCTGCTCAGTTCCACAGACTAGCAGGAGTCGTTAAAGTTTAGATACACAAACTTGAGGCATTTCACTATCCTAAAAGCGAACATAAAACTACAGCTAGACCTACAGCTTTGTTGTTGTTTTGCATCGAAAAAAAAAAAACAGGTTTGTTCATGCATGGAGTTAACCAGGGTAAACGCCGTTTTCGCCTATCCGAAATATAGACTTTTGAAATTCGTTCACACCCGACGGTTTGGTTCCAAGGCGGTTCTTCTGTCGCGGTATATTTTTGTCATAGTTTGTCTTTGAATGTGTGTATCGCTTATATATTTTTGTTTTGGGTGGCTGACTGGCGATTTTGTGGGAAAGAATCTGTCCTTTTGGCTATTGATGTCTCCATTTGGGTCTAGTTATTTCATGTTTGTGCTTCTTTATCTTTGGTGTCTCTGATGGGAGGAATTGTATTGCCTTCACTTCTATTTTGTAGGCGGAACACACACTATGTTTGGGACAGAAATACTGAATCGCTGAAACACTTTTATAATAATAATAATAATAATAATAATAATTATAATAATTAGAGTGCGCAGTCGACGGCATGCCATCGCAAGTTTCCACACTTCTGGCAGAGCGAAATATTACGCTGTTCTCGCACGCCTTCAGTTTGTTTGCATTCCGGCTAGTGGTTAAGGAGAGGATAGACAGACGGACAGAATGAGTACCCACAAATAATGAAAATATCAGTATTTTTCGGAAGAAAAAGCACGAAAGACCTATGCCTAGTTTTCTCTACCAATGGTGAATTATTTCTTTGTTATCGAAGTGAGCTTTCAATTTGGCAATATACGAGTAACAAACAAAAACCTTGAAGTCGTTGCCTGAGTCTTGTGTAGAGTCTGACTGGTCTGCCTGTCTTTTGTCTGATTGTTATCTTAAATTTGCGAACAATGTGGAACCAGAAAAATTATGTATTATCACGAAAACACTCCTGCATAAATTGTGATCCCCTGAAACCCCACTTTTATATAGTAAAATCGGGATTACAGGGGTATATATTTTTCCTTATTTCTGCTTAAAAACATGCAGGTTGTGGGTACTTCTGTAGAGGCGGTTCTAACGGGTACCCACAATCTATGTTTTGTGTACAAATACGAACACTATCAGATTTTTTTTTTAACTGAACTTTTCATTTTTGGTGGTAAAATGTTCAATATATATTTGAATAGGCATGTTTTCGTGATGTACCCCTGTCAACCCAATGTTCTCTATACAGTAAAATTCCTTCATTAAGACCACCTTTGTGACTGTTCAAAAGTGGTCTTTAAGACCACTTTTGAACAGTCACAAAGTTGGTCCGTGGCCAGAGGACACTGTGGACGAAAATCACAAAGAAAGATTAAGTGCAGAAGTAGTCTAAATTTTAGGGGTTGGTCTTAACGGAATTTCACTGTTACGTGGGGTTTACAGATATTACACGCACCAGTTAGCCCAGTTCTGATTCTGATCATATTCCAGAACAAGGAGTTTATGTTGGAACCTAAAGGCGTCGGCAATATACTGCAAAATGCCATCTGTATACTCTATGAACGCTTTGAAAATACAAACAAATCAACGTTGAAAAATGATATTTAATCAAGACATTCCAACAAGATGATAAAATAGTTTTCTGAATCGAATATTTTTCTTTGCTCGTATGTATAAATGTATCTGTCAAGATGGTAAACGATAGATAGATGTGAACATGTTCGATAACGGAAACAGAACAGATTTCGTCCCCACTGGCACCACATTACGTTAAAACACCTTTGCAACATAGTGCATTTTTTCCCATCTCTAAAATGCCTACTTTTCAAATGAAAATCCGTGATATTTTTCTTATTTCTACTGCAAACATAGGTTGTGTGTGCTCGTTAGAACTGCCTCATTGAGGCGGTTCTAACGAGTACCCACAACCTATGTCTTGGAGTAGAAATAAGAAATATTATGTATACCCCCATAAACCCCAGTTTGTTCTATACAAAGAGGTCCCGTCTCTGTATGACCTTAGCTGTTGGTGGGACGTAAAACTAAAACTCACTTGTTCTATACAAAGTGGGGTTTAGGGGGGGGGGGCATCGTTTCACGGATTTGTCATCGTGATGACCTCCTGATGCATTAAAATGCTGCTTCACAAGGCTCTAGGAATTATATTTCCTGTTGCACAATTTGTGCTATCTTTTGTTTTATTTTCTTGTCAAAAACTGATCATTTGGATTCGCCTCAATGAGCCACTGAAATAAGAAAAACATTCAATATTTCTGTTCGTATGGTCCCTAACTGACAATATTCTGAAGGAAGATTGAGAAACATGTATATTTTCTTATTTCTGCTTTTCACATAGATTTTTGGTGCTCATTATAACCTCATTGAGGCAGTTTTAACTAGTAAACACAATCTATGTAGGAACATAATGTTTACCCCAGTAAACCCATTTTTCTTTTTTCAAACAATACAGGGATTACAAGGGTATGCCGTACATGGGCTTTTTAACGTCATGGATTCGCCTCACTTGTTAACGTGACGGACCCGCCTCACTGGTCCACAGAACTAAGTGGTGCCCCCACCCAAACAGTACAAAACAGTGTCTTAAAGTTTGAAGATATGGTCAAGCGCGGACCGTGCGTTGCTAGCTACATATGACTGCAAATATTTCTAAAGGTATCCATAACTTCGAGGAATGAACGGAAAAATGGACCTAGACCGTTCACAACATTGCGTGACATCAGATATAAAAAAAAAAACCTAAACAATTCAAAATGCATACCAAAGATCCGATTTCATAACCATTTTGTTGAAAATATTAAAAGATTTCCTAGCCCTTTGAACTGCACTAACTTACAGTTAAATGGAAGTTAAATATTTAAGTTATTCATCGCAGGGGTGAAATCAAAGAGACGACCCAGTGAAAACGGCCCTTGGCATTCTCCATTATCTGTCGACCCAAAGTTACTAAGCACAGCAGCATTTCGTTGTTAATGTCCACGAGACCATAACTGATTTGTAGGAAATCGAGGCAACGTTTTTTTTTATAGAAAATATCCGCGCTGAGGTCAGTGTTGCGTAGAGGATTATCTATAGAATCTTGACGGAATCATGTGTAAACCCAGAGCATACTCCGCAAAACACGACATCTCACCAGGGTCTTATCTGAATGCCAAACATTCAGCGAGGTAGTAGATTTAAGAGTAAGTGTGGTAAGGAGTTAAGATGGTTAACACAGTTACGGTAAGTACGGGTATGAGTTTGCAGCATTATGTTTATCTTCATTAAAACGCTAATACGTCCCTTTTTCGATGTAAGTAAGTAGGTAAGTAGACTTCTCTTATAGAGGGTTACTCAGCTGGCATAGCCAATCTTCCCTGAGGCCCCCGTAAAACTTATATAGTGATTACATACATAACAATTATATTAGACATTTAAGCAAATTTATACAAGAATTAAACAATCATTAATTTTAACATGAAATGGGTGGAAAATTGAGACGGACGCATGAAAAGATAATAGTTACATACAAATACAACACCCATATAAAAAGCTCGCACATAATCAACAAATTATTCATGAAAATGTGCAATATATACAATCATGCTATTGCACAGCTACAATTACTTAATGTTAAAAATGTGAAACAGGCATGCAGATATCAAGTATTATTGCCAAGTTTTCTTAATATTACACACCAATCTCGATGCCTTCGTTTGGTACCGTTTCATGACGATACAGTGGATGACGTCGTACGGCAATAACGTTGTGCGAAACTTTGTCAAATTTATGCTTACAAGTTCAAAATCAAAATCTGGAGCTTTGAAACTTCCTAACACACAGAAATAAAAAACATTATAGCTTTACAATAAAACGGCTACAACACTGATACCGGACGCCCCCTTCCCATCAGGGCTTGAAGAAATAGATTTGGCTGCATGATGCCCCTACGCAGAGCCAAAACCGATTGCCCATGGGCACCGGCAAATTGCCCAGAGTTTCTAAGCCTGCCCAGGTGAAGATGTGCGAGTATGACCGTTCATTCATGCATACACCTTATTGGTTTCATTGGGCGACGGGGCTTGAGATGTCATTTCATCTCAATTTCGGGTAAGAATCCCACACATTGGAAGCAACGTCTCCAAAATGACCTTTACAATGTTAATGTCCGTGAAGTTGGCTGCCAGTTGCCAGTTGCCAGTTGCCTATTCAATCGGCAACTGGCAAATGGCATCTAACTTCACAGTGTGGCTGCCAATTCGCTAATTCTATTGAATTGGCAACTGGCAACTGGCAGCCAGCTGCCAATTCGATTTGAGAGATTTTAAGAGTATAAAAACTGAATAGGCAACTGGCAAACGGCAACCAGTTGCCAATTCGACAATCCTAGTGAATAGGCAACTGTCAACTGGCAGCCAGCTGCCAATTCGATTTGAGACGGTTTTAGAGTATAAGAAATAGTTAGGCAACTGGCAAACGGCAGCCAGCTGCCAATTCGCTAATTCTATTGAATTGGCAACTGGCAACCGGCAGCCAGCTGCCAATTCGCTAATTCTATTGAATTGGCAACTGGCAACTGGCAGCCAGCTGCCAATTCGATTTGAGACGATTTTAGAGCATAAGAACTGAATAGGCAACTGGCAACCGGCAGCCAGCTGCCAATTCGCTAATTCTATTGAATTGGCAACTGGCAACTGGCAGCCAGCTGCCAATTCGATTTGAGACAGTTTAAAAGTACAACAACTGAATAGGCATCTGGCAAACGGCAACCAGTTGCCAATTCGACAATCCTAGTGAATTGGCAACTGGCAACTGGCAGCCAGCTGCCAATTCGATTTGAGACGGTTTTAGAGTATAAGAAATGAATAGGCAACTGGCAAACGGCAGCCAGCTGCCAATTCGCTAATTCTGTTGAATTGGCAACTGGCAACCGGCAGCCAGCTGCCAATTCGATTTTAGACGATTTTAGAGCACAAGAACTGAATAGGCAACTGGCAACCGGCAGCCAGCTGCCAATTCGCTAATTCTATTGAATTGGCAACTGGCAACTGGCATTCAGCTGCCAATTCGATTTGAGAAAGTTTAAGAGTACAACAACTGAATAGGAAACTGGCAAACGGCAACCAGTTGCCAATTCGACAATCCTTGTGAATTGGCAACTGGCAACTGGCAGCCAGCTGCCAATTCGATTTGAGACGGTTTTAGAGTATACGAACTGAATAGGCAACTGGCAAACGGCAACCAGATGCCAATTCGCTAATTCTATTGAATTGGCAACTGGCAACTGGCAGCCAGCTGCCAATTCGATTTGAGACAGTTTAAGAGTACAACAACTGAATAGGCAACAAGCAAACGGCAGCCAGTTGCCAAATCGACAATCCTAGTGAATTGGCAACTGGCAACTGGCAGCCAGCTGCCAATTCGATTTCAGACGGTTTTAGCGTATACGAACCGAATAGGCAATTGGCAAACGGTAACCAGATGCCAATTCGCTAATTCTATTGAATTGGCAACTGGCAACTGGCAGCCAGCTGCCAATTCGATTTGAGAGATTTTAAGAGTATAAAAACTGAATAGGCAACTGGCAAACGGCAACCAGTTGCCAATTCGACAATCCTAGTGAATAGGCAACTGTCAACTGGCAGCCAGCTGCCAATTCGATTTGAGACGGTTTTAGAGTATAAGAAATAGTTAGGCAACTGGCAAACGGCAGCCAGCTGCCAATTCGATAATTCTATTGAATTGGCAACTGGCAACCGGCAGCCAGCTGCCAATTCGCTAATTCTATTGAATTGGCAACTGGCAGCCAGCTGCCAATTCGATTTGAGACGATTTTAGAGCATAAGAACTGAATAGGCAACTGGCAACCGGCAGCCAGCTGCCAATTCGCTAATTCTATTGAATTGGCAACTGGCAACTGGCAGCCAGCTGCCAATTCGATTTGAGACAGTTTAAAAGTACAACAACTGAATAGGCAACTGGCAAACGGCAACCAGTTGCCAATTCGACAATCCTAGTGAATTGGCAACTGGCAACTGGCAGCCAGCTGCCAATTCGATTTGAGACGGTTTTAGAGTATAAGAAATGAATAGGCAACTGGCAAACGGCAGCCAGCTGCCAATTCGCTAATTCTATTGAATTGGCAACTGGCAACCGGCAGCCAGCTGCCAATTCGATTTTAGACGATTTTAGAGCACAAGAACTGAATAAGCAACTGGCAACCAGCAGCCAGCTGCCAATTCGCTAATTCTATTGAATTGGCAACTGGCAACTGGCATTCAGCTGCCAATTCGATTTGAGAAAGTTTAAGAGTACAAGAACTGAATAGGCAACTGGCAAACGGCAACCAGTTGCCAATTCGACAATCCTTGTGAATTGGCAACTGGCAGCCAGCTGCCAATTCGATTTGAGACGGTTTTAGAGTATACGAACTGAATAGGCAACTGGCAAACGGCAACCAGATGCCAATTCGCTAATTCTATTGAATTGGCAACTGGCAACTGGCAGCCAGCTGCCAATTCGATTTGGGACAGTTTAAGAGTACAACAACTGAATAGGCAACAAGCAAGCGGCAGCCAGTTGCCAAATCGACAATCCTAGTGAATTGGCAACTGGCAACTGGCAGCCAGCTGCCAATTCGATTTGAGACGGTTTTAGCGTATACGAACCGAATAGGCAATTGGCAAACGGTAACCAGATGCCAATTCGCTAATTCTATTGAATTGGCAACTGGCAACTGGCAGCCAGTTGCCAATTCGATTTGAGAGATTTTAAGAGTATAAAAACTGAATAGGCAACTGGCAAACGGCAACCAGTTGCCAATTCGACAATCCTAGTGAATAGGCAACTGTCAACTGGCAGCCAGCTGCCAATTCGATTTGAGACGGTTTTAGAGTATAAGAAATAGTTAGGCAACTGGCAAACGGCAGCCAGCTGCCAATTCGCTAATTCTATTGAATTGGCAACTGGCAACCGGCAGCCAGCTGCCAATTCGCTAATTCTATTGAATTGGCAACTGGCAACTGGCAGCCAGCTGCCAATTCGATTTGAGACGATTTTAGAGCATAAGAACTGAATAGGCAACTGGCAACCGGCAGCCAGCTGCCAATTCGCTAATTCTATTGAATTGGCAACTGGCAACTGGCAGCCAGCTGCCAATTCGATTTGAGACATTTTAAAAGTACAACAATTGAATAGGCAACTGGCAAACGGCAACCAGTTGCCAATTCGACAATCCTAGTGAATTGGCAACTGGCAACTGGCAGCCAGCTGCCAATTCGATTTGAGACGGTTTTAGAGTATAAGAAATGAATAGGCAACTGGCAAACGGCAGCCAGCTGCCAATTCGCTAATTCTATTGAATTGGCAACTGGCAACCGGCAGCCAGCTGCCTATTCGATTTTAGACGATTTTAGAGCACAAGAACTGAATAGGCAACTGGCAACAGGCAGCCAGCTGCCAATTCGCTAATTCTATTGAATTGGCAACTGGCAACTGGCATTCAGCTGCCAATTCGATTTGAGAAAGTTTAAGAGTACAACAACTGAATAGGCAACTGGCAAACGGCAACCAGTTGCCAATTCGACAATCCTTGTGAATTGGCAACTGGCAACTGGCAGCCAGCTGCCAATTCGATTTGAGACGGTTTTAGAGTATACGAACTGAATAGGCAACTGGCAAACGGCAACCAGATGCCAAATCGCTAATTCTATTGAATTGGCAACTGGCAACTGGCAGCCAGCTGCCAATTCGATTTGAGACAGTTTAAGAGTACAACAAGTGAATAGGCAACAAGCAAACGGCAGCCAGTTGCCAATTCGACAATCCTAGTGAATTGGCAACTGGCAACTGGCAGCCAGCTGCCAATTCGATTTGAGACGGTTTTAGCGTATACGAACTGAATAGGCAATTGGCAAACGGTAACCAGATGCCAATTCGCTTATTCTATTGAATTGGCAACTGGCAACTGGCGGCCACCTGCCAATTCGATTTGAGAGGGTTTAAAAGTATAAAAACTGAATAGGCAACTGGCAAACGGCAACCAGATGCCAATTCGACAATCCTAGAGAATTGGCAACTGGCAACTGGCAGCCAGCTGCCAATTCGATTTGAGACGGTTTTAGAGTATACGAACTGAATAGGCAACTGGCAAACGGCAACCAAATGCCAATTCGCTAATTCTATTGAATTGGCAACTGGCAATTTGCAGCCAGCTGCCAATTCGATTTGAGACAGTTTAAGAGTACAACAACTGAATAGGCAACTGGCAAACGGCAACCAGTTGCCAATTCGACAATCCTAGTGAATTGGCAACTGGCAACTGGCAGCCAGCTGCCAATTCGATTTGAGACGGTTTTAGAGTATACGAACTGAATAGGCAACTGGCAAACGGCAACCAGATGCCAATTCGCTAATTCTATTGAATTGGCAACTGGCAACTGGAGGCCAGCTGCCAATTCAATTTGAAAGGGTTTAAAAGTATAAAAACTGAATAGGAAACTGGCAAACGGCAACCAGTTGCCAATTCGATAATCCTTGTGAATTGGCAACTGGCAACTGGCAGCCAGCTGCCAATTCGATTTGAGACGGTTTTAGAGTATACGAACTGAATAGGCAACTGGCAAACGGCAACCAGATGCCAATTCGCTAATTCTATTGAATTGGCAACTGGCAACTGGCAGCCAGCTGCCAATTCGATTTGGGACAGTTTAAGAGTACAACAACTGAATAGGCAACAAGCAAACGGCAGCCAGTTGCCAAATCGACAATCCTAGTGAATTGGCAACTGGCAACTGGCAGCCAGCTGCCAATTCGATTTGAGACGGTTTTAGCGTATACGAACCGAATAGGCAATTGGCAAACGGTAACCAGATGCCAATTCGCTAATTCTATTGAATTGGCAACTGGCAACTGGCAGCCAGCTGCCAATTTGATTTGAGAGATTTTAAGAGTATAAAAACTGAATAGGCAACTGGCAAACGGCAACCAGTTGCCAATTCGACAATCCTAGTGAATAGGCAACTGTCAACTGGCAGCCAGCTGCCAATTCGATTTGAGACGGTTTTAGAGTATAAGAAATAGTAAGGCAACTGGCAAACGGCAGCCAGCTGCCAATTCGCTAATTCTATTGAATTGGCAACTGGCAACCGGCAGCCAGCTGCCAATTCGCTAATTCTATAGAATTGGCAACTGGCAACTGGCAGCAAGCTGCCAATTCGATTTGAGACGATTTTAGAGCATAAGAACTGAATAGGCAACTGGCAACCGGCAGCCAGCTGCCAATTCGCTAATTCTATTGAATTGGCAACTGGCAACTGGCAGCCAGCTGCCAATTCGATTTGAGACATTTTAAAAGTACAACAATTGAATAGGCAACTGGCAAACGGCAACCAGTTGCCAATTCGACAATCCTAGTGAATTGGCAACTGGCAACTGGCAGCCAGCTGCCAATTCGATTTGAGACGGTTTTAGAGTATAAGAAATGAATAGGCAACTGGCAAACGGCAGCCAGCTGCTAATTCGCTAATTCTATTGAATTGGCAACTGGCAACCGGCAGCCAGCTGCCAATTCGATTTTAGACGATTTTAGAGCACAAGAACTGAATAGGCAACTGGCAACAGGCAGCCAGCTGCAAATTCGCTAATTCTATTGAATTGGCAACTGGCAACTGGCATTCAGCTGCCAATTCGATTTGAGAAAGTTTAAGAGTACAACAACTGAATAGGCAACTGGCAAACGGCAACCAGTTGCCAATTCGACAATCCTTGTGAATTGGCAACTGGCAACTGGTAGCCAGCTGCCAATTCGATTTGAGACGGTTTTAGAGTATACGAACTGAATAGGCAACTGGCAAACGGCAACCAGATGCCAAATCGCTAATTCTATCGAATTGGCAACTGGCAACTGGCAGCCAGCTGCCAATTCGATTTGAGACAGTTTAAGAGTACAACAAGTGAATAGGCAACAAGCAAACGGCAGCCAGTTGCCAATTCGACAATCCTAGTGAATTGGCAACTGGCAACTGGCAGCCAGCTGCCAATTCGATTTGAGACGGTTTTAGCGTATACGAACTGAATAGGCAATTGGCAAACGGTAACCAGATGCCAATTCGCTAATTCTATTGAATTGGCAACTGGCAACTGGCGGCCACCTGCCAATTCGATTTGAGAGGGTTTAAAAGTATAAAAACTGAATAGGCAACTGGCAAACGGCAACCAGATGCCAATTCGACAATCCTAGAGAATTGGAAACTGGCAACTGGCAGCCAGCTGCCAATTCGATTTGAGACGGTTTTAGAGTATACGAACTGAATAGGCAACTGGCAAACGGCAACCAAATGCCAATTCGCTAATTCTATTGAATTGGCAACTGGCAATTTGCAGCCAGCTGCCAATTCGATTTGAGACAGTTTAAGAGTACAACAACTGAATAGGCAACTGGCAAACGGCAACCAGTTGCCAATTCGACAATCCTAGTGAATTGGCAACTGGCAACTGGCAGCCAGCTGCCAATTCGATTTGAGACGGTTTTAGAGTATACGAACTGAATAGGCAACTGGCAAACGGCAACCAGATGCCAATTCGCTAATTCTATTGAATTGGCAACTGGCAACTGGAGGCCAGCTGCCAATTCAATTTGAAAGGGTTTAAAAGTATAAAAACTGAATAGGAAACTGGCAAACGGCAACCAGTTGCCAATTCGACAATCTTAGTGAATTGGCAACTGGCAACTGGCAGCCAGCTGCCAATTCGATTCGAGACGGTTTTAGAGTATAAGAAATGAATAGGTAACTGGCAAACGGCAACTAGATGCCAATTCGCTAATTCTATTGAATTGGCAACTGGCAACCGGCAACCAGCTGCCAATTCGATTTGAGACAGTTTAAGAGTACAACAACTGAATAGGCAACTGGCAAACGGCAACCAGTTGCCAATTCGACAATCCGTGTGAATTGGCCACTGGCAACTGGCAGCCAGATGCCAATTCGATTTTAGACGGTTTTAGAGTATAAGAAATGAATAGGCAACTGTCAAACCGCAACCACATGCCAATTCACTAATTCTATTTAATTGGCAACTGGCAACCGGCAGCCAGCAGCCAATTCGCTAATTCAATTGAACTGGCTACTGGCAGTCAGCTGCCAGTAGCCAGATTTAAGAGGGTTTTAGAGTATAAAAACTGAATAGGCAACTGACAAACGGCAACCAGTTGCCAATTCGACAATCCTAGTGAATTGGCAACTGGCAACTGGCAGCCAGCTGCCAATTCGATTTGAGACGGTTTTAGAGTATAAGAAATGAAAAGGCAACTGGCAAACGGCAACCAGATGCCAATTCGCTAATTCTATTGAATTGGCAACTGGCAACCGGCAGCCAGCTGCCAATTGGCTTATTCTATTGAATTGGCAACTGGCAACTGGCAGCCAGCTGCCAATTCGATTTGAGACAGTTTAAGAGTATAACAACTGAATAGGCAACTGGCAAACAGCAACCAGATGCCAATTCGACAATCCTAGTGAATTGGCAACTGGCAACTGGCAGCCAGCTGCCAATTCGATTTGAGATGGTTTTAGAGTATACGAACTGAATAGGCAACTGGCAACCGGCAACCAGATGCCAATTCGCTAATTCTATTGAATTGGCAACTGGCAACTGGCAGCCAGCTGCCAATTCGATTTGACAGAGTTTAAGAGTATAAAAACTGAATAGGCAACTGGCAAACGGCAACCAGTTGCCAATTCGACAATCCTAATGCATTGGCAACTGGCAACTGGCAGCCAGCTGCCAATTCCTTTTGAGACGGTTTTAGAGTGTAAGAAATGAATAGGCAACTGGCAAACGGCAACCAGATGCCAATTTGCTAATTCTACTGAATTGGCAACTGGCAACCGGCAGCCAGCTGCCAATTCGCTAATTCTATTGAATTGGCAACTGGCAACTTGCAGCCAGCTGCCAATTCGATTTTAGACGATTTTAGAGCATAAGTAGAAGTAAAACAAAGATCAGGAATTGATTCAATTAACTTACTCCACCCATAAAAGACACCAAAGGGAAAGAAATACAAACATTAAGCGACCAGACCATAATGGAAACCTAAACAAAGGAAGGCCATATGGACAGTTACTTTCCCACAAAATGGCCATATGGCCATCCAAAATTAAAAGACACAAGTGATATACACAGTAAGTAACAAACAACAACATAAATAAATCGCCACGGAAGAGCCGCCTTGGAACGGTCAGTGGAAGATTTCAACTGGGGGGCTTAAATCGATTTTACGTGGCCACAATCCTCGCCCTTACTTCCGTCGCGATTAAGACAAATAATTTGTTCAGTCCGCATGAAGGCCTCCTAACTCATCATAAGAACTGAATAGGCAACTGGCAACCGGCAGCCAGCTGCCAATTCGCTAATTCTATTGAATTGGCAACTGGCAACTGGCAACTGGTAGCCAGCTGCCAATTCGATTTGAGACAGTTTAAGAGTACAACAACTGAATAGGCAACTGGCAAACGGCAACCAGTTGCCAATTCGACAATCCTAGTGAATTGGCAACTGGCAACTGGCAACCAGCAGCCAATTCGATTTGAGACGGTTTTAGAGTATACGAACTGAATAGGCAACTGGCAAACGGCAACCAGATGCCAATTCGCTAATTCTATTGAATTGGCAACTGGCAACTGGCAGCCAGCTGCCAATTCGATTTGAGACAGTTTAAGAGTACAACAACTGAATAGGCAACTGGCAAACGGCAACCAGTTGCCAATTCGACAATGCTAGTGAATTGGCAACTGGCAACTGGCAGCCAGCTGCCAATTCGATTTGATACGGTTTTAGAGAATACGAACTGAATAGGCAACTGGCAAACGGCAACAAAATGCCAATTCGCTAATTCTATTGAATTGGCAACTGGCAACTGGCAACCAGCAGCCAATTCGATTTGAGACGGCTTTAGCGTATACGAACTGAATAGGCAACTGGCAAACGGCAACCAGTTGCCAATTCGACAATCCTAGTGAATTGGCAACTGGCAACTGGCAGCCAGCTGCCAATTCGATTTGATACGGTTTTAGAGAATACGAACTGAATAGGCAACTGGCAAACGGCAACAAGATGCCAATTCGCTAATTCTATTGAATTGGCAACTGGCAACTGGCAACCAGCAGCCTATTCGATTTGAGACGGCTTTAGCGTATACGAACTGAATAGGCAACTGGCAAACGGCAACCAGTTGCCAATTCGACAATCCTAGTGAATTGGCAACTGGCAACTGGCAGCCAGCTGCCAATTCGATTTGAGACGGTTTTAGAGTATACGAACTGAATAGGCAACTGGCAAACGGCAAACAGATGCCAATTTGCTAATTCTATTGAATTGGCAACTGGCAACTGGTAGCCAGCTGCCAATTTGATTTGAGACAGTTTAAGAGTACAACAACTGAATATGCAACTGGCAAACGGCAACCAGTTGCCAATTCGACAATCCTAGTGAATTGGCAACTGGCAACTGGCAACCAGCAGCCAATTCGATTTGAGACGGTTTTAGAGTATACGAACTGAATAGGCAACTGGCAAACGGCAACCAGATGCCAATTCGCTAATTCTATTGAATTGGCAACTGGCAACTGGCAGCCAGCTGCCAATTCGATTTGAGACAGTTTAAGAGTACAACAACTGAATAGGCAACTGGCAAACGGCAACCAGTTGCCAATTCGACAATGCTAGTGAATTGGCAACTGGCAACTGGCAGCCAGCTGCCAATTCGATTTGATACGGTTTTAGAGAATACGAACTGAATAGGCAACTGGCAAACGGCAACAAAATGCCAATTCGCTAATTCTATTGAATTGGCAACTGGCAACTGGCAACCAGCAGCCAATTCGATTTGAGACGGCTTTAGCGTATACGAACTGAATAGGCAACTGGCAAACGGCAACCAGTTGCCAATTCGACAATCCTAGTGAATTGGCAACTGGCAACTGGCAGCCAGCTGCCAATTCGATTTGATACGGTTTTAGAGAATACGAACTGAATAGGCAACTGGCAAACGGCAACAAGATGCCAATTCGCTAATTCTATTGAATTGGCAACTGGCAACTGGCAACCAGCAGCCTATTCGATTTGAGACGGCTTTAGCGTATACGAACTGAATAGGCAACTGGCAAACGGCAACCAGTTGCCAATTCGACAATCCTAGTGAATTGGCAACTGGCAACTGGCAGCCAGCTGCCAATTCGATTTGAGACGGTTTTAGAGTATACGAACTGAATAGGCAACTGGCAAACGGCAAACAGATGCCAATTTGCTAATTCTATTGAATTGGCAACTGGCAACTGGTAGCCAGCTGCCAATTTGATTTGAGACAGTTTAAGAGTACAACAACTGAATATGCAACTGGCAAACGGCAACCAGTTGCCAATTCGACAATCCTAGTGAATTGGCAACTGGCAACTGGCAGCCAGCAGCCAATTCGATTTGAGACGGTTTTAGAGTATACGAAGTGAATAGGCAACTGGCAAACGGCAACCAGATGCCAATTCGCTAATTCTATTGAATTGGCAACTGGCAACTGGCAGCCAGCTGCCAATTCGATTTGAGAGGGTTTAAAATTATAAAAACTGAATAGGCAACTGGCAAACGGCAACCAGTTGCCAATTCGACAATCCTAGTGAATTGGCAACTGGCAACTGGCAGCCAGCTGCCAATTCGATTTTAGACGGTTTTAGAGTATAAGAAATGAATAGGCAACTGGCAACCGACAGCCAGCTACCAATTCGCTAATTCTATTGAATTGGCAACTGGCAACTGGCAGCCAGCTGCCAATTCGATTTGAGACAGTTTAAGAGTACAACAAATGAATAGGCAACTGGCAAACGACAACCAGTTGCCAATTCGACAATCCTAGTGACTTGGCAACTGGCAGCTGGCAGCCAGCTGCCAATTCGATTTGAGACGGTTTTAGAGTATACGAACTGAATAGGCAACTGGCAAACGGCAACCAGATGCCAATTCGCTAATTCTATTGAATTGGCAACTGGCAACTGGCAGCCAGCTGCCAATTCGATTTGAGACATTTTAAGAGTACAACATCTGAATAGGTAACTGGCAAACGGCAACCAGTTGCCAATTCGACAATGCTAGTGAATTGGCAACTGGCAACTGGCAGCCAGCTGCCAATTCGATTTGAGACGGTTTAAGAGTATACGAACTGAATAGGCAACTTGCAAACGGCAACAAGATGCCAATTCGCTAATTCTATTGAATTGGCAACTGGCAACTGGCAGCCAGCTGCCAATTCGATTTGAGACAGTTTAAGAGTACAACAACTGAATAGGCAACTGGCAAACGGCAACCAGTTGCCAATTCGACAATCCGTGTGGCTTAAACTGTCTCAAATCGAATTGGCAGCTGGCTGCCAGTTGCCAGTTGCCAATTCAATAGAATTAACGAATTGGCAGCTGGCTGCCAGTTGCCAGTTGCCAATTCAATAGAATTAACGAATTGGCAGCTGGCTGCCGGTTGCCAGTTGCCAATGCAATAGAATTAGCGAATTGGCATCTGGTTGCCGTTTGCCAGTTGCCTATTCATTTCTTATACTCTAAAACCGAATCAAATCGAATTGGCAGCTGGCTGCCAGTTGCCAGTTGCCAATGCATTAGGATTGTCGAATTGGCAACTGGTTGCCGTTTGCCAGTTGCCTATTCAGTTTTTATACTCTTAAACTCTGTCAAATCGAATTGGCAGCTGGCTGCCAGTTGCCAGTTACCAATTCAATAGAATTAGCGAATTGGCATCTGGTTGCCGTTTGCCAGTCGCCTATTCATTTCTTATACTCTAAAACCGTCTCAAATCGAATTGGCAGCTGGCTGCCATTGCCAGTTGCCAATTCACTAGAATTAGCGAATTGGCATCTGGTTGCCGTTTGCCAGTTGCCTATTCAGTTTTTATACTCTTAAACCCTCTCAAATCGAATTGGCAGCTGGCTGCCAGTAGCCAGTTCAATTGAATTAGCGAATTGGCTGCTGGCTGCAGGTTGCCAGTTGCCAATTAAATAGAATAGCAAATTGGCATCTGGTTGCGGTTTGCCAGTTGCCTATTCATTTCTTATACTCTTAAACCGTCTCAAATCGAATTGGCAGCTGGCTGCTAGTTGCCAGTTGCCAATTCATACGGATTGTCGATTTGGCAACTGGTTGCCGTTTGCCAGTTGCCTGTTCATTTTTTATACTTTTAACCACTCTCAAATCGAATTGGCAGCTAGCTGCCGGTTGCCAGTTGCCAATTCAATAGAATAAGCGAATTGGCATCTAGTTGCCGTTTGCCAGTTGCCTATTCATTTCTTATACTCTAAAAACGTCTCAAATCGAATTGGCAGCTGGCTGCCAGTTGCCAATTCACTATTATTATCGAATTGGCAACTGGTTGCCGTTTGCCAGTTGCCTATTCAGTTTTTATACTTTTAAACCCTCTCAAATCGAATTGGCAGCTGGCCGCCAGTTGCCAGTTGCCAATTCAATAGAATTAGCGAGTTGGCATCTGTTTGCCGTTTGCAAGTTGCCTATTCAGTTCGTATACTCTAAAACCGTCTCAAATCGAATTGGCAGCTGGCTGCCAGTTGCCAGTTGCCAATTCAATAGGATTGTCGAATTGGCAACTGGTTGCCGTTTGCCAGTTGCCTATTCAGTTGTTGTACTCTTAAACTGTCTCAAATCGAATTGGCAGCTGGCTGCCAGTTGCCAGTTGCCAATTCAATAGAATTAGCGAATTGGCATCTAGTTGCCGTTTGCCAGTTGCCTATTCAGTTCGTATACTCTAAAACCGTCTCAAATCGAATTGGCAGCTGGCTGCCAGTTGCCAGTTGCCAATTCACTAGGATTGTCGAATTGGCAACTGGTTGCCGTTTGCCAGTTGCCTATTCAGTTGTTGTACTCTTAAACTGTCTCAAATCGAATTGGCAGCTGGCTGCCAGTTGCCAGTTGCCAATTCAATAGAATTAGCGAATTGGCATCTGGTTGCCGTTTGCCAGTTGCCTATTCAGTTCGTATACTCTAAAAACGTCTCAAATCGAATTGGCAGCTGGCTGCCAGTTGCCAGTTGCCAATTCACTAGGATTGTCGAATTGGCAACTGGTTGCCGTTTGCCAGTTGCCTATTCAGTTGTTGTACTCTTAAACTGTCTCAAATGGAATTGGCAGCTGGCTGCCAGTTGCCAGTTGCCAATTCAATAGAATTAGCGAATTGGCATCTAGTTGCCGTTTGCCAGTTGCCTATTCAGTTCGTATACTCTAAAACCGTCTCAAATCGAATTGGCAGCTGGCTGCCAGTTGCCAGTTGCCAATTCACTAGGATTGTCGAATTGGCAACTGGTTGCCGTTTGCCAGTTGCCTATTCAGTTGTTGTACTCTTAAACTGTCTCAAATCGAATTGGCAGCTGGCTGCCAGTTGCCAGTTGCCAATTCAATAGAATTAGCGAATTGGCATCTGGTTGCCGTTTGCCAGTTGCCTATTCAGTTCGTATACTCTAAAACCGTCTCAAATCGAATTGGCAGCTGGCTGCCAGTTGCCAATTCACTATTATTATCGAATTGGCAACTGGTTGCCGTTTGCCAGTTGCCTATTCAGTTTTTATACTTTTAAACCCTCTCAAATCGAATTGGCAGCTGGCCGCCAGTTGCCAGTTGCCAATTCAATAGAATTAGCGAGTTGGCATCTGTTTGCCGTTTGCAAGTTGCCTATTCAGTTCGTATACTCTAAAACCGTCTCAAATCGAATTGGCAGCTGGCTGCCAGTTGCCAGTTGCCAATTCAATAGGATTGTCGAATTGGCAACTGGTTGCCGTTTGCCAGTTGCCTATTCAGTTGTTGTATTCTTAAACTGTCTCAAATCGAATTGGCAGCTGGCTGCCAGTTGCCAGTTGCCAATTCAATAGAATTAGCGAATTGGCATCTAGTTGCCGTTTGCCAGTTGCCTATTCAGTTCGTATACTCTAAAACCGTCTCAAATCGAATTGGCAGCTGGCTGCCAGTTGCCAGTTGCCAATTCACTAGGATTGTCGAATTGGCAACTGGTTGCCGTTTGCCAGTTGCCTATTCAGTTGTTGTACTCTTAAACTGTCTCAAATCGAATTGGCAGCTGGCTGCCAGTTGCCAGTTGCCAATTCAATAGAATTAGCGAATTGGCATCTGGTTGCCGTTTGCCAGTTGCCTATTCAGTTCGTATACTCTAAAACCGTCTCAAATCGAATTGGCAGCTGGCTGCCAGTTGCCAGTTGCCAATTCACTAGGATTGTCGAATTGGCAACTGGTTGTCGTTTGCCAGTTGCCTATTCAGTTGTTGTACTCTTAAACTGTCTCAATTCGAATTTGCAGCTGGCTGCCAGTTGCCAGTTGCCAATGCAATAGAATTAGCGAATTGGCAGCTGGCTGCAAGTTGCCAGTTGCCTATTCATTCCTTATACTTATACTCTAAAACCGTCTTAAATCGAATTGGCAGCTGGCTGCCAGTTGCCAGTTGCCAATTCACTTGGATTGTCGAATTGGCAACTGGTTGCCGTTTGCCAGTTGCCTATTCAGTTTTTATACTTTTAAACCCTCTCAAATCGAATTGGCAGCTGGCTGCCAGTTGCCAGTTGCCAATTCAATAGAATAAGCGAATGGGCATCTAGTTGCCGTTTGCCAGTTGCCTATTCATTTCTTATACTCTAAAAACGTCTCAAATCGAATTGGCAGCTGGCTGCCAGTTGCCAATTCACTAAGATTGTCGAATTGGCAACTGGTTGCCGTTTGCCAGTTGCCTATTCAGCTTTTAAACTTTTAAACCCTCTCAAATCGAATTGGCAGCTGGCCGCCAGTTGCCAGTTGCCAATTCAGTAGAATTAGCGAGTTGGCATCTGTTTGCCGTTTGCAAGTTGCCTATTCAGTTCGTATACTCTAAAACCGTCTCAAATCGAATTGGCAGCTGGCTGCCAGTTGCCATTTGCCAATTCAATAGGATTGTCGAATTGGCAACTGGTTGCCGTTTGCCAGTTGCCTATTCAGTTGTTGTACTCTTAAACTGTCTCAAATCGAATTGGCAGCTGGCTGCCAGTTGCCAGTTGCCAATTCAATAGAATTAGCGAATTGGCATCTGGTTGCCGTTTGCCAGTTGCCTATTCAGTTCGTATACTCTAAAACCGTCTCAAATCGAATTGGCAGCTGGCTGCCGGTTGCCAGTTGCCAATTCACTAGGATTGTCGAATTGGCAACTGGTTGCCGTTTGCCAGTTGCCTATTCAGTTGTTGTACTCTTAAACTGTCTCAAATCGAATTGGCAGCTGGCTGCCAGTTGCCAATTCAATAGAATTAGCGAATTGGCATCTGGTTGCCGTTTGCCAGTTGTCTATTCAGTTCGTATACTCTAAAACCGTCTCAAATCGAATTGGCAGCTGGCTGCCAGTTGCCAGTTGCCAATTCACTAGGATTGTCGAATTGGCAACTGGTTGTCGTTTGCCAGTTGCCTATTCAGTTGTTGTACTCTTAAACTGTCTCAATTCGAATTTGCAGCTGGCTGCCAGTTGCCAGTTGCCAATGCAATAGAATTAGCGAATTGGCAGCTGGCTGCAAGTTGCCAGTTGCCTAATCATTTCTTATACTTATACTCTAAAACCGTCTAAAATCGAATTGGCAGCTGGCTGCCAGTTGCCAGTTGCCAATTCACTTGGATTGTCGAATTGGCAACTGGTTGCCGTTTGCCAGTTGCCTATTCAGTTTTTATACTTTTAAACCCTCTCAAATCGAATTGGCAGCTGTCTGCCAGTTGCCAGTTGCCAATTCAATAGATTTAGCGAATTGGCATCTGGGTGCCGTTTGCCAGTTGCCTATTCAGCTCGTATACTCTAAAACCGGCTCAAATCGAATTGGCTGCTGGCTGCCAGTTGCCAGTTGCCAATTCACTAGGATTGTCAAATTGGCAACTGGTTGCCGTTTGCCAGTTGCCTATTCAGTTGTTGTACTCTTAAACCGTCTCAAATCGAATTGGCAGCTGGCTACCAGTTGCCAGTTGCCAGTTGCCATTTCAATAGAATTAGCGAATTGGCAGCTGGCTGCCGGTTGCCAGTTGCCTGTTCAGTTCTTATGCTCTAAAATCGTCTCAAATCGAATTGGCAACTGGCAGCAAGTTGCCAGTTGCCAATTCAATAAAATTAGCGAATTGGCAGCTGGCTGCCGGTTGCCAGTTGCCAATTCAGAAGAATTAGCGAATTGGCATCTGGTTGCCGTTTGCCAGTTGCCTATTCATTTCTTACACTCTAAAACCGTCTCAATTCGAATTGGCAGCTGGCTGCCAGTTGCCAGTTGCCAATGCATTAGGATTGCCGAATTGGCAACTGGTTGCCGTTTGCCAGTTGCCTATTCAGTTTTTATACTCTTAATCTCTCTCAAATCGAATTGGCAGCTGGCTGCCAGTTGCCAGTTGCCAATTCAATAGAATTAGCGAATTGTCAGCTGGCTGCCGGTTGCCAGTTGCCTATTCAGTTCGTATACTCTAAAACCATCTCAAATCGAATTTGCAACTGGCTGCCAGTTGCCAGTTGCCAGTTCACTAGTATTGTCGAATTGGCATCTGGTTGCCGTTTGCCAGTTGCCTATTCAGTTGTTGTACTCTTAAACAGTCTCAAATCGAATTGGCAGCTGGCTGCCAGTTGCCAGTTGCCAATTCAATAGAATTAGCGAATTGTCAGCTGGCTGCCGATTGCCAGTTGTCTATTCAGTTCTTATGCTTCATAAATCGTCTAAAATCGAATTGGCAGCTGGCTGCCAGTTGCCAGTTGCCAATTCAATAGAATAAGCCAATTGGCAGCTGGCTGCCGGTTGCCAGTTGCCAATTCAATAGAATTAGCGAATTGGCATCTGGTTGCCGTTTGCCAGTTGCCTATTCAGTTCGTATACTCTAAAACCGTCTCAAATCGAATTGGCAGCTGGCTGCCAGTTGCCAGTTGCCAATTCACAAGGATTGTCGAATTGGCAACTGGTTGCCGTTTGCCAGTTGCCTATTCAGTTTTTATACTCTAAAACCCTCTTAAATCGAATTGGCAGCTGGCTGCCAGTAGCCAGTTCAATTGAATTAGCGAATTGGCTGCTGGCTACCGGTTGCCAGTTGCCAATTAAATAGAATTAGCGAATTGGCATGTGGTTGCGGTTTGACAGTTGCCTATTCATTTCTTATACTCTAAAACCGTCTCAAATCGATGTGGCAGCTGGCTGCCAGTTGCCAGTTGCCAATTCACTAGGATTGTCGAATTGGCAACTGGTTGCCGTATGCCAGTTGCCTATTCAGTTTTTATACTTTTAAACCCTCTCAAATTGAATTGGTAGCTGGCTGCCGGTTGCCAGTTGCCAATCCAATAGAATTAGCGAATTGGCATCTAGTTGCCGTTTGCCAGTTGCCTATTCATTTCTTATACTCTAAAACCGCCTCGAATCGAATTGGCAGCTGGCTGCCAGTTGCCAGATGCCAATTCACTAAGATTGTCGAATTGGCAACTGGTTGCCGTTTGCCAGTTTCCTATTCAGTTTTTATACTTTTAAACCCTTTCAAATCGAATTGGCAGCTGGACGCCAGTTGCCAGTTGCCAATTCAATAGAATTAGCGAATTGGCATCTGGTTGCCGTTTGCCAGTTGCCTATTCAGTTCGTATACTCTAAAACCGTCTCAAATCGAATTGGCAGCTGGCTGCCAGTTGCCAGTTGCCAATTCACTAGGATTGTCGAATTGGCAACTGGTTGCCGTTTGCCAGTTGCCTATTCAGTTGTTGTACTCTTAAACTGTCTCAAATCGAATTGGCAGCTGGCTGCCAGTTGCCAGTTGCCAATTCAATAGAATTAGCGAATTGGCATCTGGTTGCCGTTTGCCAGTTGCCTATTCAGTTCGTATACTCTAAAACCGTCCCAAATCGAATTGGCAGCTGGCTGCCAGTTGCCAGTTGCCAATTCTCTAGGATTGTCGAATTGGCATCTGGTTGCCGTTTGCCAGTTGCCTATTCAGTTTTTATACTTTTAAACCCTCTCAAATCGAATTGGCAGCTGGCCGCCAGTTGCCAGTTGCCAATTCAATAGAATTAGCGAATTGGCATCTGGTTGCCGTTTGCCAGTTGCCCATTCATTTCGTATACTCTAAAACCGTCTCAAATCGAATTGGCAGCTGGCTGCCAGTTGCCAGTTGCCAATTCACTAGGATTGTCGAATTGGTAACTGGCTGCCGTTTGCCAGTTGCCTATTCAGTTGTTGTACTCTTAAACTGTCTCAAATCGAATTGGCAGCTGGCTTCCAGTTTCCAGTTGCCAATTCAATAGAATTAGCGAATTGGCATCTGGTTGCCGTTTGCCAGTTGCCTATTCAGTTCGTATACTCTAAAACCGTCTCAAATCGAATTGGCAGCTGGCTGCCAGTTGCCAGTTGCCAGTTGCCAATTCACAAGGATTGTCGAATTGGCAACTGGTTGCCGTTTGCCAGTTGCCTATTCAGTTGTTGTACTCTTAAACTTTCTCAAATCGAATTTGCAGCTGACTGCCAGTTGCCTGTTGCCAATTCAATAGAATTAGCGATTTGGCAGCTGGCTGCCGGTTGCCAGTTGCCTATTCAGTTCTTGTGCTCTAAAATCGTCTAAAATCGAATTGGCAGCTGGCTGCCGGTTGCCAGTTGCCAATTCAATAGAATTAGCGAATTGGCAGCTGGCTGCCGTTTGCCAGTTGCGTATTCATTTCTTATACTCTAAAACCGTCTCAAATCGAATTGGCAGCTGGCTGCCAGTTGCCAGTTGCCAATTCACTAGGATTGTCGAATTGGCAACTGGTTGCCGTTTGCCAGTTGCCTATTCAGTTGTTGTACTTTTAAACTGTCTCAAATCGAATTGGCAGCTGGCTGCCAGTTGCCAGTTCAATAGAATTAGCGAATTGGCAGCTGGCTGTCGTTTGCCAGTTGCCTATTCAGTTCTTATGCTCTAAAATCGTCTCAAATCGAATTGGCAGCTGGCTGCCAGTTGCCAGTTGCCAATTCAATAGAATTAGCGAATTGGCAGCTGGCTGTCGGTTGCCAGTTGCCAATTCAATAGAATTAGCGAATTGGCAGCTTGCTGCCGTTTGCCAGTTGCCTATTCATTTCTTATACTCTAAAACCGTCTCAAATCGAATTGGCAGCTGGCTGCCAGTTGACAGTTGCCAATTAACTAGGATTGTCGAATTTGCAACTGGTTGCCGTTTGCCAGTTGCCTATTCAGTTTTTATACTCTTAAAATCTCTCAAATCGAATTGGCAGCTGGCTGCCAGTTGCCAGCTGCCAATTCAATAGAATTAGCGAATTGGCAGCCACACTGTGAAGTTAGATGCCATTTGCCAGTTGCCAATTGAATAGGCAACTGGCAACTGGCAACTGGCATCCAACTTCACGGACATACAATGTTAAAGGGGGCGTTAAACTTCAATTCTAATGCACTTACGTATGTAACGCCGCCTTTAATTGGGTAGCGTCAAAAATAAATTGCAACAGTATGTCCTGTGTATTCTGACGTCATGTTGTAACGTCGCTTTTCATTGGCTGACGCTTGGTTTTACGCAGCTCACTGCACTTACAGCTTTGTACAAAGATGTACAACCGAAAAAGTGCATTAGAATGGGGATACTTGTATTGAAAACCGTCACTTGTGATAATTAGCTAGTCAACCAAACTAAAATGTGACAGACTTTATGGAGACCATCATTGATAGGTTTCTTGTTTTCTTCAAACAAGTTTACGTATTTTGATGCAGGATGCCCTAAAAAGGTTGATCAAGGCCAAATGTTATGAATTTCTGAAAAGAGCTAAAACTGAACAGCATGGTTCCTTGCTATACATTCTATTCAGTCCAAAAGAAGTTAACTAAATAAAAAGTTCACAGTTTCTAGAAACTGCCATTGTTGATACTGACATTGTGACTCAGGATATTATAGAACTACCGACAGTTCATCAATCAGAATTCGAAACACCAATACAGAACATCACGATAACAAGTCCGTGAAACGAAGACCCCTCCAAACCCCACTTTATATAGAGAAAATTGGGGTTTACGGGGATATACATTAGCTGCCTTATTTTTGCTCAAAAACATAGATTGTGGGTACTCGTTAGAACCGCCTCATCGAGGTGGTTCTAACGGGCACCCACAATCTATGTAGATTGTGGGTACTCGTTCGAACCGCCTCATCGAGGCGGTTCTAACGGGCACCCACAATCTATGTTGAAAGCAGAAATAAGAAAGATGTTACATTTTTTACCTAATATTTGTCATGTCTGACACCATGTTGGACGCCATTATTTCACATGGACATGTTTTCCAAATGATAACTGATTGTTCGCATTTGCGTCAAGTCTTGGCTCCAACGAAAGACTTCGAATCAAAACTATTATCACGTTTTAACTCCATGGAATTAACAATTTCACCCCTGTAAACCCTAAGTTATACTGAGAAAAGTAAGGTATACGAGGATATGAATTATTTCCCTTATTTTTGCTCGATAAACATAGACTGTGGGTACTCTTTAGAACCGCCTCTTCCCGCCTCAATGAGGCGGTTCTAAGGAGCACCAACAATCTATATCTAGGCCAAAAATAAGAAAAATCTTAAACATTCTCATCTGAAAGCTACAAGTTGTAAAGATAAGAAAGGCGCCATATGTGCACACAGATGAATTATTCTGATGTGTCTCGAAATTTATTAGGGTGTTTAATAGGTTGGAACGAGGCTTTATGTTGCATTTCACCCATGTAACATAGTGATTTTTTCCAGGCTCCGAAACTTTTTTCTGATGATTCCGCATTACGATAACACACCCGTGCGACAAAGTGCATTCTTAAATATCTCCAAAATGGCTACTTTTCCGATGAAAATTTGTTGTATTTTTCTTATTTGTACTTCAAACATAGGTTGTGGGTGCTCGTTAGAACCGCCTCATTGAGGCGGTTCTAACGAGTACCCACAACCTATGTTTAGGAGCAGAAATGAAGACCCCTTTAAACCCCAGTATTATCTATATAAAGTGCGGTTTAGGGGGGTGTTCGTTTCACGGACTTGTTCACGTGATGCTATTTTCACTTTTTTTTCTTATTTCTGCTTCGTACACAGGTTGTGGGTGCTCGTAAGGACCGACTCATTGAGGCGAATCTAACGAGTACCCACCATCAATGTTTTAGCAAAATTAAGGAAAATGGATTTATTATAATGTATACCCATGTCAATCCAATTTTACTCGGTATAAAGTAGGCTTTGCAAGGGGTGGGGTGGGCATTAAGAGGATTTTAACGTGATGGTAAATTTGTATTTGAGACTTTATTTCATGTTCTACATATAGGTGATATGCCCATCTGATCTACATATCAGGCTAACAAATAACACCCCTGTGAACCCCACTTTATATAAATAAGTGGGGGTTTACAGGGTGTGCAGTAATTTCCTTATTTTTACTCAAAACATAGATTGTGGCTACACGTTAGAACCGCCTAATGAGGCGGTTCTGACGAGCACCAATCTATGTTTGGTTTTCAACTGAAAATGCTACTTCAGTGATATTAAGAACAATGGGTGTGGTTGAGTCTTTCGTCCCACCAACAGCTAAGGTCATATATAGACGGGACCTCAGTTTAAAAGCTCACCGAAACTCTGGAGAAGCCCTGGATCATACGTGATATGAAGAACACCCATACGAGATATTTTTCTGGCATGTCACTTAAAATGGCCTTTTAGTGATGAGAAAAAAAAATCTGATATTTGTTCTTATTTTTTTTACTTTAGAGCGCTCGTAAGGTTTGGTTGCAACGTGCACCCACAATCTATTTTTTCGCTTAAAAAAGTAGAACACAATACCCCAGTTTTATCTAAGTGCATATCTTGGTTAATGGGGTTCGGTAAACGAGCGTACATTACACGGCCTGGTCAATGTTATCAACCTGTTGGAAACAAAATTAACCTATGCCTACGTACACCCCACTTTTATATTAACCTGTCCATTTTTGGTACATTGGCAAACAGTTGACATGTCTTACAATGTATGAGCTACGTCGGTCGGTGTGTGCTCGGAGGGGGATGTGCTGTGTTTGCCGGGTCTTGTCCATCATCCGTTTCGGTTTCAAAACCTTGGGCTTTAGACACACTGATGAAGATTAAATATCAGAAAGGCCTCTGTCACTAAATTTGGTATAGTTACACCTTAATCAGAACGCGGCGTCTAATCTGAGTCTACACTGTTTGCTAAATGTACGTAGATTCGTGTAAACACCAACAAAACAAACCCGACACCCCTATAATTCGAAATGGATCACTCCAACCGAATTAGGTGGAATATTCCATTGTCATATATGGGTAAAAGTTTTCTCTTTGACAGAGTGGTGTTACTTGTAACCTAATGTTTGTTCTGTTTCCCTTTTTGTACCAAAATGGAATCTTCCTCCTTATATATAGCAGGAGTCCATTTCAAAATTTAGGGGTGTCAGGTTGTGTTGCTCTCAAAATTTATTTGGGAAATGACTGAACTTTTAGCAAACAATGGAGGTCCTGATCAGACGCCGCGTTCTGCGGCGTCTGATCTGGGCCTGCACTGTTTGCCAGGGCGCCTGTTTGGGGGTTTCTGGTACTAAATGGGTTAATATACACCATAACCTTTTTATATCATTACTGTTGAACTGCGCTCGAGTTAAACAACTGTTACAACAAACAAAATGTAAAGACTAAATAGAAAAACAAAAAATGACCATTTATGGCATTTATGGTCATTTTTAACATAATCTATACTTTTGGGGGATCCATCTTTAAACCTTGTTATATCCAAACCCGTGTTATGCCCGAAACCGTGTAAAAATGTGTCATGAAGAGATTACCGCGCATTGTAATGAAATAACGCTATCAAATAAAATAATGCTTTCATTTGATGTTGAGTTGCGTGCAAACGTAACATCAAATGAAATAATATTTCAATTGATGTTGAGCGGTTTGCAAACATAGCATCAAATGAAAACAAAATCTTCATTTGCTGTTCACTTGCAAACAAACGTAACATCAAATGAAATATTCTTTCATTTGATGTTACGTTTGCCCGCAACTCAACAACAAATGAAACAATTATTTCAATTGATGGCATTATTTCATTTTATGTTGTAATAGGGAATGTTCTTAGTGTTGCAATATCAATCTACTAACTGAACTTACCTTTAAATCCTCTGAAGAATATTTTCCACATCATGGGTGTTTTATAAATTATATTCCAAGACGGTAACACAGCAGCATTTTATATCCAAATTTAGAAGTAACAAACAAATCGATAGCACAATTTATACTCTTAAGTCACTAACAGATGTCACTCTTAAATATATCTCAAATGCACTCGTTCATATCCAATGAAGAAGAATAAAGTTTCCAATATTATACCAATGGAACAGACAAAAATGATATAGCAATAGCTCCATTTCGGACAGACTAATCATTTTTAAATCGCTGATATCTTCTGGTGATGGCGAGTATTGAAAGCAATAGGTCTGTCTGCAAGATCCTGAAAAAAAATATATTTGAGCCAGCGCATAGCAAAACCTACAATAAAACGTGCGCCCATCGAAGACTCAAATCAGCCTTCGCATCCAATTAGTCTAACCAGAGACTTCTCTTGCTGCATGAAGGAGTATTGGCCCTTTAGCTATCCTTGGAGCGCACAACGAAGACTCTGATCAGACTGCGCGAATGCGCAGGCTGATCTAAGTCTTCGTTGGGCGCACATGTCTCATTGTAGGTTTTGTCATGCGCTGGCTCATTTACAAGCCAGCTATGTATTGTTTTGTTTGCTTGTATTGGAGTTTTACGGCCTAGTCAACAGAATTGATGTCATATCGAACCTTTCAGTTTACCTATCCACACTTTATACGTAAGCGGTTAACCACTACAGTTCACGATCTTTAGCCAAAAACTGACAACTGTCCTTCTTAAATCAACAGAAGTAAGAAAATGACCGTAGTAAAGATTTCATGATAAGCCTCCAAACGATGTATTGTATAATTATTATTTTGCTTTAAAGCGGTTCTGTTTATGTGGAGAAATTAAGGAAAACTATCTTACACTATCTTTCCTTATGTTTTCTTATTGATTTTAGCACGACATCTATATAAATACATGTACAAAGCGGTTTTTACCCGCTATGAGTGGTTGCAGTCAACAACTATTTGGCGCATTATTTATTGGAAGTTTTTAAATTATAAATGTGCCAGCGCAGGTCAAAACTTACAATAAGTTAAGACTCAGATCAGCCGATTCTCGTTTATCTCTTTGGAGAGCCCTGAGTCTGTAGAAGGCACATGCGATTAGCGAAGACTCTGATCAGACTGATGTAAGCCTTCCCTGTTCGCATGTCTTAACGTAGGTTTTACCTTGCGCTGGTTCGAATACTGCTCACCAAATGCAGGTGCATGGATTTTAGTCTGAGGCAAGGTTTACCAACCCCTTAGCAAGTCCTTTCTTTATGCCCCCAGAATCAAAGATTCGGGGGCGTATAGTTTTTGGTCTGTTTGTCCGTCTGTTTGTCTGTTTCTCTGTTTGTCCACAAAAACCTTAACATTGGGCATAACTTTCGAATGGTAACTGATAGAGCTTTCATATTTCACATGTGCATTCCTTGTCACAAGACCTTTCAAGAGGTACCATAAATTTTGACCTCGCGACCTTGACGTTAAATAACCTACTTTTGACCTCCATTTTAAAAACTTTAACATTGGCCATAACTTTTGATTGGTTAGAGATAGGACTTTCGTATTTCACATGTCTATTCCATCTAACAAGACCTTTCCAGTGATGCCATAATTTTTTACCTGGTGACCTTGACCATGACATTTGACCTACTTCTTTATTTAAAACTTTGACATTCGCAAAAACTTTAATACTGGGCATAACTTCTGAATAGTATCTGATATGGCTTTCATATTTCACATGTGCATTCCTTTTCACAATACCTTTCTAGTGGTACCATAATTGTTGACCTCGTGAACTTGACCTTGGCGTTTGATCTACTTTTTTAAAACTTTAACATTGGCCATAACTTTCGACTGGTAAGTAGTAGGGCTTTCATATTTCAAATGTGCATTCCTTGTCACAAGACCTTTCTAGTAGTACATAATTGTTTACCCTGTTACCTTGACGTTTGACCTATTTTTAAAAAAAAACTTTATCATAGTCCATAACTTTTGATTGGTGATAGGGCTTTCATATTTCACATGTTCATTCTTTTTCACAAGACCTTTCCAGACGTACCATAATTTTTTACCTCGTGACCTTGACCTTTACCTTGACGTTTGACCTACGTTTTAAAAACTTTTACACCGGCCATGACTTTCGGTTGGTGATAGGGCTTCCACATTCCATATGTAAATTCTATGTCACAAGACCTTTCCAACGATCCTATAATTTTCCACCTTGTGACCTTGACCTACTTTGTAAGACTTGAACATTGGTCATACTTTTCGATTGCTTAGTGATACTGCTTTCATATTTAACATGCGCTATCCGGGGGCATCAGTGTTTCACAAACACATCTTGTTTTTTTTTTTTGTTTTTTTTCCTTTGTTACTTTGATGTTGTTCTTTTATATCCTTTCAAGATTATTTTACTTATTTCGAGCCGATCGTTAATCATAGGTGGGAGAAATCCGGAATACCCGGACCTTCCTCTGCAGAACTTGACACCTCACATGTGACCCAAGCTTAAGTCCTGGAAAACTCCCTTTGTACTGAGAAAAATGTGGTTTATTTTTTTAATTATTTTGGATAGTCGTCTGCCTATTTTGTGGGAACGAAATTGTCCTTTTGGCTGTGCTTGTTATGTTTTAAGGGGAATGCGAACACCTGCAGGGGAATATTTTTGTACGCCATGTCAATAGGGGTCATCTCTTAGAGGAAAGATTTTGCTCTTCAGGAGCAAATTCTTTCCTTTAAGAGTAGACCCATTTTTTCGGCGAGACAGGGCTTACAGAAAAGAGAAAAGGAAGTCCCCGAAAGTTGTCTACTTTTGAAAGATGGCGGAAAAATCTGCCAGGTTTTCCCATTCCCCTTACTTACACTGGCGTTGCTTTATGTTGTTTTTTCTCTCCATTTTCTGTCTAGATTTGAAGATGTAAGGTAATTACATTGGCTGTTTTACATTTGGGCTATCCGAGATAAGACCATATTTAGAGATTATAAATACATTGTCGTCACTTAGAACTGTTTTACATTTGGGCAATCAGAGATAAGAACATATTTTGATATTATACGTACATTGCCGTCACTCAGGACAGTTTTACATTTGAGCAATCAGAGATAAAACCCTATTTAGAGATTATACATACATTGTCGTCATTTAAAACTGTTTTACATTTTGGCAATCAGAGATAAGACCATATTTAGAGATTATAGATACATTGTCGTCACTTAGAACTGTTTTATATTGGGACCGTCAGCGACGAGACCATATTTGGAGATTATGCACACATCGCCGTCACTTAGAAAGAACTGTTTTACCTTTTGGCCGTCAGAGACAAGATCATATTTAGAGATTATACACACATTGTCGTCACATAGAACTGCTTTACATTTTGGCCGTCAGAGACAAGACCATATTTAGAGATTATACACACATTGCCGTCACAAAGAACTGTTTTACATTTGGGCCGTCTGAGATAAGACCATATTAAGAGATTATAGATAAATTGCCGTCACTTAGAACTGTTTTACATTTTGGCCGTCAGAGATTAGACAATATTTAGAGATTATAAATACATTACCTTCGCTTAGAACTGTTTTACGTGGGGCCGTCAGAGATATAATCCATATTCAGAGATTGTAGATACATTGTCGTCACGTAGAACTGTTTTATATTAGGGCCGTCAGATTTCAGACCATATTTAGTGATAATACATACATTGCTGTTTTACATTGGGCCGTCAGGGATATGATCATATTTAGAGATTACACATACATTGCCATCACTTAGAACTGTTTTACATGGAGGACGTCCGAGATAAGGCCATATTTTGAGAAAATACATACATTGCCGTCACTTAGAACTGTTGTACATGGGAGCCGTCAGAGACAAGACATTATTTAGAGATTATACATACATTGCTCCGGCGAAAGAATGCGCACTGTACTGGTTAACCGCTTACGTACATGTATGAGCCTGCCCAGGAAAGGTATGGATAGGTAAACTGACCGGCTTAAAAAAGACCTAAATTTTGTTGGCTCGGTCGTTAAACTTCGATACAAACAAATATTATAAATACATTGCCATTGTTTTACATGGCAAGACTATATTTAGAGATTATAGATGTATAATATCCAACATTTACTTTTTTATTTCTGCAGCAAACAGAAATTGTTGGTTAGAACCGCCACATTGAGGCGTTTTCAAATGGTACCAACACTCTATGTTTTGAGCAAAAATAAGGACAATAATGCATACCACCGTAAACCCCGCTTTTCTTACGGTAAAGTCGGGTTTAAAGGGGTGTTCATTTATTGTTAAGGACACGTTGAATTGTCTACTCGAAATAGTCAATTTTCTATCAAAATGTATGTAACCAGATCAGAAACAACTGTGTTTACCAGATCTTCCACAGACCGGCCCCGATAGCTCAGTTGGTAGAGTGTCCGCTCCGGGGAACGGGAGGTCTCGGGTTCGATCCCGGGCCGCGACATACCAAAGTCGTTAAAAATGGTACTAGCTGCTCCTCGCTTGGCACTCAGATTTACGGGGTAGAGCTAGGACGGGTCGATCCAGTGTCAGGATAATGTGACTGGGTGTGGTATCATGTAATGTGTGTCTTGGACATGATACTTCAGTGAGGCAGCACTATAAACGTGAGCATTGAGCTCCCTGTCGCTACCAGACACCGTCGTGATATGACTGAAAAATTGTTGAAAGCGACGTTAAACCCGAAATCACACACACACACACACACACACACACACACACACACACACACCAGATCGTCCACTGTTTTATTTATTTACGTTATATGTAACACAAAAGTTAGGAACAGATCACACATCAGCAGACCCGACACATTTGCGGTTGTTTTCTTAGGAAGCAGAGTAAATAATTGAAAAACAAATTCTATCTATCATTTTGCTGTCTAAACACATGTTGTTTTTACATGAAAGGATTCCTCTAATTCAAGCGTCTACAGGAAAAATATGAAGTCTACGGGCAGTACCCTTGTATCAACAGTCCGAGTGACTGAGTATTTTGAGTTTTACGTCCCAACAAAAACTTAGGTTATACGGAGACGGAGCCATAAAAGATAAGACTATATTTAGAGATTATAGATACCATATTTTGCATACATTGCCGTCACTTAGAACTGTTATTTGGGCCGTCAGAGATAAGAAGACCATATTTAGGGATTATATATACCATATTTTGCATATATGTACAATATAGGAATATTATCCAACATTTACATTTTTTATTTTTTATTTCTACAGCAAACAGAAATTGTTGGTGCTTGTTAGAAACCTCATTGTGGCGGTTTCAACTGGTACCAACAATCTATGTTTTAACCCTTATCTTGCTGTTCACGAGAACCCCTATCTTTGCAAACAGTGTAGATCCAGATCAGATGGTTTCTGATCACGATCTACACTGTTTGGCATTCAGTTTGTGAATTTGTAGCAATAAATTACATCAAGTAATTTGATTGGTTGATGGACAGAAATGGGTGTGGCTTAAATGCAGCAAGATAAGCGCTAAGCACAAATATGGAAAATAATGTGTACCACTGTAAACCACGCTTTTCTTACAGTAAATTAGGGTTTAAAGGGTTGTTCTTTAGTTATAGATACATGTTGATCTGTTTTATTGATATCACTTTTTTTTATATTAACCCATTATGACAACAGACCCCCCCCCCCCTCCCCCAACTGATTAGTTTGGAGTGGTCATTTCCAAATAGAGGGCTGTCAGGTTTGTTTTGTTTTTGGTAAGTTTTGCAAAAAAAGGCTTGTCCTTTTAGAAAACACATCAGACCATGGTCATTCTTTAGCGTCTGATCTGCGTCAACACTGTTTGCCAATATCCCAAAAAATGGGACACTAGCCATATATTGGGTTAATCCAGTAAATGCATACACGATGTACATTCCTGCAACTCCAGTGCAAAATTTAGGGAGATTTTTTTTATCTTGAAAATGTATGTTGTCTGTAGACATTAGAATCAACTCGATGATCACGATAACACAGTGCATTATTTCAGATCTCAAAAATGGTTACTTTCTGGAGAAAATGTGTGATATTTTCCTTATTTATACTCCAGACATAGGCTGTTGGTGCTCGTTAGAACCGTCTCATTAACTGAGGCGGTTCCGATGTGTACCCGCAGCCTATGTACGAAAAATGAATGTCCCTGTAAAACCGTTTTCTCCTGTAAAAATTGGTGTTTAGATGGGGTTTCATTTCACGGACGTTAACGTGATCTATTAACACATTTAGTACCGGAAACCCCAAAACGGGTACCAGGGCAAACAGTGCAGGCCCAGATCAGATGCCGCAGAACGCGGCGTCTGATCAGGGCCTCCACTGTTTGCATTTCCTAATAAATTTTGAAGAAAACACAATCTGACACCCCTAAATTTTGAAATGGACTCCTGCTATATATAAGGAGGAAGATTCCATTTGGTACAAAAAGGGTTAAGTACACACACCATACTGTTATTTGTATAGATCAAAATGTCTTCGCTGTGTCATCCCCATTACGCTTCCTAATCTGGCATTTTGACTAACCCACAGTTGCACGAACTACCCCGTTCTCGAAAACAAATTCATGGTCCCAAATATGATCTAACCATTGTAGTTCTACCATTATTGTTGCTCATCAAGACAACAGCCTGTATAATTCTGACCCCTTTGAACCCCACTTTTATAGTAAAACTGGGGTTTACAGGGGGGTATTTACAGGGGTAAACATTATTTTTCTTATTTTTGCTCTAAAATATAGATTGTGGGTACTCGTTAGAACCGCCTCAAATGAGGCGGTTCTAACGAGTACCCACAACCTATATATTGAGCAGAAATAGGAAAAAATCACAATTTTTCATCTTAAATTTTTTCTCTTTTTCTGGATAAAATTTACAATGTATTTGTATAGGCATGTTTTTGTAATGTAACTTAGTCTCTATTTACGAAGTACCGCTTGTTAACTGATTTTTCTTCATTTCATAATTAGTAGGTTGCATAGATGTTATGAAATTCCTTTTAGTGAACTCAGGCTGTATTTGCCGTTTTCATTATATTTTTAAACCTAACGTTGATCTAGGCTAAATGTATTATCCAAACAATAAACATAAAATGGCGTTTTGCGGTCTAAATTTTATACTATAGACCGCCCATAAATATATACAAAACTAACAGGACTATTTTTTCCTTTATCATTGGTTTCTTCATGTGTTAGGCTATGCCTAATTTGTTTAACTGTGGGTATGTAAGAGCCATATAATCACAGGTACAAACGAAAGATCACCTCTTTATTATGTTACAAGTGAGTCTGGGAAAAGAAAAAAAGGCAAAACTGGACCTGTGAGACCTACGTAGACTCATATCAGGTTGATATGAGTCGACGCAGGTTTTGCGCAACATTTGTGGACCCTGGCACATATATAGGGTTAAAGTAGAGGAGCCCGATGAGGCTGCATGGGTTTAGTCAAACCATCATGTATCTTTAGTTTAGCCCAGACCTAAATGCATAAGATTCCTTTAACAATTTGCATCGCGACCTGCAAATTCCTACAAGATCAAAGAAATGCGATGTGCGTACAACAAGAAAAAAAAAACAATAGTTCAATCGGCATAAACATCGACACATGCGCTAAGCGAATGTCAGCTGTCAGGTCATTCTCAACTCTGGTCGCACCTTTCATTTTGTTAATAGCCAAGTTTAGCTACAAGTGACAATTGTGACGCTGAAATATATAGATAGCAAAATGACCATTGTCACTACAACAATATTGAGTCACAAACGATGTTTACAAAACATAGAATTGCTAATTTGTAAATAGTTTATTACAATAACAAGATAGATTCTATCGACATAGCATGACATAGCATTACAATGCTGTCTGTCAGGATTTTGTATTTCTATCATTCAAATGACATTATATCATCAGACATGCCCATTACGGCCGAATGGTGTCTCTTCTAACACTATAATCTGTTTTTGAGCAAAATAAAAGGAAATAATGAATACCCTCTCAACCTCACTTCTCTCTGTATAAGATGGGGTTTACAGGGATGTTCATTACAGAGACTTGTTGATGTATATTTTGCGTATAATCTCTATGATTGTTCTTGGTCCGTACCAACAATGCGTCACATTAACGAGCTTTTGAAATGAATGCCAAAAGGGGGTTTACAACTCTACAACTTTTCCATACCTTCGTCCTAACTCTGAGTGCAGGTTCTCTAAGAGCCGTCTTAATGGTGCGGTTCTAACGCGCATCCATATATTCCAGAAACAAATGAGACGTAAACCAGGGATCGCAGGATCGATCCCGGGCTTCTCCAGACTTTCGGATGAGTCTTTAAACCGAGGTCCCGTCTCCGCATGACTTTAGCTGTTGGTGGGACGTAAAACTAAAACTCACTCACTGTACATTAAAGACTTAAATAAAGGTTTGCAGTGAGAAACCAAAATCCACTGAAGTAATATTAATGAGACAATTATCATTTAAGGAACATTAAATGGTAAATTCAAAAATTATTTGAACAAAATAAAATGACTTTCTATTTAAGAAATACTAAGTCTTTTACGAGTATTAACGTATCACAGATTTTGCAGGTGCTATCTTAATTTTAAACTACTAGATGGTCGGGTGTTTTATTTACCTACTTGGAGACTATAACATGAAGAAATGACCGTGTCACTGCCTATAGACCTATCAGTATTGGACCCCACATTGAATCATCTGGCTACAATAGGTGATCCTTCGATAGGTGCACCGCTCATTGGTCCAGGAAATAAAGATATAAACATTTTTATAACCTTATCAGAGATTAATGAAAAAAAGTCGAACTGACAAAAATTGAAAGGTGTTGATAAAACCTAGGATAATCCATGAAAGCTCTAAGGCTTATTTCCTATGGGGTCCTAATGGTTTTCAATGTTGAACTTAAATCTCTTCTGCAACAAGGTCTATCGGAACCCCAATTTTATGGTGACTTTGTATATAAATTCAGAAAAAATATATAGTTGCAATGATTTCATCACCCAATATCGTAAATTCAGTAGTTCAGATTTTATGACGGTTCAGCGTAAAGGCATACTGAAAATTGGAGAGAACCTAATTTTATGTAATGACGGTCGGTGCCTGATGCTCTGTCTCTGGTTGGGCCCATCGGTGTCTAACTGTTGGTTTTCTTTTGCTCCAGCACTTCAGTGGTTTCTAGCTGTCGAGTCCTCATCATTGTTTCATCTCTGATTTTGATTGATTTTTGTGTTCACGGAGATGTTGCACTGATGAGTTAGGAGGCCTTCATGCGGACTGAACAAATTATTTGTCTAAATCGCGACGGTAGTAAGGGCGAGGATTGTGGCCACGTAAAAACGAGCTGAGCCCCAAGTGGAATTTGTTTTACCGACCTTTCCAAAGTAGAAGTAAAACAAAGATCAGGAATCGATACAATTAACTTACTCCAACCACCAAAGGCACCAAAGGGAAAGAAACACAAACATGAAGCGACCAGACCATAATGGAAACCTAAACAAAGGAAGGCCATAAGGACAGTTACTTTCCCACAAAATGGCCAAACGGCCATCCATTATAACAAGACACAAGTGATACACACTAAATCGCGACGGTAGTAAGGGCGAGGATTGTGGCCACGTAAAAACGAGCTGAGCCCCAAGTGGAATTTGTTTTACCGACCTTTCCAAAGTAGAAGTAAAACAAAGATCAGGAATCGATACAATTAACTTACTCCACCCACCAAAGGCACCAAAGGGAAAGAAACACAAACATGAAGCGACCAGACCATAATGGAAACCTAAACAAAGGAAGGCCATAAGGACAGTTACTTTCCCACAAAATGGCCAAACGGCCATCCATTATAACAAGACACAAGTGATACACACAGTAAGTAGTAACAAACAACAACATAAATAAACCACCACAGAAGAACCGCCTTGGAACGGTCAGTGGAAAGAACTCGGTCAAGGTGGTCAAGAAATGGTCAAGGTGGATCTTCTGTCGTGGTTTATTTTTGTTGTGGCTTGTCTTTGAGTGTGTGAATCGCTTATATTATTTTGTTTTGGATAGCAAATTGGCCATTTTGTGGGAAAGTAACGGTCCTTTTGGCTTTCCGCTAGTGATGTTTCCATTAGGGTCTAGTTGTTTCATGTTCTGGTGTCTCTGATGGGAGCTGTGGGTTAATTGTATCGATTCCTTATCATTGCCTTCACTTCAATTTTATGGACCACTTTTCAACAGCCCCATAGCAGGTCTGAATATGGGAATTATGATTTTGCTACAATACACATAGTTTTGTTTCACTGAGTTTACACTTTGCATTACGTTCTCAATACGACCCAAACAATCTTTCACTTAACAGCTATTGTTTTTGTTTTTATGCCCCCGAGAATCTTTGATTCGGGGGCATATACTAGTATTTGCCCTGTCTGGCTGTCTGGCTGTCCTTCACAAAAACTTAAACCTTGATCATAACATCAAAAGTATTTGACCTAGCCTGATGAAACTTCACTCACATTTTGGCTGGATTATCTCCCCTTGAAAATTTGCAAAAACTCAGTGACAGCTCTTGTTGTTGTTGTTTTTTTTTTAAGCTAATAGTGTAGACCCTAGTCAGACACACTGATCCATGCGTGTACTTTTTGCTAATGTCCCGTTCAGGGGTTTCGAAAATAAATGATTGGTTAAAAGAGAACAATGGATACAGTAGCGTAATCCACAAACCTGAAATAATGTGTCACCTAGAGCATGTTGCATAGCAACACAACATTGTATAAAAATGGAAATTAACAAGAAATATCTTTAAAAAAGATATGCGGCGTAGATTTAATTGGAAGGTTGTTTAGAAACCAGTGCTTCAGCTGAAGTGCACGACCCGCCGGATGCTTTTAGCTTTATGAGTGTTACCATATATGGGTATGACGGCCATTTTGGTCATGTGACCTGGACCTCAAACGGTTCCCCCAATAAATGCGCCTTATCGTAAGGAGCAAAAATATATCTAATACTTTAGTACTGTATTCTGAATCGTTTGCAGGATAAAATGAATTCTCACTTTTCAAATACAAAAGCATATGTGTCAAAGTTTGACCTAGGCACAAAGAAGGTCGAGGTCAACCCAGGGTCACAATTTTAGCAATTTATGATGGGCCTACGTCCCAGATGTTATATATCAAGTTTCGTGGAAATCTGCCAAGTGGTTCTGGAGAAGACTATTTTGAAGGGTTTTTACCATATATGGCTTGGCGGCCATTTTGGTCATGGGACCTGGACCCCATGAGCAAATTTTGGTTTCCTCCATCCCATAGAGGCTCCATATGAAATTTGACCTTAATCGGCCGAACGGTTTCCGAGGAGAAGCAGTTCGAAAATTTTCACATTTTTCGCCTCGGCGAGGCTATAATAATGGAATGTAATATTTCGCAAGTTCATTGGTTAGACCTCATTGATACTATCAGTATGCCAAAAATTGTTTAAATATTCCAAGTGGTTAAGTCACTATCACCAATTTTCACAAACGGGTTACGGACGGACAGACAGACCATATATGGCTTGGCGGCCATTTTGGTCATGTGACCTGGACCCCATGAGCAAATTTTGGTTTCCCCCATCCCATAGAGGCTCCATATGAAATTTGTCTTCAATCAGCCCAACGGTTTCCGAGGAGAAGCAGTTCGAAAATTTTCAAAATTTTTCGCCTCGGCGAGGCTATACTAAATGGAATGTAATATTTCGTAAGTTCATTGGTTAGATCTCATTGATACCTATCAGTATGCCAAAAATTGTTTAAATATTCCAAGCGGTTAAGTCACTATCACCAATTTTCACAAACGGGTTACGGACGGACAGACAGACTGAGAGAATGACACGGTGATTTTAGGGCACTCTTAGAAAATCAACCGACTTCAGTCGGTCGCTTTTTCTGCGGGTCGTGCAATATGAGCTACAATAGTGACAGCAACAATTGTCTAGCTATGAACTGGTTTACTGTATTCAAACAATTCAGATGTCACGCGAGGAAAAATAGCTTTGCAGAGGGCGGTGTCCCGCATGTTTGAGCTAAGGTCAATGTAAAAGGTCAAGGTTAAAAACATGACCTCATTTCAAGAGCATATGATCTCAAGTATATGCACAGCAAATAAGAAAACGTTATCATTTACTGTTTTTGAACACAAATTCTAGGGTTAACATTTAGGGTTGTCGCTATGGTGAACGTAAACGCATAGGCGGACGAACAAACGGACGAGCAGACAAACGGACGGAAACTTGATCTTATGTGCACCTAATTAAAAGTCAAATTACACTTATTCCTTTTCAGAATTTATATAACATTAATGATATTCGAAAATGTCCATTTTGTGTTAAAATGGAGAACATAAAGTATGCTGAAGACAAATGATACACTGCAACTTTTATTTAGCATATATTGTAAATTAAACATCTGTCAATTTGTAATGCGATTATTACATGTTTTTGTCATGCTATATCTCTTTATTGGTTTCATTGGGCAACATGGCTTGAGGTGTTATTTCATCTCAATGTCGGGTAAAAGTCCTACAAACTTGGAAGCAACGTCTCCAAAATGACCTACACAGTGTTGATGGGGACGTTAAACCTCAAATCAAACAAACAATTCCTTTCGCAGAAAATTCTTCCTTTCGCGAAAGGAACCTTCCTTTCGCGAAAGGAAGGTTCCTTTCGCTATATAGACCAACCACGTGAAATTAGGTCAAAATAGCTATTCACCGCAGCAGTTACAGAATCCACTAGAAACACAATTATACATATGACGTATGGTCATCAAAGGACAAGACGGTGAGCAAGCCGAAACTGTTTATATTTTTCACTCATGTCTCACATAAAAAACGAAACATTTCCTAGGTTAAAACTTCAGTAAGCTGTTGTATTTTTGAGTAGATTTATTTATGCAAATCATTGACCAATGAAATGGTCATCTCCTTGGACATGTGGTTTTATTGACCAATGGAATAACGAAAAATGTAGGACAAAAGCAAAACTATAACGGCTACGCCGTAAAAAAAGGAGTTCTGTTGTTGGTAGTCAACCAATAGCTAAACGACATGATCAACAAATCTCAAATATTTTAGTTGTAAAGTTCAGTTAATAAACAGACCAACAAAGAACAAAATCACTGAATGTGTGCAGTAAGTTCCACATGGATTTTAAACTAAATCGAGGCCACGATGCGAGCATGGTATAGATTGACTAGGCGGGGCTATCGTCTGTACTTGCTTTAGGAATATCCCATTAACAAAAAGGTAAACCAAGTCACCCGATTGTGTGAATTCAACTGTAACAAAAGCATAGCTGTGGCGTATATGTCCATTTCGTCCGCTTGTAGAAAGCGTGCGAAAGGCACTCTACCGAATCTTCTGGTGGATTGAGCGAATTTGACATATATTGAAAATACCCGAATAGCTCCGCCTAGTCTATCTTATCTGCGACTACTATACTAGCTAGCAAAACAAGCCATGGCACAACAAGTTACAAGGACAAGATCATAAGTAACCAGCCTATCCCATTGACCGAGACAAAACAATATGTATTTGCCTTGTTTCAATACATGTTTTAGGTATGAGGGCAAAATTGCAAGTTATCGTGTCATTCGCTAGTCAAACATGGCTATCGATGCAAAAGCAAGCTTTTCGTCAAACGTTGACTACCGTGCTGTAATTCGGTACTTGTATTTGAAAGGAAACACAGGACAAGAAAATAAGAATCTTATATGGGTGTGAGGGGTGGATTGAAAAATCCGTCCCAAGGGTCACTGTCCGGCATCACGAGGCTTGCCGAGTGATGCCGGATAGTGATCCCGAGGGACGAATTTTTCTATCCACCCCTCACACCCATATTGGATCCTTTTTCTTGCATACCTTCCATTTCTTAGCACGGATTTTTAATACTGCTGCCACTTCGGTTACAGACGTCCGCCATTTTGTGATGACACGACAGGAATGTTTAGTGACGTCACGCATGACGACGCCGCGCATGAGGTTGTAATCAACCAGTGCATTTATCAAACACGCGATTATATTCGATTTGGGGTCGGAACACCAGGGTCAGAACATAAATTTCTATCCCAGGGTAAAATCACAGATTTGCTTGTCTGGTGTGCAAGAAATATATTTCCAGTTGACCAATGTCTATGGGTCTTCTGCACCATTGTATGCACAAGTTAAATTCTGGGTTGGGGCATTCATGCGCGGTACTTGTAAAATGTCTCAAGCGAAACCAGGTCAGGACGCCCATCAGATGCCATCGATGAAGAAATAAGTGAGAAAGTACGGGATCTGGTTAAGGCGAATTAAAGGGGAAGAAATAGCGAATTCTTTACACATTTCACATGATAGAGTTTCAACAATTTTACATGATCGATTGGGTATGCGCCAGCAAACAGCCCGTTGGGTCCCGAACCCCCTTAGCGACGAGTAAATGGCAACTAGCTATAGAGCATCAGTATGCAGCGCATTGTTGAAGCGGTTTAGGTCAAAAGAAATTGATTTTCTTTCACGTCTGGTGACTGTAGATGATACCTCGTCCATTATTATGAGCCGGTGAATAAAACTCAAAGTCGCCAGTGGGTACAGACGGGGTCTCCGAGGCCAAAGAAGTTCAAAGCGCAACCTTCTGCTCGCAAGGTGATGGCAATAGTATTTAGGGACGCACAAAGCGTTGGACTTTCTAGCAAACAGGCGCGTATTATGCAACTTTGCTCCACCAACTGAGAACTGCGATCCGTGAAAAACATCGAGGTAAACCCTCCAAAGGGATTCTTCTCAATCAGGACAATGCAAGAGTCAACACTTGCTTAATTGCAATGAATGCTGTTGGATAGCGCATCCCGCCTATTCTCCGGACTTAGCTCCTATTGACTATTTCCTATTCCAAAACTTAAAAAAAAGATATCAAGACGTCGTGGTGGCAGTTGAGGAGTGTGTCGGAGACAAGGTTCCTGACTTCTTAAAGAGTATCATTCTAAACAATTACATCGAAACAGAAAAGATTGATCTCACCCAGAAATACGAGTGCAAATTGATATGTTGTGAGCCTCATATTGAAGGAATCGCATTTTGTCGGATACATTGTATTATCGTTCAACAAAATCCCCTTCAGTATATATACACTTTTGCCAGCGGTGTTTAAGGGCTTCAATGCCAGTTTTATATAACTCCTTCTCTTTGCTGTTCAGAAAGTCATCCACTGCATATATGACGTCATCATAAGCGCCGCGAAAAGCTCACAAAAAAGTTTGTTGTTCCATCAGGGCAATAATCCTGTTCACAAGTCTGTCATTGCTATGATTGTGGCTTTAAACTGATTGAGCATTCACATGGTCTCGCTCCATCAGACTTTCATTTATTTCCAAGTCGAAAACGGCTATTTCAGGCACCCACTCCAGTCCGATTATGACGTCATTTATGCAGTGGATGACTTTCTGAACAGCTCAGAAAAGAGGCATTGAGGCCCCTAAGCACCGCCGGCAAAAGTGTATAGGTACAGAAGGGGATGTTTGTTGAAAAATAATACAACATATATTGTCTGACAAAATTTAACTCCTTCTATATGAGGCTCAAGGTGGTTCTTCTCTCGCGGTTTATTTTGTAATGGTTTGTCGTTGGGTGTTTGTGTCGCTTATATTATTTTAATTTGGATAGCCTTTTGACCATTTTATGGGAAAGTAACTGTCCTTTTGGCTTTCCGCTGTTGGTGTTTCCGTTGGGGTCTGTTGCTTCATGTTTGTGTTTCTTTCCCTTTGGTCTCCATGATGGGAGCTGTGGGTTAATTGTATCGATTATTGATCATTACCTCTACTTCTATTTCACAACATATCTATCAGCCCTCGTGAATCACAGTTTTTAGGTCAGATGTTTAAATATATCAAATCACGAGCACGTAGAGTGAGTGACTTGTCAACTTGCAGCTGACCGACAAACGGTGATTTATTATATTAGAGTTGATCTATTTCGACTCTAGCATACTAAAATCGTTGTCTTCTCCTAATCCTCCCAGCCTTTTGCCGCCATTGTTAGAAGAAATCCCGACAAAAGTATTGACTGTAACACGTGCATTTAATCCTTTTTACCGTCCATGCTTATAAACCCTATTGGTTTCATTGGGCGACAGGGCTTGAGATGTCATTTCATTTCAATGTCGGTTAAAAGTCCCACGGAATTGTAAGCAGCGTCTCCAAAATGACCTATACATTGTTGACGGGGACGATTAACCTCAACTCAAACAAACGAAAACATTCTTGATGGGAGAAAATGAAGTCAAATGTCAAAAGAATCTACGAAGCGGTTATTTGTTATAGGAAATTAGTTCTTTTACATTGCCTAGGCCCGCTGTGTTAAAATGTTTCTCCACGATATGACTCCAATTAATCATTAGATCAATTAATAAGGTGGTCATTAGTGCATTTAAATATTATTCTGACCTCATGACATACATTTGTTTTTAACGTATGAGCCGGGGCACGTGATTAAAGTGCCCCGTGAAACTTCAAAACGTTACGATATACGCATGCGTATACGCATAAGCATGACCTATGAGCCACATTTTGTCATTTGTGAACACCACAGTCTGATCAGGATCATAGTGTTCACTGCTTGAGTAGTAGAATATCTCTAGTTTCTCATTACTGTAACACACCCGTGTGACATAGTGCATTCTTTCATTACTTTTTCTTATTTGTATTCCAAATATAGGTTGTTGGTGCTCGTTAAAACCGCCCCCTTGAGGTGGTTCTAACGAGTACCCACAACCTATGTCTTGGAGCAGAAATAAACAAAATGATGTTTACCCCTGTGAACCCCAGTTTTCTCTATATAAATGGGATGTAGAGGGGTCTCCATTTGTCAGACTTGTTAACATGCTGTATATCTAATACAGTAAAATTCCGCTATTGAGACCACCTGAAATTAAGACCAATTCTGCTTTAAAAAGCTTACTAAGAAGGTTGCAGTTATTCTTTTTTCGAATTTCCTGTACATAATGTCCTCTGGTGCAGTTATTATTTCTTCGAATTTCCTGCACACAATGTCCTCTGGTCAGAGGCCACCTTTGGTACTGTTCAAAAGTGGTCTTAAAGACCACTTTTGAACAGTACCAAAGGTGGTCTTAATATAGGAATTTTACAGTATTTCAATATTCTTGCTAGTATGTGCAGCTGAGCAGGTCAGTCGGTGTCTTTCCAGGTCACCAACCCCGAAGACATATTTCCTGTGACAAAGCTCATATATTAAATGTTTTCTTTCTCTCTCCATATTAACCCCACGCTGACAAGATTTCTTTTGAGTTTTGATATATGTGAAATGCTACTGACTGCTACCTGGTAGTTAATCCAATTTTGTACAAATATCTTAAACATATAGGGGTGCAAAACGAATGACAATTCAAAATATTAACTGGTATATCTTTATTTATAGACAAAAGGATTAAAAGATAGAAAGATAATCCGGATGATAGTTAAGTGCAATTTCCACCACCGGAGGAGTTTTGATATCCATTCAACTGACAGTGTTTCATGCCAACGATCAAACGATCCGCCACTTGGCTTTGGCTAGACCAATAATATCGATATACAATAAAATTCCGCTAAAATTAAGATTAATTCAACTTTTAAATGTTATTTGAGAAATTTTCAGTTATTCTTTCTTTGTGTTTTCTACACCCAGCGTCATCTAGAGCTGATCTTAACATAGGAATTTTACATGTAACAAGTCCTTATAATGAATACCCATGTAAACCCTACTTTATATATGTAATTCTAACACAGCGCGCCTATATAGGCAATGGAAAACAACTGTGTTTTATTCTACAACAAATCACGGCTAGGAAGAGCCTGACCGAGTGACGTCATTAAAAACTGCCAATTGATGACGTCACTAGTCGATTTCCTTGACGTTAGACGGTGTAACGTCATTTTCTCGCATCGAAAACGCTAGAAAAGGGTGTAAATGCATGTGTTTCAGTCGTTATTTTAGCGGGATTTCTTCTAACAATGGCGAAAAGTTGTGAGATTTTGAAGGAAACAGCAACATTATTGCCGATTTTCACCGTGTTAGAATCGAAATAGATCAGCTCTAGCCAGTGGTTTGTTGGGTAATAAATCACAGTTTGTCGGTCAGTTGTAAGTAGACAAATCACGCGCGGTACGCGCTCGTGATTTGTCTACTTTACAACTGACCTCCAAACTGTGATTTTTTACTCAACAAATCACAGCTAGAGCTAATCTATTTCTTAAATATCATTTTCCAAATTTTTACTAAAACACAGACTGTGTGTACTCGTTAAAACCCACCAGGCTTTCGAGCACCCACATCAATAGTCATAGACATATTTTGTTTCGGGACTCGATACTTACAATATATATGTGGGGCTGAAATAAGCATCACGAAAACACGCCTATATAATTTTGACCCCTTTGAACCCCACTTTTATATAGCAAAACTTGTGTTTACAGGGGTAAACCTTATTTTTCTTATTTCTGTTCTAAAATGTAGATTGTGGTATTCGTTAGAACCGCCTCGATGAGGCGGTTCTAACGAGTACCCACAATCTATATTTTGAGCAGAAATAAGAAAAAATATCACGATTTTTCATCTTAAAATGTTCGTTTTTTTCGGCGGTAACGTTTCCAATATATATTTGTATAGGCGTGTTTTCGTAATAGGAAAATCCAAGTGTTGCTTTCATAAAAAGCTAGATCTACACTTACCACATGTTAAATGCGAATGTCTAGAAGTATATTCCAGAAATGTGGACTTATACAATTAACTGTTCTGGGCAAAACTCTAATTGCCATCCTGCCGACTGAAGTTTAATGTCTAAAATGTCAAAGTTGCAAATTCTGTAATTTTGTCAAAAAGTACGTTTTCTTCTTTAAAAAGGCACATGTGCAACTACATCATATCAAGTGGACTGCATATATATAGATTATGCTCCAACGGCGACATACCTCACTTTCTTTCGTTATATCGCCGATTGGAGCATAATCTATATATATTATATCACAATTTTCCGACGGCGATACAAACTATATCACCAATTTGAGCATAAAAAAAAAAAAAAAAATTATCATCCTCAACAACTAACACTCTATATATAGACACGTCATACCACATATATTCTGCAGTATTATCACTAACTCTGTTTGTTGAAACAATCGATTGAAGATTACGCTGTAATCGGTGATATATTTGTCTGTACATATATATCAAAGACAATTACACGTAATCCATTTTGTTGAGACTTTTTATTGATGATTACGCGTAATCCATTTTGTTCATTGAGAAAATAAAAGTACTCACCTTTACCAATTTAATTCTTTGCATATTTCCTCCACCGTTTTCATATTTTGTAATATCAATCTGAGGTTTATTGCACAAAATCGTAATTTATTATGTTTTTCAACGAGTTTGTAAAGTCTTATCAAACTATTACAGTACGAAACAGAGTACGGAACACCTTGTTGCACTAAAAATACACCAATATCTCCTCGTTTCATCAATTTTAAATTGTTTATTGCTTGTCCTTGTAAAACAGAAAACCAAATAATATTTCTCTTATTTCCTTTTATATATTTGTCTAATCGCTTTATTTTTTCTATGCAGTTTTCCACAGTGTCTATCGATAGTTCATCAGGACTATTTTCAACATTCAAATTTTCATCATAAGATTGCACCAATTGTTCTTTAATTTCATATCTGACAACACTACGAGTTCGCTTTAGAACTGGTTTCTTCTGAAGAAATTTAATGGTATAATCCTCTTGCCATTGTTTAATAACATTATCTCCAGGATATGTCTGATTAAGATAATTAACAAGTTCTTTAACACAGTTGTCTCTTTTTTCCGCCATTACAAAAAAGGGGGCGTGTTATTATCACTTTGTACCGCAAAACATAATACGTAATACCTTCCCACGATAAACCACTTACACAGATAATGAAGGGACTATTTTACTTAAGTGTAGTAATATCCTTGATAAACCTTATCAAAAATGTGTGATGCGTCTCAGTCAGTGTTCAGATAACAATAATTAGAGGTGATATTAAAAATCTGCTCCGACAAAAGTCGCGGATAGACACTATATAGAAACATATTAAAAAGAATTTTGAAAATTCCACTTTGGGGCAAAAACTTTAACCCCTCCTGAAAGTGCCTTTACATAATCCAATGACCACCAGATTTTGCACATATAACAAGACTTTAAGGCTGTATAACATATTAAAATTCCAAGTTCCTATGACAACTTTTGGAATTTCAGAAAGTCTTTGAGTCTTCCTGAAAGTGGAATCCCATCAACCGATTTGTCCCAGTTTTTGCATATGTATTTGGGTTGCATATATACATATTATCACAAAATTTCAAAGTTCTAGCATCATTTTGGAATTTCCTGCAAGTCTTTGAATTGTTGTAAAATAACATTGGTTCAACCAATTACCACCAAACTTTGTACATATGTTTCAACATACAAAATGCACATTCTTATAAATTTTCAACATTGTAGGTCGGAAGTGAAGCAAAAAAAAAAATATTAACTTTCATATTTCGGTGGTGGGTCATTTACTATTGTAATTTTATTGAATAAAATCAAGCATTTTCTATCTTTTTTTTCATTTCATTCTTCGCTTGAGCCTTACCTTCCTCAATAAGTTTCTTTCTCTCACTTTCACTCAATCCTGTTTGTTTTGAATGTATATTGTCTTTGAGTTTATTATATTTGTCCAACTCATCCAACACAAGTTTAAATTCATTCTCAGATATCTGTCCGTCTGTCAAAGCCTTAGAAATCAAATCCTTTATACTATTCAACTTACTATCAGCAATAGTTTTAATCTCATAATGTTTCTGTGCTTTTGAAGTCATTTTACGCCTAATTAGTTTAACACACACACCCAAACTCCCACACACAACAGCACCAATCTCTAAAGGCAACATAATTGGAACAGCCAATCCAACACCTGCCAAAATAACACTTGTTGATATCAAACCTGTATCAACACCGTCGGTAATATTTATACCTCGTTTATACTTTTTATACAATGCTTTTCTCACATCTCTCTCATTAATTAACGTCTTCTCTATCTCAGATATCTTCTGTAATCTATAGTTCTGCCCATCTTCAACAGGCAATTCAGGATATAATGGTGCAGTAGGTTGTTTCATTTTTTTTCTTAATAACACATATTTTTTTTATTCAATAAATAATTCAATTATCATCGAAGCCACAGTATTAACACATGTAGCATTATTAGTCTGACAAACAAAATCAATTGCATCACCAGCCTCAACCTTTAACGGTGTAGCAAAGTTATCGTGTTTCCTTAAAATATTATTCAATGATATACCATATCCTGCTTGTGGATTTCCATTTATAGAAACAACAACAGATACATCACCTTTTGTTCTTTTACTCGATAACCCCACACCCAATATTTGACCTGGAAAGTTCATCACATATCCACAACCTACCTCTCTACCACCATTACCAAAACTAAACACTTCATTCTCCTGCAATGATCCTTTACTCTCTGCACAGATGCTTATCAATTTTTTGTCTGACATATTTTCAACTTTATTGTATAACAACCGATGATTGACATGTATATCCCGAACTCTATTTTGAAGTTCTGTATGTCTATCATTCAATGTATTTATTTGTGTAAATGCTTGACCTCTCATATTAAATATTTCTTGTTTCAACCCCAATGCATCTACGTGTTTTCTCTTAACACCAAATATACTCATTTTTTTATTATAATTATATAATTTCCAAAACGCAATTAATTGGTAGATGATTAATTACCTTGTTGTTATTTTCATCCCTGATTTCTAATTTCAATTCTGCTATAGCATCATTCACCAAACACTTATATTCTGGATGCTCAAATCTCACTGTTGTTATCTCTCCAAACTCTTTATTTTCCACTGGAACAACAGCCAACACAGTACTCGGCATACCATCTAAATAATTATTTGAAGTATTAATCTGTTCCAAATGAACATACAATGATTTATAAACAGCAAAATCTACAGCTCTCTCACCATAATGAGTTTCATTAACAGCAAACTTTCGCTTATTTCCAAACCCCAACATTTGTTTTAAGCCCTTGCTTATCTTCAATTCATCCGGTGTAATTAAAGAAGCAATTCCATTTGTTTCATTTACAGATAATGTAATATTATTACTTTGAAATAAATCTGCTATTTGTTGGAAACTATAATAACCATCTATAATCTTATGAGGTCTCTCTTTAGTCTTCTGCAAATATTCATCAACAACATTAAACCATCCAACACCATATGTTATAGATTTCAAACCAATACGTTTATTCCCATCTCTGTTATCAATGTATTGTTGCAAGTTTATTGTCTTGTCAATATTCGAAATTGTATGATACATTTTTATTTTTTATATATAATCAATAATAAAAATGATACCTAAAGAATTCAAGTACAATCCCAATGCATCATATAACCCCAATACTAAATATACCGAAAAGAATATTGAACTTAAAAAACAAACGATTTATGTTAATAAAGACGACCATTTTCCAGTAACGTTTCCCGACTTATTTCAAAACTATCAAAATCCAACATTACACACCAATGAACCGTGGAATACATGGCTTCATTCATCATTTGACTGGTGGCAATGTCAATTAAATTTTGCTGTTTGGTGTGCCACTACAGGATGTGGTGTAAGTTATCAAGATCATTTGCAAAACACTTCAGGACTAACTAAAACAATATATACATTTCATGTTTATTATTGTATTGCTCGTATTTTGAAAGAACTTAAAACACCTTTACCAACAGATGAATCATTTTGTTATTACAAAAATCCATACGACAAAGCAACCTATCAAAAGTTATGCAATGAATTCAATGTTTCACCTAATACAGATTGGCGTCAAAAATTAGAAAGTAGTTCTAAATGCAGTGGTCTAGGGAGTTACACACAATATTTTAAACCAAGTGGAAAATATAGACAAGATCATAGAAGTGATGGACCATTCTTTAATCCAAATGATAAAATAGAACATACAGTAGATATAAGTGACGCCTGGACAATGTTTATATTAGACAAATCAGAAGGATTAACAAAAACAGGTATTGAACGAATTAACGAAAGTATTAGAATGTTTGTATGGGCTCTATTAGGAGCACAATCTCAAACACGTGTAGAAATACTAAAAATAGGCACAGGATTTGATGCTCAGAAACAATTTCTTGCTAACATTGAAGATGCTATTAATAGTCCAGTTGATTTACCAAGTCAAATACAAAGATATCAAAACACACTCAAATATGCAAGAAGTAAAGTAGATTTTGTTTATGGTATTGGATTATATATGTCTCCCAGTGATATGGTTTTACAAGTTGGCACTATCGCTGGATATAATAATAAAATTGTAATTGCAACAGAAAATCAAACACTTGGTTTCAATAGTGATGTAAATGTTAAACCTGTTGCATCTGCTACACAACCTGCAACTATACAAGGCACACAAACAAAGAAATCTCTACCAGATTATCATCAACAAGCAGTTGATTATGCAAAGAAACACAATCTGTCAAAAAGTTGGGTTGATGGTGCTGGTACCTCCGATGCTAGAATAGCAGATTGGTTTAATCATCACAAACTTGCTAACCAATCTACTACAAAGAAATCTCTACCACAATCTCTACAAGGCACACCAACAAATAAATCTCTACCACAATCTCATCAATCTCTACCAGAAAAAAAAGAAGCCATACAACATGAAGACAACAAAACAGCATTAATAGTAGGAAGTATAGTAATTGGACTATTAATTATGTATGAAATTTATTAAGTTCTTTTTTTTCTTATAAACTCTCTCGCAGATGCATATAACAATCCAGCAACCAATACAACTAATGCCCATAAATGTTCTCCAAACCAACCAACAACTTTACCCGCAGAAGACAACAACCAAGACACAATAGAACCAATAACACCTGGTAATGCAGTAGCTACTTTTCCTGCAAGGGTAGAAAGTAATTTACCAAGATTTGATAATTGTTTCTTAACCCAATCTTTAACACCACCTTTTGGTGGAGAAGGAGGGGTTGAAGTAGTACCACCACCAGTAGGAATAACAGCTTCTACAATAACACCAATAATCATTCCAAAAGCGGTTAAAATACTAACAATTGTAATGCCTTGTTCTCTGAATAATGTTCTAATTCTTTCACCCAATGTAGTGTCTTCTTTTAATACTTTGTTTATAGTCTCTTTGATTCTATTTACCTGACTACGTAGTTTTTCTTTATTAACATTAATAACTTCCAATCTTGCACTTCTCTCACTTTCTAACTCTTTGATTCGACTACTTATCCTTTCTATTTGAAATTCATCATTGTCTGCTTTGGCTTGTTCTAATTTTGTATTTTCTTTTGCTAAGTCTTTATTTGTTTCATTCAGTTTTGCCAATTCATTTGCTATCTCTTCTTTGACTGTTGTCATTGCATTTGCTATTCCATCAATCTCTCTTTTTGTCCAATCTGTTTGTGTTCCTGCTTCACTACTAACACTTTCAATGAATGATGTCTCTAATGTTTTCACAGATGTTTCTGCATTATTTGCAGTTTCTAATAGTTCTTGTGCTTCTTGTTGTGATGATACATCATTATCAAGATTCTTGAATTTTTCTGATAATAAATCAGATTGTGTCTCTCTCAACTGGTTTTCTATTAAAGTTGTAAGCTCAGCTCTACCTTCTTTAATTCTTGTAGCAGATGGTTTAAAATCATCTACACCTAATACATTCCTAACAAAATCAACACCATATTTCCTTTGCAAAGTATTAAATGATAAAAATGTTGCTATTTCATCTGGTGCATTGGAACGATAATATGTTAATGCAATATCCTTTCCACCTTCATCTTTAACATATAACATTGGCCTTCCAAAACCATCACTCTTGAGAGACAAACCTTTGATTTTACGTTTAGGTTCTTCATTCCTTTCGTAAAATCTATCTATCATTTTTTGACCTACGCTATCAAGCAGAGTTTTCCTATCATCACCGGTTAAATCATTCGAATCAGCAAACTGACTATTTAATGTTCTCTGAAACTGCTCTTCATCTGTAAAAGATGTTTCTGCTTCTTCATCATAATCATCCCTGTCATACTCAGGATTTTCATATTCAGCCATTATTTATTTATTATTTAAAAATATTTTTTTATCTTTTAAAAAAATGTCAGCTTACGGAGATAAACTAAACCCTTACAGAAAAATAAGAGAACCACGTGGTGTAAAAGGCATTCGCCAAAGTGTAGTAATAACAAATAACCCTTCAACTATTGACCAAAATCAACAATTGTTAGTGAGATTTCCTAATCTAAGTGGTAATGATGTTATTGTTCCCGGAACAGTCAGATTAGCATTTGAAATTGAACTAACCTCTAAAGATGCAAATGCAACTATATTTCAAAACATAGGAAGAGCAATAATTAAGAAAACAACAATTAGAATAAGTGGAAATGAAGTTATGTCCATTGACGATAGTGACATCTATCATTGTTATATTGATTTATGGAAGACTATTACAGAACGTGTAAATATGGTATATCAAGGCGTTGGCAAAGAGAACATGTTGAGACATAGAGTGGGTGCAGGAAACGCAACAGCAGATAAAGAAGATCAAGCCATCGCAAAAGCATATGGAAACAGGTTTTGCATTCCACTTGATTTTGAATTATTGGAAACCCATATGCCTTTTTATCAAGCTGGATTAGGAGATAGACTTGAATATGAACTTACATTCAATGATTATAATAAAGTAATTAAATCAGGCGATGCAACTTCATCTTATACAATCAAAAATATTTGTTTGGAATTTGATATTGTTTCTGATACTGAATTAGCAAGACAAATAAGACAGCAAGTTGATGGTAAAATGGTTATTTTGTATGACAGAATACTAAGACACAGAAAAATAACTAAAAACAAATCTGATACACTATGGAATATCAATCTAAATGTTCCTGCAAGAAGTATGAAAGGAATTCTTATGCTATTCGAAGATCCTGAAAGGGCCAGCACAGAAGAATATTATAATCCAGAAATTACAAAAGTGGAAATGACAATAGAAGGGATTCCGAATCAATTGTATAGTCAAGGAATGAAGTCCCACCAACACTGGGACGAAATAAATAAATTCTTTGCTTTGAATTCAAAAAGAAACAAAGAAACAAGTATGGTCGTTAAAGATTTATATTTTACTGATACAACAATAGAAAAATATCTAACGAACAGGTATGCTTTATGGTTGGATTTACGTTCAACTGATGATAATACACTTCATGGTTCTGGAAGAAGAATTGAAAATGCATCAGAAGGTATCACAATACAAATAACGAAAGAAGCAGGAGCAGATGAACCAATCAATCTTTATTTGTTTGTTATACAAGATGCACAAATCAACTTTGAAGATGGTAGATTTAAAGAAGTCAGTTATTAATATTTTTTTTACAAATAAAAATGGAACTACCAAAATATCCTCATTGTGCTATTATATGTGGTCAAACTGGATGCGGGAAAACAGAGTTTGTCCTTGACCTTTTGGAAGAGGAATATCGTCAAGTATTTAAACATATTGTTATACTTTGCCCAACCATTCAATGGAACAAGGCTTATAAAAATCGTGAGTGGATTGGTGATGTTAGAAAGCCTAAAACAAAAAATATAACAATTGTTAATCCTATTGTTAATGGAGAAGAAAAACTACAAGAACTATTAAGAATGTTCTTTAATAAATATGCTGGTCATTCTACTCTCTACATTATTGATGATTGCAGTGCAACGAAAGAACTAACAAAGAAAAAAGATATGTTATCAGAATTAGCATTTTCTGGTAGGCATGCAGAACAATCAGTGTGGGTTATTTCGCAGAGATATAATTCTGTGTTAAAAGATTTAAGAGAACAAACAAAATGGCTATGCATGTTCTACACAAAAGATAGAGATAGTTTTGAAAATTGTTTAAGAGAGAATGATGTCATTCCAACTTTGGAAGAACGACAGAGAATAAAAGAAGAACTGAAAAAAAAGAAGCATCGTAAGTTAATTTTGAAGACTGACCAGCCTACTGGTTATTGGTTGGTTGATTGATTATTTTTTTTAGCAATGATTAAGTAATGTTTATGCAATGCTATAGCAAATCTTAAGTAATGCTATAGCAAATCTTAAGTAATGTTTTAAGTAAAATAGCAATACTAAAAAACAATGCTGTTAGAAATATTATCAATCACTGCAATCTTATCAATAATCATAACAAACACTGCAATCTTATTAATAGTCGGATATGCGATGTTTTATTTTTTAAAAATAAAAAATAAATTACATAAAATAAAAATGAATGCTGAAGAATTATTACAAGACATTGAATGTGAAAGCACTTATGTAGAAAATAATGAACAAGAAACAAAACGTGAGCGATTATCAGCCATTGTTGCTGGTGGTGGTAGTAAGCAGTATCTTGGTAAAGACTTACAACTATCAGACATTGATACAATGACAGCAGAACAAATAAACAAACTTTACTGCAGATATGAAGCAAGATTGGGAGCAAGTATGACTAAGACATTGGGTAATTCTTTCATTAGCTTATACGTGATGGGTGTATCAAAGTATTTCAATGTTGTTAATCCACCTAAACTGATACAAGACTTAGAGGAAGACCCTTTTATCAATCACGCTTTGACAAGTTCGTGTTGTGAATTGTATTATAGATATGGAATGTACCTTGCTCCATTAACTGCAATGCTAACAACAGCAAGACATATTGATTTTAATAAAAAAGAAAATATCCCCTTAGAAAAAGATAATGAGTGATAGTGAAGTTAAAACAAAAGACCCAAGACGAGTAGTTGCTGGTAAGAAAGGTGCAGAAGCAAGAAAAAGAAATGCAGAATTAAGAAGAAAGGAGACTGATACTATAAAGAAAGAAAACATGGAATTAAAATCTATAACAAAAGATGATGAAGTCGGCTCTCCAAATTCACAGAATATAAATATATACAAAAATTATATACCATTATGCATAACAGTTGGAGTTGTTGGAATAGGATTGTATATGTACAAGTCTAAACAAGTTGTACCACAACAACCTATGATGCAACAACCTGCACCTATTATACAACAAAAAGAAATTGACCCATTTGAATTTAATTAATTTAAAAAAATAATATTCTCATTAAAAAAAAAATGACAACCTCAATAGACGGAAAACAAATTGCAAACATGTTATATCATGCTGGAGTGGAAACTGTATTAACTGTTGGATATTCAGAATTAGGTAGAAAACTATTGAAAAGACCAGCACCAAAAGTAGATTTTAATATGACAGATATTGGTATGTTGTCCATTGATATATTACTTGCAATGGCAACAAAGGATATGCTTGTTAAGCAAGGTATTATTCCTGCAGATATTATGAAGTAATTTTAATATTTTTTTTTCCATTATATAAAAATGGCAAGTGCAGTAGCATTAATGGTTGGAGGAGCAATTACAAACGCCTTAGCCTTTTCAGGTAGTAATTATTTATTTTCACATATGGGTAGTAATAGTGATGAAGAGAGAAAACGACATGATAAAGCGATGGAACAATTAGAATCAGCAACAACTGCGTGGAATGAGAAGAGAACAGAAAGATTGGATTTTATTAACGAACAACTGAAGAAGGAACATCATGCTTTGAATGAGTTCAGTGATGCTGATACTGCTATGAGACAGTATTACTATATTACAGGAAAACAATTGCCAGATAATTTATCCACACCATTACCACCAAAACCTACATTAAGTGATTTTTACACTCCATCAGAAGACCAGAAAAATAGAGAGATTGCATTTGTTGTTGGTGGTATGGCATTGACAGGATTTGTTGCTTGGAAGTTGATGTAGGTAAAAAAAAAAAATTATTTTTTGACATAATCTTTCTTTGGAAAAACTAAATCATAAGCATGATATTTATTTTTTTTATTATTCTTACATGGTTTCAAACCAAGTGGTCTTACATAAAATGGTGGTTCTTTACCTTCTATCTTCTTTGTGAGATGTGCAGGACTCCATACTTCACCATTGTCTTTGAGAGTTAAAATTACACTCACACCATTTTCTGTGTTAATTTCTCTGTAGTCAGTGATTGTATAAATGTTGTTGATTTCTAAATCAGTCCATTTCTTTGTGTCAAATTGACTTTGTTCCTTTAACAGCTCTTCAAACTCTTCTTTTGTAGGTGTATAGTCATCATCAAGCAATTGTGCTATATTTTGCGTTTGTGCGTTCTTTGACATCTTTTTATATATAAATATTTTTTCTTAAATAAAAATAAATGGAGAAGATATACTATAGTCCAATAGGTTTCTGGAAAGGACACTCAGCTGTTGGTAAGTTAGCAAAAGAAGCAAAGGTTAGTCAGAAACAAGCATTAGAGTTCTTAAAGAAACAAGCAGTATGGCAAATATATTTACCTGCACCTAAGAGAATAATAAGACCAAAATTTGATGTGTCTGCAGAGAATGAAGTTCATCAGGCTGATTTGTTGTTTTTACCTCACGATACTATTGGTAGGAAGACATACAAGTATGCATTGACAGTGGTTGATGTTGGAACAAGATATAAAGAAGCCGAACCTTTGACGTCGAAAGATAGTAAAGAAGTTGCAAATGCTTTTGAGAAGATTTATAAAAGACATTTGAAGTATCCTAAACTATTGCAAGTTGATCCTGGTAGAGAATTTATGAGTTCCGTTTCAACTTTGATGGAAAAGCATAATACCAAAATAAGAAGAGGTAGAAAAGAAATACACAGAGACCAAGGAATAGTAGAAAGATTTAATAGAACCTTAGCAGAAAGATTGTTTGGTTATCAGTATGCTAAAGAGATTGATACTAAAAAAAGAAACAGAGAATGGGTTAAGAGATTATCTGATGTTATTAAAGCATTAAATAAGGAGACGAAAAAACCTCCTCCAATTATAACAAGAAAAGTTGATGCTGAAATTTGTCCTTATGTAAATGTTAGATATTTGTATCAACCTGGAGAATTAGAAGGTGGTGGAAAGAGAAGGGCTACTGACCCAGTATGGTCTGTTGATATTCATAAGATTGACTATCATATTATAACGCAGGGAATAAGAGTTTATTATTTGAAATCTCCTGCACCTAAGAGAGGGTTTGTCAAAGAGGAATTACTTATTGTTCCGGCTGATACCCATACGCGTATGTCGTGATTCCATCGTCAGTTATGTATCTTTTTGTGTCTAAAGGAGAAAGTGTAGTCTTATTTACTTTTAATCCATATATGTTGTGATGCATTGAGCGTAGCATGTTCATTGAGTGTGTGTATTTCTTTTTGTTGAATAATGCATCTCTGTAGTTTTCAAAATTGATTTGTTTTTTGATTACATATTTTTTTGTTCCTTTCGCTTTTTTGATGACTTGTTCATCTGCTCTTAATACTGAATATAGTTTAGGACGAAGACCAATATATTCTGATATTGGAACACCAGCACATTCATCCTTCATCTTACCTATGACCTTCTTGTTTGTTTCATCGTATAGTGGATGTTCTTTTGGATAATCAGAGAAATCGTATTCATCTTTCATTTCAGACATATCTTTGTAAGCATCTTTGGTTTTGATATCTACTAATAAACTGTCGGTGTCGGTGTATAACAAGGTGCAGTTATTACCATACTTCTTTTTCAATGTATTATAATACCAATCATACATAAGATGTTTTGATAAATCTAAAACACAGAAGCCAACATATATTGGTTTATTGAGAGTTAATCTTGTTTTATTCACTTGAATGGCAGATAACTCATTAGAGAACTTTATTCTACGATTGAAGTTTGGTTTGGCTATTATCTTGCGGATTTTTTCATTTTCACTGCCATCTGTTTTGACTAATTTAATATCAACTCTTTTACGTATGTTTTCCATTGTTTTGCCAAATACTGAGTTGTTCATAAGTTTAAAGAAATCTTTTTCAAATGTAGTCTTTGCTTTTTTACGTAATTCTGTATTCAGACGTATGTAAGGTTCCATCCAAGGTTTCTCATCAAATTCTAATATTCTGTGTATTTTTGTTATTTTCATACCAAGTTGTTTGTATAGTCTTAAGTTTTTGTAATGTACTACATATTTCTTCTTATCCATTAGATTGGGGACAAGTTTTTCTGTTTTTAACATACTATTTTCAATTAGTTCATTTTGATAGTCGGATAACCATTCTTTTTTAATTGCTAATTTTTCAGGTGCAAGTGGATAGTCATTATGTAGTTTATGTAAATGTTTGGGGTATTCTAAATCTACTTCATATATTCTTCCTCTACCTTTTTTTAGTGGTTGAAGTTCTCCATCTATTAAATCTTTATTAGTTATCCATTTGAAACCACCATATGGAAGTGGTTGGCTCATTGAATGACCATATAAATTATTTGCATCTAAATACATTATGTAATTGTCTTCTTCATCTGGATTATAATCTGCGACATATTTATTGTTTGCTTTTGCGTGTCTTTTAGAAACCATACTTATTCCACCTCTCATTCCTTTTTCAATGAAAAGATGCATATCCAAATCTGATAGAAGTTGTAATTCTATTTTTGTGTATTTTAGAAGAGCATCCCAAGATAGACCAGGTGCAGTGTAGTAATGTAGAGGGTCAAGTTTATAGTTATTCATACAGGTTTCTCTAAACTTTTGAAAAACATCTGCAAGTAAGAGAACATCTGTTTTGAGATATAAATCATGATAATCACCAAGTGTTTTACAGTTAAATTGTTTCCATACTTTTTGAGCGTGTTCATAGTCTTTTTGTTTGATACTTTCATCTGTAAGACTGCTGTAGAATTTGTCTATGGGTGGTAGTTGTGTTTCATCAAATCTATCAAAACTATCAATGTATTCATATGGATAGATACCTTTACGAGCAAGAAGATGTGAGTTAGTTGTATGTTTTACAGTTAATGGTAAGTCTGATTTGTTGAGTTTTTTATATCTTGTATTGTGACATTTTTTACATTTCGCTGTTAATAACCAATTTTCATTGATGTTTATTTCTTCTGTACCTTTACATTTTTCACATTCTGTCTTTACACCAATTGCTCCATCTACCAACTTTTCAAGAGAGGAAGCCATAAATTGAAAACTGTCTAAGAATGTCAGTTGTCCAATGCTGAATGAGATGAATTTCTCTGCATTATTTGCAATACAAGTAATGTTTCCACTTGCTTTGTGTATTTTCTGCATTATTAGATGACTATCATAACCTTTTAAGTTGTGGAAGATAACTGGAATTTTGGTTTTATTTGGTTTGATTGCAAGTTTGAGATTACAAGATTTATGTGCTGGTCCTCTATATTCTCCTGTGAAATGACAGTGGTCTTTTACTTTTGGGTTGTTTTTGTTATTTCCTATTTCTTGTTCGCATATCCAACATTTGGTGGCATTTTCATAGTCTTCAGTGTTTTGCTCTGTTAATGGTTTGGGGTGAGCAAAGATGTTATTGATATTGCTAACCTCACATTTTAAGTGATTCAAAAATACTTCAACAACATCTTTACCTCTGTAGATAACAGGTTTTTCAACTTGACCATCATATCTAACAACTTGATAACCAAATCCACACGCTTCGTGTTCGCTTGTTATTTCTGATTTATCTCCTTTTTGTTCTGTTTTAGGTTTGATTATGCTTTCAAAGTCGGCATAAATGACATATGGAACAGGCATTTGATTTTGATGATTTTTAAACTTGATAAGACCTTTTGATGGCATTTCTATTCGCATTGGAGATTTGTTGATGCCTTCGCAGTCTTCTTTGTGTTTGATTAGTAGGTCTTCTCTTGAAAAACCGTGAAGACATCTTTCACAAAAGTAAGTAGCTCCGTGTTTGTTATTCTGATTACGAAGTAATCTATTTAGACTTTTAATCCAACAGTAGTGATATTTTGTTTCCTTTTGTGGTTTTTCATCTGGATTATAATTTTCATCAATTTCCTCTTCAACTTCTGTTATCAAAAGCAGGTTAATTCTTTCTTTATCATTTGATTGATTTGAAATATGATATGGAAATACAGTAAGTTTCTCTGTCTTTTTTGTGATTGTATATCCATAAACATTGATTGCTATATTGTTTTGTTTCTCAACTTTTGGTATTTGTGAGATTGGTGTGGGAAAGTCAATTCCTTCCATATTCAGATTAGGGCATTTAGTGTAGCTATATACATTATTCAAGTGGTTTTTTGCTGGATATAGAGCAGATTTCAATGCCCATTCTAAACATTTATTATCATTGTTCTTCATATTAATTATTGCTTGTTTGTTTGCTATTACTTTTGGAAGAGGAATATATGAAGAACCTTTCAGTGGTTCATATTTTGCTATGTTGAGATAGAGTTTGATACAGTGGTCAATTTCTAAACCTGTTGCGGTATTTGTGAATTTTTCAATCCATGTTTGTATATAAGCTGTTTGTTTGTTATAGTTTTCATCTAAATTATTTTCATTAAGAACTGCACATTGTTCTCCGTGTGATGCACCGATAACTTCTTTTCTTTCACCATCAAGTTCATCTTTAAAGAATTTTAGAGATAATCCTATTGAAAATTTAATACCATTGTATTCTTTTATGTCTTTCCTGATTTGGTCTAAGATGATAGATTGTTTATCATTAAACAAGATACTTGGGTCTTTATATTTATGAGCATCTATTTCATACGCTTTGAAGTAATTGCATAATGGTTTATCAACCAGTTTCAGAGCATTTTTAGTATCATCATCTATATCTTCATCATTAATTTTTTCACTTGTTTTAACAGCATTTTGTTGCTGTCGTTTTCTTATCTTTTTATTTCTACGTCTTTTACGCAGATTTTCCAACGTAGAAGTTTGTTGTGGAGGCTCTTTAAGAGCATCAACCATTTTACGCAATTGTTCATCGTTAATAACTCCATCACGATGAAGATTTAATATATATTGTACATCTTTGTTACTCATTCTTTTTACCATTATTATTTTTTCTTTAATAAGATTTTTTTTATTTAAAAAATATAAAATATAAGTAAAAAAATGGAATGCACATTCTTGAAAATTGGTAATCATGAACCATGTCATTCAAAAGCGACCAAAAATTCAAAATATTGCAAACTGCATAATTATCTAATGAAAAAAAGTAAAGTTAAACCCTGTTTGAAATGTGGAAAAGGAACTTGTGCTAAATATCAAATATGTGTTCCTTGTGGAGCGCAAAAAGAGAGATTAAAACATCGATATTATGAATTGGTGAAGCCGTATAATGATGAAGTTAAGAGATTATTGCATATTGAAACTGTGTAGTCAGTGTTGTTTTTTTTTGTTCTGCGCATCTCTGTCTCTAAAGGTGAGTACTTTTATTTTCTCAATGAACAAAATGGATTACGCGTAATCATCAATAAAAAGTCTCAACAAAATGGATTACGTGTAATTGTCTTTGATATATATGTACAGACAAATATATCACCGATTACAGCGTAATCTTCAATCGATTGTTTCAACAAACAGAGTTAGTGATAATACTGCAGAATATATGTGGTATGACGTGTCTATATATAGAGTGTTAGTTGTTGAGGATGATAATTTTTTTTTTTTTTTTTTATGCTCAAATTGGTGATATAGTTTGTATCGCCGTCGGAAAATTGTGATATAATATATATAGATTATGCTCCAATCGGCGATATAACGAAAGAAAGTGAGGTATGTCGCCGTTGGAGCATAATCTATATATATACTGCTTAAAACTATTGGAGGAGTTCAGTAGTCAACTTTCCTACACTTTATAGCACACTAATTGAAGATTAACTCAAAATATTTGCTAACGGCCAGGCAAGATGTTTAGCTCACAGAGCCGAAGGCTCCTGGGGAGTTTATAGGATAGGCAGTGGTCCGTCGTAGCCAAGAGTTTGAAGATGTGTATTTTGTATAAGCCTGTACAAATATGGCAGCAAATGTGGGCTTGTACAAATGTGATAGCAGTTCTGTGCCAGAGCGCTGCCCGTAGGCATTGTTTTGTGTGAAAGCTTATATTTGTCATGGGCAAACTTGTGAAAACTTATACATGTTGTTGCATAAAAAATCCTCGATATTGAATTTTTGCGAATAATGTCAAAAGGGTGAGACTCGCATTGCCACTGTTCTATTTTGCTATAAGAAACATTTTTACATGTGCGTATTTATTTGAGGTTAGTTTACATCTCGTATAACAATCTAACTGCAAATTAACGTTGTAATGAAACAACCATATTTAGAAAAAAGACTATAAAAAGTCTATGTCACGGAAACAGTGTTATACAAGTGCCTTAACCCATTGTGTGCTAGTGGACTCTTCCATTGCAATATGTTGGACAAGTCCATTTGTCATATAAGGGGCGCCAGGCCTATTTTATTCTCGTTTATTCTATTTTGACAGAAAATTCTGTAAGCAAATAGTGCAGGCCCTGATCAGGCGCCGCATTCTGAGGCGTCTGATCTGGGCCTGCACTGTTTGCCAAGGTACTCCTTTAGGGGTTTCCCGCCTGCAATGGGTTAAGTTATTTATGACTTGTCAATACTGTCTAGCGACGTTAACAGTTTTAACAATAAAACTGACAGTAACTAGCCCCCAATTAGTCTGACCTTCAAAACTTCATTATGAATATTGCCGACGTCACAGGCCCAATATGACAAAGCATTTTAACATATGACTAACGTAGTAAAAACTGCGTCTCATTGTAAAACGTCGTATTTTTATCGGGACTGGAAGAAATAGATTAGGCTTCATGGTGTTTACCGCTAAGGTGTAAACATGTCCAGGAAAAGTGGTGCTAGTCGAACCGCTCTTAAACATCGAGTGATTTCTTTGGGTGGAATGTAAACTAACAAAACTTTAAATTACTTAGAACTTGCAACTTACGGGAACTGCAATTGTGTTTTTCATCGACGCCATTCTTCAAACATAGCATACATCTTATTCTTAAAGCCTCAGTCACACCAAGCTAGTTCTCAGACCGTCTGGTCACATCCTAAAAAATCGTTAAACGGACTGTGGTCGGGGTAGAATTTTTGTCCAATTATGCATAAAATACGATTCTATATCGATCATAAGAAGTCCTCAGTACGTCCAGCCTATCTGTATCTCGTCCACAGTTCGTTCGTATCAAGTTCAGATCGGAGAGAAGTACCCGTTCATATCATGTGGACACCGTTTCCAAGCAGTCCCAGCACGTTCGTGGTCGTTTTAGATCCGTTCGCAACTAGTTTTGCCCCGTCTCAAGTTCGGCCAAGCTTATTCTAGCTAGTTTGTAACTCGACCACCTAGTTCATAGAAAGTTCATCTCGTTCTGACTACGTCATCTCGTCCCAAGTGCGCGCGAAACCTAGTCGCAATCGCGTCCTGACCCGATGGCTATAATAATCTAGTGCGTTCTTGTCAGTACTCATTACCGAACGCCGCGTCGAGCTGGACAGGTAAGTCCATGACAGCTTACCACTGTTATAGTTATCACCTCCGTGTGATCTATGAAACTAGCATTAATCCCACTAAATCCTTGTTATCAGCTAGTTTTAAATACGGAGCGGAGCTAAAAAGACGGGAACTGTCGAACAAAAGCAACCACTACCCCAAGAGCACCATCCTGCTGCTCCTTTAAAGCCCAAACGGATTGATGGCCTACAACATCTACTGCTACATCTAGTTAATACCCGACTGCACCACGTCGTAAGAAGATCCTAATAGGATTGAAATACGGCAGTTCCGTTCAAAGTACGCCCATCTCATTTTAAGTACGGTCACCTCGTTTTTAGTACGTTGTCATTCCGTCTAATTGCAGAACGGAATGGATGGCAAAAAAATTTGGGCAGGCTCAAAGTTCTAGAACACCATTCCCGTTCAACCCCGTTCTTGGCGTTCATAAACAGATCGTAAAAGGTTGCTGAGTCGTCAATTCTGTTCGCCATTTAGTTTGCAATAAACGCCGGAGCTCAGAACTAGTCGCGATCTAAAGTAAGTTGATACGAAATCGGGTGGTACGAGATTCTGTATATTTTGTTGTGAAAAACTGGTAGCTTCATACACCATGCTTGATAAGCTTGTCACGTGTGCATAGATTAAAATACTATGTTAACACATTGCAAAGAGAGCATGCATGTTGGGGTTCCAATGGTATACATATACGCTTGTTTAAATTATTTTAAAAAAAAATGTTTTATAATTTTTTTTTAAGTTATTTTCCTTAGTTTTCATCTGAAAATTTATTTTGTGTACTCATTGGACCCGCCTCAACAATTTGGTTCTAATGAGCACGAGACCACCAATAACCCATCACGTTAACAAGTCCGTGTAATGAACACCCCTCTAAACCCTCTACAACAGATTAGGTTTTCCGATATTAATAATTAGTCCAACATAGTTTAAAACATCAGTTGTGACCTTTTGGAAACGTTCAAAGTTTGTGTGCCTTGTCTTGGCATGTGCATTGCTCTGGTTCTAGCAATATAATACCCCCCACCCCCACTATGAATCTAGGACGATGTGGCTGGGACGATTTGACCTAGGGCAATTTGGCCTAGGAAAATTTGGCCAGCAAAAAATAATGAGTAGGACAATTTAGCCATGTTAATATAATGTCCAGTTCAAATTGATAATTGATTGTTTTGGGTTTGTTTTCAGTAATGCTTGTGGAAGGAAAATTTTAAAGAAAATTTTAATCAAAATCAATTAGAAATTCATTTTGTTTTTAAAGCCTGTGAACAGAACAGAACAGAACAGAACTTTTATTTTCAGTAAATCTCAGGCTACAACAGTTAGCATATGACAAAAAGTATGTATACAATGTTTGAAACACATATATGGGGGGGTGGGGTTGGCGATGGAGAAAGCAATTCCACGTTGACGTAGCGTCGCTTTGACGCTTATTTCACCATTTTTGGATAGTAAAGCACGGTGCTTCCAGGAGTGTGCACTTAAGTGTCACTCATTGTGTTCATTACAGGGAGGAATAGTATTTTCTATCTTTTTTTTTTTTTTTTGGAACACAATTATCAAATTTCCTCCGGCGAAGTCTACAGTAACATCTTTATGTTTACTGTAGTTTCAATGTAAGCAAGGCAAAAGTGCTGATCGAAATAGGAGTGGCTAAATTAACACCCATCCTGCTGAATATTCATTTAAGCCACACCCAACACGTCTATCCAGCAATAAAATTACTTGATGTGATTTATTGCCACAAATTCATAAATCGAATGCCAAACAGTGTAGACCTCGATCAGACTAAGAAGCCATCTGATCTGGGTCTACACCGCTTGCAAAGATAGATGCCGTCGTGAACAACAAGATAACGTTTAACGTCCAATAAGTGACATCACGAGAACACACCCATATAATATTGCCCCCCTTGAGCCCCAAGTTTTTATAGTAAAACTGGGGTTTACATGGGTAAAACTTATTTTATTATGTCCGCTCTAAAATACAGACTGTGGGCCCTCCCTAAAACCGCCTCGATGAGGCGGCTCCAACGAGTACCCACAATCTATATTTTGAGCAGAAACCAGAAAAATATCACAATTTTTCATCTTAAAAGTCTCATTTTTTTCGACGATAAAGGTTACAATGTGTATTTGTATGGGCGTGTTTTGGTTATGTCTAACGAAGGCACCATCAATCGGGTTTGTAAACTCATTCATTAAATTATCAGGTCATATTGCATTGAAGTGTGTCATTTCCGCACGGACTTTTCATGCTTGACCCATAAATATAGAAATCTATATGAAAAGTGTACCAATAGTGTTGATGTAGCGGCTTTGAAAGGGAAAAATAGGAGGATAGTGATTCATTAATTTTCCTCGGATTAACACCTTGTAGGGGGATAATGATGGTGACATCAGCAGGTGTGTATCGAAAAACCGAATCAACGCCGAATCAACACAGTATGTTGATTCAGCGTCGATTGGAAGTCGTAAGGCCACAACATACAATATATATCTAGAAACAAATAATTTGTGTTGATGGGTCATCCCTCTTTATATCGACATGCAGCATAACGACCAGACTTGTTAAAGCGACCGTTCACTTTGCTGAAATGGGGACAATCTGGCTATTGAAATTTATTTATCCTATATCCCCCAAGAAACAAATGCTGCGCGTGCCCGTTAGAATCGCCTCGACGAGGCGGCTCTAACAAGCGTCCACAACATCCGTCTCTTGGAGTAATTAAGAGAAATAGTACTTTATTTGCTATTTTAGATTATTTGTTGTGACAAATTCGCTACAGCGACAAATTGTCTGGAGACAGGGTTCTCTGAAAAGTTCATTTCCTCATTTCCTCCGCTCCCTCGCCGCTCTTACTACCGAAACGAAATGCAAGAACAACAAGTAAGAAGAAGGAAATGATGAATTCATTAATAAAATATAGGTTCGGCAACCAACATTGTAGAAAGTAAAGGCTAACCTCGGGTGCCAGGCGTCCAAACAGCGTCGCGTCGGCGTCAGTGCAAAATTACACCGACATCGACACAACGCTGCACATTCGCCGTGCGACTGTCGGGTTATTGTGGGTTGCATTGTTTTTGGAAGTCTATAGACGTATATTTAAGCAGGGTAAAGAAAGAAAGAAAAATAATGAGAGAAAAAATATTTGGTTAAGTTCATTCCATCATTACCTCTGTTCTCATGTCGCTCTTGCCGAAACGAAATGCAAGGGCGACAGGTAACAGGAGGAAGAATATGATGATATGGTTAAAATATGAATTCAGCAGTCAAAATGTCATAAAGACCTTCCATTAAAAAATACCTCGAGTACCCGACGTCTGAACAGCGTCGCGCCAGCGCCAGTGTAACGTGTACCGACACTGGCACGGCGCTGGACCTTCGCCGTGCGACCATATGGTATTTGTTAATTTCACTTGTATTAAAACTACAAAGTTTGGCCAGACGCCAGAGTTTGTAACTTTGTCCCCACTAACATATTTACAAGTATCGGTATAAAATATAATCAGAATATTAATAATAGACTTAAGTTAATAACGACCGGCGCTGAATCAACGTCGACCCAGCGTTATACCGACGCTGGCTCGACGTCGAATTCATCGCAGCTGCCCAGTGAGACTGTTGTTGCGGGCCGCCTGCTGGGTGGCACTAACTATTCCGTAAGAGTATCTTTTGATGCACTGTTATGCTGCACGGGAGGCGCACGCCGGTGACACAGCGTCAAGCCAGTGTCCATGAGGCATTTGTTGGAAGACGCTCCGCTGTATTGCGTCAGTTTATGAAATTGAATATTGGTATCTATGTCACCGGTATCGCTGCCGCACAGCATAAGTACGCCGCTGGAACAGCGCCGAACCAGCGTCTGTTCGACGCCGGTCCGACACTTTTCCTCTTTATTGCGTTCGTTTATCAAACGGCAGTTGAGTGTTTTTGATACTCCTGTGAGCGACACAGCAGGCACTCGCCGCCGGAACAGTGTCGGACCAACGTCAATTCGACGTTGGTTGTACGCTGCTCCACCACAGTGTGTCCGCTAAACGGGTAGTTATCTTTAAGACAAGTCCTACTAGAAAGGAAAAAGGGAGACGGTTTCCGTGTCGACTGAAAACTCGCACAGACCGGCACTATTTGTCAGCATTAAAATAATAAAAGTCTTGAATACTGCATAAAAAGTGACAGAATGAGCAGCTAGATTTTAGAACCGTATATTTCTAAGGAAAAAAAAAAAGAAAGACAAAAAATACAAACAGAATTATACTTCGTTTGAAAATTTACTCATGATTATTTTCATAAACTTTGATAATTTTGCAAGAACTGACTTGTTGTTACAAGTTAGTAAATTTTGGAATTTGATCATATTAGGTCGTGAGTAATAATATGGTTTTAGGAGTTCTTTTCGCTCTGCGTCAAAATAGCTACACTTTAATAAATAATGCATGTCATCTCCTATGTCGTTTTGGTTGCAAAGAGTGCATTTTCTTTCATTTAGAGGGATATTATGCCATCGGCCGGTTTCTATCGGTAGCTTGTAGTTAGATGTCCTGAATTTTACCATTGGCAAATAAACCTTGCTCGGGAGTAATAAGTAGGGTTCAAAATTTGGGTTATCTTTGAATACATAGTAGTTTCGACCTTTCGACGATGTCTGGAGTTTCACATTCCATTCTTGAATAAACAGGTCATTTAATTTGTGGGCAATTTTAGACTTAGTTGTTTTTGGATTTAGTATGGAGTTCTGATCTAAAAGACCCGGTTCTCCTACAGCTATTAAGATATGTTTAATGAAGTCTAACCATTTAAAGTTTTGACCTCTATTGTATTCCGAAAGCATGATATCGTAAATCTTTTTTGAGAATTTATTAGCATTTTCGTTATTCACTAGCGAGATCCAGTATCCTATCATCCTGGATTTGACATGTATTTCTAAGGGTTTCCGACCTAATTCGGCATAAATCATGTACATGGGTGTACTTTTGCGTAGTTTTGTAATATTCCTCAGGAACTGATTATACACTTTATCAATCAGATTTGTTGAATGAAAGCCCCAGATTTCGCATCCATATAATAAAATTGGGAGCACAGTACTATCAAACAATTCTAGTTGCAAGTCTAGAGGTATATGAAGGTTATTTATACGCTTGTACAGGAGATGAAGTGCTTTATTCGCATGATCTACATTATGCCTAATTGCTTTATAGAATGTACGGTGTTTTGTGAAAACAGTGCCGAGATATTTGAAGTCATCACATATGTCTATAATGCTTTCTCCTAACTTAAATGCAAGGTTTGACGTATTTCGCATTCCAACGACAAGAATTTTTGTTTTATTGAGGTTTACTTTTAATTGCCAAAGTTTCGAATACTCAAAGAAAATGTTAATATTTGCTTGGAATGATTCTGGGTCAGTCCCAAAAATGACAGTGTCATCAGCATAAAGAAGGGCTAGGATTTTAAGGTATGTGTCTAAGTTATTTCCTGGCATATTGAGTTTGATTTCTGTACAATTAGAACTGGACATGAACTCTTCTAAATCATTAAGGTACAGGCTAAACAGGACGGGTGACAGATTTTCTCCTTGCCTAACCCCACAGTAGCTGTTAAAAAAGTTAGATTGCTCCCCTGCATGCACGACACATGACTTAATATTTTGATACAAGTTGTAAATAACCCTGAATATCTTTCCATTTATCCCGTTTCCGAGTAACTTCATCCAAAGACCTGTACGCCAAACTGAATCAAATGCTTTACTGTAATCGACGAATAGGCAATATATATTTTTTTTTTTTTTTTTTGCTGTTTGAATAATTCTGTAAGTACATGTAATGTAAAAATATGGTCGACGGTGGAGTACCCAGATCGAAAACCAGCTTGGTTCTCATGCAAGATGTCGTTATACTTTAAAAAATTAGTTAACCTTTGGTTCAGAATAGCTGTGAAAAGCTTACCAAAACATGACAAAATAGTAATAGGACGATAATTTCCTGGCTGTTTTGGGTCACCACTGCGCTTATATATAGGTTTTATGACACCTTCTAGCCATTCCTTTGGGATTATACCAGTTTCGAAAACAAGGTTAAAGAAAGATATATAGATGGGTAACATTTTGCTAACGCTGTTTTTGAGGTATTCATTTATGATTTGGTCGTTACCGGAACATTTGTTATTTTTTAAAGATTTTATACAACCTAGAACTTCCGCTTCTGTGATCCAGGAGTTCAGTATTTCATCACCATCTGTTATATCTATATTTATGTTAGTATCCCGATTTTCAGGGGTGTTATCGTTTTCGTTGATTTCTTTGAAAAAGTTATATAATGTTTCTAAGTTTATACTACTATCTTCGGTTTTACGATCCACGTTATTTATCACTTTCCAATATTCTTTTGGATTGTCGCATTTGAGTTTCCTTAGTTTTTCTTGGATATCATTGTTATGCTTGTTAAGGTGATAGTTCATTGTGCGTTTATAGAGTTGGCTAGCCTCCTTAAGTTTTTGCTTATTTGATAAGGATGGATTGCGGTGATTTATTTTTCGGGCCAGGTGATATTTCCTACGGGCCGATTGACACTTTGCTCCAAACCAACGTTTACTGTTATTATTATTATTATTATTATTATTATTATTATTATTATTATTATTATTATCTGGAATAGGTACCTTTTTTTTAAACGATTTGGCTTTTGATTCTATAAGAATGTTTCCAATTTTTGAGCATAGCTCATTCATCATTTCGTTGTTTACATTTGGAATATCATCAAGGGCCTGTTGCAATTTGATGTGGACATCATTGATCACAGCATCATCAAGGTTTAGTATGAATTCGTCTTTTTTGCTTGATTGCCATTTAGGTTGTTGTGGTGACGACTTTTGAGTTTGTAGGGGCGTTGTCTTAATAAAATTATCGAAGTTAAGTGTTGTAATTAGTACGGAATGGCCGTCTGAGTAAAGTGAGTCCAACATACGTATTTCAAAATTACCAATAAATCTGAGTGCTTCCGAGCTAAATATACAATAATCAATTGTTGAAGTATTTTTGAAAGTAAAAGAACCTGTTTCCTTATCTTTACCACACCTGCCATTTAAGATAAAGAGATTATTACTCTTACAGATGTCTAATAAAATATTGCCTTCATTATTACATGTAGTATCTTGTGCCTTTCGATGTAAGTTCATGTTTAACTTTTGTAAGAGAGTGGACGCGTTATAGAAGTTACGGACAGTCTCATCGAATCCAAAGTGATCCATGAAAAAGTCGTCAGCATTTAAAAAGTCGTCATTTTTGCAAACGCGTGCATTGAAATCGCCTGAAAGGCATACAAATTTGTATAAAATACACATGTTACATATCTCTACCTCAAACATATCTAACTCGTCCTTGGTATTGAACCTTGAATCAGCCGGGGGTACGTAAGTTGCCCCAAATACCAAATCTTCGTCAGTTTTCAAAAATAGTCTTAAACCATAGTATGTAGTCGGAGTCAGATTCGAGAATTGTTACGTGTGGGAAAATTTCGTATCTGATGAACACGCCAATGCCGCCACTTTTGCGAAGATACGGTTGTTTTCTGCATTGGGATATAAATTTGTATCCGTTCAATTCAATAATGTCAAATTTGTCAATTTTGGTTTCACTCATACAGAATATGTCATGCTGTCGGATCAAGTCAGTGAATTCTGGGTAATTAAGCCTTCTTTTAAGGCCACACACGTTTAACGTTCCACATTTTAAAGAATCGTATTTAATCGATAAATCAGGTTTTTAACAGAAGGATGGTATTTCTATTAACGTTTGGGGTAGTGGGTGCACGTCCAGTTTTTTTGTTTGTTTTTTCAGAGTTTGAAGAGTTATCATTCTTGGCTATTGCACACTCCGCGTGACTCTATACATTCGTGTTGTCGGGCTCGTTCCGGGGCTGGTCTCTCTCGGGTGAGTTCTCTGTACTCCCGCGGTCCGCTGTTGTCTGCGCAACTCGATCAACTGGGTCCGTGCCCGGCTCTCCGCGGTCCATCGAAAGTCCACGTAGGTGCACTGACGTTAGAGATACCGATCTAGCACCGGTCGGCGTTGGTTGTCTCGATGCCCGAGGTCCGGGCGATTTATCAGATTCATGTTCCATATCAGATTCATTTGATGCCTCGCTGTCAAATACCACCACCTCCGGCTTTTCCGCGTTATAATTGCACTGACTAAGTCTATCAAGTTTAAGTACTGCGTGCCAGTCCGGGAACATGTCTTTAACGACTCGTCCATCTTTCAACAGTTTAGCGGGGAACTGGATTGACAAGTTAGCTTCTGGGTATTTGGATTTCAGCTCCTTTTTTTGCTTAAAGAGGGGCTTTCTAGCATTCACAATTTCTTGCGGATAGTCACGGTTGATACCAAACGGAGATCCCTGTAGTCTACCGGCGTTCGACAGAATAAGCTCTACATCTGGATAGTCCCGGAAAGCTGCTATTAGTGGTCTGTGTCTCGGCCTCGCAGGTCCGTCGCTACGACGCGGGTAGGGCTTTAACTTTCCAATCCGGTGTACTCGCTGGACAAATATGTTGTCAGGGTCAAGGTTCAAATGGGTAGACAGGAATTCATTCTGGGCAACAAGGCAGTCCTCATTAAGACTTTCGGGGATTCCCCAAAATATGAGATTATTACGCCTCTGGCGTGCTTCACTATCAATGGATTTATATGCCAGCATATTAATACGGTCTTTATTGACTAGTGTAGTGTTACATAACTCATTCACCGTTCGCTCCGCCTTCAAAAGTCTTTCATTGGTCAATAACACGTCCTGTACACAAGCGAAGATGCGCTCAAGTTTATCATCTATATTTAGCTCTTTGAATTTATCAATGGAAAACAATGTTTGAGATGACAAAGTTCTACTTGCCCCTGACCCTGCTCCTGTTGCCGAACCCGTGGATCCGTCCGAAACCCTCTGTCGTTTACTCGCAGGCTTACTCTCCGTCTTCTGACGACTATTATTGTGTCCGCCCCTGCCTCTAAATCTAGGGCGTGACCTCCCCACCACCACATTCCACGCAGCACCAGTTTGACTACTCATTTTCCGTAATATTCAGCCTCTCTGGCAAAACCTCTGCAGCATATAACGTTCACTAATATACCACGGGGTTCCAAACCCAACACTAATACAGAAAAAGTCCCAGAAAGTCCGAATAGTACTAAAAAGTCGCTCCTCTCTTCATAAAAACAACTTCACATCGCCATGTTATGACGTGATATTAAAACTGGCCAAAATCGTTAGTTGCAAAGACATTATAATTGATAACTATACAGAACAAAATAGATAAATTTAATGATTTGTTTTTTTAACATCACGTGAACAAGTCCATGAAATGTAGACCCCCTATACCCCACTTTATATACAGAAAACTGGGGTCTACGGCGGTGTAATTTTTTTTTCTTACTTTTGCTCCAAGACATAGGTTGTGGGTACTCGTTAGACCCGCCTCAATGAGACGGTTCTAACGAGCACCCAGAACCTATGTTTGCAGTATTTATAAGATAAATATCACGGATTTTCATCAGGAAAATGGCCATTTTGGAGATGTGAAAAAATGCACTAATGTCGCACTGGTGTGTTATCGTAATGAACTTGTTGGAAGACAAGATCAATTAGCACTTGGTTAACTGGCTGACTCATTTGTTGACTGGTCATGTTTTCTTGCTTTCTTAATTACCTTTTTCACACTTAAACTGTTGGTTTTGTTTTCTTTCTTATCCTGAGCGGAAAAAATTTCCTTATCCTGTGGGTTTGTTCCTTACCCTGCGCGCTTGCCTTTACCAGTGTGACCCATAAATACCACATTTTTTATTGAGACAAATAAGAGCTTACAGTTTTCTTGTTCTTGATCACAGAGAGCTGGGACTCGTTTCTAACAAGCACCACAATCTATGTTTGGAGAATAAATAAGAAACAAAGACAGTTATCTGCATCTGAAAAGTGCTTGTTAGACGCCATTTTAGCACACGAGCCCCGCCCATCGGGGCTTGGAGAAACAGATTGGTCTGCATGTTGCTTCCACGCAGAGCTGAAACTGACCATTTATGAGTATTGGTAAGCCGCTTTGAAGGACTAAGCCTGCCCATGTAAATTGGTGTGAGTCGGAACGTCCGGTGCATATAAGCCGTTTGGTTTCATTTGGCGGCAGGGCTTGAGAAGTCATTTCATCGCAATGTCTCCAAAATTACCTCAATAGTGTTAAAAGGGACATTAAACCTCAACTCAAACAAACAAAGCCTGCGAATGTGTAATCGGAATAAAAGTACCCTTGTTATGCCCGTGACCTCAAGGTCACGGTCAGAGAGTTCAAAATCTTAATTTATTAATGGTTTCAAATTACCACAAAATGGAGTTGGTTTATTTTAGAATCCAGATAGTATAAGTCCGAAGTTTTGTTCAGACAAACCCCAAGCCCATGTCAATGACCTCAAAGTCAAAGCCACGATAGAGATTTTATCAGCCATATGATACGTCCGTTTTTTGTTTTTATTTTGTGTTTTTATTGAATAATGATAGATATAGGTCCCAAGTTTTATTTAGCATTCCCTCGTCAATGCCTATCACCCCAAGCTCAAGGTCACGGACTTAAAAGTGTATGTTCAAGTTTTTCAAGGGCTCATATTTTCCAAATCTTATGGTGGATTTGGTCTTATTTGGAATGATGATAGGTGCAGGTCCAGTGTCTTATTGAGCTGCTGAATATCCTTATGTCATGATTTCAATGTCAAGGTCACGGACCAAGAAATAATATATCAAAGTTGGAATAAACGTTTTTAATTCCCTGTAGATGTAGCAATGGGTTTGGGCTACAATTTTTCGCATTATTAGGTAAATTCCTACCCCTACAATGAAAGCAACAACATGGCAAATAAATGATTGTAAGAACAGAATCAGAAGTAGACGAAAGAAGAAAAAGGAGAAAAGAGTAATAAAAAGAGTAATAGACCAGTTAACTGTGCATGTGGCGACCAAAGTGTTCTCTTGTGTCTGAGCGCAGCAAAGATATGGGAACACGTATAGATTTGAGCATGTCAATTCAAGAGATTTAGGTAAATCTCTTAGTGTCTTTGATAAAACTATGAACAGTCTGAAAAAGAGGAGTATTCTGGTCATTGGTCATTGAGTTTCAAGTATCAAGACTAAGTGGGTGAAAAGCGCGAGTTTGTCTTAACATATTATGATATTATAATCATTTCATTAAAAAATAAGGAAGAGCATTTTCACTTTAACTTCCACATATACACACATTTTGCCGTTCGTTGCATATGTGATTTTCGTAGAGATCACTTTTCAGGTCACAGCATTTATTTACGAATTCGTACGACTCGTACATGCCACATTCACAATTTTCTATTTCCTTCAAATGGTTACAATATTTAACATTTGTCCTTTTAACAAATATCTGAAAAACATAAGCATCCGACGCTCTAGATACAGATCTTAGATTGTTCCAGAGCCGAACGTAGGTGGTAAACAGCATCTAGAAAAGACTTCAATACTATTTTACGGGGTGGAAATGTTATCTCGGTTACGAAGGTATATTTTGATATTTGCCAAGCATGGCTTCTGTTTGTTAACGAGTCCCTACCACACTCGCTGTACACATTAACAATAGAGAAAGAACGTGGTTAGCCAGTTACGATCTGAGCGGCTTCATTTTAAACCTTTTCATATTCAGTACTGCGGAGGCATATTTCTGCCACGAGATAGGTAGATAGCTTTTGCAATAATATTGAAAAATATTGCGATAATTTTTAGTTTCCTGCCAGATAATTGAAAGAAATATTATCTCGCTTTCATTTGTGATAGTGCCCAGAGCTGCCACGATTTAGCTAGATAACTATCGCGATAATTAAAAAAATACCGAGAAAACTGAAAAAATATCTAGATAGTTTTGGGTTTTCCTGGAAATATATATAAACTTGTTTTTTTATACTTCCGCCAGCTTTGTTAACCTGGTATATACCTTTGTTGATACAGTACACATGTCACAGTGACGTAACTTTTGCGGCATTGACGATGATTTATGTTCCGTCGGGAGTTGCTACAAGAAATAGTTTATGCATTTTCAATTAAAAATATGTCTCAGACCAGAAAAATAGATAAATAAAGCTATTTCATCGCATTGTCTAGTAAATGTCTATCGGGACTAATTTCCAGCCATTTATGTTACGGTGTGGTATCTACCTTTTTTGCTTATGATCTATTAATAGTTTTCAGAATATAAATGACTAAAATATCGTAATAACAATTCATAACAATTATTGCAATTTTTTTTTTTTCAGGAAACTTCAGAGCTTTCGCAATGCTTTGCTATTATCACGATAGTTATCTAGCTATACCTCGTGGCAGTTCTGGGCATATCACGAAAAGCGAGACAATAATGTTAACTTTATCGCCGTAAAATTTTCAGTTATGTGGCAGGAAACTCAAAATTGTCGCGATACTTTTCTAAATTATGGCAGTAGCTGTCTAGCTATTTGCGATAGCCGTCTAGCTATCTCGTGGCAGAACTATACCATCATACAGTGCAGCAATCCCAGGTGACAGATGAATATTCTAGAAGAGGTCTGACGTTTGAAAGATATATTTTGTTTAGGGCTTTAATGTTCTTTAGTTTTCGTATAATACCAATGGTCTCTCTTGCAGATGATTAGATGTTATCAATGTGGCTGTTCCACTGACAAGTTTTAGACCAGGTTACGCCCAAATGTTTATGACTTTCAACAAATTGGACTGCAGTACTATTAAAATTAAATGCCGGTATAGATCTTAGTGAAAATAAGATCGTTTCAGCCTTCTGCTGCACGGAAATCCACTAAACCATCTTGATGCCCAAGCACAAATAATAGCTAAGAAATGATTCACGAAACCTTCGTTGTCGTGAATGTCGGATTCAGAGCAAAAGAGAGAACTATCCGACTAGACAGGTCTTGCTAATCGATAAGGATAAACATGCGCCTTTAAAGTGTGACCGGTTGACATTTTCAAGATGTAATTTTAAAACAGCAATATTATAAATAATTGTTTTAGGCTTGTATTTATATGATGGATGCTGTAGATTATCAGAAACAGGAAGTGAAGGCTTTTAAAAAAAAACTTATTTTTATCTTTGCTAAACCTTTCATGTTTGACGAGTTATCCTGTCACAGGAATCTGTTGAAGCTAGTAAAGTACATAATTTTATCATAATTACAGCAATCACACTGATGGCATTTTACAGAATTGCATCCACAATCCCTTATCAATTCTCACTCCCCCGCTGTTTGCCGTGTAATTAAACTATATCTCGATTTTAAGGCTTATTCTTGGCATGAAGATGTCTTGTAGCCTTTTGTGTGCCATAATTGGAGAATTCATTATTGACATTGCATTAAATAATTCTTTTGATTAAATATATCCTGGCCTTAGATTTAATGGCATCGTGGGCTGTATGAATTATAGGGGTCATATTCAAACATAAAAAAGCGATTTCTGGAAATAGACTAGTAAACCGTATGTCATATTCAGAGACTAATTGCTTGCGATGCTACAAACAATAAGGTTAATTTCTCGAATTTAAATAGAAATTATTATATGACGTCAGTAACGCCATATATTAAATTCGTTAATGCACTAGAGGATCAGATATGCAAATTAGTTAAATACATCCCGTAACGTTACTCGTGCGACAACGTCGTGTTAACTAACGGCGGAATATTGACATTTTTGTGATAAAAAAAAAAACACTCGTGCATAAAATGCGTTTTAAATGTCATATAATAAATAGAATCTTGCATTCGTGCTCATGTATTATTAAATCTGTTAAACTCGTGGAGGAAAATAGATAAAATGCTCGGATTTTATCCCTTTTCCTCAACTCGTTTAATAAATTCAGTAATAGCTCATTTATTATTAAATTTATTCAACTCGTTGAAAAGGGATAAAATGCGAGGCTTCTTCGCATTTTATCCCTCCCTCTTCCTCAACATTTTTAATACATTCAATAATATATGACCGCTCATGTAAAATCCTCCCGATTTAAAGGGGTCGAACATATTAAGAACATTAGATGGGTCAAGCGATTTTGGTATTTATCGCCTATGCGAGCAGCGAAGGTTCAGGCGAGCCTGCGCATCCGCGCAGTCTCGCCAGAACCTTGGCTGCTTGCTCATACAAGCAGTGAATCAAGAGGCACCTTCAGACAGAAAGCCATTTCCCTGGCACCTCTGAATGGCTGGGCATGCGCAGTTAAAATTTGTTATGACGGAATGCTCGAAGACACAAATTCGCTTGGCGGGGCTCAGATGTGTTCGAAATAGGGATAGTTCGAAAAGCTGAAGGTTTATCATAACGCCAGTTATGATAATATATTGGGTATGACTCAAACAGAAGTTGTTTGATCTTTTATAAAAAAAAAAAAAAGTATGTTGCGCATAATCACATTACGACAACACGCCTACTCAAATATATTTGCAATATTAGACCAGCAAAAATGAAATTTTTCAGATAAAAATCCTATTTTTCCCCCATATTTCTGCTCAAAACATAGATTGAGGGTACTCGTTAGAACCGCCTCGGCGACAATGATTGTGGGTACTCGTTAGAACCGCCTCGCCGAGGCGGTTCTAGCGGGTACCCATAATTTGTTTTTTAGCAGAAATAAGAAAAAAAAACGTATATCCCTGCTTACCCCAGTTTTTCTGTACAGAAGTGGGGTTGAATGGGACCAAAATTGTATGGGCCGCGTCAAGCAATTTTGGTACTTATCGCCTATGCGAGCAGCAAGGGTTCAGGCGAGCCTGCGCATCCGCGCAGTCTCGCCAGAACCTTCGCTGCTCGCTCATACAAGCAGTGAATCAAGAGGAACCTTCAGACAGAAGGCCATTTCCCTGGCACCTCTGAATGGCTGGGCATGCGCAGTTAAAATTTGTCATGACGGAATGCTCGAAGACACAAATTCTCTTGGCGGGGCTCATATAGACATGTTCTCGTGATGAAACACATCGAGAAGAATATTAACGCGTAGATTTTCCACATTGAGATCATCACAATGCTATGCTGGGCGTATTAATTTGAACTGGGGTCTCCTGACATACCCCACTGTTAACATGGATGGGCCAACTTCAGTGAGAGTCTATTTGTTTACGTGTAAACTGAATCATTTCTAAATCAGGGAGCCTGTGTCTAAGGGAAATGGGAACACCTGACAGATTTTTTCCGACATTTTTCAAAGGGAGACAACTTTCGGGACTTCCTGTTCGCCTTTCCACTGAAAAATGGGTCAACTCTTAAAGGAAAGAATTTTCTCCTAAGGGGGTCTACTCTAAAAGGAAAGAATTTGCTCCTTAGGACTCTTAAGGGAAAGAATTTGCTCCTTAGGAGCAAATACTTACCTTTAAGAGTTAACCCCTATTGACTTGGGAGACAAAAAATACTTTTGCAGGAGTTGCATCCCCTGAAGGTGTATCCCTTCTCCTTAAAGGGATGCAGCTGTTCAAATGGCATTTTGTTTCTTTGAGGGCCCTATTGCACATTGCACAGAGAAAATATAAAGTCATTAGGATGACAAACCAAAGTGACGTAAGGCTTTCATTCATAGTTGTCATATTTTTTCTTATTTCTGCTTTAATAATTAAATGTGGGTACTCGTTAGAACCGCCCACTGATTGGGTGGTTCTAACGAGTACCAAGTCTATGTTTTTGAGTAGGAATTAGGAAAATAGCGTATAAAGGTTGGGTGTACGGGGGTTCTTAATTCCACAGACTTAACCCATGTATGCCTAGCGGACATTGTTGGGAAATTGGCAAACAGTGCGGACCCAGATCAGACGCCGAGTCTAAACTGTTTGTTGAAAGTACATACATTTTTGCAAATCAGACAAAACTACCAAGACAAACCTGGCACCCCTATTACTGGAAATGGACCACTCCAAACGCATTAGGTGGGAGATTGCATTGTCATCTATGGATTAACCCATTTTGTACCGGAAACCCACCAGTTGGTAGTTGGCAAACAGTGTAGGCCCTGATCAGACGCCGCGGCGTCTGATCAGGGCCTACACTGTTTGCCAAAAGTTAAGCTATTTTCAAAACAAATTTTGAAGAAAACACAACCTTGAAACCCTAAATTTTGAAATGGACTCATGCTATTTATAAGGAGGAAGATTCCATTTGGTACAAAAAAGGTTAAGAGACGACTCCCCTGATGGTGTCTTCACTCCTTTAAAGCAAGACCAATACACCATACAGGATGACATAAAAATAACTTCGCAAAGGTTTTTTTTCGGTCCCCCGCACATCGGGGCTTGAAGAAATAGATGGGCTGCATAATGCTTCCACGCAGAGCTGAAACTGGCCACACACGAGTATTTGTAAACCGCTTAGAAGATATAAGCCTGCCCAGACAAAGCGGCGCGAGTCTAACCGTCCATGCTTATAAACCCTATTGGTTTCATTGGGCGACAGGGATTGAGATGTCATATCATCTCAGTGTCGGGTAAAAGTCCCACAAAATTGGAAGCAACGTCTCCAAAATGACATATACAGTGTTGACGGGGACGTTAAACCTTAAATTAAAAAAAAAGGTTTTTATTGTAGGGACTAGCTAGAAGCGTACAACCCGTTAGTATGAATGAGTCAGATTATTGAGACTGGCAATCTAGTCTCACAGATATTATATGTCTTTATATGTCTGTATTATTTTCACAAGTAAGAATAATTGGCTGTTAACGAGCCAGGTCAAGTTTTATTTATCCCATAGGAATCTCATTCAGTTGCTAAAATAGTTGATGCTGTTAAAGAAATAAATCTTAGATTACTTTCTGTTGTCTAAAATTTGTTGTCTTCTAAGTATGTTCTTTTGCTTTTAATACTTATTCATTCAAGCACCATAAAATATTGAGTTTCCCAAGACCTTCCCCTCAGATGTTGGAAAGCAAAATCTCACGTTAACAAGTCTGTGTAATAAACGCCAATTTAAACCTTAATACATATATATGTATTATATATGTAAAACGAAAATTGGGTTGTGTACACATCATATTGTTTATTTCTCCTCCAAGAACATATCGGTACTTGTTAGAACCACCCAATGAGATGGTTCTAACAAGCACCCAACACTTGTTTAGAGTAAAAATTAAAAAAAATTATATCAGAAAAAAAAAACATAACCGTTTTGGATACATGAAAGAATACATGAAATTATACATTATATCACACAGCTGTGTTATCGTACTGCACGTGAAAGGTCACGGAATGCAAGTGGTTGATAAACCCACCTACCCTAGGAGATGTGCATATTGATGACGAAGTCAATGCCAGGATTGCCAATTAAAAAGAGAAACGATCAGGAACTGAGACAGTCAGAACCCAAATTCTTCCTACAATAGAGAAAGAAGTCGAAACATGGCGTGACGACAGTAAACAAAATGGACAACAGGAAAACCGAGTCTGCAGCTCTTTCCCAAACCGGTGGTGACTCAGAATATCTAAACCTAACAAAAAAAGGAGCAACATACATAATGGGGGAAAGAAACAGACAGACATTAAACTGGAAGGCAAAACAGCATTTGGCCGACTACGGGGTAGCGTTTGAGATCGATGTGGAATCAGGATTGACACAAAGCTGAAAATCTACAGAGCTGTGGTGCTGCCAACACTATTATATGCATATGAAACAAGGACAGTTGGTTTACCAGCGGCACGTCAAAAGACCGAACCACTTCCATACAATCTGTATTAGTTATCTCCCCTGACAATAAAACTTTGTGATGACCATAACTCCAATACCCGTTGAAATATATCGATGGTACATGGCACAATTGTATACAAGGTTGAGACGGTGTGTCATGCCTAAGTACAACAACTCTGGTGCTATGGTATTTGAGTTATCTCCCCTTCTAATATAACAGTATGACCACATGGTGATCACCATATCTCCAATACACTTTGAGACATATCGATGGTACTTGGTACAGATCTACATGAGGTTAAGAAAGCGTACCATGCACAAGAATTACAAGTAGTTTAGGTCGTAGTACCAAAGCGTTAATCCAAAATCATTATTCCATAGACAAATGACAAATATCAATGTTCAGATCAACAGACATGGACTCCAGAAGAGTGTAATCAGGCTTCGCTGAAGTTTTAGTTATCTCCTCTGACAATATAACATTGTGATGGCCATAACTCCAATAACCCTTTGAGATTTATTGGTGGAACTCGGCACAAATGTATAAAAAGTATAGAAGGCATGTTATGCGCATGAGCAACACCTCTTGGTGCTGTGGTATCTTTAAGACCAGCTTTGAACAGTCTCAAATGAGGTTTCTTATTTAGAGACAGTGTGTGTAGCAAACACAAGACAGAATAACTGAAACCTTCTTATAAGCTTTTAAAAGTAGATTTGTGGTCTTTATAGCAAAATTTTACTGTATCTTTTCTATTATTTAGATAATCATTCTGTGGGAAAGTAAGCTGTCGTTTTGGCTTTCTGCTTATGGTGTTTAAATACTGTGACGTAACTTTATGCTTCTTTTCCCTTCACGTGTATGGATGGAAGCTGTATGGTTTTGTTTCGATTCCTAATCATTGCCATCACTTCTATTTAACCAGAACAGTGCACATTCTTTCGCCAGGAAATGAAAACTGCTCTTTCCCTGAGAGAATAATACATGGTCAATATACACGAAAGAATGTTGCCGACCCTGCGGCCATGAACCCGCGACCTCCTTTCCATCTGTCAGCTGTTCATCCGACTGATGCGTATCTCTGGGTTATATTATGTGTTGTTGTTATTGTTACGGTTTTTTCTTTCAATCCTAATTGTAGTTCACTGCAACAAAGTATCGTGTCAAACCCTTATAAGAAATGAAAAATTCCTCGACAGACTGGGTAAAATTACATGTCAAATACAAAAGATGCCACTTTTACACCTATTGCCCGCTAGAGTATATTTGTGAAATATTTTTTGGTGTCAGTTATTACCTGATATTTCAATTACCCGATACCCTGTACTCAGACTCCGTAGTTCGCTGGGTACAGCATAAGGTAAAAACTGTCATGAGTCAGATCAGCGTACGTACAGGCTGATCAGACCCGTTGATGCTCGCAGATACCGTCTAAAGCTGACAGGGCATATCGATCATAAAGCGACCAGCTTAGACTCTCATCAGACTGTGCTGATGCACACTTATCTGAGTCTTTGGTGTCGGCGTATGACAGCTTGAATATTTTGGTTTTGTCCCGTCCTATTGTAGATTAAATGATGCATTTCATTCAACCGAAATTAATTGGTAAATTGGAAGATCATCTTACTAAACGATACTTTAACAAGATCTATGTGGCGACCATAACTGGACACATAATATTGGGTCAATGTCATTGCTCAAATACGGGCCTCCGCGGCTTTGTAGGTAAGTCTCTTAATCATTTAACCTCTCATCGCTGTGGGTCCATTCCAAGCTCGGATAAAATCTGAGACACCAAGTGCTGCAACGGAAAGCCGGGTATTTTTTTCCGGCTCCCACATCTGATTAACGATCGTTTCGAAAAATAAGTAGAACCGAAACAAAAAGAAATGCACCCAATATCTAAAATTTAAACCTTGTCCTGCTAATCCCGGATATGCCTTATCTTTGAAACAATGTAGATCCAGATCAGATGGCTTCTGACGAAGCCATCTGATCGGAATCTACATTGTTTGCCATTCAGATTGTGAATCTGTTGCAATAATTTGCATCAAGTAATCTGATTGGTCGATAATCGGTAGTGGGTGTGGCATATATGAATATTCAGCAGGACAAGGGTTAATGATACGTTCGTACACATACAGCGGTAAAGCGTATGTTTTTAAATGTGACTGAATTTACCATGGAGAAAATAGAACATCGAGGCGGTTCTAACGAGTGCCAACAATCTATATTTTAGACCGGAAATAAGAAAAATAAGCTTTACCCCTGTAAACCCCAGCTTTACTATATAAAAGTGGGGTTCGATGGGGTCCAAATTATATAGGCGTGTTTTCGTGATGTAAAGCAAGCACTTGCGAAATTTTCGGAGATACATGTATTTCGACAGATTGTGCAGTGTATTTCGGAGCGACATTTGCAGTATTTCGGAGGTATTGAAAATTCACTCGTTGAATTCTATCTTATAGAAACAATATAAATCTGGGCCTGCTTGCACAATGTGGTGCTAAATCATATAACTGTCTCTTTCTAGGGTTTGATAGCGTACTAATAGAACTAGATCTGGTATACGTTCAAGAACCTATATGCACTATAACAGCGTTTCGCTGGAAAATGAAGTTCTGTATGTGGATAATTTTCGTAGTTTCTGTTGAAATGTTGATTTTGGTAACTGCGACGCGAAAGCGGTGCCAACGAGAACCACCAAGGTTTGCTTCGAAACAGAAATAAGAAACGTAGCGTTACCACTGTAAATCACTCTAAACACGTATTCATGGTAATATCCCAACTCGGGACAAAATTCACCATAAACCAGTATGAGTGCAATACCTCTATAAAAGTAACAACAGGCGCTTATTCGTCGCACGGGCTGGCATTATTATATCTAGTTTAGTTTAATATTTGTTTACCCCCGAAATCCCGGAACCTGCACCCGGTGTACCTGAGAATATGGTTATGCAAATGCACAAGAGCAGTTTGTGTTGGTCACATCCTATTACGAAACCTGAGCTGCAGCTAATTTAGAGTATCTTCGTATTCCTCGGGCTATAGTACTACCTGTGTACATAAACAAATTAAACTGTTTTCTATTCATTTTAACTATGCATCTTGAAATTATCAGTCATTTCTCAATACTGCCTCAAACTATAGTGCATTCACAGTCGATGAACCCTGTGTAGGATCAAAGTTTTATTTAAACCGTTTTCCGATAACAATAATAATAATAAGAAGAAGAAGAAGAAGAAGAAGAAGAAGAAGAAGAAGAAGAAGAAGAAAATAAACAAGAGGACCATGGGCCACTATGCTTACCAAAGGTTATGTGGTTTATACCATGTACAGACATGGCACCCATCTTGGTGATGTGACTACAATCCAAGGAATAACTTTTCATTGCCTCATCCCATAGAGGCTCTTCATGTAATTTGGTTTCAATCAGCACAGCAGTTTTTAGTGGAGAAGAAGATAAAATTACTGAATCTAAGTCATCCAGGACAAAGGGCAGTAAATAACCCTGACCTTTGAAATTGATAAACTTCCATTCAGCTGATTGCAAAGAACTTTTCTGATGCCACAGGCTACCATGCAATCAGAAATATCCACTGCCATTTTCCATACAAATGTCTGAGTGACCAAATTTGACCTTGCCGTTAAACAGGTCAAGGTCAACCAAAGGTCATCGTTTGAACAAACTTGGTAGGACCCAAGTCCCCGATATTGCATATCAAGTTTCAAGGTCATCGACCATTTAATTCCTGAGAAGATTTTTAAAGGTTTTTACCGTATATGGGCATGGCCGCCATATTGGCAATGTAACCCAGTCCTTACGATCAAACTTTTATCCCCATTTCTAATAGACGCTCCACATGTAATTTGTTTTCAATCGACCCAGCAGTTTAAGTGGAGAAGAGTGAGTGAGTGTTTGAGTTTTACTTCCCACCAACAGCTAAGGCCATACGGAGACGGGACCTCGGTTTAAAGACTCATCCGAAAGTCTGGAGAAGCCCGGAATCGATCCTGTGATCCCTGGTTTACAAGGCGAGTAGCGTATCCACTACATCACGGAGGCTTCTATTAAGTGGAGAAGAAGACAAAAATACTGACTCTGAGCCATCCAGGACAAAGGTCAATAAATGACCTTAACCTCAATAAATGACCTTGACCTTGGGTACTGATAAACTTCCATCCAGCTGATTTCTGATGTCACAGGCTACTATGCAATCAGGAAATCCACTGTTTTGGCTTTTTTTCCAATCAACTAAGTGACCAAATTTGACGTTGACATAAAACAGGTCAAGGTCTACCAAAGGTCATCATTTGAACAAATTTGGTAGGGCCTCGAGTCCCCGATGCTGCATACCAAGTTTCAAGGTGTTCGGCCATTTGGTTACTGATAAGAAGATTTGTAAAGGTTTTTATCACATATGGGACTGGCGGCCATATAGGTCAGGTGATCCAGTCCTTACAAACAAACTTTCGTTACCCCTTCCCAAAGAGGCTCCACATGTAATTTGGTTTCAATTGTCCAAGTAGTTTCAGAGGGGATGTCTTCTGAAAATGTTGATGCCGACGCCGACGACGGACCACTGTCTTTATTATTAGCTCCCCTGGACCCTTTGGTTCTGTTGAGCTAAAAAAAAGCTCTATCGAAACTTTGTTTGTTACAATCCTCAACACTCAAATCTACCTTAAAAACATGTACAAATATTATAAAAAATTATTTCTGACAAAGTTTCATGAAAATTGGATCAAAAATGTGCCTTCTAGAGTGTACACAAGGTTTTTCTAAGATTTGACCTAGTGACCTGGCTTTTGACCTAACATGATCCAGTTTCCATTTCAGTCTAAAGTTCATAAAGATAAGCATTCTGACAAAGTTTCATGAAGATTGTTTAAAAAAATGCGCCTTCTAGAGTGTACACAAGGTTTTTCTCTAAGATCTGACCTAGTGACCTAGTTTTTGATCCAACATGACCCAGTTTCTATTATAGTCTAAAGTTCTTAAAGATAAATATTCTGACAAAGTTTCATGAAGATTGGATCAAAAATTCTCCTTCTAGAGTGAACACAAGGTTTTTTTAAGATTTGACCTACTGACATAGGTTTTGGCCCAACATGACTCAGTTTCAAACTTGGCCTAGGTTTCGTAGAGATAAATATTCTGACAGAGTTTCATGAAGATCCAATCAGAAATGAATGAGTTATGCCGGTCACAAGCATTTTACCATACTTAGCAAGAGAAACCTATGGAGAATGCTGTCATAAATCTAAAAGGGGTCATAACTCCACCAAAAATGATCGGACCTGGCCCATTTACGAATCCATTCCAGATTTTTGTGATCTCTCCAATACATATCGGTTTCAGAAAGATCAGGCTAAAAATGAATGCGCTAGAGAGGGCACAAGCTTTTGGTAAACGGTTACCATGGCAACCAGACTTTGCAATTGATTCTCACAAAACATGCTATGTCATTGTTCCCCCATCCGGTGTACAACACATATGAAGTTTGATTGGAATCAGCCAGCAGGTTGCCGAGATATTGCAGTTTGAAAGTGTGGACGACGATGGAAGACGGACGACGGAGGCCTGCCATCCTATAAGCTCCCCCGGAGCCTTCGGCTCTGGTGAGCTATAAACTTTTATCAATGCGCTTATTCCGGGCCTCCGTGGCCTAATGGATAAGAGCGCTGACTCTTAGTCATTAGGTCTCTCACCGCCTTGAGTTCGAGCCTGGCTCGGGTCACGTGTGAGACGCCAAGTTCTGCAACGGAAGGTCAGGTGGTTTTTCTCCGGGTACTCCGGTTTTCGCCCACCTATGATTAACGATCGGCTCGATATGAGTGAAATAATCTTGAAAGGGCCGTAAAACCCAAACCAAAAAAAAAAAAAAAAAAAAAAATGCGCTTATAATTCTTTTGGTCCATTGTTTGCAGTTATAGTGTATTTCATCAGTAACTTTGGGTCGATTGACAAAATTACTGATGAATTAGACGTATACCTCTATTGACCACGTGAATATCACTTATCAACAAAGTTAAACCGCGCACTAGCATTTGAATGAACTTGTGCAGTAAAGAGAGATTTATCTGTAAATCTTAGACAGGTCTCATTTGCTGAATGAGGCAAACTTGTGCAGACCAAGCTTAGACTGATCAATGTCTTAACTGTTTGCTCAAATAGCAGTAACTGAAGGAATAAAAGAAACAGCCCAAGTCCTCATTCAGGACCATTGCCCAGCCTAGTCTCCCTCCATTACAGGAACACACCTATACAAATACATTGTAACCTTTATCGCCGAAAAATATATAAATTTTAAGATAAAAAAATGTAATATTTTTCTTATATCTGCTTAAAATGTAGATTGTGGGTACTCGTTAGAACCGCCTCATTGAGGCGGTTCTAACGAGTACCCATAATCTATATTTAGAGCAGAAATAAGAAAAATAAGGTTTACCCCTGTAAACCCCATTTTTTACTATATTAAAGTAGGGTTCGAGAGTGTCAAATTTATATAGGCGTGTTTTCGTGATGCCATGCAGAGACAAGATGACAGTGCGTAGATTGTTGCAGGAACCATAGGATTAAACGAAATAGTCTAAATCCTCGTCTTTGACCATTTTCCCAGCCAACAACTCACTAGTGTTTTCAGCAGCGCAGCATGTGCACTTTTGCAGGCTGGTTAAAATATTTATTGTGTGCCTATCTCCAAAGACACATTTTGCTAATCGCTTCCAGTGAAATGATATTTGAAAATTTGTCCCAGACAAGAGTGGTTTTACCCACTGAGATCAGTCGGGTTGACGTCTTAATGTTAATCAGGGATCGCGGGTGTCATATATATATTCTCTCGGCAACGTTTTTGTTGTTGTTGTTGTTTTTGTTGTTTTTTGTTTTGTTTTTGCATGCCATGGAGGGTCTCTCACTTCCTATCATCAGGTGAACAAGTCCGTTAAATAAACAGCCCTATGAACCCCACTTTATATGAAGAAACCTGGGGTTTACAGGGATATACATTATTTGTCTTATTTCTGCTCGCAAACATAAGTTATGACAACTCGTTAGAACCGCCTCAATGAGGCGGTGTCTAACGAGTACCCACAACCTATCTTTCCAACATAAATAAGAAAATATCACGGAGAACCATTTTGAAGATGTGAAAAAATGCACTATGTCGCACTGATGTGGTTTCATCAAGATTTCAAGCATAATGGCATTGTACTGGTTAACCGCTTACTGCGTCTAGGTGAACCGATCGGCTCGATGATACAAATTGTGTTGACTGGGCCGTAAACAATCAAAACCACCAAATTTAAACCAGAGAACTAATGCCATCAAAAGTCCCCTACGGGCTTCGGCAGGCTGACTATAATAAATAAATTAAGAGTATCTTTTATCACTTGTACTAACAAACTGAGAGTACTAGAGTATTCTAATCATTTGAGATATTCACCTAGGGGGTATACACTTAAGATCTCAACTACTATCTATTGCACATCCTTATGTACATTAAATGATTGGCAGCCTGTTTCAATTTTCATGATAAAGCAAAAACAATCAAAATGATATAGCAAAAAATTTATTGAGAAAAACAGGTATTTTGTTTTAGAATTTATTGGTTTTTAAAAAAGCGATTAATGCCCTTTTCACGTGAATTGTTCTAATAACTCCTACTCTTAATCAAAGCACTGAAAGTACCGGTGGAGCCATTGTCTCTGAGTGTAGGCTAGCAAAATGATCCTGAACGGTGACTTAGATTGTAAACATTTTCCTTTAACCCTAATTGGCAAATAATGTAGACCCTGATCAGACACTGCTTTCTGCGGTGTCTGGTCCTTAAATCCCTGTACTGTAAGCAAACAGTGTCTGATCTAGTCTACACTGTTTGCCAAGTCCAACCCATTATTCCAGTCACGGCAAGATTCTATAGATTACCCTATGACGCTACATGCCGACTGCACAACGATAACATTAACCCTTTTTCCTCCTTATATATGACAGGAGTCCATTTCGAAATTTAGGGGTGTCAGGTTGTGTTTTCTTCAAAATTTATTCGGGAAATGGCATAACTTTTTGCAAACAGTGCAGGCCCTGATCAGACGCCGCGTTCTGCGGCGTCTGATCTGGGCCTGCACTGTTTGCCAAGGTACCCCTTTAGGAGTTTCTGGAATACGGCTATTTTTTTTTTTTTACAAATAATCGTTACTTGAATTTTCTACAAATCAGTAGTAACAGTCATGTGAACTATAAGCACTGAGGAGTTCCTATGCTTAGTAACTTTGGGTCGATTGACAAACAATCAACCCAAAAATGAAAACACAGGATTGTCTTTGATTGTTTGTGTATGGTTGAATTTTACGTTCCACTAAAAGCTATGGTCATACTGAGACGAGACGTGTTGAAAGACACGTCCGAAAGTCTGGGAATCCCTGGTAAGACATATAAATACAGAAACACCACTCGATTTCGGAACGTCGTTTCCTACTTGCCGTTGCGCCCCTTTTTAACCCTTATAGAATAGAATAGAATAGAATTTATTTTATTGCTCAATTATACCCACAATATGGGTTAAAGGCAAATGACACACACAACAAAAAAGATCATGAAACAGACATATACATACAAACACACATACAGACACACAAATCCACAGACATAGACATTAATGAATTATATATATATTACAAATATGGTTAGAAACGAATGGTTTGGAATTTAAAACTCATATTATTTGACAATCCTGAATAAATTTTGCCACAGCTTTAATAACACTCATATCTGAATTTTTCATCAAGCCTAAAAAGGTTTCTTCATGATCCCTACTCGATCTAAAGTCTTTTGTTTGTATAGTTTCAAACAGCTGTAATCTTGCCGTCTCATACTTTTTACAGTGACATAAAAAATGAACTTCGTCTTCAATGACATTACAACTCATACATAATCTTTGCTCCGGTGTTTCCCCACAGTATCTACCCCGTTCTATTCTCAGTCTATGGGCACTTATCCTAAATGAAGTCAGACATTTTCTGATACTTTTATCATGTAGATAATCAAGATAAGGCTCAAATCCAAAACTTTGTTTCAGTAATTTGTAAGTCTGCAATTTTTTCATCCCCTCATCCCCTGAAATGCGATTCTTCCAAAATGACATAAATCTTTCTTTCAGCTTGTGCTTGACTGCAGCAAGAAGAGCATCAGTGTCAAAAGTGGAGTGATTATTCCACACATGGGAAAATCCCAATTCATGCATAATCTTTTTTATAAACTGTACCCATATACCTTTATCGTTAGAGCTGCTAAATTGCTCCGAGTATGCCTTAAATATTAACGAATCACTGTTTGACTGAATAGTGTGCAGCCAAAAGTTAATACGACTTGTTAAAATAGCTATCAATAAGGGGTACTGGCCAAGTTCGCTGAAGACAGCAAAATTGCAAGCCTTGGATTGAACTCCTAGCACATATTTACAAAACTTAATGAATACTTTATCAAATTCAATGTTACTTTTTAGTGACTGTTCAAACATCTCATCCAATGTTTTGTTTTTATAAGATGGTTTGTAAGCAGCCCATATTTCACTTCCATATAAGGCAATGGGTTTGACAAGAGCCTCAAATATGCTTAACAAAGATGAAGGTTTAATGTTTTTATCAAATATACTCTGTTTGATTGAGAACAGTGCTCTGCTCGCTTTTAAACCAAGTGTTTTCTCTGCTACAGAAAATTTAGCCGTATTGCTTATATTGACTCCAAGATATTTATATTGTTTAACATGTTCAAGCTCGTCTTCACCCACAAAGAATTTAAAGTTATCTTTTAACATTCGACCACCTTTAGAAAATGTCATTATTTTTTATTTGTCCGTGTTTATCTTAAGGCCCCACTTATTACAATATTCATAGAGTTTTACTAAATTCCCTTGTAGTTCCTCTTGTGAGGTTGAGAGTAAAACTAAGTCATCTGCATATAACAAATAATTTACCTTTGAATCGTGCAAAATGGGGGCATCTCTTTCGCTCATTTCAGTACCAACGTCATTGATAAATATATTGAATAAAAGTGGACTAAGAACATTACCTTGATGAATACCCTGTTTAATACTAATAGGTTCCGTCAAGGTATGTTTACATTTCACCCGTGAATTTGAATATTGATACATAGAGCGAATTAATTCATAAATTTTACCATTTATCCCAGCTTTTTGTAATTTTAACAATAAACCAGCATGCCAAACCGTATCGAATGCCTTTTTCAAATCAATGAAACAACTGAATAATTTATTTTGTTTACTGTTTGTCTTGATGTACTTATCAACAATTGTTTTTAGAATGAATACTTGGTCTGCAGTGCGAAAGTTTTTACGAAATCCGGCTTGCTCCCTTTTAATATATGCTCTCTCCTCCAGGTGTTTAGAAATTCTTTCATTAAGTATATGACAAAATAATTTACCAAAGCAACTGTTTAACGTAATGCCTCGATAGTTATTAGGTTCAGTATCACAGCCTTGCTTGTGAACGGGTACAATGATACCTTCAGTCCAAGATATTGGAAATATACCAGTTTTTAGTAGAATATTGAATACTGTAACAAGTCTTGAACTAATAAAAGGGAGAGCTGATTTGATCATTTCATTTTTTATCAGATCGTAGGCGCTGGATTTATTGTTTTTTAGTTTCTTACATGCATCTGCAATTTCTTTCTCAGTTATTATAAAATCTAAGTTCCCTGATTGTGTAGAGTTTTCATAATATCGAAGTTCATCTTTAACAACTCTCTGCCTTGCTTCATCAATTTTACAGGTGTTATCTTTCAACAAATCTTTAAAATGAGAGTACCATTGAGTCCGACTTATTTTTTCTGCCTTATCAGGGGGTAAAGTCTCATTTTTCAGCTCATTTATGATTTTCCAAGATGTCTTTGGATCATCATCCATGACCTGGTTTAATGTAACTGTTAAGGAATGTCTGTACCGCCTTCTTCTATGTTTTATTAATTTTTTATATTCTTTATATTTCCTGTAATATTGCATACGTAATACATTACTACAAGTATTTCTATTAAAAGCATTTTTGGCCGACTTTAAGTATTTCAGCATAGTTCTGCAATCCAAATCATACCATTTCTTACTGGCTTTATGAAATGACTTTCTTTTAGGTTTGAACGATTTTCTAACTAACGATTTATTTCCTGCAAACACCAGAACATCAGTAACCTTTTCAATTATAGACTCAATGCCAGCACTGTTTGTTTCAATTTGCTCAAGCATTTTATCTATATCATGCAATTTATATTTAACATCAGCTGATTTGAAAGATTCTTGATATCGCTGTTTAGCGTCTTCAGACCAAATAAATCTATCTGGCAAATATGTGTTATTGATAGCAATCTCATTTTTAGAAAAATCCTCATCAATATCGCAAGAAACTATTAACTGCATCGATATTAAGCAGTGGTCAGAAAAAAGACTTAAATCATGTACATTCATGCTAAAAACTGAATTAGAAAGAGATGTACTAGAGATGAAATAATCTATAACACTACTCCCCCTAAATGTGTGACAAGTAAACTTGCCAGTCAAATCACCTAAAGTACGGCCATTTAATAAATACATTTGGTTATCAGTACAAATATCAACAAGCCATTTACCATGCTGATTAATGGTTTTGCTATCATGAGAGACTCTGGGTAGAATAAATTCAAATGTTTCATCATGGGACAGAGGTAAATGGGGGTCTTCTTCTTTGTCTAAAAAATCAATACTTTCTCCTACCCGAGCATTAAAGTCTCCACATAACATGACTTTACCTTTACAAGAGAAAAACTCAACATGTTTCTCAATTTTTTGTAGTATATCCTTCCCGTGTGTTTTCCCATAAGAAGAATTTGATGGGGGTAAATACACAAAACCTAAATACAAATCAGAATTTAAATTTGTGAGTTGTTTCTGTACTCGAACCCAGATGATGTCACTGTCTGATAAAGGATCAAACTTGCATGCATTTCTATATGATTCCTTTACCATGACAGCTATTCCACCTGATGATTTCCAGGCTTTCTGATGTTTTGGTCGATCTTTCCGAAATACATAATAACCTTGTAAAGATATATCAGTTGTTTGGTCCGCATGCGTCTCCACTAAACCTATGAAATCGGATTTATCAAGTTTACTGATAACCTCCTGGTCGTTTAACTTGTTACTTTTGACTCCGTTAGCCTTAAACTCCAAACCATTTATATTCCAACAGCTTATTGTCAAAAACTTTTTTGCACTTTTAGTCAACATCATTATAGCATGTTACAACTTTACAAATTAAGATTAGAGTGAAAAGAGAAAATTAATATAGCAAAATGATACTATTCATCTTAACTGATAAATTAATGTCATATGATACCATTGACTGAAATTTATAGGAAGCATAAAAAGTTATGTTTGTAAGCCCATACTTATAAATTTATAAATGTAGCAGAATTTAAATTCTGTTAACTTTTAAGCTTCTCTTATTTGTTAAATCAACATGTTTTCATAAACCACTATTCACTAGTGTCCCAATTACACAATAAATGGTACATATTACCACCGTCTATTACTTTGATGTAAATAATAATCATCATTGTCTTTCTCAAAATGTTTATCTTTAATAGAGCATCCTGTGCCATCGTCATAAGAGTCCTCATAATAGTAGCTATCCTTGCGTCTTGAATAATCGCTATACCGATTGTCCCTCCTTCTGTTATATCTTCTGTTATCGAATCTGTTTTTGTCATTATCATGAAAACTGTCTCTGTAGCGGTATTTATTATCTTCGGAGTGTCCTAACATATGTCTGCGATTGTATCCGTCATCCCGATCCCAGTTGCCCTGTGCATTCCTTCCTCGGTAACTTCCTTGTCTGTAATACTTATTTCTGTTGTTGTCATGCGAATACGATGATCTATAGGGCCTGGCTGACACCCTCTCCCTGTCATCCTGGTCATCCCTTCCTCGACTTCTTTCTCCATCCTGATACAAGCTCGTCTGGGTATCTCGTTGATCAGCGATGTCTCGTTTCCCATCTTTCCATAACAAATTTGATATTCCTTGTTCTAAATTCTGGGCAAATACTGCAACACCATGATTTGACAGATGTATCAGGTCTTGTCTGTAGTATTTCTGTATTGGCATCCCTCGTTCCGCTAGATTCCCATGATCTAAGAATGTGACTTCTTCTTCTAGAACTTCCCGTAACTTCTTCTCACTTTCTGCGTTGTAGATAATTCTATCGATATCTATTTGATGATTACCAATGGGAATGGCTTTGGATATAACTATCTTACTACCAGGCGCTTCGTCTTTAAAACTCACCACAGCGTTAATTAGCGTCTCCGTGGGATCAGCCACTGCCTCTTTCTGTCGTAGATTGTTAATACCTGTATGTATTATAATCATCTTAGCGTCCTTTACATGGTCTGTCAGTTTCTGTAAGTCATCAATCTTAGGCGCTTTTAGCTTCTGAACATACGATTTCGTAGCCTTTCCCAGTAAAGCAGGGTTAACCTGTCCCGATATAGAATCTCCTATCAAGTATATTTTCTCCCTTTTTGATTGTACTGTTCTTTGCTCATTCATTACATTTCTTTTTGCAGGTTGTGTTGATCGCCTTGCAATTGTCTCAGATCGATTTAAAGCCTGTGGTGCCGTATTTTCATGTTAGGTATTTGTAGGTCTCTCGACTGAACCATTTCTCTCACCTTCATCTACTTCTAATGTTTTGTCTACGTCGCTGATTTCCCTAGTCACACCGCCATCCACATTCTTAAAAGTTACTTCCGATTCACCGTCCTCGACTTCTAATTCTTTATAAATGTTTGTATCAGGTAGTATAATTATTTCTTCATCATTTGTCTTGGCTTTTGTGGATTTATTCGGTTTTGAGAAAACTTCACCCTCTGATATAACAGTCAGCGTTGTTTCAATATCCGTAATAGTTTGTTTTACTCTTCTCATGTCCGTCTTTATTTCAGTCAGAGTTTCCTGTATCTGTTTATCATTGGTCTTGCACTCCTCTGAACTATTGTCAAAACCATTCTGTAGTGACATAATTGACCTTTCAACCGCTTGTACTGATATATTCATATCACCAAAGTGCGTGTCAACTTTTTTGCTCAGCCCTTTTATTTCCAAACGAAAATCGCAGAGTTGACTTGGTAAATCTGTCCGTCTGGGCAATTCATTTAAGTCGTCAATTTTTTGGTTACATTTATCTATTTCTACTGCCACATCTTTCGAGAGCGTAGATACTGATTGTTCTGTTTCTTGCTGCTTCACATATAGATTATGGAATGAACTTTCTGTTTGTTGTTGCTTCACTTGTAGCTGATCTAGCTGTTCTTTCATCTCAGTTTTAAAGTCCATTTGATGCTGTCTCAGTTCATGTATCTCGGCCATTACGCTCTGCAACACGATTTCGACATTCTTTATGCATCTGACGGTTTGCTCATCATCTATTGGCTTTTCCATACGCTTGGAATTAATCTGTAGTCTTCCGCTTTTGCTGTCTTCGAAACCATCACTCTTGCTCGAAAAACCATTGATTGACCCAGGTACAGGTGTCTCGCTCCTATCTCTGGTTATTCTCCTGCTCGGTGTGGACTGTGATGATGCCAGTGGTTGTTTTGATAAGCCTGCATCATCTGCTGTACAAGTTTTCCTGGGAATAATAAGAACTCTAGGTTCAGGATTTGGCATATTTTGCTTTTCTGATTTACAGGGTGGTGTAATTCTAGGTTTGCATTCTAAGGCCGTGTCGCTTTGCATTAATGATTTCGCTGCGTTCACTGCCAATCGATCTGCCTCCTCATTACCATATATTCCTGAATGTGCAGGAACATGTTCCCAAGTGATGTGGATTTTACTACTTTGTATTAAGTTAAGAAGCTTGATCCATATTTCTTTGTTTTTCACATTTTCACCATCGGAGGTCTTCCACTGGTTTGCCTGCCATTTATGGACCCATTCTGTTATTCCGTGTACGACATAGTTGCTATCAGACTTGATGATAAGTTTTCCGACATCATGTTTTTTTGCTTCTTCGATTGCTTTAATGGCGGCTCTCATCTCCGCTTTATTATTTGTTAGTTCCTCCTCATGTAGTGACTGACCGCAGTTCCAAGGATGATCAGGACCCCAGAAAATTCCTATGCCTGCCTGTGCAGACGCTGCACCATTGCGAATGCAACTGCCATCAATGAAGACAGTAGGGATATTTGTTTGTGCATCTGAGGGAGTCTGTGTGTGTTTGAGGCAATCCTCTGACGTTTGTAGCTGGTCAGTGGCTTTTGCATCTGATCCGCAAATGTGTATTTGCTTGCTTTGTTCATAGTCTGCTCTTTTATACGTGTTCTGTCCATCAAAGACCAAAAAATCTGCAAACCCTGCATTAGACATCGCAGTTGCTGCTTCACTAAAAGTACAATACCCCTTGTACTTGGCTTTGGCAAATCCTATTACAGAATCTCCAGCGTGAGTCCAGTTTGTGTAGACCCCTATTTCTCTTCCATTTGTTACAGCGTAGAAATTTTTCTGCCGACCTGGTGCCATTATATACCGAGTGAAATTGTAACTTTCTTTGTAAAACACTTATATTTTGTCAATATATGGTCATAGAAATAATAAAAGTACCTTTTGTCCAGTCTGTTTATCAGCATCAAAACAAACCGTTAGAAAATGTCAAAACTACGGGCGCTAAAATCACGATTCCGTCGATCTCAGTTCAAAATCCAAGGAGAAACTTACACTTTGTTATTTAATATTGGTGCATCACAACTTTTCCGCCATGAATTATTCTTTATTTCACTCTAATCTCGTTTTTGCAAAGTTAAAATACGCTTGGGTTTGAAAACACGTCCATATGACGTTGCATAGACGCTGATACGACGTTGCTTAACGTTGTAGCGTCCCAAAAATCGGTGAAGAGGTTCTGTTGCATCTGATCGAGATCTTCACTGTTTGTTGTAGTACGCCGGAAATTGATGTAAAACTTACACCGAATAATATAACAATGACGCCTAATATATAGTAACTGGACCTGTCCATACGTGGAAGATTGCCGTATCTGTCACAATACTTAGGATCATTAAGGTGTATTTAGTATTATTGTTGTTTTTTCGCAGTGGGCGGATCTCGGGTATCAGAAGTTTTTTGTTTTTTTTCTTATATTTGCCATTAGTTTCTTGTCTGGCTCATAGCAGACAAGCATAAAACCAGCAACATTTTATTGCTGCTCACTGTGGATTATTTATTCTTTCTCACCGTAGATTAAAAGCTGTGTTGACACTCTTTCCCGCCATTACTTCACTAGTGGGTGGGGTTAACGTAAATTGAAACTCTTATGCTACAGTCACACGGCCATTTTACGGACCTGCGGATGCCTGCGTATATTTGGATAATGAAAATGCGTAATTTTACCCCAAATAACGCAAACTTGGGCAAAAGTTACATACATTCGTCAGTAGCATGCACGGTTGTTACGCAAAAACCTGCGGATGAGCCCATCCGCTGACACGTGTCACGGGCGACTTACGGATGACTTACGGATTTCCCACGCGAATCGCAGCTTGCTTCAGTCGCATTTCATCAAGTCTGAGAGCTAGATCCAGTTATTTCAACAGTTTCTACTCCATCGTTTTGGACTTTGGTGTGCATCATGTCTGGCAGAAGAGGTAGCAGAAAAACCAGGAAGAATCCTCCAGAGGGTGAGCAGCCACAACAGCCTCCCCAGGCAGAGGAAGAGGCCAAGGGGTAGAAGAAGAGGGACCATCCCTGGCAAAGCTGATAGTACCCCCACCCTCAAAGATAGCTGTGGCAAAGATGGCCGTCCCATCCGCAACACCCGTAATATACCCGTATCTCGTCCGGAAGGATACGCAAATACGGCAAGTCCTATCGTAAGATCCGCAATATATATGCCAAACATACGTATATCATGCGGAACTCATATGTAATTGTGTTTACGTACCCCTATGTGTCCGCAGGCATCCGCACATCCGACAAAGTGTGTAGATCAGTTACGTATCTAACATATCCTGCAGATGAGTTTACATATCTTAAGTATGAGTTACGTATTTTACGTATGGATAACGTATATTCTGCGGATGCTAACGTATATTTCATCCGCAGCAAAATAGAGATTTTCAAAATTTCCGCTGCGGATCTGCATATATCTGCGGATCCTGAGGATTGGGTTACGGATGGATACGGATGCTTACGCATGATACGGGTCCTTGCGGATGCTTACGGATTTTTATCCGTAAGCATCCGCAGCTACAGTTTGTTTGTTTGATTGATTTGATTTGTTTGTTTGTTTGATTTGGGGTTTAACGTCCCGGTCAACACTATATAGGTCATTTTAGAGGTTGCTTCCAATTTTGTGGGATTTTTACCCGACATTGAGATGAAATGACATCTCAAGCCCTGTCGCCGAATGAAACCAATATGGTTTATAAGCAAGGACGGTTCAACTTGCACCACTTTGCCTGGGCAGGCTTAGACCCTCTAACCGGTTTACCGGTACTCGTGTGCGACCAGATTCAGCTCTGCGTGGAGGCATCATGCAGCCCATTTATTTCTTCAAGCCCCGATGGGCTACTTGAGTATGTTGAGCTATATATAATTGACCAATGTACTGATTGATAGTGAACTGACTGTGAAACCTCGTAATCAGGGTTGTTACTTGTGGAGCGCCGTGGTGCAGTGGTAAAGCACCGGATTTGAGATCCAGAGGTAACAGGTTTGATCCCCGCAAGCGCCAAGTGTTGTTTCTTGAGCAAGAGACTTTATCCACATTACCCGGGAAAAGAGGGCCACATGGAAGATTAGTACTAGTACTAAATGTGTAAACCCCGACCCAAGGCTAACAAATGTTTTCACTCCGGGTAACAGTCAGCTGTTACAGATTGAATGTGGAGTTGGACTTGACATTGCAAAGACTGCAAAGCTGACTGTGGCCTTTGCAGTGGTGCTTTCCGTAACGACCACAAGGCAGTTCAGTGTGGTCAGTGAGAAATGTGGATGTTTCATTTCACATGTTGCGTATGGCACATTGATAAACTCAAACTGCAAATGGATTTGCCCAAAATGTGTGGAATTGGAACCTCTGACAAAGTATAACGGGGTAAATCTTCGACTACTGACGCAAATAAGTCGAGTTTTGTAAAAGGTTTAAACTTTGCAGTATAAACACAAATGGAATATGAGGAAAAAATCTTGAACTTTTACCTTTCCTTGATTCTTATCGGCCACATATTGTGGCTATTCAGGAGACAAAGACTGACAGTTCAATTACACATCTGAGCTTATCCCTGAAACTTGTCTGTACAGAGTCTGTAGAAAAAATAGGGAACTCTCCTTGCGGTGGGGTGATGTTGCTCATTCACAAAGACGTCCCTCACATTCCTTTCATGGAACTGGAAAACGACTCGGAATCGATCTGGGTTAGATTTTTGCAAACAAAACTTCAATCTTCGTAGTAAATTGGTATCGACCAACAAATGGTACGGTCGAAAATTCCAGTTGTTTAAAGATAAATTTGATCGCATTAAGTCTCATCATAAGGATAGATAACTTCACCTTTACATGTTCCAGGTGACCTCAACTTAGAGACAGTGTTTGGCCTGACAGGCTCGGTAAACAAGGCCCAATGTTGAGTCAGTCCGAAATACAAATATTAATTGACATTATGAATGACCGTGGCTTAGAAGACATTGTTAACTTCCCCACTTGTGATAAGAACACATTGGATCTTATTCTTACAATTTTGCCAGGACAGTTTGAAGGTATTCAATCTCAAGACAAACTAAGTTATCATGATAATTTTTCCGGATATTTAAAAATCTACATTCCATAAATAAAGAAACCTCGGACGAAGGTGCTCTCGTATCAAAAATGTGACTATGAAATTATGAGGAAGGATGCGCTATAATTTGCAAAGTGATCATTTAGATGCTCGGTCTGTCCAGGAGTACTTTAACTTGAGCCTCGCCAAGCGATTTGGTGTCTTCGAGCATTCCGTCATGACAAATTTTAACTGCGCATGCCCAGCCATTCAGAGGGGCCAGGGATATGGCTTTCTGTCTGAAGGTTCCTCTTGATTCATTGCTTGTATGAGCGAGCAGCGAAGGTTCTGGCGAGACTGCGCGGATGCGCAGGCTCGCCTGAACCTTCGCTGCTCGCATAGGCGATAAGTACCAAAATCGCTTGACGGGGCCCATTTGATAACTGCTTTCATCAAAACTTCGGCCGAAACTCTTATCCCCTCAAAAACTAGCAGGTGTGTGACTTCGATTCCGTGGATCACACCAGAGATAAGAAGAAAGGTTCGCAGAAGGAATAAGATTCATGCAAAGGCAAAAATAATGTGAAGTGGTAAACTCCTGACAAAATTTGAAAACTTGAGACGTGAAATCAAGACTGATTTCAAACATCAGCATGATTTGTAGGTGATTAACTTGGTAGGTGATATTAAGGCAAAACTAAGAGTCTTCTACAGATACTCTGAGTATATCAATAGCCAGAAAAAAGACAGGGAAGGTATCCCACCTCTAAATAAATGAAGACGGAACGCGGTTGCTAAATCAGTCATAGACCTCATCATCGAAAACGCCACCACACACAGAGTGGAGACCGACAACATGAATACGTCGGGCACCACAGGGGAAATCGCCGCAAACAATGAGAACCCCCATCACCATCAGAATCAACGGAAAATAAACAAAACAGCGCCGCACCCACACCCGCACCCGCACCCGCACAAAACAGGCGGAAAGCGAAAATCACAAGGAGAAAACACAACAAGCGCGAGACACAAGAACTCTTAAGGAAAAACGCGGATTACAGCTCCACTGATCCTGGACGAAGGATCAAGGGTGGACGTAAAACTGCCTTATTATGAACCCCAGCACCATTGCGAAAATCCGTGTGTTGCAGTGGAACGCCCGTATTCTGTCTGGCAGGGAAAATGGAACAAAACTCGGGGCTTTAGGGAATTATCTAGAAACTTTAGGCTACACACCGGAGGTAATAGCTATCCAAGAAACTTTCTCAAAAAAGATAGTAAACCAACAAAAATTCCAGGATACAAAACTCCGGTCAGTTTCAGTAGGGAAAAGGGGGAGCGCGGGGGAGGGCTAGCCACCTTTATCAAAACAGGATTAGATTCGAAAGAAATCAAATTTAGACACACAAAAAAAGAAATAGAGGTGGTGATCGTCAGAATTTTTGGACAAAAAGAAAACATAGACATAGTAAACTTCTATGCACCACCTAAAGCAGTAGTAACGTCTGACGATTATGATGAAATTTACAAAAAATTAGGGAAAAAATCAATTTTTCTAGGGGATTTCAATGCCAGACACGAACTATGGGAGACAAACCACAACCCCACATATGAAAAACGACGAGGCCTAGAACTGGTCGATTTTATAAACAGCACTGATTACGTAATCCTTAACACGGGGTGTGGCACACGACTCAACGTCGAGCGCGGTAGCACGAGCGCCATAGACTTAACACTGGTTAGCGCATCACTATGCCAATCTAGTGAGTGGTAGGTGGGAGACGACACGATGGGAAGCGACCACTTCCCCATCCTGACGTCGCTCAACTTCACTCACAAATGCGTAACGCAACGGCCTGCCCGACGTTGGAATTTAGACAAAGCAGACTGGGACCTCTTCAGGCAGAAACTTAAACACATCAACATATCCCTCGAAGGCACAAATATCAATAAAAATAATGAGGATTTCGTTTCGGAAATAATGGCGGCATGTGAAAAATCAATACCAAAAACACAACCAAAAAATAAGCAAAAAAAAACACCTTACCATGGTGGTATGAAAATTGTAGCAAGGCAGTCAAAAAGAAAAACAAAATATATTATAAATATAGGAAAAACAAAACAGCCGCCCTTTTGGAGGAATATAGACGTGTAAGAGAGGAAACAAAATATATTTTAACACAAACAAAACAACAAGCCTGGAGGGATTTTGTATCCACCCTCACATACAAAACAAATGCTAAGAAAATTTGGGACACAATAAAAAGGTTTAATGGAAAAACCCTAAAGCCGGTAGAGGTTCTAAAACAAGGAAACAACAGATTTCATGAAAACGAAGAAAAAGTAGCAATCTTAGCACAACACTACCGGAAAGTCTGCAGCAATGAAAATTTAGACCCAAACTTTAGGCGCATTAGGGAAACGCAGGATCCAATGATTGAGCAGGCCGTTCAGGACGCCGATCGCGCTGGCCAGTGCCGGGCATACAATGCGAACTTCTCCCACAGGGAGCTGCAAAGCGCGCTAAATAAGAAAAAGAGCACCGCCCCCGGGGCCGACACCGTTCACTACGATATGTTAAAACATCTACACGAAAAGGGAAAAAATCAGCTGCTCGCATGAATAAACAAATCTTGGAACGAGGGAACCCTCCCTACACAATGGAAGGAGAGCACCATCGTTCCAATATTAAAACCGGACAAGGACCCCCATGAGCCGAAATCGTATAGGCCGATTTCACTCACATCAACCATATGTAAAATCATGGAAACCATGGTAGCATCTAGACTAACAGCATACATTGAGAAAAATAAACTCTTAGCAGACGAACAATCAGGTTTTAGGAAACATAGATCTACCACTGACCAAATCACCAGACTAGAATCCGCCATCCGAAAGGCAAAATTAATCAAACACTCACTGGTAGCGGTTTTCTTGGATTTAGAAAAAGCTTTCGACCTACTGTGGACTAGGGGGGTCCTTCTAAAACTGAACAAATTTGGAATTCATGGAAAAATGTTAACCTGGATCAGAGACTTTTTGACTGATAGAAAAATGAACGTAAAAATAGGTAATGATGTGTCCGGTTTTTATGACTGCGAGAATGGTTCCCCCCAGGGGTCGGTGCTATCTCCTATCCTCTTCAATCTACTAATGAACACACTGCAGGAAACACTTCACGCATTACCGCTGGGAATATCCATGTTCGCAGATGACGGCTTAGTATGGAAAACCGCGAGAAAACCAAAAAGTGCCATTCCTGCACTACAAAAAGCGCTACATGCCATACGTGATTGGGCTACAAACTGGGGTTTCAAATTATCAACAGAAAAAACAACAGTGGTGGTTTTCAATAGAAATTTCGCAGACACAAAGGGCATGCCCAGGCTGGCGTATGACGGGCAGGAAATAAAGTACGCCAGTCATGCCAGATTCCTTGGCATGTACTTTGATAGCAATCTAACATGGAGACTGCACATTGAACATCTGGTGTCCAGGTCCCAGCGGGACCTAAATGTGCTCAGGGCGGTCTCGGGGGCAAACTTTGGAGCAGACAAGAAAACCCTGATCAAAATGTACACAGCACTCATAAGAAGCAAAATTGATTATGGCTGCCAAGCATACGCGTCTGCGGCGCCATCACACCTGAAAAAACTAGATAGCATACAGGCCGCAGCCCTCAGAATCGCTACTGGGGCATACAGGGGAACGCGGAACCTGGACCTGGAGATTGAATGCAGCGTCATGCCCCTGCACCTGCGGAGGGATGAACTGCAGCTCAAGTACTGGGCCCGCTCAAGCAGTCTTAGGGAAAGTCTCCCCATAAACGAAATGATCGCCGACACGCCCAATCATGTTAAAAGAGATAGGTTAAGAGGAAAGATTCCCTATATTATCAAAGTCCAGGACCTAATTAAAAACCATGACCTCGAACAGGTCAAAACAGCGGAAAAAAACATATCCGGAAGTTTTTAATTTAAGAAGCCTAAGCACAAAAGTCTACTCTGCAGTCTACTCACAGTCTACTCTGCAGAACTTATAGCCATACAGAAAGCTTTGGAATGGATACAGGAAGAAAACCCCGATAGTGGTGTTATACTAACGGACTCATTAAGCTCAGTACAAAGCATAAACTCTGGAAACAGCACTACAAGACCGGATATACTGCAGGACATTCCTATCCTAATACACAAAATACTAAAACAAGGCATCACCCTGAACATAGATTGGATCCCCTCCCACTGCAACGTGCAGGGGAATGAGCGCGCAGACACGCTGGCCAAAGAAGCTCTGACCCGGGGGAAGGAACTTGACTACCTCCCCACCCCACAAGAAGTCTACACAATCATTAAGGCCAGCATCAAAAAGGAATGGGCGCGCATATGACAGGGACAACACGGCTTCAGACACTCGATCTGCCAGTCCTTGACCCCGAAAATAGTTCAATACAGCGACAGCCGAAAGCTCGATCGCATATATACACGACTAAGACTTGGGGTCAACGGACTAAATGCACACAACATCTTCTATAACGCGGCCGATCCATTATGCGGGCACTGTGGCGGGGTGGAGAGTGTTCAACACTACCTCGCAGAGTGCCCCGCACACGGCCCCGCTAGAAAGGAACTAAAGGGAGAACTGACAGCACTATGATACCAAGGGGAGATAAACACGATTTCTTTGCTCAATCTAATGTCACAGGAAATGAGGGACGCGGTTTTCAATTTCTTTGAGAAAACAAACTACCTGGACAAAATATAGGGGAAAGCTAAGGGCGCAGACTAAATTTATTGCACTGTTACGAGAGACACACCCCGTTCGAGGTTACACACAAACATGCCTGAAACCAACACCGTTAGAGACCCGATTTCAGAAACAATACCGCACCTGAGACACTACCAACCAAAAAGGAGCGTAGTGATCAAAGGGCGGTCGTCTCACGGCGAAAAGGGGAACAAAGTCAACGGTAGGCACTGTGGTTTGCGGCTTCGGCTTTGCACTTAGGAGTGCCTAACGGTGACAGCGATCCCTGGATCACTGTGAGAAGACCATAACAGAACGGGGCATGGACCCACCACAAGGAACATCCATAGCCCCGACCCACCCTCCAAAGGGGTGTGGCAAGCGAGAGGTTAAGACGAGGTGTAGCGTTGTGGTTGCGGCCCAGTGGCTTTGCGCTTATGAGCGCTGCACCAAAATCCTAGCTGATCGGGAGCCACACTGCCCAAAAGAGGATCACACGAGAACACGCCGGGACTGGGCATGGATCCACCACAAGGAAAATCCATCGCCCGGCCTCTCCGGAGGGTTGAGGCAAACAGGAAATCAGGACGAGATGTAACGCTGGGGTTTGCGGTCTTAGGACTTTGGCACTGAGCAGCGTTGCATCAAAATCCTGGCTGATCGAGAACCACACAACCCAAAGGAGAACGGCACACCAACACACTAGCAAACAAAAGGCTCTCCTTCAGGAATGCACTTAGATAAGTGGGACAGAAATAAGAAACACTAGGCCTTATCACATCTCTTTGTTTTTCTTTTTTCTCGCAAATTTCGCTTTCGAATAAAGGATGTACATTATACGGTTACCCAAACGGAATGATCTGGGGGCCACAAAAGGACCCTTTTATAAATACCTGACTAGCAGAAAAATCGCAGGAAGGCCCTCTCTAAGCACACATGGTATTGCTTCTGTCCCTCCCTTGACAAATGAATACGGTCCCTATAATAGGGCCTGTGGAGGCGGCCATCGCTGTCCCAAATTTGCCCTCGGAAAATATGAAACGCTGTCCCATAAGTCAACATCATACCTCGCCACGCGCATACCACCACGCCCGAAAAACCGAACCTCGCCCGATACATCAAACAGCCCTCGGTACTGCCCTTGTCGTTTAACATAAGAATCACCAAAAACAGCAAATCGCGCCATGACCGTAATTAAAAATGACGGTCAAGACGGCCATATATTTATACAGATAAGGGAAATTAACTAACTAACTAGGGCATGACTTAGCGCGACCCTGAAGGAAGGCATCAACACACAACCACCCACGCAAAACTAAAACAACATACATCCACCCACGCAATGCTCAATTAGGTAGATATAGCGATAGTTGTAGAATATTTGTAGAGTAGGAATCCCGCAGAAAAGGGGATTGACCTACCTCCACATCCTCCGCGATAGAGGTCACCCAAAAACTAAAATAAACACGAACTTGGGCCCGAGACGGCGGAGGCCGTCACACTATACTATATGTTGTATAAATAAATAAACAAAAATCACAAAATATAATCTACAAGCACAACCTTGCAGGTTCAAAAACTGTCCTACCCAGCAATAGAGAGCGGGTGAGCTTGCCCCAAAACGGACAACACCATCTTTAAAGCACAAGAAAAACCAACACGGCAGGTCCGTGGCGAGGCGAGCACATCCGCCCGCATATATACTCAATAAGCTGGGGGCACAGACCAAATAATGTAAAAATGTACATACGTTACAAAAATATACAAAAATCAAACAAAAAAATAAAAAAACAAAAATACCAATATCAAAATTGATACAAAAACGTAGACGACATCCATAGACATGGTGCTGGCGTGAGGGTGTAGATGCGGCTGAAGCTACAAACTAGAAGAAAGAAATGGATGGACTCTACAAAAATGGCTAAAAAACTTTATCTCGAATCCCCTGATTGAATATAAGGTGCATAACACGTAACATGGAAACGTGTATACATAGCAATCTTTAGAGACGTCTTCCAAATCGCAATGAAACTTTCAAACAAAATTAACTGCTAAACGATCCCCTTAATGATAAGTTCAAACTCGGAGCCTACCCTGTTACACAAAACAACCCACACCCCTTTGCGGCAAACCGCACAAACCCAAGGCACAGCACTGCTATAACTTAAACGCAGTGCAATCACGTAGCCAAACGTTTAGAATGGAGTTCCAAATTACTACAACTAAACTATGTTGCACCAAAACAAAGGCTCACGTTGGAACTGTGCAACACATCCACAGCCCTTGAAAAATGAAGCACGCCTAGCCTAGAAACTCCAACAAATGAAGATGCCCTTTAGCGACAGGACACATGCACTCCTGAAGCAAACGGGAAGACAAAATATAAGCCCCACCGAGACCTGGAAAGGTCACGGCACCGTTTCACAAACCTCTCAGGACGGAGCTCGGCGATTGGCTACAGGGCAAGGGGATGCCCGTGGGCTCGGAGACACCTGAGACGTGAGACGACAAACACGAGACGGACGGGGCTGGAGCCGAGCGATGGTCTCCCTGTTCATCGGCAACGGGGAATAGGGGTACCACCGAACGGCTACAGTGTAGTGCCAGCATGGATTCGTTCCCTGGGACTCCACCAGCTGACGACCCGCGACACGGGGAAACTGGAAAACAACAACATTGCTAAATCAGACTCTGAATGAGCAGAGGAACTAGTTGCTCAACTCAATGATGCGTTTAATAAAACTGAGTTCACGGAGTTTCCATTGACTTGAAGATTGGCCCTTTGGATGGATAATATTATTGTGTTATCGGCAGGAGTGGTCAAGTTACTTAAACGCTTAAACGCAACTAAAAGTTTAGGACCTGATGATCTTCACCCTAGAGTCCTGAAGGAACTAGCAAATTAGTAAAGTACAGTTTATGTACATCTGTTCGAACAGTCTCTTGATGCGGATGAACCCCCCCCCCCCCCACACACACACACACACACAAAGAATGGCTCCTAGCGAACATTTGCCCACTCTTCCAAAAAGGAGAAAGGGTCTGGTTCGTAATTATCGTCTTGTGTCACTGACCTATGTTCTGTGTAAACTGCTCAAACATCATGGTCCACTTGGATGAACATAAACTTTTGTCAGACAGGCAACATACTTTTAGGAAAATGCATAGTTGTGTTGAGCACGGTTATTAATGATTGACCAAAATCTTGGACAAAGGGGGACAGATTGACATATTTATTCTGGACTTCGAGAAGGCTTTTGACATCCCACAACATGAACTACTTATATCTAAGTTTTTTGGTTATGAAATTTTGGGGGAGGACTCAAATGGATAGATTCCTTTATTTGCTACAGAAAACAATGGTGTTAATGGTGAATCTTCAGAGTGGGCTCCAGTTTTGTCTGGGTCCCACAAGGGACTGTTCTTGGTCAACTGTGTTTGCTACCGGGAAATTAGAGATACAGAGTACTCACTGAAACTTCAGGATGATATAGATAGATTAGGATGTTGGGCACGAAAATGGGGCATGAGATTTTAGCCCATAAAATGCAATATTATGCCGATAATTAGGATAAAACTGAGGCTTCTTACACCTTAGAGGGAATGGTCCTCGATGTTACATGTGGGTTTACGGCGTCCCGCAAACCCCCATGCTGACAAGACAACCGAGCGTGATCTCTGACAGGTGTACGGGCAGCTGTGGGGTAAGGCACAAGAAAGATATTAGATGAATGACATGAATTATTTACAGTATCTACATTTAACACTTACTAACACAAAACATCACAAATTGTTGCTTCTGTAGCCAACTCACGACGTCCGCTCCGAAGGCAAAACAATGTTCTGTGCTCGGAACGGGTGACGTGAATACCTACAGAAGCAAACAACAAAACAACAACAAAAACAAAAAAAGAAACAACTCAAGACGCGACTGGCCAGTTTATAACTTCGGGTGAATCCCCCTCTCGCGTGAATCTTTCTCTCACGAACTGATGCAAACTAGTCTATCGACATTGTTGCCGATCACAGGTTGATCTGTATTATTACGCGATCGCACTAAACTGATTCGACTGAATCACCTGCAGGTATTTAACTGACCCCTTTCATTTGAAAAGGTCTCACATTTGTTCACACTGGACCATGGTATGCGCTGCTCACGGTGGTCTGTCCGCCCTTGCTGGACCCTAACCCCCAGCGTCGTACCAGTACCTGCTGCTATATTGCAGGGAGCAGCAGGTCACCACACATTGTTGTGCCTGCAAATTACGATAACTGGACTAAGACACAAGTCACAAAACATACATGCTATATCATGATTCCCCTCCCGGAGAAGTAAGAATATGTTCAGGCATATACCGTTATTGCGCATGCGCCGACCAGACATACAGGCTGATTAGTGCATGCGACAAATAACCGTACAGCAGAACTCAACTTGACTGTGCATCAAATTATCAGCACCCAGCGCTTGACACAATAATACTCAAAGTTCATGTTTCCTTACTGAGCACTATAGAAATCAATTAATGCTCACTACTACTGAGCATAATACTCATCAAATTTGTGCTCACTACATTATCACAAGTAAGAGGCAATTGAACAGACCACGCCTTTGCGCTACCTGGTCAGCCGCCAATTACAGGAAACATAACAATCTCTATTTCATATCCTTCTCCGCGACACGGCTCACAAATATAGCTATTCACAAATTCATTACATTAACAACAGATAGAAACTACAAACAGAAGATTTTCATCTATAATACACAACATTTGTTAGTGTCTCATAAGGGCCAACACTGTTTGCCGTAAATTCTCTCTGTATTTGGTAGGCACCCCGTCACAACCGTCCTCGCGACGCCGATGACGCAGCTGACGTCATCCCCGCCACTCAGGCCGTTATGACGTGTGGCGACCAAATACTCCCACTTATCATCATCACGTTCTTTATATGTACATACATGCACAAACTGAGTTATCAGACAAAACGGCATCATTACAAAATGAACTCGAAATTCTTCTTGAACAAAATTATTTCTAATCAACGTGAACACGCTTGTAAAATAAAATTCATTACGGTTCATCATCACGGATAACCCGACAGGCTCTTGTAAGAGTTCGCCCTGATGATGAAGATATGGTTAAACCACGGTTTTCTAACCACAGCTAGTCAAAAGTCATGGGTCAAACAAGTGACCCGGCGTTTATTAATTACATTCTACAAAAGGGGTCTAAAAGCCTAAATGAATCCAGAATGAGCGGGTGTCCAAACTTTACGTCTCACCAACATCTAGGGTCAGAATGAGACAGGACCTCACTTAGAAAGACTCATTCTACTACTGGAGAAGCCTGGGATCAATCCTGCGACGTCTAGCTGGCAAAGCTAGTAGCCTTATCACTACAGGCCTCAACAGTGAATTCAGAATAGGCTTCAGAAAGTTGGGGTATACTAGAAGTAAACCCCTCCAAAACCTACAAGCATGTTCATACAAAAATAATACTAAACATAGATTTAACATACCTTTCAATATACTTTCTTTTTCCTGACATAATGTTGTAGATACTCGTTACAACTTGACCTGCTGCTAAAGTGTTGGTTTTTCTCAGGGTTTTTATATCTATGAATACTACCGGAAAATCATGCCTACTCATATTACCTTGCTTAAATCGTGGCGAGGTGGAGATACCGTCCACAATTGAAGCTAGATAGCAAAAATCGAGTAGATAATGGATTTGCGTTCAAATAGTATATTTCCCATAGGAAAAATTGATGAAACGACCCTATAAATCAATGCCATGACTCCTGTCAAAACGAACACCCACACAACACGTGACGGGAATGAAAATCATATATGGCACAATTTGGCGGTTGGCGATTTTTAGGCAAACTTTATAGGACTCAGCCTTATAGCGCCACCCTGTATTGTAAAAACAGATCTCCATAAACCACTCATGCATACATCGTATGATATGTGCATGACTTGTTCATGGAGCAGCACATTTTGCCTACCATATTTCACCTAAAATATTTCACTCGCACCGCCCTACCATATATCTACTAAAATAATTTAGATGTGCATAAGCACCAGAGAGGTTTCCTATTCCATCTCGTAACAAAAGTTTCCCCTTTTGGAGAAAAAACAATCAGAAATGTTTTTTCTTTGTGTTCAGAGATGGAATAGGATGAACCTATCTAAACAAGACAGCTATTTACACAACAACCGTGCGAAAAATTACCTACTAAGGTAGTCTGCCCCCAAATTTTCTTAAGTAAAATTTAGTTATTTAAGTTATGGCGGTTTGCCCCAGAATTTTCCTGCTCCCCTGACATTCTGCTGTTTGTTAGAAAAAGGATATCGTTTTAATCTCACTGGAGGTGGCCTTTCTGGCTTAACAGATTTGATTGATTTCACAGGTTCTGACATAAATGTGGTACATATAATTTGGTCTGCCTGACATGTCAGTCCTGCAAGGCGCTGTTCTCTCAGCCCTTCTGTCTCCTCACTCTCCTCTGACGTTAGTGTGTGTGGGACGCTAACGTCTCCATCACTTTCCGGTTGCTCTGCAGTTTGAAAACTGCTGTCTTCAAATGAAGACTCGTCGACGTCATTTCTGTCATGACTGTCTGTCGACATAATAGGTTTAGAGATCAGACAATGAGACGTCACAGTCTGACGCTCAACATACTGTTTCAGAATGTTAGCGTGATATGTGTTAACATTTCCATTGACGTCAATCTTATAATCCATTCTGTTTACTACCTCAACCACTCCATAAGGACCTTTCCATTGAAGCAATAATTTATTACTGTCTGTCGGTAGTAACAACAGCACTTTATCGCCGAAGTCAAATTTACGCGACCTCGTGCCTTTATCATAATAAGCTTTCTGCTTAATCTGAACCTTCTTTAAATTATCACGCGCTAATTTGCATGTCTGCTCTAACCGTTCCCTTAGCTCAATAACGTATTGATACGTCGAAAGAACTTGCTCATCGCGTACTTCTTCAGCCCATAATTCTCTTAATATTGCCATTGGACCTCTGACGTTACGTCCATATAACAACTCAAAAGGGGAGTATCCTAAAGACTCTTGTGGGACTTCCCTAACCGCAAATAATAAAGCTGGAAGATATTTATCCCAATCTTTTGGACGTTCAGCACACATGCGACGTAACATCTGCTTTAACGTAGCATGGAAACGCTCAAGCAAGCCGTTGCAAATTGGGTGTCTCGGACTACACGTTAACTGTTGAAGAGAAAGAAGTCTGCTGACTTCTTTCATTACCTCAGCAGTAAACTGTGATCCACAATCAGTCAACATTTCATCAGGAATGCCAACCCTACTAAACATTTCAATAAGCGCTTCCGCGACACGTTCCGTCTCAATACTCGGTAAAGCTATCGCCTCTGGATACCTTGTCGCATAATCTACCATGGTTAAAATATACCGAGATTTCCTATCAGATCGAGGCTCAATTGGACCAACTATGTCCACTGCCACCCTCTTAAATGGCGTATCAATCAATGGCATTTTTACTAGAGGTACTTTAGTGACCCGACCTTTCTGACTGGTTCTCTGACAAATATCACAAGATTTACCAAATCTAGCGACATCACCGCAAATACCGGGCCAGTAAAACTCAGTTACAACTCTATCCAATGTCTTCCTAATACCCATATGTCCAGGCATAAGCGTTTCATGAGCCAGTTTCAACACCTTTCCTCGGAAACTTTGAGGGACCACAAGTTGGAAAGAGACTTTGTTACCCTTTGTGAACTCCCTATATGCCAAACCCTTTTTCTCAATAAACCTAGTTTCACCTCGGTTTAAACCACGACTCACAGTCTTGTTCCCAGATACAACCCTTTTCCTGATGTTTTCCAAAGTTGGATCACCAACCTGAGCTTGCTTGAAAGCTTCCTTGTCATCGTTAATGATCTGATCGGGAACCTTAAGTTTTCTGTAAGGCTTCTCATCCTGCCTAGTTTGAGACCTAGTTACAGCCGCAGCTGAGAAATGAGACATATCAGGAAGTTTTGATCCATCAATGTTACCGATAACCAAATCGTACAACGTATCATCCATACACAAAGCTTCCGTTTTCCTAGTGAAAAAAGGACAATCAATGTCAATCATTGCCAAAGGATACCTTTGTGTGGATTCATCAATCAACGTAACATTTGATTCCTTCCCTATTAACTGACTATCCGAAAACAAACTTCTCCGAACGACACAGCCTGTACACCCAGTATCTCTTAATACAACCACCTTTTTATTATTAACCAATCCTTGTGCCGTCGGTAACCTTGCCTTTAAGAAGTAACAGACACCTTCCCTAGTTTCCTTACTACACTCCTCCCTATCCGAAATCAAAGGATCACCAACCTTATTTTCAAAAATACTTCCAATCCCATCACCTTTCCTAGTTACTTCCGTTTGACAAAAATTAACTTGGTGTGCTGCGCCACGTGGTGTGCTATTATTTTTACCACGTCCGCGAAAAGACCCTCTAAAATTACCACGACCACGTGTATAACCACGACCTACATTCTGCATATTCTCATTCTTAACCTGAGAACCTTGAGTCTCTACGCGCGTGTTAAAATTTTCCTTAACACCGCTATCCCCAACTCCAGTTGCTCCTACCTCTGCGCTATACAATTGTTTCCTGTCGGGGTTTTTAAAACATTTAATTGTTAAATGCCCCTTACCGCATATGCTACACTTGATATCCGATCTACCACTCGGTTTGTTCGAGTCAACTTTGTCCTGTTTACCCTGCGCTGCGCCTCTATTATCGCGTTGCCCCTTATTAATGCAACTATATACGCCCCCGCGCGCTTCTGCAAACAAATCTGCCTCCCTAGCCATTTCATCTAAATTACCAAACTGTTTTGGCTTCAGATATACATACAGTTCTCTATTACATGACTCCAGGAACTGATCCCTTGCCATGAAATCACAGACAGCCGGAAAAGATTTTTCTATCTTTGCCATATTAAGCCTTTTTTCTAAATAACTTCTCAGTCTACTACTGAACTGTATGAACGTTTCTGATTTCTCGGGCCTATTATAACGAAACTGCTTCCTAAATCCGCGCTCTGTCATGTCAAAATTCTTCAATAAAGCGTCCTTTAACTTATCATAGTCCGCCGCATCCTCATTTGACAACCGGTCATATACATCAAGTGCGCGCCCTTTGAGCAATGCACTTAAATACGCGGCCCAAACACTCTTATCCCATTTATTAGCCGTAGCATATTTCTCAAACCTAGATAAATAACTATCCATTTTATCTTTACCCTCTTCAAAATAAGGTAACTTAGGATCCCGGGCATGAGCCACCTTCTCAGCTTTTTGCTTTTCAAATTCTAGCTCGAGCTTCGCTCTCTGCATTTCTAATTGGTTCCTTAATTCTTGGTGCTGTAGCTCAAACCCATGTTTTATTTGTTCTAAATGGGCCTCACTAATCTCTTTTGCGTCCCTTTCACTCTTAATGCGTGCCATTTCAAGTTCCTTATTAACATTCAACATAGCTAGTTCATGTGTTTTCCTTTTCCTTTTCCTCCCTTTCCTTTTCCTTTTCTTCTAACTTAGCTAGTTCATGTGCCCTTTCCTTTTCCTTTTCTTCTACTTCTAACTTAGCTAGTTCATGTACCCTTTCCTTTTCCTTTTCCTCAGACCTTAACCTTTCTAAATCCCTTTGCTCTTGCCTTTCTGCCCGCTCAATAACTTGCTGCTCCTTAACAAAACCTTGTAACTCCTTCCCCTCATAACCTAAATCCTTTCCCATTTGCATTAAACGCTCCATTATTGATAACGTAAATCTCACGTTACTATCAAAACCACTATAAACTGATCAGTTATGATCAGTGATGATTGAATGGGCTTAACTAAAACGTTAAGATATGTGTTATACGCGTTAATCTAACTAAAACGTTAGTTATTAAAGCACACGCGATTTGAAATGTCAAATGCTTTCAGCAAAGTATGACGTTGCGTACTGGTAGTCTAATATGACTTCATAAACTGACGACGTTTACAGTAAAATGCTACAATCCGAAGTTTCATCACATTACAAAACTCCGATCATAACAAGTCACCATTAATGTTTCTATTACGTCATACCTAACCTCAAGCCACAGCGTAAATATTAACGCTATCGTTATGTCAACGTCAGTAAATTGTTAACGGTCACTACGTCAGAACCATGTGTTGGTAAGATCAATTAGTAAATTCTGTTTAACTTAGTAGAATGTCAGGTAACACAATTAAGTGGGGTCTACTTAAATTTTTCGTTACCAAGAAAAAGTGGGGTTTGCCTTGCCTTCCTGCTCAGAAATTATCAACTTGTCAGTATCCATTTAGTTGAATACATGGGTTTCGCACTTCATCAACGCAGGAAGGAAGATTCAAGTTAATTTCTAAATGTGGCTGTCAATACATTTTTTTTAAATTGATGATTCAGAGTATCAATGTGCTGTTCCACAGCCGGGAACACCAGCAAGAGATCAAATCCCACTTCTGACACCAAATGTTACATGTGGGTTTATGGCGTCCCGCAAACCCCCATGCTGACAAGACAACCGAGCGTGATCTCTGACAGGTGTACGGGCAGCTGTGGGGTAAGGCACAAGAAAGATATTAGATGAATGACATGAATTATTTACAGTATCTACATTTAACACTTACTAACACAAAACATCACAAATTGTTGCTTCTGTAGCCAACTCACGACGTCCGCTCCGAAGGCAAAACAATGTTCTGTGCTCGGAACGGGTGACGTGAATACCTACAGAAGCAAACAACAAAACAACAACAAAAACAAAAAAAGAAACAACTCAAGACGCGACTGGCCAGTTTATAACTTCGGGTGAATCCCCCTCACGCGTGAATCTTTCTCTCACGAACTAGTGCAAACTAGTCTATCGACATTGTTGCCGATCACAGGTTGATCTGTATTATTACGCGATCGCACTAAACTGATTCGACTGAATCACCTGCAGGTATTTAATTGCCCCCTTCCATTTGAAAAGGTCTCACATTTGTTCACACTGGACCATGGTATGCGCTGCTCACGGTGGTCTGTCCGCCCTTGCTGGACCCTAACCCCCAGCGTCGTACCAGTATCTGCTGCTATATTGCAGGGAGCAGCAGGTCACCACACATTGTTGTGCCTGCAAATTACGATAACTGGACTAAGACACAAGTCACAAAACATACATGCTATATCATGATTCCCCTCCCGGAGAAGTAAGAATATGTTCAGGCATATACCGTTATTGCGCATGCGCCGACCAGACATACAGGCTAATTAGTGCATGCGACAAATAACCGTACAGCAGAACTCAACTTGACTGTGCATCAAATCATCAGCACCTAGCGCTTGACACAATAATACTCAAAGTTCATGTTTCCTTACTGAGCACTACAGAAATCAATTAATGCTCACTACTACTGAGCATAATACTCATCAAATTTGTGCTCACTACATTATCACAAGTAAGAGACCACGCCTTTGCGCTACCTGGTCAGCCGCCAATTACAGGAAACATAACAATCTCTATTTCATATCCTTCTCCGCGACACGGCTCACAAATATAGCTATTCACAAATTCATTACATTAACAACAGATAGAAACTACAAACAGAAGATTTTCATCTATAATACACAACATTTGTTAGTGTCTCATAAGGGCCAACACTGTTTGCCGTAAATTCTCTCTGTATTTGGTAGGCACCCCGTCACAACCGTCCTCGCGACGCCGATGACGCAGCTGACGTCATCCCCGCCACTCAGGCCGTTATGACGTGTGGCGACCAAATACTCCCACTTATCATCATCACGTTCTTTATATGTACATACATGCACAAACTGAGTTATCAGACAAAACGGCATCATTACAAAATGAACTCGAAATTCTTCTTGAACAAAATTATTTCTAATCAACGTGAACACGCTTGTAAAATAAAATTCATTACGGTTCATCATCACGGATAACCCGACAGGCTCTTGAAAGAGTTCGCCCTGATGATGAAGATATGGTTAAACCCGTCTAAAGTTTACGTCCCCTCTACACCTAATATCATATTGGGACGGAACCACGGTTTTCTAACCATAGCTAGTCAAAAGTCATGGGTCAAACAAGTGACCCGGCGTTTATTAATTACATTCTACAAAAGGGGTCTAAAAGCTTAAATGAATCCAGAATGAGCGGGTGTCCAAACTTTACGTCTCACCAACATCTAGGGTCAGAATGAGACAGGACCTCACTTAGAAAGACTCATTCTACTACTGGAGAAGCCTGGGATCAATCCTGCGACGTCTAGCTGGCAAAGCTAGTAACCTAATCACTACATGCCTCAACAGTGAATTCAGAATAGGCTTCAGAAAGTTGGGGTATACTAGAAGTAAACCCCTCCAAAACCTACAAGCATGTTCATACAAAAATAATACTAAACATAGATTTAACATACCTTTCAATATACTTTCTTTTTCCCGACACAATGTTGTAGATACTCGTTACAACTTGACCTGCTGCTAAAGTGTTGGTTTTTCTCAGGGTTTTTATATCTATGAATACTACCGGAAAATCATGCCTACTCATATTACCTTGCTTAAATCGTGGCGAGGTGGAGATACCGTCCACAATTGAAGCTAGATAGCAAAAATCGAGTAGATAATGGATTTGCGTTCAAATAGTATATTTCCCATAGGAAAAATTGATGAAACGACCCTATAAATCAATGCCATGACTCCTGTCAAAACGAACACCCACACAACACGTGACGGGAATGAAAATCATATATGGCACAATTTGGCGGTTGGCGATTTTTAGGCAAATTTTATAGAACTCAGCCTTATAGCGGCCCCCTGTATTGTAAAAACAGATCTCCATAAACCACTCATGCATACATCGTATGATATGTACATGACTTGTTCATGGAGCAGCACATTTTGCCTACCATATTTCACCTAAAATATTTCACTCGCACCGCCCTACCATATATCTACTAAATAATTTAGATGTGCATAAGCACCAGAGAGGTTTCCTATTCCATCTCGTAACACTCGATAATGTGGACTCCATTAAGTACCTTGGTGCGACAATCACACACGATTTGAGATGGAATACACACATTAGCAACATGTGTACTTAGGCAAATAGAACGCTTGGTTTCCTGAGGCGAAATCTTCATCAGTGTCCACAGGGTGTAAGAGACGTCAAAAAGGACTTGTTCGCCCAGTCTTGGATACGGTAGTTGGATCTGGGACCTCAGAAGAGAGGTCACTAATGCAGAAATTGAAAAGATTGAGAATAGAGCGGCTAGATTTGTAACAGTCAAGTACTGTTTTGAAACTGGGAGCAGACTGGAATACTAGGAATTTTTTTTTTTTTTTTTTTTTTTTTTTTTTTGGTTTGGGTTTTACGGCCCTTTCAAGATTATTTCACTCATATCGAGCCGATCGTTAATTAGAAGTGGGCGAAAACCGGAGTACCCGGAGGAAAACCACCTGACCTTCCGTTGCAGAACTTGGCGTTCACACGTGGTCCGAGCGAGGCTCGAACCTACGGCGGTGAGATACCTAATGACTAAGAGTCAGCGCTCTTATCCACTAGGCCACGGAGGCCCGTTAACTAGGAAAATTAAGATGGGAGTCACTCAAGAAAAGGAGAAGAGACAGTAGGCTCATACTTTTATACAAAGGTCTAAAGGGTGCTGCCTGCATTCCAACTGATAATCGTGTTCCCCCACCTAGGCACTGTAGAATTCATCATTTACTGGCATTTCAGACCCTTACTGCAAGAACTGACATGTATAAAGAATCGTTCTTTCCTCGAACCATTAGAGACTGGAATGCCCTTCCCGACATCTGAGGGTGTTAAGGGTTGTGTAGCTAAGTTTACCTCTTTGCTAAGAGCTAGGGACTTACTTCCCATATCACAGGTCCTGCTGTATGCTTGTCCAGAACAATTCTGATCCTGATTCCGATTTATTAGTTAGTGATAGTGACGCGGAAAATAGCAATGAAATTGCTACTGTATTATTATCGTTTGACGGATTGATAAAACAATCGACCAAAAATACCCCAGCATGAGGTAACGTTTTCTTTGATGCTCTTCAGGCGAACTGTTTGTTGAGTGTGGTGTTTAACAGCCTAGCCAACATTATCACGGTCAAGCCGAGCCGGTCAGTACCCAACCAAACTTTTCCTGGACAGGCTTATACAGAAACTGACAACTGACTGCAGCGGAAGGAAGAATTGACTATATGAAAGAATTCCACGAAAGACAGGTATCGACCCTGCGGGGATCGAACCCGCGACCTACTGCTCACCAGTTTATGCGCATTCGGCTAAGCCACCGAGTTCACCATGTGTGGCATTTGCATTTTCCAACGCGTACGAAAAAAATAACGAATACTTTTGTTAACTTCAGCTTTCTTTAAGGGGAAAAGGAACACCTGGCAGATTTTTCCGCCAACAAATTCCGAGACTTCCTGTTCACTTTTCTATAAAACTTGTCCCACTGAAAAGGAGTCTACTGTTAAAGTGAAGAATTTGCTCCTCTGGGCAAATTCTTTCCTTTAAGAGTTGACCCCTATTGACATGGGAGACAAAAAATACTTTTGCAGGAATTGCCTCCCCTGAACGTGTATCCATTCCCCTTAAATTGGGCTTTAACCCATTGCATGCGGGAAACCCCTAAAGGAGTACCTTGGCAAACAGTGCAGGCCCAGATCAGACACCGCAGAACGCGGCGTCTGATAAGGGCCTGCACTATTTGCTAACAGAATTTTCCGTCAAAAATCGAATAAGAATAAAAAAATCGGCCTGACACCCCTAATATATCAAATGGACTTGTCCAACATATAGCAATGGAAGAATTCACTAGCATACAATTCAGTGCAGAGGCTCTTCCATGCAATCTGCTTGTAAATGCGAAAAAAATGCTCAAATTGTGAAGTGAACAAATTTTGTCGCATTATTTTGAGTTATTTGCATTAAAGTGCACCTTTGGCAATAGACGAAAGTTATATTATGTAAAACTGATAAACAGATTTGCCTTTTGAACCAATCTTTTAACAGGTAAGTCTTGCAAACAGTGCGGGCGCAGATCAGACGCCACAGAACACGCCGTATGGTCACGCTCTTTACTATTTGCAAAACGGTATTAAAAAAATTTCTGACGTGACAATGAGGTGGTTCTAAAGAGTACCCTAAATTCATGTTTCGAGAAAAAGTAGGGCAAAGAATGAATACCCCCGTAAACCCTACGTATCCCTATATAAAGTGGGGTTTATAGGGTGGCGTTCATTCCAGGTACATGTATTTGTTAACCTGGTGTTACAATTTATTACACAGCATCTGGCAACCATCACGAAAACACGCCTACGTAATTTTGACCCCCTTAAACCCCACTTTTATATAGTAAAACTGGGGTTAATAGGGGTGTGCATTATTTTTCTTGTTTCTGCTCAAAAACATAGATTGTTGATACTTCTCACGAGTCCCCACAAACTATGTTTTGTACAGAAATACAGTAAAATTCCGCTTTTAAGACCACCTTTGGGACTGTTCAAAAGTGGTCTATAAGACCACTTTTGAACAGTACCAAAGGTTGTCTCTGACCGGAGGACACTGTATGCAGAAAAGACAAACAAGGACCAACTGCAGCCTATTAAATAAGCCTTTTAAAGCAGAATTAGTCTTAATAGCGGAATTTCACTGTATAAAAAATGTCAGAATTTTTATGTTTTGGAGGTTATATTTTCAATATGTTTGGATAGGCTTGTTCTCGTAACCCTAAACAGGTAGAGATGGTAATACTGGGTTAGAACAATAAATTATTATTTAATTATAAGAGATATATTCGCCAAGCAGGAGACACACTAACATTCTTTACTTATACTTTCGGTAAACAAAGTCAAGTTGTGGTATTTTAATGACATAATCTGCCAAAAGTATTAATAAAAATTTCACTTTAAAGGCAATAAAACGACAGTGTTATCAAATCACGGGAAAATGTTATCCTATATATAAATAAATATATACCTACACCACAACATGTATTTTTTTATATTTATATGGCCTGTTTGAATATAAACTGCTTACTCGGCAGTTACTGTACGAAATGTTCTTTTAAGGGAAATGGAAACACGTACCATACGCACAAGCTTAGCCCACATGACGCATATCATCACGTGAACAAGTCCGTGAAATGAAGACCCCCACTATACCCCACTTTATATAGAGAAAACTGGGGTTGACGGGGGTATACACTATTTTTCTTATTTTTGCTCCTAGACAGAGGTTGTGGGTACTCGTTAGAACCGCCTCAATGAGGCGGTTCTAACGAGCACCCACAACCTGTGTTTGCAGAATTTATAAGAAAAATATCACGGATTTTCATCAGAAAAATGCCCATTTTGGAGATGTGCAAAAATGCACTAATTCGCACGAGTGTGTTATCGTAATGATCACGCATGTAGAAATGTAAAATATTTTGCATTAAAGAGTATAGCATTTTCCAACCTACAGGACTGAGGGAACAAATTCTTTCCATCATGAAAACACGCCTATATAATATTGACCCCCTTGAATCCCAGACTGGAATTTTCAAGGGTAAACCTTATTTTTCATATTTCTGTTCTAAAATATAAATAAGAAAAATATCACAATTTTTCATCTGAAAATTTTCTTTTTTTTTCGGGAGTAAAATGTGCAATGAATTTGAATAGGCATGCTTTCGTAATTATAAAGTGTAGCCCATCTCGGAAAGAGATCATTTTTACCAGGGTTTCCTTTTGTTGGTAATGATCGCTCTGTCCAAAGAACCCATTCATTAAAAAGTATCGGGCCAACGCCGGGCCGATAGCGATACGACGTCAGCCCTCTGTTTTGTGCTGTTTCGCTTGTTGGTCAACATGTCTTATTTATTGTTTGGTCATTTTCTGGCTTAATGTTGTTGCTGTTTTTTTTTTTTTGTTTTGTTTTTTTTTTTCAGAAACTGACTATGCTCGTAGCCCATACTCTCTTTTGGGTAGCAGTGAAACGTGCAAAAGTAATATTTGTTTTTCTCTCCTACAGTACATGTACTAAGCTGTCATATCAGCCGGAGCAAGATAAAACCTCCAGAAGACCTTTGCAAGCAGCGACCAGCCTGCACATTCACATAGTCCTTAAAGAGACTTTGCTCATCACTCTCCAGATAGTCCAGAGACTATACACGGTTCTTCCCTCTTCCGACTGCGGATGGGCTGACCTTTGTCTTCGCTTATCACACTAGAGATATCATGCCCGGCTCATTTCATTATGAAAACTCACCCGTGCGACATGATGCATTTAATGGCTATTTTCTAATGAAAATCCCACAACATATGTCTTGGAGCAGAAATAAGAAAAATAATGTATACCCCCGTAAACTCCAGTTTTCTCTATTTAAATGTGGGTTTGTGGTGGTGGTGGTGGGGGGGGGGGGGTCTTCATTTCATGGACTTGTTCACTTGGTGCTTTGTATGGTCATCCGTGTTCGGTCCAAATTTCAATAAGGTCCGATCAATTTTTAGCTCAACAAAAAAAATGTTTCTTATAAAGGTAATCCCGTGGAAGCAAGAACTACAGCACAGACCTGAAACCCGAGGAGTGTACAAGTTTTTTTCTGTGCCAGACTAGCTAAGTTTCGGCCAGTAAGGCCTCATCAGTATCATCTTAAAGATTATTCCAGTTTCAACAGACTGCTTTCGGTGTGCTCCAATGAACTGGTATAAAATTTTACATTGAAAAAACACACCATATCAAATAATGAAGATACATGTTGACTTTGCATTTTAATTTTACTGGTATCTCTGACTGCGTAGGCGATATGAAGGAAAAACGGATAGCCGTAAATCCTATCCCGAATAGTTAAATAACACCCAAATAATAATTATCCAAATATTACACCCCCAAGAGAGTCTAAATTCCTAATCGAAAACATTTATCATAAATATTTAAAAAGTATAACTGTACCGACCCAAGTAAAAAACGATCTTGGAGCATGTGCCCCCCAGCGAAGACTCAGTTCAGACTGCGCATTCACACAGTCTGATCAGAGTCCTCATTGTGTGCTACATATATATATTGAGGTACTTGTCCGAAAGTTTCTTCACACAGACTGAGAAGTCCGTCTTGAGCCCTCACTGAGGGCTTACGCTGGAACACCCCTTTCGCCTGTGTGGGCCTATTTAGGGTGTATACAGTAAAAGCCGTAAAAATTTGGACACCATAAGGACTTGCTGTAATTCTCCTAAAGTTTTCATAAATTTGTCTCGAGTTTCAGCAAGGAGTCCAAAAGGTACAGACGGAATGGCCAACAGTGTAGACCCTGATCAGACTTAGGCGCAGTCTAATTTGGATCTGTACTGTTTGCTTAGACATTCTGTGCAAATACATAGGCTATCAATTGACCGTCTAATAGTATTGTACGAGTCTCCAGTATTAGGTCGTTCAGGATTGCAGAGATTGGAGGGATTTCTGGAGGTAATCCCGAAAATATTTCCTAACGTAACAAAAGTGAAAGTGTCAATATTTTTAATCGATTGTATAAAATCCGGTTGGAAATATCTCCCTGTCGTGACAGTTCCTTTTCATACCTGCCGGTTTCATTTCTACTGTACACTAGCCGGCCTCGGTAGCACAATCGTGTGCGCGTTTGGCCGGTAATTAGGAGGTAATGTCGGAATAATATTATGGTTTCGACGGTCATTCTCTCCCTTCGTTGTCAGATGCTGGCGAAAGAATGTTCGCTGTGCTGGATAACGTATGTACAACCTAAACATGAAAACTTTGGTTAGGTAAACTGGCCAGCTCGGCATGACCTAAAAGGTGTTTACTAGGTCGTCAGACTCCACGCCAAACAAACAAATGAAAGGTCATGTAAGAAACATATATGATAAGTAATGCCGTAGCAAAGATGCACTGATGTACGACCGAAGTTTACAACAACATAATAGTTCCCGTCAAAATTTGAGCTTCCTAATTTCAACTTTAACGAAGTATCGTGTTGCCGTTAATTTGACAGTGGTTGATTTTAATACGGACCCCTGTCTCGCACTGTGAAAAAGGGACGTTCAAAAACTGATCACACTGGAGAACAAGCTTTGAGCATCAAATTTACATTGCTCAAATGTGTTAACCATTAAAGGTGTACCTTGTCAAAGAGTACAGACCCAGCGTCTTATCAGGCCCTGCACTATTTGCTAACAGAATTTTCTGTCAAAAATAGAACAGAAACGAAAAATAGGCCTGACACCCGCCTAATATGACAAATGGACTTGTCCAACATATAGCAATGGAAGAGTCCACTGGCATACAGTATATAACAATACAACAAGGGCCAGCGCACAACAAAACCTACATAATACATGTGCGACCAACGAAGACTCGGGTGATTCTGTGCATCCGAACAGTCTGATCAGGATCTTCACTGATCGCAGAAGCTTTCTACAGTCTGTGAACTAGCCAAAGGAGATAAGAGAAAAACATTACGAAAAGAATCCTATGCAAACATGAAGAAATAAAAATCACCCAAAAATGAAAAATTTCAGATAAAGAAAAAATCTGATATTTTTCATATTTCTACTCAAAACATAGATTGCGCGAACTCGCCAAGCCGAGGCGGTTCTAACGAGATCCCATAATCTATGTTTTGAGCAGAAATTATAGAAGTAATGTATACCCATGTAAACCCTAATTTTACCATATAAAAGTGGGGTTTGAGGGGATCGAAATTAAACAGGCGTGTTTGCGTGATGCCTTGCCATACCGGGTTGTATATTCCGCCTGATTTGAGTCTTAACTGGTCGCACATGTGTCAATGAGGCGAAATTTTAATGAGTACAAGCATCATTCTTGCCCACACCAATCGCGAACTGAATGACAAACATCTAGATCTGCACTGTTTGCAAAGGTACGGATTGTCGTGAAAAGCTGGATAAAGGGTATTGAACATCTTGTCTCGATGTAATGCACACAATCTTTATTCTTTCCGCGCATTACACCTGATGATTTGTCTAAAAAAAAGTCAGATACGGAAATACCAATATTTGCATCTGGTGAGATTTTATGAGCTACATGTCATGAGTTTGCGTTAAGTCTATGATAAACTAATAATGACAATCAGAATAAAATAGTTCCGCATTTTAAATCTATGACAAGAAGTAAATAAAAAAACATATACATACGAGTATGAATATTAAGAAATGAATTTTATTTTTCTGCTGTTCATTAAAGTATGAACGAAGTGGGTCGCGTGCAAAGTATATGAACCCGGAAGGGGTTCATGTAAACTTTGGTAGCGACCCGCTGTCGTTTATACTTTCATGAAAAGCAGAAACAAGAGGGCCATAATGGCTCTGAATCGCTCACCTGAATCCAAGATGTTTCAAAGCTTATGGAAATGAATTATTCACTGCTTTAAGGTGATGTGGACCATACTTTTATCTTTGGAGGCTATTTTTCATTGTAGTGGAATTTGAAGGTTTTTCTGTTTTTAGCTCTGATGTCCATTTTGTTTAACATAGCGGAACAGTTTAGGCAATTTTGAAAGAGGGTCACTCAAGGAACATTCCTGGGAAATTATTTTCAAATCGGGCCATTTGCCTGGGAGGAAATGTCATTTAAAGGTTTTTCTATTTTTAGCTCTGGTGGCCATTTTGTTTATCGGAGTGGAAAGATTTAGGCAATTTTGAAAGAGGGTCACTCAAGGAAAATTCCTGTGATATTATTTTCAAATCGGGCCATTTGCCCAGGAGGAGATGTCATTTAAAGGTTTTCTATTTTTAGCTCCGGCGGCCATTTTATTTAACGGAGCGAAACGATTTAAACAATTTTGAAAGAGGGTCATTCAAGGAACATTCCTGTGAAATTATTTTCAAATAGGGCAATTTGCCTAGGAGGAGATGTCATTTAAAGGTTGTTCTAGTTTTAGCTCTGGTGGCCATTTTGTTCAACTAAGCAGAACCATTTAGGCAATTTTGAAAGAGGGTCACTCAAGGAACATTCCTGTGAAATTATTTTCAAATGGGGCCATTTGCCTAGGAGGAAATGTCATTTAAAGGGTTTTTTTTCTATTTTTAGCTCTGATGGCCATTTTGTTTAACGAAGCAGAACGATTTAAACAATTTTGAAAGAGGGTCACTCAAGGAACATTCCTGTGAAATTATTTTCAAATGGGGCTATTTGCCTAGGAGGAGATGTCATTTAAAGGTTTTTTCTATTTTTAGCTCTGGCGGCCATTTTTGTTTCGTTTGTTTGGTTTGAGGTTTAACGTCCCCGTCAACAATAGTGACGTATACCCTTGATCCGCCGTTTAAGCACCTGAGAAGTTGTTCTTCCGTTTTAGTAATTTACAGAGAAGTTTCTGTTGTCCGTTCATCTGGCCGGTCCTTTGAGTGGCGTCACACACACATACACACACACGCACGCACGCACACGCGCGCGCGCGGGCGCGCAAACGAACGCGCACATGTATGTGCGCACACATTTACACGTGCGCGCAAGCATGTGCATGTCCCATATTTATATTCAAACATATTATTTTGCTGAATCATAAATTTAAATGTTACAGTGTAATATTTGTCACTTGTCGGAACAATCTTACACGATCAAACAGTTAATCTTACCAGGTGTTATTTAATTAATATATGTAAATTTTTGTAACATTCTTAGACAAATGATTATTGATAAAATATTTCCACCTAGCCCGATGGGCTGTTGCATTCTTCACTTACAAATTATAAGAAGTCGACGTATGAGAAAATGAACTTCAGTATTTTACGATTAATGTGTTTCCAATGCGCATGCGCAGACAACTGACGTCATGGTGCATATAGCTATCTCAATGTCTCCTCATGCTCTATATCTATGCGAGCAGCGAATGCTCAGGCGAGACTGCGCATGCGCAGTCTCGCCTGAGCATTTGCTGCTCGCCTATGAGATAATGATCTTTTTTTTTTGATGAGCTGAACCATCTGTATGCTGGGGACTTTTTAACTATGCCCTTAGCGTTTCTACCACTCACCTCAAATGCGTTTTGTTGGGCCCAGACCTCTCATTATTTTTAAATGTGGCGTCATCTGGTCTTATTTACTGCACAAGCAGCTGCACAGTCTGGTCTGAATCGACTTGATTCTTATATATGCTTATATGCATAGTATTACCGGGTATTTTATAGGTTTCGGGACTCGGCGTATATTTATAATTTTACATAATAAAACACATCTTTATGTTATCGTTATCAAAGGAGACAAATACATATACATCTGTAAGTACATCTAAATATTCATTAAAGTCCGTGTATTCTGGTTTAGGGTTAAAGATAGGCTCATCAATAAAAATATAGTGCCTCACAACCATTACTACTATCACTATTACCATTAATACTACAACTCCTACTACTACTACTACAAAACAATAACTATTGCTGCTACTGTCACTACTTCTACTGACTACAACAACTACTGCCTCCAAGGTTATTACTGCTTCTACCTACCGGCCCCGATAGCTCAGTTGGTAGAGTGTCCGCTCCGGGGAACGGGAGGTCAGGTTCGATCCCGGGCCGTGACATACCAAAGTCGTTAAAAATAGTACTAGCTGCTCCTCGCTTGGCACTCAGATTTACGGGGTAGAGCTAGGACTGGTCGACCCAGTGTGAGGATAATGTGACTGGGTGTTGTATAACTCCCTGTCGCAACCAGACACCGTCGTGATATGACTGAAAAATTGTTGAAAGCGACGTTAAACCCGAATTCACACACACACTGCTTCTACCACGGTGCGAGTCGGCCTGCACATGGTTATAAACCCTGTTGGTTTCATTGGGCGACAGGGCTTGAGATGTCATTTCATCTCAATGTCGGGTAAAAGTCCCACACAATTGGAAGCAACGTCTCCAAAATGACCTTTACAGTGTTGACAGGGACGTTAAACCTCAAATCAAATGAACAAAAACTGCTGCTATCACTAGTACTGCTACTATCACAAACAATATTGCAAGAATAGCAACAACAGTTACTATTACTGCTACTACTACAACTACTTTTTTACGACATCTACAACTTCTACTACTACTTTTTATTCTGCTACAACTACTATTACGTAAGGCCCCGACCATCGGGGCTAGAAAATAATAGATTGGGCTGCATGGTGCTTCCACGCATAACTGAAACCGACCGCACATCAGTGGTGGTAAACCGCCTAGAAAGTCTAAGCCTGCCCAGGAAAAGTGATTCAAGTCGGACCGTACAGGCATATAACCATTTTGTTTTCACTGGGCGGTAGGGATTGAGATGCCATTTCATCTCAATGTCGGGTAAAAGTCCCAAAATTTGGAAGCAACATCACCAACATGACCTTAATAGTGTTGACGGGGATGCAAAATCTCAATTCAAACAAAATTGACATCCAGCCCGCATACTCCAGATAAGTAAAATTTCTTGTTAGAAAGATATGATGTGGATGCTTTATGAATCACATTGAGGACATAAAAGAAAAAATATATCTCTTAAGGGGAATGGGAACACCTGGCAGATTTCTCGAGTTATCCGCCATTTTTCAAAGGGAGACAACTTTCGGAACTTCCTGTTCGCTTTTATCTATAAACTCTTTCCCACGGAAAAAGGGTCAACTCTTAAAGGAAAGTACTTGCTCCTCCCTTTAAGAGTTGATCCTTATTGATATGGGAGACAAAAAAACTTTTGCAGGAGTTGCCTCCCCTGAAGGTGTTCCCATTTCCCTTTATTATCCTAGCTATGAGTGCCACTTCTACAATGACATGTGCAAACTTACTGGATCAGCTGAGCACCCCATTTGATTTGAGTTGGACTTCATTGGTAATACCCGTCATTTTGTATCTGTTCCGACAAGAAGCCAGAGGAATAATTTTCTATTTTCTAGAAAGAAATTAAGCATTTCGTTCGGAACTTTGATCTTAAGTTGCAACAAAAATATGAGTGGAAACAAGAAACACGCAATTTATTCCAAATGCAACAAAAGGCGTTGCATCACATTAACGAGTCCATGTAATGAATACCCATGTCAGCCCACTTTATATGGGCAGAACTTTGTGTTATGTGGAGTATACATCATTTTTAATTTTGCTCTGAAACATAGACTTATGGTACTCGTAAATTTAGAACCGCAATGATAAAACCTAGTTCTACGGATATGAGAGACTCCATTGCAGTACACGGGTTTGTCAATACTGCATCAAGTTCTTTCATATCTCAAAAAAGCTATTTTTCTAAAAAAAAATAATCGAAAATTAGTATTATTTTTCTTATATACTCCAATTATAGGTTTCGGGTACTCGTTAGAACCGCGCTTCTAACTACCGCGGTACCCATAACCTATGTCTTGGGGGCAGAAATAAGAAAAATAGTGATTACCCCCAGGAAACCCCAGTTTTCTCTATATTCTGTGGGGTTTAGAGGGCGTTCATTGCACGGACTCGTTAAGTCATTTTTTGCCGGAAACCCTCAAACGGGTACCCTGGCAAATACTGCAGGCCCAGATCAGACGCCACAGAATGCGGCGTCTGGTCAGGGCATGCACTGTTTGCATAACGTTCAGAAATTTTCCAAATAAAATTGGAAGAAAACACAACCTGACACCCCTAAATTTTGAAATGGACTCCTGCTATATATAAGGTGGAAGGTTCCATTTGGTACAAAATGGGTTAACGTGAAGTTATCTTCATGCGGTATACGAGCGTACAGAGGTATGATATTTTAGTGTTCACTGACCTTTAAGTTTTTAATCCTTTCTGCTGGAAAAGCAAAATGATATATGTGCAATGCTCACGTCTGGAGAGCCCCACCATCATATATGTGACGATGTTTAAACATTTCCGCTTTTTCACCTTAAAGGTAGCCACAGACACCGTTGTGGTAATTTTATTGTCTTGTCGCGTGCTGTTAAAACTTTATTGCTTCACGTAACATTTCTTTAATGTAAGAAAGGCAATACGATAGTTTATTTAAAGTTTGTCGAAATAAAATTAAATACGATAACTGTGGAAATGGAGTAGTAATTTGCTCTTAAAGGATTTTAGTATCATGAGTTTATTCATATAAAATACGCTACGTTGTTTCTCAGCATGTGAGGGTCGTTCAAAATGTAGTCGCGGTAATTAGGGTAGAATAGGGTAAACTAAGGTACCAAAAATGATATTTTGCCAAAGGAAATTATTTAAAAGATATCAGAGTATTAACCTGATGTGCGACTTCGAATCCGTTATTGTAGTGTATATGAGCAATTGTACTCTCAATCTGGACATCATCAACAGTTTTATGCGTTAAACTCTACGTGAAATGCATACCACACAAATTCGTGAAATAATCACCCCAGTAAACCCCGCTTTATAAAGAGAAGAACTGGGGCCAGTTGTTCAAAGCACCGTTAGCTTAACGAGCTCGTTAGTGGTCATATTGTTAACTCTTCTAGCAAGTACAATATCGAAATTTTTGGTATTTTTGCTGAAAAAATATGAGCAGCATCAGCATCCGCAAAAAAAATGAGAATAATTGTCATATTTAATTATCAAAGTTTTAACGATACGTTAACTAACGACATTGTTAATTTTGAATTGGCCCCTGGTGTTTACAAGGGTGTTCATTATTTTTCTTCTCCCTAAATGGGAATGGGAACACCTGTCATATTTTTCCGCCATTTTTCAAAGGAAGACAACTTTCGCGACTTCCTGCTCGCTTTTCTATAAAATTGTTCCCACAGAAGAAGGGTCAACTCTTAAAGGAAATTATAATTCCTTTAAGTGTTGATTCTATTGACATGGGAGACAAAAATACTTTTTGCAGGAGTTGCCTCCCCTGAAGGTGTTCCCATTCCCCTTAATAAGCGGTTCTAACGAGCATCTACAAGCAATGTTTGGCGTAAAAACAAGAAAAATATCACAAATTTATATCAGAAAAAATGACAGTTATGGTGAATGTATCTTTGCACTCGGATTGTTTCGAAGCACTCGGAAAATTAGGTATGTGTACAAATACAGAGACCACAAAGCCCCCTGTTCACTACAATGTTAGCTTAACGAGTCTATTATTGGTCAAATTGTTTACTATTCTAATAAGTCCAATACATGTATATAATACACAGACATTTTTTAGCACAATTGCCATATTAATTGATAAAATTCTGAACGGTACATGTACTACGTTTTGAACAATTGACCCCCGAAAATTGAAGCTGGCGTCAACAAGGAAACTCAGCATCATGTTAACAAGTCTGTGTAATGAAAACCAAAGAAAATCCCACTTTATAAAGAGTATGGGGTTTAAAAGGGTTAAATATTATTCTTCTGAACAATCACATAGATTGCGGGTACACGCTAGAACATCCTCAATGAGCTGAAACAAGAAAGACATTGCAAACTTTAATCAGAAAATAAATGTCATTTTTTGAAATCATGAAATAATGCACAATTTCCTAATGGCAACCACAGTTTATCCTTATTCAGGAGAATAGTTAATCTTCAATGTAGTTTGAGCTAGACGTGTTCCTGTTTGTAAGAGACTGGCAATGCCCGAAATGTTAGAAAAAGTCGGAAACAGGTTACGAACTCGTAATAGTCGATCTTCGTCGCGTTCGCTTGTCATAAGTCGCTTTTCCCGGTGTAGATTCGGCTTTCAAACATTTTAAGCGTACATAAAGAATTTGCAGGAGCTCGGACGCATTGGATGTCTTCGGCAAGCGTTTATCAGGCATTCTGGTTACAAAATCTGTCCATCTTAACTGTGACAATTTTAGAAGAGTGTGTACGCTCGGCATCCGAATCCTGTCTTGCAACTTTATCTTTAGAAGATTTCTACGTATGGAGGCGATTCAAATTTTTGGTATGCCGTTGGTAAACTGTACCGTTCCAAGGCGGTTATTCTGTCGCGGTTTATATTTGTTATGGTTTGTCTTTTGTCATGTCTTTTTGTTTTGGATAGCCAATTGGTCATTTGTGGGAAAGTTACTCCGCTATTGATGTTTCCATTAGGGTCTAGTTATTTAATGTTTGTGTTTCTTTCCCTTTGATGTCTCTGATTGGAGGTGTGGGTTAATTGTATCGATTCCCGATCATTGCCTTCACTTCTATCTTAGTATGGGTATTTATAACACAATTAGCAATAACATAGCTCTGTGGACTTTCAGCTTTGTGTCAGATCTGATTCAAGTTTCGATAGGAAACTCTGTGTCGTGGTCGGCAAAATGCCGCACCAGCTTTGACAATCCTGGCATCATTAATGTGCACAACTTCAAAGTTGGACGAACTTGTCTACTACTTGCATTCTTTGACCTTCCACTGTAATGACAGGATTCATGCAGGGCTTTCTAGATGCTGGCTGACATACCACTTCAGTCGATTTGATGCTAATGTGATGTCAAAATTGTCACATGTATCAGATACAAGATATGTTTGCATCTTCTCTTCGCTTCTATTGGACTACCCTTTACCATGTCATCGGCAGTGAGGAACTTCTCTGTTACCTCTGTCTTCAGGTTGCATTTAGCCTGCATCGTTCTTAGATTGAAAAACTTCCCATCAAAGCAATATTTAAAGCGTATACCATTGTCACCATCCTGGAAAGCGTCTGTGAGCTCAAAGACAACATCGTGCTAAACAGCATTGGAGCTAGTACACAGCTTTGCTTATCTTCGTTCGTCACAAGGAATGGATCAGAAAACATCATCACTTTGGACGCGAGCAAGCTTTGCAGACACAATGTGATGAGTACTGGTATAAAAAAATGTTTGCAATTGTATTTACCGTGTTAAACAACCGTATTATATCCAAAATCATATAGATAATTTAAAAATAAAATGGCATTTATACATTACCTAATGCATTTTAATATAACATTGCTACAATATATATTTTCAATGGTGATTATGGGGAGATTAAGGCTGATTTCGGTGATTTCAGCGGGGATTTCGATGATTTCAGATGTGATTTCGGCGGTTTCCGGGAGTCGTGTTACCCTCAGTTGGCACGGACACCATATAATATTACGAGGTGTTTGGAGTATCTGGCAAATAAAGATTAGGATACCACATCCTTGTATTATAATGCAGTACATTACCATAACACACACGTGTGACATAGTGCATTCTTTCATATCTCAAAAATGGTTCCTTTGTATTTTTTTTCTTATTTTTTCTCCAAACATGGGTTTTGAGTGCTCATTAGAAAAATACTACTCACAACCTATGTCTTTGAGCAGGAATAAGGAAAATGGTGAACACCCCACTAAACCCCATTTTTCTCTACATAAAAGGGGTTTAGAGTGGTGTTCATTACACGGACTTGTTAACATTATGTTCATGGCCATAAAACAATAAATAAATGGTCTCAGGATAAATTGTATTTCATTTCTTCTTTCTGCTTTAAAAATAGATTATGGACGTTCCACAGCATTGCCTTATGACGCGGGGGGGGGGGGGGGGGGGCTATAGTAATGAGTATCGACGCTTTCTTCTTACCAAGAAAAGAATATAATCTACACCCTTATCCCAATCTCTTTATACAAACTGAGGTTTTCAAGTGTATTCATATCATGGACTTGTTAAATTCATGATGTGTGATTCAACATACATTTCATCTGGGTTTATACTCCATAGCTCTATTATTAACGACAATTTCATTTTTCAAGCATATAAATTCATTTTTTATCATATGACGTCGCGTCTGATAGTGTAAAAACGCTGTTTTTTTTTAGTTAACTGTTCACAATGATATATTGTACGTACGACCCAAATGGGTTACCTCTCTCTCTCTCTCTCGCTCTCTCTCTCTCTGAGTGCCCCACTGCCTACATGTTGATCTCTCTCTCTCTCTCTCTCTCTCTCTCTCTCTCTCTCTCTCTCTCTCTCTCTCTCTCTCTCTCTCTCTCTTAGCGTACCAGCAATTATCGAGCGTAGGTAAATGTAAATTACAGTTTGTCGTTGTCACCCTTTTTCTCTTTGTCTCACATGGAGTTAATAGCAAACACACGAAGTGTTTGCTTTACTGTAGAGAGGCTGGAACAACCTACTTAGGCACCCAAATCTCGCCTGGAATCTCGTTCAATTTCTCGCGATAATCCGCCATCTTTACAGAGTTCATTAGAATTATATTCACATCCAAAAAATGATTCTCAAAACCAAAATGAGTCAAGTCCCATTACAAAAGAAACACAAAAAGCGTCGAAATAATTTTAAAAAGCTATTTTCGAAGACAGTTGCATCAAACGCTGAAGTTTGATCGCGGGAAAGTTTCGAAACTGCGTCGCGCGTTTCAATGAACTGAAACGTACCGCACTGAGCCGAAAATGTTAGCCGGTTAAAACCTAGCACCTCGCTAGAGCAACGAGTTACCGGATCATTTACCGGAGATCCTCGTTAGGGTGGAAAGCGCTTCTCGTCTGGCCAAGAAAGTACAACTTTTCACAAATTATTACTCGGGAATAAAAATAAAGCCCTAGTAATATTTGGCTACCTGCGGATTTCTACCTTCGAGAGACCGTTGCGTTAAACGCTGAAGTTTGGTCGCGGGAAAGTTTCGAAACTACGTCACGCACTGAGCCGAAGAGGTTTGCCGGTAAAATCCAGCACCGCGATTGGTCCAACGAGTTACCGGAGCATTTGCCGGAGCTTTCGGTTGGGAGGAAAACGCTTCTTGTCCGGCCAAGCAATTAAAACTTTTCACAAACACTCAGGTGTGTAGAATAAAGCCCTGGGAATAGTAAGAGACACAATGAGCTACCTGGCTATCTGTGCATTTCTACCTTCCCAAGATTTACAAAATGATGACGAGCCCTAAATCTATAGCATAATGCTAGTGCTTCAGGATACTTAAGTGTACATGCTGCAAACTTACTGGGTCACCCTATCTAATTTCTTCACATGAAGTGCACACAGGACCAACACTGGAACATCACCACACTAAGGCCATGTGCATAGCGGCGGGAAGGCTCAACAGTAGTTTTGGGTTTAATGACAAATCAAACCTGGTGGGTCATTTGGAGTCGTCTCTCAGACAAAGGGACTAGAGAGATAGAAGAGGTAATAGAGGAGAAGAGAGGTGTGGGAAAGAGGGAGAAAGGGCAAATTGAATAAAAGTGTACAAACAGAAGAAGTAACAATGTTCCCCAGCTAGCCCTACCTGCTGCAAGGACAGCAGGTCTTGCCCAACTGTAAGTCAATATCAATTGGACTCCCGTCACCTTTGCCTCACAACAGAACATATCAAAACTTTTAAATACAGTTTTTATGTAGTTCGGAGAAAATCCCTTTTGAAGCCCTCAGGGATCCCAGAAGTGACAATATTCTGTGGAAGTTGGCCCTTAAGTCTGATGTCCCTGTCGACGAAGGAGAGTTGACATAAGATGTCGGTCCGTATACTCTGGGGAGTATCCCCTACTGTTTGCGCTTTTGGGTCGGAGAACCTGCAAGCATGAATGTCCACTTATCCCAGAGATGCATGTAGATCATGCCCAGCATTGATGACTTGATGCCAATGCTAATGAGTTTGCCGGCCAAGGTGCTGTATCACTTGGGAGGTAATGCTGATTGATTGATGATTGATATTTATTTGGTAAAATCAACACAACATATGCACATAAAATCGACAAGAATGGAATAATTTAAATAAATATTACACTAATTAAGATTCAGTTAAAATCTATAGTGTAGTGAGAAAACATAATTCACTGAAGTAAAATTAATAAGATATGTATCATCTGAGTAGAAATATAAGTGGTAATTTTTAAAAATTATTAGAACAAAAATAAGATGACTGTATCCATTTAAGAAATACTGAATTTATGTATCACAGGTCTTTGTATAAAATTGGAATGCATTTAACGTATCACAGTTTTTGCAGATGCTATCACAGTTAAATCACTAGACAGACGCGTGTTATGTTTACCTACTTGGGGACTTAAACATATAGAACGAATAATTGTCCAATGCCACCGCACACCACCCGCCAGAATTGGACCCCACATCGAGCCGACTGGCTACGATAGCTGGCCCTCCCCCGGCAAATCGTGTGCTGCTCATTGGACAAGGAAAGATATATCTATGTTTACACTTAAAATAACTTAGAGATAAAAAAAAAGTCAAATTGGCAAAAATGTGTTGATAAAACCTAGGATAACCCATGAAAGCCAATTAGGCTTATTTCCAATGGGGTCCTAAAGGTTGTGACCAAGACAAAGGTGGAGAAGGTGTCTACAAAAATATATTTAAGCTTTCCGGATGATAACCTAGTTTGAGTATTCAATAATAACAGAACATTTCGTTTTCAACAAGTTTCATTTGATTTGTCAAGTGTCTTTTCACTGAAGTTTTAAAACGTTGCATCGAACTAAAATTTTTAATATGAGAAGGTAAACCGTTCCAATCTTTGATACCGTTGTAGAAGAAAGTTGTAGTAGTTTGTCCATTAGCCCTTGGCAAAACAAAGTTTTCAGTACTACCTCTTGTGTTGTACTGGTGTTGAGTTGAAACTTTACGAAAATTTTCTGATAAATACGTCGGACAAGTTCCCTTGGAAATGTGGAAAACATGATTTAGCCTAAGTTGTTTAGCTCTATGTTCAACATCTAACATTCCGACACTATCTAGTCAAAATCCAATACGTGACCGAGGTCCCAGGTCCTTTATATATCTCACCATTTTATTTTGAGAAATCTGAAGTTTTTTTCTTCCAAGTCTTATTTAGCCCAGAATACCAAGAAGAGCAAGAATAGTCAAAATGACACTGAATTAATGATGAACATAAATGTTTCCTAGTTTTCTGTGTCAAAAAAGAACACTGTCTATACAAAAATTTCAATCTGCTATTAACCTTCTGAATAACACTAGATGCAATTGTATTTCCTGCCAAATGGTTTTCCAAACTCAAACCTAGATATTTTACCGAAGACTGTGCTTTGATAGTGTGTCCATTGCTTTCGACAGAAAAATTATTCACATTTCTAAGTTTACGTCGTGACCCAAACAATATGCATTCAGTTTTTCCTAGATGTAATGAAAGCTTATTATCAATCAGCCACTTACTGCAAGTTTCGAGTTCTGTACCAAGTTTCAAGGAAATGGTCTTGGGGTCTCTGTGAGAGTAAAGTATTGCACTGTCATCTGCATATAGGAGAAGTTTACAATCCCCACTTATGCTTATCCCCATGTCATTTACATAACAAAGAAAAAGAAGTGGACCCACAATGCTACCTTGGGGAACGCCACAAGTTATTGGAGAAGAATCTGAGGATGTGTCATTTACATGTACAAATTGATTTCTTTCGGAAAGGTAAGATCGAAACCATGGAACTGATTCAACACCCATTGCTGCGAGTTTATTGCATAATATTGTATGATCGACAGTGTCAAAAGCTTTCTGAAGGTCTAACATTATCATACCAGTGTATAATCCCTTAGAAGTTTGAGTTTTAATAAAATCTGTCAAGTAAGTCAAACAAGTGTCAGTGGAGAATCTGCTCCTAAAACCCGACTGAAATTCATACAAAATCCTATTATCAACTAAATATTTCTCCAACTGGATATGCACAGCCCACTGGTTGTGTGGTAGTCATCTCTGACAAACCAAGCTGCTCGCCGTTGCACCGTCTCAAGCTGCTGGATACTATATGTGGGTCCCATACTGATGGACCTAATCCAGGATAAGTCTAATCATGATCTCTGCCACCATGCTTCAACATCTTCAGACCAGCTGGTTATCTCCCTTGGCTGTTGTTTGTTACAGGTGCATCAAAATGGATTCCAATGACATGTTACTGAAATAAATGACGCTCAGGTACTTTAAAGTCTTTCAGATTGACTGTCGCACATTTGGTTGGAGTGAGAAGACTGTGCCAGTCCATATTCCATTATAGGCATTGCTATAGTATGTCAAGATCCCTCTAAAGTGTGCAGTATCAGTCATGCTTGAGACCTCGTGATATAAAAGGCTGTCATTAGCAAAGAGGTGAACTCCAGGACTAACATTCTGTGACAGGTCATTTATGCACGGGCAGAACAACAAAGGTCTGAGCATGACACCTTCAGGGACACCGGATACAGCTGGGACAATCGTGGTAATCAGGCCTGTGACTTGGTGTGGTTAGCCCCTGTTGGTCAGGAAGCTCTGGATCCATTGTTAGTGGTTTATATTGTTATTTTTTTTTCATAAAGACTACCTAAAATTAAGTCTTAGCCTGCTTAAAAATGCCTATTTAGTAACCTACAATGATTCTTTCTTTGTATTTTCTGCATACAGTGTCCTCTGGTCAGAGAGCAACTTTAGAACTGTTCAAAAGTGGTCTTTTCAAATGTGGTCTTAAAGACCACTTTTGAAGAGTCCCAAAGGTGGTCTTAATAAGGAATCTATCTATCTCCTGACTGCATTAGGTCACACTTTACTTGCAGGGGTACATACACTTGAGATTTGCAGGACACACGCCTACTTTACGGTAATGATCTTGGGGGGGTGGAACGATGAGGAGGAAATGTCTTGGGGCGAAACGTCTTGTGACCACAACGGCGTACTCCGAATTCGAAAAATTATTTAATCAAAAACAACTAAAATGGCGCGTAAACTTCAATTTTCACAGTTTGTAAACGTATACAAATGTTCACAATGAGTGAAGACCATCAGACCAACTCACCAAAAATGAATAAAAACGTCAGGTACTTAAATATGTAATGCAAAGAGAATTAATGCTGGTATTCTTTTGTAAGATCACTGACAGAAAAGCATTGTCATGTATTTTCGCGACCTGAATTTTTATCTCGGAATCAGAATTGTGTAGGCTGTCATCCTGCAAACCTGGAGTGTATGTAATGTACACCTGCGGTAATGGTCAAATGTGACCGACGCAGTATCAGTAGACAGACAGACATTTACTGTGACACGTCAAAAAACATTCATACACAAGGACCTGTGATGAGGAGCATGATAGTTCAGCGGTTTGTGCATTTGCCTCTGTTGCTAGAGGCCCCAAGTTTGATCCCTGGAGGTGGTGATTATTTCGTTGTCCGAACACGCTCCATTGACATTATTTGCAGGGATGAATGCCAAAATGTGCACAATCTTTCGGATTGGGACGTTAACTGGAGGCCCCCTGTGCAGGAAGAGTCTTCTGTGCCCGTTAAAGGGCCCTACCGTAATTACATGATTACTGTTGTTGTTGTTGATCTTTAAGCAATATCATGCTGCTTATGGCCTCCTTGTGCTTTTCTTCTTCTCATATGTGCCAAAACTCGTTGTGCTGTATACTAATGTTGCTCGTGTGCATGCGTAACTCAGCTTAAATTTTGAAAATTGATTAAACCTATTAGTGCACTTATTATATTCTAGCAGTGCACCAATAAGATCGTTTTGTCCCTCCTTGCTTATGTCCTCAATACAGCCATTTAGAACGCGCATATCAATATCACCAATTGTATTCAGACCTTCTCTATTTAATATTCCCTCAGTGATTTTTTTACAAATTTACTATTATGAGTCCTGGGACCCACTGGGTCCAGAATTAATGCATCCCAGACACAAACCATGCATCCATCCCAGGAGCCATTGTGAAACCTTCTTTTGCACCCTAGAGTAAGTCTTGTAGTCTGAAATGCATGAATTCTGGATTGTAGCAATTCCTGATCATTGCCCGTTTTCAGTTTTATTTAAACTTGTGTATATACCGTATTCAGGCGTGTATTACCGCAGTTTTTTTTCCTCAAATTACAGGGCCCCAAGTTCAGGGTGCGGGTACCCCGCCCAAATTATTTTTGCACCATTTTATTTTTACTTTTGTCAGCTGAAAATACGATGCATCTCATGTTATGCTCTATCCTTTTACAATTCCCGACATAAATAACGTTTAATTGAATAATTGTTCACTCAATTTTACTTACACATGAGTAATGTAACAATCTCCATTACTAAGGAAGCCCGATTTTTGTTAGTACTTATTATTCCTAAAACTCTGATTTTAAACGAAATAAACAAGCAAGTTCAATGCGAACATCGAATTCCGGCATCCAAACTGCGGCCCGCAAACCACCGCTAGTTTTTTCCTGCACACGATCGGTAAATGACGTCATCGGACCCCAGCAACCCCACACGTGTCCATTGTTTTATCTTAATGTGGCGTATCTCTTTCATAAAAAAATGTTTGGAAACGGTAAAGGTAAAAAAATTCTCGATAGCAAAACGGTTGTGGAAAACACCGCTTTCTGTAAGCTCCGTGTCAATAACCAACAACAACATATAGATGTGTTAACACAAAGCGTTCAACTTTTCTCGCCAAGCGTCTTCTATTTGGCGCCAAAACATAACCATTCACGAGATAGTAGAATAGTCGTAGCAACTCGTCTTAGGAGCAATTAAATAATTTTCACATTGATTGCGGATTAAATTTTATGATTGGGGAATAAACGCAAACTAGAGACATAACTTGACCATATTTTCACACCTTATCGACACGCACCGCAGGGTGGCAATTATATAACAGGGATTAACAATAGTGTCATCATTGAACCGTTATAAATTATCAAACAGTTCTAATCCATATCAGACGTCTGGGTTTTATCAAATATTGTACTTAAACATCGTTTTTGCATTCCGAAAACAAAAGTAAGAGTTCACAGTGTTTTTTTTTTCACATTTTTGGGACTGGTACCGGTACCGGTGGAATTGGGAAAATTTTCTTCTCAAATTGGGAAAAATAGCGTTGTTTTTACTCAAATTGGGAAAAAGGGTGTTATTTTAATAAGTATGTCAAAACAAACTCAATTTAATAAACATGTAACAGAATTCTTGCCGCGCTAAAGGTGGTTTCCAGATGGAAGAGTTACATATTGGACTTACCTACGACTTTGAACTTACCCGAATTTCGGCAAATCGTTGCAATAGTACGCGAATTATGTCAATAGCCGTTTCTTCAAAGGGACGTTACTTCGGATTTCCGGAAGGTAAACAATACAAGCGATAAAACAACTGATTTCTCGCGACGAAAAAGAGAGAGAAAAAAAAAGAATGCTGCATCATGATTTTGGGAATTTTTAACCTTTGAATTGGGAAAAAAACATACTTTTGGCGATTGGGAACGGGTCCGTTTTCCGGACCCGGTTTTATAGGGAAAAAAACACTGGTTCATAAAGCAAGCGTACATTCATCCGAGAATTTTTATGCGTCCCAGGACCCGCCGACGATATTTCTATGCGTCCTGTGGCGAAATTATGCGTACAGGACGCACGCCTAAAAAAATCACTGTTCCCTCCACAGTACTCTGTAAAACCTCTCAATGTTCTTTGTATGCTTCACATTGGAATATATAGTGGTTTAAGTCTTCAGTTTCCTGGCACTCACTACATAGTTTAGATTTGGTCCTATCTCTCCTTGCTTTATGGCTGTTTATGTTTGAATGGCCTGACAACAGTTGATTCAAAACACAAAAATTTGGTCTATCACCCTCCCCATAACAGTTTCTCTTTCCTGCCTCTTTAAACACATCTTATACATGATCCAACTTCTCAGACAACTGATACTTTCTATTCCACTTCTCTTTCATCTGGGCGAACACTAATGTCCGGGAATTGTCCGGGAAATGGGGGGTAGTGATGCTTATCCCTAATATCTCCACTTTGGGTGGTCAGAAATTAATAAAATTAGTATCAAATAAAATTTTAAGCTCCATTATAAAAGATTATTAAAAAATAATTTACTTTTTAAACGTTTTAGGGGTCCATTTATTTAGTTAATTTGTCCGGGAAATTCTCGGATTTTGTCCTGGATTTTGGACTAGTGGTGCGTTAACCCTAATATCTTAACTTCGGGTGGTCAGAAATTAATAAAATTAGTATCAAATAAAATTTTTAGCTCCATTCTAAAAGATGATTAAAAGATATTTTTCATTTTGAATAGTGTAGGGGTCCATTTCTGAAGTTAATTTGTCCGGGAAATTCCCGGTTGTGTCCTGGATGTTGGGGTTGTTGTGCATTTTCATAGTATCTCTGTTTGTGGTGATCACTAATTGATAATGATTGATATATACATGTATTAGAATTTTAAGTTCAGTTCTAAAAAATATAAAAAAAAATCTTTTCATACACCTCATTGAGGCAGTTCTAATGAGTACACACAACATGACTAATTTATAGAAGATCTCAAAGAATCTTTAATTACGACAAACATTGTAGAACTTGGTCAACGGTTTAACACATATATGCCTAGCGCCCCATTGTTGGGCTATTGGCAAACAGTGTAGATCTTGATCAAAGGTTTAACCCATATATGCCTTGAGTCCCACTTGGTACATTGGCAGATAGTGTAGATCCACTGGCAGATCAGATATTTAACCCAGATATTTAATCCATATATATCTAGCGTCCCATTTGTGGGACATAGTCAAACAGTGTAGAATCAAATGATCATACGCTGCAAAACGTGTCGTCTGATCTGGGCCGCAAAATGCTACATCTGATCTGGGTCTACACTATTTGCTTAAACAACGAGGAAATTTAACCGCATCCATTTCTTGCTAGCAATGAATTAGGTGTACGGACTTTGACGGACCATTATGATCAGTAGCTGCGCAAACCTTCGCGTCTGATCTGGGCCGCTAAGTGCGACGTCTGATCTCGGTCTACACTGTTTGCTTAATCAACGACGAAATTTAACCGCATCCATTTCTTGCTGGCAATGAATTAGATGTATGGACTTTGACTGATTTGACGGACCATGATGCTCAGACGCTGCAAAACTTGGCGTCTGATCTCGGCCGCATAATGCGACATCTGATCTGGTTCTATACTGTTTGCTTAAACCACGAAATTTAAGCGCATCCATTTCTTCATGACAATGAATTAGGTGTACGGACTTTGAGCGATTTTACGGGCCATTAGTTTTCTAACGAAATTAAAAATGTGTTAATTGCTTTAACTCATAAGTTGGCGTGTGCTGCTTACCTGGATTGAAATAGTAGAAAGACTTCATTCATACACTTGTAAAATCATAAAAATTCCAGTCTGGTGATTCTGCAAAATGCCTGAGTATATTGATAACATGATTTGCTGTGAAAATAGTAAGTGCAAAATATGGTTTTATAGAATATGTTTAGGTCTGAAGTCATCATCAAATCAATGGCAGTGTCCGTCTTGTGAGTAGCAACATGGGCGACATCATAGAAAGCTGTGTAATGGAAACCCATGTAAATCCAACTTTATACAGAGAAAAGTAGGATTTACAAGGGGTGTGCAGTCTTTCTTTCATTCTCACAAGTCGATATATTAAGGAAAACGAACCAATACCCCGGCATCCTGGATACAATCTGGGTTGTGGGTACTCATTAGAACTGCCTCACTGAGGTGTATAAATAGTTTTTTTATATTTTTTTTAGAATTGAACTTAAAATTTTAACATATATCAATTGTTATCAATAAGTGATCACCACAAACCGAGATATTATGAAAACGGACAACTACCGCAAGATCCAGGACACATTCGGGAAATTCCCGGACAAATCAACTTCAGAAATGGACCCCTAGAATATTCAAAATGAAAAATAATTTTTAACTAGCTTTTAAAATTGAGCTAAAATTTTTTTTATATACTAATTTTATTAATTTCTGACCACCTAAAGTCGAGATATTAGGGTTAACGCACCACTAGTCCAAAATCCAGGACAAAATCCGAGAATTTCCCGGACAAATTAACTAAATAAATGGACCCCTAAAACGTTTAAAAAGTAAATTATTTTTTAATAATCTTTTAGAATGGAGCTTAAAATTTTATTTGATACTAATTTTATTAATTTCTGACAACCCGAAGTGGAGATATTAGCGACAACACACCACTACCACCAATTTCCCGGACATTTCCCGGACATTAGTGTGCACCTTTCATCTGTTTCTTGATTTCCTGCACAGCTTCCTTCTTATCCATACTGATTGGCACCTCCACATTCTCTCCTGTCATCTCCATAGCCCCTTTTTGGGGGTATTTTTATTACTGGGTATTTTTGTTGTCGCGCCTGCTATTAGCATGGCGCAATATAGGCGACCAGTTTTCCATCCGTTCTGTCATCTGTCCGTTTGTCAATGCGTCAACATTTGCGACCACCCTAGCGTTCACCCTAGTGGTCAAGCTTATTTCTCAAGAACTTTAAGAGCGACTTGATACTTGGTACAAACTTGTATCTGGGGATGGCAACTTCAATGCAAGTATCCATATTTGCCCTTGACCTACATTTCATGGTTCACTGACTTCATAAAATGTTGCGACCAGTCGACCACCCTAGCTTTCACCCTAATGGTCAAGTTTATTTCTCAAGAAATATAAGAGCTTCCAGGGCATTCCTTTAAGAATAGACCTCTATTTACATGGGAGACAAAAATACTTTTGCAGGAGTTGCCTCACTGGAAGGTGTATCCATTCCCCTTAATTATCCTTGTTCTGTCTCCTTGTCTGAAGCTATGATATATGCTAGAAATAGAGCTTATCTCTTACTCTGAATACGCTAGAAATAGAGCTTATCTCTTACTCTGAATACAGTAGAAACACAGCTTACCTCTTATTCTGAATACAGTAGAAATAGAGCTTAACTCTTACTCTGAATACAGTAGAAACACAGCTTATCTCTTACTCTGAATACAGTAGAAACACAACTTATTTCTTACTCTGAATACAGTAGAAACACAGCTTATCCCCTACTCTGAATACAGTAGAAACACAGCTTATCTCTTACTCTGAATACAGTAGAAACACAGCTTACCTCTTATTCTGAATACAGTAGAAATAGAGCTTAACTCTTACTCTGAATACAGTAGAAACACAGCTTATCTCTTACTCTGAATACAGTAGAAACACAGCTTATCTCTTACTCTGAATACTGTAGAAACACAGCTTACCTCTTATTCTGAATACAGTAGAAATAGAGCTTAACTCTTACTCTGAATACAGTAGAAACACAGCTTATCTCTTACTCTGAATACAGTAGAAACACAGCTTATCTCTTACTCTGAATACAGTAGAAACACAGCTTATCTCTTACTCTGAATACAGTAGAAACACAGCTTATCTCTTACTCTGAATACAGTAGAAATAGAGCTTTTAAAACTCTTACTCTGAATACAGTAGAAACACAGCTTATCTCTTATTCTGAATACAGTAGAAACACAGCTTATCTCTTACTCTGAATACAGTAGAAATAGAGCTTAACTCTTACTCTGAATACAGTAGAAACACAGCTTATCTCTTATTCTGAATACAGTAGAAACACAGCTTATCTCTTACTCTGAATACAGTAGAAACACAGCTTATCTCTTACTCTGAATACAGTAGAAACACAGCTTATCTCTTACTCTGAATACAGTAGAAACACAGCTTATCTCTTACTCTGACAGGGCTTTAGATAAGGCTGCGTACCGCATAAATTAAGAAAATATTTGGGAGGATACTCCTTTTCTTCAAATCTGGTGCGTATCAGGTACGAAAAACAAATAAGCATTACGCATTTAATATTTTTCGAGAGCGTATTTTATTTTTTGTTTACAAAGTCAGAAAACGGCAGAGGATACCCGAATGAATTGAGTAGCGTCCCTTTTTTCGGTCAATGATTAAACCGCACCGAATATTGTAGTGTAAGCCGATCGGTAAATTGCAGAAACCTTGTCCTTGTTAGTGCGACTCCGAAAAACGGCGTACACCACCTCGATTACAATCGTTACAACACGTTCTAAACCGAAAGTAGCCTGAGTATTGACAAAACATGAGACAAGGACGACCTCCCAAACAGCCTACAAAAAGGGCTGAAAATAATTCAGAGACAATCCTTAAGTTATATGATCAGGAGCCTGTCTCTGCCGCACTTGTTGTAAAAAAAAAGTCCTGACATATTTTTGACCCAGTAACAGATTCTGACTGTAACATCGCCTATAAGGAAACACGATAGGTCCCACGATTGAATGGTGGAAGAAAATGAATATCCATGGACAATATATGATGAAATTGAGAATATGGTTTGGAAAAGGAATAAAAGTTTAAAGAATATGAGTTTCACTCCATATCTTTGACAATAAAGTGAAGCTAATATTCTAATTTCTTTTATTTCACCCCAAAAACCCTTTCACCACAATAATCAGTCATTTAGGTCCTGCTATCCTCTAAGAGAACTGAACCCCAAAAGCTAGATTTCTCGGTCAACATACTGCTCAGAAGAGATTTTGATATGGCATTGTTTTGACTGACTTGTGGCCAGGCTTACTGCTTGTTTTCTAATAGACACAGATATTGAAAATGTGTATCTACAAGAAAACGAACAGAACACCTGGCCACAAATCAGTCAATAAAAACATTGTGTCGTGCTGCCAAATAAAGTTTTTTGGTTTATTTGTCAGTACTCTTTAAAAATTTCTCATTACTCCTTTTTCAGCTCACCTGAGCCGAAGGCTCCAGGGGAGCTTATAGTATAGTGGCCCATTATTATTAGTGGGTCCTCCGACGTCCGTCCACACTTTTGAGCAGCTATATCTCTGCAGCCTGCAGGCTGATCTCAATCATTTCTCATCTGTAGCATGACTCTGGTGGGGCATTGATGACATAAGCTTTTTTAGCTCACCTGGGCCGAAGGCTCCAGGGGAGCTTATAGTATAGTGGGTCCTCCGTCGTCCGTCGTCCATCCACACTTTTGAGCAGCTATATCTCTGTATCCTGCAGGCTGATCTCAATCATTTCTCATCTGTAGCATGCCTCTGGTGGGGCATTGATGACATAAACTTTTTTTTGAAATCGCTCTTAAACTTTGGTTCCTATGGCAACCACAAGGTCCCATAGACTTACTATGGGAAAATGCTTGTCATCACCGTAGCGCCTTCAGTTTTGATCGGATCTTTCTGAAACTTATATGTAAGGTGGCTGTGGATAAAATCTCGGATGAGTTCGAAAACCGGCCAAGTCGGCCCATTTATCATAGAGTTACGTCCCTTTGATTGCTGAAAATGCCCATTTTCGACCTTGTCATCACCGTAGCCCCTTCAGTTTTGATCGGATCTTTCTAAAACTTATATGTATTGTGGCTGGGGATAAGACCTTGGATGAGTTCGAAAACCGGCCAAGTCCGCCGATTTATCATAGAGTTACGTCCCTTTGATTGCTGAAAATGCCGATTTTTGACCTTGTCATCACCGTAGCGCCTTCAGTTTTGATCGGATCTTTCTGAAACTTATATGTAAGGTGGCTGTGGATAAAATCTCGGATGAGTTCGAAAACCGGCCAAGTCGGCCCATTTATCATAGAGTTACCTCCCTTTGATTGCTGAAAATGCCCATTTTCGACCTTGTCATCACCGTAGCCCCTTCAGTTTTGATCGGATCTTTCTAAAACTTATATGTATTGTGGCTGGGGATAAGACCTCGGATGAGTTCGAAAACCGGCCAAGTCCGCCGATTTATCATAGAGTTAAGTCCCTTTGATTGCTGAAAATGCCGATTTTTGACCTTGTCATCACCGTAGCGCCTTCAGTTTTGATCGGATCTTTCTGAAACTTATATGTAAGGTGGCTGTGGATAAAATCTCGGATGAGTTCGAAAACTGGTCAAGTCGGCCCATTTATCATAGAGTTACGTCCCTTTGATTGCTGAAAATGCCCATTTTCGACCTTGTCATCACCGTAGCCCCTTCAGTTTTGATCGGATCTTTCTAAAACTTATATGTATTGTGGCTGGGGATAAGACCTCGGATGAGTTCGAAAACCGGCCAAGTCCGCCGATTTATCATAGAGTTACGTCCCTTTGATTGCTGAAAATGCCGATTTTTGACCTTGTCATCACCGTAGCGCCTTCAGTTTTGATCGGATCTTTCTGAAACTTATATGTAAGGTGGCTGTGGATAAAATCTCGGATGAGTTCGAAAACTGACCAAGTCGGCCCTTTTATCGTAGAGTAACGTCCCTTTGATTGCTGAAAATGCTGATTTTTGACCTTGTCATCACTGTAGCCCTTTCAGTTTTGATCGAATCTTTCTGAAACTTATATGTAAAGTGGCTGGGGATAAAATCTCAGATGAGTTCGAAAACCTGCCAAGTTGGTCCATTTATCACAGAGTAACGTCCCTTTGATTGCTGAAAATCCGATTTTTGACCTTGTCATCACCGTAGCCCTTTCAGTTTTGATCGGATCTTTCTGAAACTTATATGTAAGGTGGCTGGGGATAAAGCCTCAGATGAGTTCACATACCGGCAAAGGTGGCCTATTTATCATAGAGTTAGGTCCCTTTGATTGCTGAAAATGTTGATTTTTGACCTTGTCAACACTGTAGCCCCTTCAGTTTTGATCGGATCTTTTTGAAACTTATATGTAAGGTGGCTGGGGATAAAACCTCGGATGAGTTCGAAAACCGGCCAAGTTGCCCCTTTAACTATATAGTTATGTCCCTTTGATGGCTGAAAATGTCGATTTTTTACCTTGTCATCACCGTAGCCCCTTCAGTTTTGATCGAATCTTTCTGAACCTATATGTAAGGTGACTGGAGATAAAACCTAGGATGAGTTTGAATACCGGACAAGTTGGCCCATTTATCATTGATTTACGTCCCCTTGATTGCTGAAAATGCCGATTTTTGACCTTGTCATCACCATAGCCCCTTCAGTTTTGATCGGATCTTTCTGAAACTTATATGTAAGGTGGCTGGGGATAAAATCTTGGATGAGTTCGAAAACAGGCCAAGTCAGCCCATTTATCGTAGAGTTATGTCCCTTTGATGGCTGAAAATGTTGATTTTTGACCTTGTCATTACCGTAGCCCCTTCAGTTTTGATCGGATTTTTCTGAAACTTATATGTAAGGTGGCTGGGGATGAAACCTCGGATGAGTTGGAAAACTGGCCAAGTCGGCTCATTTATTTTAGAGTAACATCCCTTTGATTGCTAAAAATGCCAAATTTTGACCTTGTCATCACCGTAGCCCCTTCAGTTTTGATCGGATCTTTCTGAAACTTATATGTGAGGTGGCTGGGAATAAAATCTTGGATGAGTTTGAATACTGGCCAAGTCTGATCGGATCTTTCTGAAACTTACATGTAAGGTGGCTGGGAATAAAACCTCAGGTGAGGTCGAATACCGGCCAAGTCGGCACATTTATCATAGAGTGATGTGCCTTTGATTGCTGAAAATGCCTATTTTCGACATTGTCATCACTGCTGCCCCTTTAGTTTTGAACGGATCTTCATGAAACTTACAAACAAGGAAGTCAGGCAGAAAGCTTGGAGGAGTTTGAAAACTCTTGTTTTTGAACTTGTCATCACCATAGCCACTTCAGTTTAGATCGGATCTTCTTAGCAAGTCAGGAATAAAAGCTTGAATGAGTTTGAAAACCGGTGAGGTCAGCCTGTTTATCATAGAGTTACATTCTACTTGATTTTCAGAAAATGCTTACCCTGTCATCACCATGTCCTCCCATAAAGCCTCCAGTAAAGGTTGGCACTTCCTTAAACTTTGAATCTGTTAGCTCAGGTGAGCGATACAGGACCAAGCTAGCTTGGTCCTCTTGTTTTTAAATGGCATGAAATTTTGGTTGCTATGGCAATCACAAGGTGTCATAGACTTGCAATTGGAAAATGCTTGTCATCACCGTAGCCCCTTCAGTTTGGATCGGATCTTTCTGAAACTTATATATAAGGTGGCTGCGGATAAAACCTCGGATGAGTTCGAAAACCGGCAAAGTTGGCACATTTATCATAGAGTTACATCCCTTTGATTGCTGAAAATGCTGATTTTTGACCTTGTCATCACCGTAGCCCTTTCAGTTTTGATCGGATCTTTCTGAAACTTATATGTAAGGTGGCTGGGGATAAAACCTTGGTTGAGTTCGAATACCAGCCAAGGTGCCTATTTATCATAGAGTTAGGTCCCTTTGATTGCTGAAAATGTTGATTTTTGACCTTGTCATCACTGTAGCCCCTTCAGTTTTGATCGGATCTTTCTGAAACTTATATGTAAGGTGGCTGGGGATAAAACCTCGGATGAGTTCGAAAACCGGCCAAGTCGCCTCATTTACTATTTAGTTATGTTCCTTTGATGGCTGAAAATGTCCATTTTTAGCTCACCGGAACTTTTGTTCCGGTAAGCTATTCTACCACCCCCGGCGTCGGCGTCCACAAATGTTAAAGTTTTGCGTTAAAGTTTTTAGAAGCTCATTTCTTTTTTATGCCTACATGGATTGAGTTTATATTTGGTATGCTGTTAGATACTGGTCTATAGTTTTTATTTGCAATATCAGCAGCCATATCCGTGACCTTGGGGTCAAGGTGACAGACTTAGAATTCTAATTTTCAAGTTTTTGTGTTAAAGTTTTTAGGAGTTCATTACTACTTTACCTTCAGATGGATTTAGTTCATACTTTATCTCAATTATTATGCAGCAGCATCAGCTCACATGACTGTAACCTTGGGTCAAGGCCACATACTTTGAATTTTTATGGTAATTATGGTAATTTCTTTGTTTTATCATAACTTTGGAGCCGTTTCAGATAGAGCCCTCATATTTAGCATGTGGGTTCCTTGTGACATTACCTTCCCACACCATGACCGTAACCATGGGGACGGGGTCAAGGCCACATACTTTGAATTATTATTGTAATTATGGTATTTTTTTATTTTATCATAACTTTTGAACCGTTTGAGATAGAGCCTTTATATTTGGCATGTATGTTCCTTGTGACATTGTCTTCCCACTCGTACAAAAAAATTGACCTTGACCCTTGACCATTTGACCTACTTATCATAACTTTTTAATCGTTTGAGATAGAGCCTTCATATTTGGCATGTATGTTCCTTGTGACATTGTCTTCCCACTCGTACAAAAAAAATTGACCTGTGCCCTTGACCTTTTGACCTACTTATCATAACTTTTTAACCGTTTGAGATAGAGCCTTCATATTTGGCATGTAGGTTCCTTGTGGCATTCCCTTTCCACTCATACAAAACATTTTGACCTGAGACCTTGCCCCTGGACCTTTGACCTACTTTGTCATAATTTTTTAACTATTTGAGATAGAAACTTCATATTTGGCATGTAGGTTCCTTGTGACATTGCCTTACCGCTCATACAAAAATAATACCTGTGACCTACTTTATTATAACTTGTGATATTCCTTTTCCACTCATACAAGAAAAAAATTGACCTGTGACCTTGACCCTGGACTTTTGACCTACTTTTTCATATTTTTTTTAACTATTTGAGATAGAGACTTCCTATTTGGCATGTAGTTTCCTTGTGACATTGCCTTACTACTCATACAAAAAAAATATCTGTGACCTTGACCTTTGACCTACTTTGTCATAACTTTATAACCGTTTGAGATAGAGCCTTCATATTTGGCATATAAGTTCCTTGTGACATCACCTTTCCACTCATTCAATTTTTTTTACCTTTGACCTACTTTATCATAACTTCGTAACCATTTGAGGTAGAACCTTCATACTTGGTATATAAGTTCCTATATTTTCAACAGATTTTAATTAATTTGATTTGCTAGAGTGTGTAGTCATGTAACTGACTTCAACACTCGTAATAAATTATTAACGGCTAAACTCCTTAATCAGGGTTATCGGTACCATAAACTACGCAAAGCCTTTTCAAAATTTTATAGACGCCATTCTGATTTAATTTCAAAATTCAATATTGGACTTAAATCTCTTCTGCAACAAGGTCTATCGGAACCCGAATTTTATGGTGACTTAGTATATAAATTCAGAAAAATATATAACCGCAATGACTTCAGCACCCAATTTCGTAAAATCATTCTTCGATATAAAAAGATTGGGTACAACATGGATATTATACGACAGACTGCATGCATGGTAGTTAACCCAATCACGGTTGGCAACTTTGCTTCCCTCTTTAATTGCACGCCGGTGGAAAATTATAGAGATAATGTTGGTTGGTGCCTGATGCTCTGTCTCTGGTCGGGCTCATCGGAGTCTAGCTGTTGGTTTTCTTTTGCTCCAGCATTTCAGTGGTTTCTTGCTGTCGAGTCCTCACCGTTGTCTCACCTCTGTGGTTCTTTGATTTTTGTGTTCACGGAGATGTTGCACTGATGAGTTAGGAGGCCTTCATGCGGACTGAACAAATTATTTGTCTAAATCGCAACGGAAGTAAGGGCGAGGATTGCGGCCACATAAAATCAATTTAAGCCCCCCAGTGGAAATCTTCCACTGACCGTTCCAAGGCGGCTCTTCTGTGGCGATTTACTTATGTTGTTGTTTGTTACTTACTGTGTGTATCACTTGTGTCTTTTGGTTTTGGATGGCCATATGGCCATTTTGTGGGAAAGTAACTGTCCTTATGGCCTTCCATTGTTTAGGTTTCCATTATGGTCTGGTCGCTTGATGTTTGTATTTCTTTCCCTTTGGTGTCTTTTATGGGTGGAGTAAGTTAATTGTATCAATCTCTGATCTTTGTTTTACTTCTACTTTAATAGAACTTCACACAAATGTTGCTCATGATAATATCTCGAGCGGGTCAGGGTTTCAAGTTCAAGGTCACTGTGGCTACTTTTAGAAAAAGTTTGTTATCGCTCTAGCGCCTACATTTTTCATCAGATTTTAATATAACTTCACACAAATGCTGCATATGATAATATAATAATAAACACTCAAAAATTTTCACCTGTGACCTTGACCTGTGACCTACTTTATTATAAATTTCTCAACATTTGAGATAGAGCCTTCATATTTGGCATGTATGTTTCTTGTGACATTCCCTTTCCACTCAAACAAACAATTTTGACCAGTGACCTTGGCCCTGGACTTTTGACCTACTTTTACATAATTTTTTAACTATTAAAGATACAGACTTCATATTTGGCATGTAGGTTCCTTGTGACATTGCCTTACCACTCATACAAAAAAAATACCTGTGACCTTGACATTTGACCTACTTTATCATAATTTTCTTACCATTGGAGATAGAGCATTCATATTTGGCATGTATGTTCCTAGTGTCATTGCCTTACCACTTATACAAATTGTTTTTACCTGTGACCTTGACCTTTGACCTTTTGACCTACTTATCATTACTTTCTAATCATTTGAGGTAGAACCTTCATATTTGGCATGTATTTTCCTTGTGACATTGCCTTTCCACTTATACAAAAAACTTTACCTGTGACCTTGACGTTTGACCTAATTAGGGCCCCGCACTGAAAGTGTGGGTGCCCTATAGTAATCACTCTGTCCATCTGTCTGTCTGTCTGTCCGTCCGTCCATCTGTCCGTCCACAAATTTTCCTACTCCTCTGATAGCGCTGCCGGGGCCCTAGTCAGTTTCACTGACAGCTCTAGTTTATCATAATTTCATAACCATTTGACATACAGCCATCATATTTAGCATGTAGGTTCTTTGAGACATCACCTTTCCACTCATACAAATTTATTTTACCTGTGACCTTGACTTTTGACCTACTTAATCATAACTTCGTAACCATTTGAGGTAGAGCCTTCATATTTGGCATGTGAGTTCCTTGTGACATTGTGTTTCCAATCATATAAAAAATTTTGACCTGTGACCTTGACCATGGACCTTTTACCTACTTTGTCATATCTTTTTAACCATTTGAGATAGAACCTTCAGATTTGGCATATAGTTTCCTTGTGACATCGCCTTACCACTCATACAAAAAACTTTGACCTGTCACCTTGACCCTGGACCTTTGACCTACTTTATCAATTCATAAATATTTAACCATTTCACATAGTCTTCATATTTGGCATGTAGGTTCCTTGTCACAATGCCTTCCCACTCATGCAAAAAATTTTGATCTTTGACTTTGACCCTTGACCTGCAACCTACTTTATCATAACGTTCTGTTTTAGCTTTCTTACTTGATATGTAGGTTGCATGTCACATTGCCTTCCCATTCTTTTATAAAATTTTGACCTGTAACCTTGATCCTGGTCCTGTGATCTACTTTTTTGATAACTTCTTGACCATTTGAAATAGAGCCTTTATACAAGTTTGGCAAGTTTTGATTTGTTGATTCATGTCTAAGGGTTAAATGGAATTAAAAGTGATACTAATGAGTCAAACTTGAATCATACGTGAGCCCCAAATATTGATATAGCACTGGATTCTTTCTTAGTGACTTTGTTTCTATTATGAGCCTGAAAATTTGACTTTGCACGACTAGTCAAAGCGCGACTTCCGATGAGCTACCCTGTCCGGCGACAGGACTTGTTGACCTTGTCATCACCGTAGCCCCTTCAGTTTTAATCGGATCTTTCTGAAACTTATATGTAAGGTGACTTAGGATAAAACCTAGGATGAGTTCGAATACCGGCCAAGTTGGCCCATTTATCATAGATTTACGTCCCTTTAATTCCTGAAAATGCTGATTTTTGACCTTGTCATCACCATAGCCCCTTCATTTTGATCGGATCTTTCTGAAACTTATTTGTAAGGTGGCTTGGGATAAACTCGGAAGAGTTCAGAAACATGCCAAGTCAGCCCATTTATCGTAGAGTTATGTCCCTTTGATGGCTGAAAATGTTGATTTTTGACCTTGTCATCACCGAAGCCCCTTCAGTTTTGATAGGATTTTTCTGAAACTCAAATGTAAGGTGGCTGGGGATGAAACCTCGGATGAGTTCGAAAACTGGCCAAGTCGGCCCATTTATCTGAGTAACATCCCTTTGATTGCTAAAAATGCCAAATTTTGACCTTGTCATCACCGTAGCCCCTTCAGTTTTGATCGGATCTTTCTGAAACTTATATGTAAGGTGGCTGGGAATCAAACCTTGGATGAGTTTGAATACTGGCAAAGTCGGCACATTTATCATAGAGTTATGTGCTTTTGATTGTTTAAAAATGCCTATTTTCGACCTTGTTAGCACTGCTGCCCCTTCAGTTTTGATCGGATCTTCATGAAACTTACAAACAAATAAGACAGGCAGAAAAGCTCTGAGAAATTTGAAAACTTGTGAGGTTTGCCTATTTGTCACAGAGTAACATCCCTTTGATTGCAGCAGTTAATTGCTTATTTTTGAACTTGTCATCACCATAACCCCATCAGTTTATATCGGATCTTCATAGCAAGTCAGGAATAATTTGATTTGTTTGATTTGATTTGAGGTTTAACGTCCCCGTCAACACTTTAAAGGTCATTTTGGAGACGTTGCTTCCAATTTTGTGGGACTTTTACCCGACATTGAGATGAAATGACATCTCAAGCCCTGTCGCCCAATGAAACCAATAGGGTTTATTTGCATGGGCGGTCCGCCTCGCACCGCGGTTCCTGGACAGGCTTAGATCCTCTAAGCGGTTTACCAGTACTAGTGTGAGGGCCGGATTCAGCTCTGCGTGGAAGCATCATGCAGCCCATATATTTCTTCAAGCCCCTATGGGCGGGGGCTGAAAGTCAGGAATAAAAGCTTGAATGAGTTTGAAAACTGGTGAGGTCAGCCTATTTATCATAGAGTTACATACTACTTGATTTGCAGAAATTGCTTACCCTGTCAACAGCATGTCCTTCCATTAATCCTTCAGTAAAGGTTGGCACTTCCTGAAACTTTGAATCTGTTAGCTCAGGTGAGCGATACAGGACCAGCTTGGTCCTCTTGTTTTAAAAAAGACGAGTACTGTACTCATTGGAAAAAAATATATATCTAAAGCCCTGCTCTGAATACAGTAGAAACACAGCTTATCTCTTACTCTGAATCCGGTAGAAGCACAGCTTATCTCCTACTCTGAATATAGTAGAAACACAGATTATAAGGGCAATCCACGTGACGTCACTTCCGCTTGGGTCCACCATTTTCGGAGGTGTAAACAAAGGTATTCTGCTATATGACCTTACCAAATGCGCACAAGAAATATTTTAAATCAGTCTCAAACCTCTGACAGAGACTTACTCTAAACCATTGTTTCGTATACCATATTCGCCCTAATTACCGCACAGTGCGCGTAGTTTTTTTCAAAATTGTGTCAACAAATCGTGGTGAAAAATCGACCTATTAAGCGCACACAAATCATTTGGGTAACTGTCTTGGCAGCTGAACTGTCTTGTTCCCCGCTTCACTGTTGTAAAAATAAAGGTAAGTTTTTTATAGATTTCCCGTGAAAGCACCAATGGGAGGTTACTGTAAGGTGTGCGCTTATGCATATTTTTTCAAAAATAGCTTTGGTGTGCGCTTATAGGAGCATGTGCGGTAATTAGGGCGAATACGGTATTTCCTTTTAATTCTGGTGATTGTGAATAAAAAAATCAGACACATTTTGCTTTTAAAACTGTTTGAAAATGATCAAATTATAGGGATAAAAACTGAAGCTTTCACCTCCACCAAATGAGTAAAATGGCGGGAAAGATAACTGTTCTTTGTTTCGTTTTACTGAAGAGTTCCCTGCCGACTGTCCTTATCTCCTACTCGGAATACAGTACTTGGAAACACAGCTTATCTCTTACTCTGAATATGGTAGAAACACAGCTTATCTCTTACTCTGAATATGGTAGAAACACAGCTAATTTCCTACTCTGAATACAGTAGAAACACAGCTTTATATCTCTTATTCTGAATACGGTAGAAACACAGCTTATCTCTTATTCTGAATACAGTAGAAACACAGCTTATCTCTTACTCTGAATTCGGTAGAAACACAGCTTATCTCTTACTCTGAATATGATAGAAACACAGCTTATCTCCTACTCTGACTACCGTAGAAACACAACTTAACTCTTACTCTGAATATGGTAGAAACAGAGCTTATCTCTTAATCTGAATATGGTAGAAACACAGCTTATCTCTTACTCTGAATATAGTAGAAACACAGCTTATCTCTTACTTTGAATCCGGTAGAAGCACAGCTTATCTCCTACTCTGAATATAGTAGAAACACAGATTATAAGGGCAATCCGCATGACGTCACTTCCGCTTGGGTCCACCATTTTTGGAGGTGTAAACAAACGTATTCTGCTACATGTATATGACCTTACCAAATGCGCACAAGAAATATTTAAAATCAGTCTCAAACCTCTGACAGAGACTCACTCTTTACCATTGTTTCTTATATTTCCTTTTAATTCTGGTGATTGTCAATAAAAATTCAGACACATTTTGCTTTTAAAACTGTTTGAAAATGATCAAATGATAGCGATAAAAACCGAAGCTTTCACGTCCACCAAATGAGTAAAATGGCGGGAAAGATAACTGTTCTTTGTTTCTTTTTACTGAAGAGTTCCCTGCCGACTGTCCTTATCTCCTACTCGGAATACAGTACTTAGAAACACAGCTTATCTCTTACTCTGAATATGGTAGAAACACAGCTTATCTCTTACTCTGAATATGGTAGAAACACAGCGTATCTCCTACTCTGAATACAGTAGAGCACAGCTTATCTCTTATTCTGAATACGGTAGAAACACAGCTTATCTCTTATTCTGAATATGGTAGAAACACAGCTTATTTCTTACTCTGAATACGGTAGAAACACAGCTTATCTCTTACTCTGAATACGGTAGAAAGACAGCTTAGCTCTTACTCTGAATACGGTAGAAACATAGCTTATCTCTTACTCTGAATACGATAGAAACACAGCTTATCTCTTACTCTGAATATGGTAGAAACACAGATTAACTCCTGCTCTGACTACCGTAGAAACACAACTTAACTATTACTCTGAATATGGTAGAAACACAGCTTATCTCTTATTCTGAATATGGTAGAAACACAGCTTATCTCTTAATCTCAGGATTCTTTATTTTTCAGGCCCATAGATGAGTTCCATCCAAGAGCTAGTAGTATCTCAGCTATTGACAAAGGATCTGTGCACAAGATCTGTTCAGGTCAGGTAGTTCTTACACTAGCTACTGCAGTAAAAGAACTTGTGGAGAACAGTGTGGATGCCATGGCAACAATTGTTGGTAAGAAAATGAGGCTTAAGGCAAGTGGAAACATCTGTTTGAATATTTTCTTTTTCGACCAAATAAATGTGCCGTGGGTTCGAGCCTCGCTTGGGTCACATGTCAGATGCCAAGCTCTGCAACTAGCTTTTTTTGCAAAATACAGCCAGTCTTCAATAGAAATAACTTTGGGACCATGAAGTTTCTGATAGGGGTAGTTTTAACTACAGAGATTTGATGAGTAATTTTAACTACAGAGATTTAATGAGTAATTTTAACTTCAGAGATTTGATGAGTAATTTCAACTACAGAGATTTAATGAGTAATTTTAACTACAAAGATTTGATGAGTAATTTTAACTACAGAGATTTCATCATAGTGACAGGCCATGAGGCAAAATGGGGATGAATTCAGGATAATATTATGTTTTTATGCAACTCTAATGAGTACACACAACATTCCAGTAAAGAGTAGTACACACAACTTAGCTTTTCAATATAAAATCAGGTAAACCTCCCTAAAATACACTAAATATATGTGAATCTGGATTTAGGGGAGGAATTCTCTAGGGACTCAAATTAACCAAGGTAAATGAGCCATCCATCCAGACGCCCAGGTTATAAACTTTTTATGCCCCCGCATCGGATGATGCCGGGGGCATAGAGTTTTTCGGTTTTCCGTCCGTGTGTACGTGCGTACGGGTGTCCGAATGTACGTCCTTCTGTACGAAAGTGTGTACTTACGTACGTACATGTACGTAATCCTGTTAGACTCAGGTTAAGGTTTTTGTACAAGGTAGAACTTGAGGTCATATTTTCCAAACCATACAATAGATTTGGTTTATATTTAGTATGATGATAGATATAGGTCCAAAGTTTTATTCAGCAATACCCCCACCCATACCCATAACCTCAAGGTCAAGGTCACGAACTTAGAAATTTCTAACGTTTAAGACCCAGGTTAAGATATTTGTACCAGGTAGAACTTGAGCTCATATTTTCATAACCATACAATGAATTTGGTTTATATTTACTGTGATGATACATATAGGTCCAATGGTGTATTCAGCAATACCCCCACCCATAGCCATGACCTCAAGGTCAAGGTCACAGAATTAGAAAATTTTTAATGTTTAAGACTTTGGTTAAGGTATTTGTACCACCTATTTCAATATAACTTCACACATATGTTCCTTATAAAAATATCTCGTGCAAGTTCGACTTTTAAGGTCATGGCCTCAAGGACAAGGTCACAGTGGCTATTTTTAGAAAAACTTTGTCATTGCTCTAGCGCCTACATTTCTTCACTGATTTCAATATAACTTCACACAAATATTCCTTATGACAATATCTTGAGCGAGTTCGACTTTCAAGGACATCACCTCAAGGTCAAGGTCACTGTGGCTATTTTTAGAAAAACTATGTCATCACTCTAGCGCCTACATTTCTTCCCCAATTTCAATATAACTTCACACAAATGTTCCTTATGACAATATCTCGAGCTATTTTGACTTTCAAGCTGACGGTCACTGTGGCTATTTTTAGAAAAACTTTGTCATCGCTCGAGTGCTAACATTTCTTGACTAATTTCAATATAACTTCACACAAATGTTCCTTATGACAATATCTCTAGCGAGTTCCACTTTCAAGGTCAAGGTCACTGTTGCTATTTTTAGAAAAACTTTGTCATCCCTCTAGCGCTTACATTTCTTCACCGATTTCAATATAACTTCACACAAATGTTCCTTATGACAATATCTCGACTTTCAAGGTCAAGGTCACCATGGCTATTTTTAGAAAAACTTTGTCATCATGCTCTAGTTTATATTATATTTTTGAGAGCTCATATTTCTTGAACCATGTGATGGATTTGCTACATATTTGGAATGATGATAGATACATGTCAGAAGTTTCATTCAGCCATAACCCCGCCCCTGCCGCATGACCTTAAGGTGATGGGGGGGGGGTCGAGGTAGGTCCCTGGGCGGGGGCATTTGTGTTGTTTTGACACATTTCTAGTTTAATTCTCATCTCACTTGACCATGAAATTTATCCTGCTCATAGATTTTAAATGGCATCACATGTTGCCATTTTAAAACTAACAAGCAGGATAAATGAAATTCTGTGCTTATCTGAGGCTTTTTTTATTAGTTATCAGCATAACAAATTTCATGCTCAGCTGAGTTGAGCTTGAAAAATGTTTTAAACCTGGGGGCCAGTTACTGAAGTTTCAGAGTACAGTGAAACTTCACTATTAAAACCACCTAAATTTAAGAGTAATTCTGCTTTAAAAAAACTTACGTTGAAGGCTGGACCGAACCTTTCTTTGTTTTTTTTCTGCCCACAGTGTCCTCTGGTCAGGGACCACCTTTGGCACTGTTCAAAAATGGTCTTTTAAGACCACTTTTGAACAGTCCCAAAGGTGGTCTTAACCCTTATCTTGCTGTTCACGACAACCCCTATCTTTGCAAACAGTGTAGATCCAGATCAGATGGCTTCTGAAGAAGCCATCTGATCAGGATCTACACTGTTTGGCATTCTATTTATGAATATGTAGCAATAAATTACATCAAGTAATTTGATTGGTTAATAGACAGAAATGGGTGTGGCTTAAATGAATATTCAGCAAGATAAAGGTTAATATAGGAAATTTTACTGTACTTGTGTTTTATCCTCCAAAAATGGCAGACCAGTCACCACAGTGGAAATGACACCACAAGGATACTGTCTGTTCTGTTGCAGAAATAAAGTTACGAGAACATGGCAGTGAGAGTATTGAAGTCAGTGATAATGGCGTTGGTGTACAAGAGGAAAACTTCCAAGGCCTCAGTGAGTAGATTAACCCTTCTCTTGCTGAATATTGAGTTTAGCCACACCCATTTCTGACTTTGAACCAATCAGATTACTTGATGGAATATATTCCTGCAAATTCATAAATTGAATGTCAAACAGTGCAGATAATGATCAGATGGCTTCTTCAGAAGCCATCTGATCTGGATCTACACTGTTTCCAAAGAAAAGGGTTGTCCTGAACAGCATGATAAGAGTTAAGTTTTTCTTTGCTTGATGTTCAAGCTAGGGCATTTATGATAGTCTTATTATGTGTTTGTTTGAGTTTTATGTCCCAACAACACCTAAGGTCATACGGAGATGGGACCTCATCCAGGGTTCGCGCTAGGATTTTTTTTTCTTTCGCCATCACTTTCGCCAATTTAATTTTTTTTTGAGCCAAAATCTTAAAACTTGAGCCAGTTGGAGAAACTTCTTCGCAAAATGCAGAACATGGATAAAAAAGATCTGCTCTACAATTTTCTTTGGCACTTAAAAGGTTGAAGCTTAAATGCACAGACTGTCCTTCTGTGGCCTTTATGGACATCTGTAATGGGCTGTAGGTGCGCCTAAAGACGCCAGGTTTTTTTTATCAAATCAACACAGTCACGCGTCAAACCAGTCATCTATGCTGTCTGGCCGACAGATAGCTTAGCAAAATCCATAGACCAAAATCATTTAGATAGCTCGAGTTTTCCGACTTCAAGCGGCATTACCTTCTCTCCCTAAAATGCAACAAAACCTTGCTTAAATGCTTTTGTTTTTGCTCCAACAAGTAAGCGTTGTTAGGTCATGGAGGCTGCCATTTTGGTTGATCACATGATCACATTACCGTAAAAATTCGGCTATAAGACGAGGATTTTTCCCTCCAAAATGAGCCCCAAAAATGGCCCCGTCTTATAGCCGAGGTCATGGACTGCATGCTTTTTTTCGGCAATGTCCGGCGAAGACCAGACATACGGAAACAGCCGATCGGTGATTATTGAATTGATATAAAGCGCCGCCCACAAACCACCGCTACCATTTAGCTGCACAGGATTGGTAAATGTCGTCATCCGACACCAGCACCCCAACACGTATTTAAAGGCATTTATTCTGTAACAGTAAAACACACGGTGTGTTCATAATTGTTTTATTGCCCCCTGTGATATACTGACAATAGCAGATCAAAGGCGGCCCATAATAGGGTGATTAGAAGCTCTTGTTGAATCCCCTGACTGAGGCACTTAAGAGGAAAATCAATAATGTACACCAGTCAACAGTAAGTAATTTATTGATTTTCCCCAAGGAGGCCCCTTACCTGTTGAAGACAGAGGACTTGTCTTCAGTCAGCTCTGAGGGCTACATAATATTATGTAATGAAATGATAGTCCTCAATAATCAAGAATAAATGCCTTTAATGTCATTGTGTGTATCTATTTCATTTAAAAAACGTCAGGAACAGGCTAGAAAATATTTTCTCGATAGCCAAACGGTTGTAAATAGAGGTGGATAGAAAACCAGCGCTTTGCACAGCTTCCGAATTATCCACAGAAGCTCTGTGTCAATAACCAAAACCAGCGTTTGACTTTTCCGGCACAGCGCCTGCTATTTGGCGCCAAAACATAACCATACATAGATCGTAGAAAAGTCCATTTTTATTACCGTTAGATGTAGCTAATTGTCTGAGGAGCGATTAAATCATTTTCACATTGATTGTGGATTAAATTTTATGATTGACATAACTTGACCATATTTTCACACCTTATCGACACGCACAGCAGGGTGGCAATTAAAAGGGATTAACAATAGTGTCAAACTTGAACCGTAATAAATACACAAATGGTTTGTCTTTGAATTGACAGTGCAGCAATTATTGCGATTTACTTACTGGTATAGTTTTACCGGATTTAAGGTCTGACAGTTATAGACGATTTTTTTTTTGCACTTGTCCGACCGGGCGTCATAAGGTCAAAGTGCAGTTGCCCGGTCAGCCGGGAAATGGATTTGTCAGTCCTGTCGTCTATTAAATAGGTGGAAGAAAAGGTGTAAAATACGCGTTTCAGTAAACGGCTTAAGTCGGCAATAACCGGGATCGGACTTCTTTTTCTTTTTTATAGGTTTTTTTTTTCGCCACTAGTTTTCGCCAAATGACATAGATTTGCGCCAGATTTATTTTCTTTTCGCATTTGGCGACTTTGGCGACCGCTAGTGCGAACCCTGCTCATCCGAAAGTCCGGAGAAACCCGGGATCGAACACACTAACCCTGGTTTATGAGGTGAGTAGCAAAAACACTACACTACGGAGGCTTCAAATAGTCTTACTATAGCCAGCTCTAGGTGACAGGGAAAAGTGATTTCATTTGTCCATCATTTTGTATGGCCCCCATCCATAGGGGCTTGAAGAAATATATGGGCTGCATGATGCTTCCACGCAGAGCTGAATCCGGCCCGCACACTAGTACTGGTATACCGCTTAGAGGATCTAAGCATGTCCAGGAACCGTGGTGCGAGGCGGACCGTCCATGCTAATAAACCCTATTGGTTTCATTGGGCGACAGGGCTTGAGATGTCATTTCATCTCAATGTGGGGTAAAAATCCCACAAAATTGGAAGCAACGTCTCCAAAATGACCTTTAAAGTGTTGACGGGGACGTTAAACCTCAAATCAAACAAACAAAATCATCATTTTGTTAAATTATTTAAGACTGGAGTAATATTTGAGTCCTGTTTATGTCCATTTGTTGTTGGACATTTGTCATTTGTCAATGCATCAACATTTTCAACAACTCTAGCATTTGCCCTAATATTCATTACAATAACTGTTCTTCTGGGGCCAGTTGTTCAAAGCATTGTCAGCTTAACGAGCTCGTTAGTGGTCACATTGTTAACTCTTCTAGCAAGTACAATATCGTAAATTTTGGTATTTTTGCTGAAAAAATGTGAGCAGCTTATGCGTCCGCAAAAGCTGCTCATTTTTTCAGCAAAAATTTCAGCATATTTGCCATATTTAATGATCAAAGTTTTAACGATACGTTAACTAACGACATCGTTAGTTTTGAACAACTGGCCCCTGATGGTCTACCTTGAGTAGTGAAACCGAGTAAGAAAAACACTTTACAGGCACATTTCATTTTAATTTCTGTATGACTTATTTACTGTATTTAGAATAACCATATATATTGGGGTAGACAAGCCTGGCTCTGAGGTTATATAAAGTTTTCCAGGCTCAACTCTTTTGAGCATGAAATGTCCTGCTCATAAATTTTAAAATGCCAACAATTTTGACATTTTAATATTTATTAGCATGACAAATACCATCCTGTACGGACACAAATATGACAAATTCCTCAAATGTTGGTATTTTTATAATAGATAGCACTATCATTTTCAATCTGAATTGAGTTTAGCATGAAAATGAAAAAGTTTTATAACCTCTTGCCTGATTAAACTGAAAAATGTGGCTTCTCATCAGGGTCTAAACTGTTTGCCACTCATCCAGCTAATTTTAGACACTCCTCTAGCATAAGTAGCACAAATATCGTTAAGTGTCTAAATACTTAGAGCATTCACCTTATTTGCATTATCTGCTGGTTCCTAGTCTGAAGGTTATCAGTGTTGGAAAAACAGGTAACCAGACCCCCTGACCTTTGCAAGGTCAGGGGGGTCTGGTTACCTGTTTTTCCAATATTGACAATATGCAAGCTGGGATCCAGCAAATAATGCAAATATGGTGAATGGTAATGTATTTAACCCATTGTATTCTTGTGGACTCTTCCATTGCTATATGTTGGACAAATCCATTTGTCATTTAAGGGGTGTCAGGCCTATTTTTTCGCCTTTATTCTATTTTTTTTGACGGAAAATTCTGTGTGCAAATAGTGCAACCCCTGATTAGACGCACTGATCTGGGCCTGCACTCAAGGTACCCCTTCAGGGGTTTCCCGCATGCAATAGGTTAAATAATGACAATGAAAATCTTCCTTTCTATTTAAGGTATGTGCAGTCGAACTTCGATGGCTCGAACCCCTTCGGGACCATGGAAATCTGTTCGAGACAGCGGAAGTTCGAGCCACTGTTGCATACTTCCAGAAAACATAACAGGGGTATTTTTGGACTTCTTTTCGGTGTTCTGTAACATAAACGTATGCTGTGTGTACTCATTAGAATTGCCTCATTGAGGCGATTCTAATGAGTACACACAGCATACATTTGCAAGATAAAAGTCGAAAATCTCCTTAATTATCCCACACTTTTATTTATGCAGAGGAATTCTATAGGGCTCAAAAATGGGTTCGACTCAGCCATGGTAAACGAGCCATCGGTGTTCGAGCCAGAACAGTGTAGACAAATAAGATGCCACAGAATGCAGTGTCTCATCAGGTTTTGCACTATTTAGCACTCATCTAAGTATTTACAGACACAACATCAGTTAGTAAATTGTACTGTTTTCAAACTTTTAACAAGTATGATATGGAGCTGAGGTGTCCTGATATTAGTATAAATAAAGTGTTTTGTGTTTTCAGCTCTAAAGCACCACACCTCCAAACTTCAAGACTTTGCGGATCTTACTAACGTTGACACCTTTGGTTTTAGAGGAGAAGCCTTGAGCTCATTATGTGCACTCGGGTAAAGTATAATCTCTGTGATCTAGTGTTTCTGTATTTATGTCCCTCCAAGAAGGGGAGGTGCACATTGTTTTTGGTGTGGACCCTTTCTTCATATGCGTCGGCGTGACACTTTCTTGTTTGCGAGATATTTCATGAACTACTGGATGGATTTCAATCAAATTTGCATGGATATAACATTGGGGCAGGATGAAGAACTGATTTGGTTTTGGTGACCTTGACCTTATTTTCAAGGTCATAACCATGCTTAATAGGTCAAATTTTGGCCAAATTTAGGTTGTGTGTAGTTTATGTATATCTCACGAACTACTGGGTGGATTCTAATCAGATTTGCATGGATATAACATTTGGTCAGGATGAAGATCTGATTAGGTTTTTGTGACCTTGACCTTATTTTCAAATTAAGCTTGTTTTGAAAGGGGTATGTGGTGGGGGGACATCTGTTTTCTCAGAAAACAAGTCTAGTTATTGTATGTATCCGGACAAATAGGCCTGAGCAAACAGTGTAGACCCATCTGAGACACCACAGAGTATAGCATCTCATCAGGGTCTTCACTGTTTGCCACTCATCCAGCTAGTTACAGACACAACATTAGGTAGTAAATTGTACTTGTACAAATATTTGAATCATAATGGTAAGAAGTATAGCTGTCTGGGGCCAGTTGTTCAAAACTAACGACGTTGTTAGTTAACAAATCATTAAAACTTTGATCATTAAATATCGCAAATATGCTAAAATTTTTGCTGAAAAAATGTGAGCAGCTTTTACGGATGCAAAAGCTGCATCACATTTTTCAGCAAAAAATACCAAAATTTTGCATATTAAACTTGTTAGAACAGTTAACATTATGACCACTAACCAGCTCATTAAGCTAACGATGCTTTGAACAACTGGCCCCAGGATGATTAGGGTAAATCCAGTATTTGAGAAAATAGACCGGTCAACACAATAAAGATCATGTAATGTGGTTGTTTAATGAATAAAACATGTTTTCTGGCTCAATGTTAGATTTAGGTCTGCAACAATACATTGACCTGACAATAGGAACATCAGAATAATCCACTCACCAAACAGTGGGTGTCATGGTACACTAATTATGACCATTTAATGGTATTTGTACAAACCTAGAAAGCATGTGCATATCTGGCATGCAGATACCGATATAGGTTTGTTTGAAACAAGTCTACAAAACTATATTGGTATACATGGGCATTCCAGATATGTACATGCTTTCTAGATTTGCACCATTAAATGGTCATAAAAAGTGTATCATGACACCCATTGTATGGTGAGTCAAGTAATCTATGTGTAGCACTGTGTAAGAAAACAGGCTTTGTCCTTTTATAAAACATATTTGTGATTTGAAAGCCAGTGAGCACAGCATTGTTACTTCTACCAGTTATCAAACAGGAAGTGCAGCAATAGAATGGCTGTGATTACGCTTGTGATTACGCTAGAAATAACAGAAAAAAAAAAACAACATGAAATATAGGCAAAAACCTTTCGAATTGTTTGCTCAAATGTATTTTCTTCATTATAAATCCCCTGCTGCGAAGGGGAGCAAGGATTATATGAATGGCCTTCGTCATATGGAGGCATATGTGTCCTATTAGCACTTTCTCCGGTGCCTATGGATTCTTTGTTTTCTTTGCACTTTGATTTTTACATTTGACCCATATCATACATAGAATCCAACAATTGGACATTTGTAGTACCTAGAGCTGGGTATCGCCAGAAAAAATGTATCGCAATACTATCGCGATACCAGACAGGCGATTCGATACAGTATCACGATACTTGCTTCGTACAGATTTGCTATGTTTTATTAGGTAAATTTGGACTTTTGTTGTAAAGTAATACTAACATGGATGGAAACAAATTTCCTGTTCAATAACAGTACCTTGACTTATTAAGCATATCCTTGTATGCAATAAAATAAAATGAGAAAGAACACTCAATTGTTTCCAAACAAGTGATTTAAATGCCATTTTGGTACATTCAATTATTGGTTCAGCATCCATTGTTTATGTTGGTAGCGACCACTTATATCAACAATAAAATGTAATACAACTTCGCAGGTCCATCGAATCTTATGGACCTATCCAAGACACACACCATCAACCACACAAACATCCATATACTTTTGAATAAATTTGAATGGCATAACTGAAAATACCAACATTTAAGTGTGACAAAGTTATGTAGCAAATGGGTCCATACTCAAGTCAGTCGACCATATCTGTTGGTTCAAGTAGTAACCATGTCCTGACAGATACACCAACCCTTTTTGTCGCGCCTGCTTTAGCAGGAAGACATAGGCGTGCAAGTTTCCGTCCGTCTGTCTGTCCATCCGTCCGTCATTCTGTCAACATTTTACACTGGATGTCTTGTCATCGCAACTCCTCCTACACTTTTAGACCGATCATTTGGAAACTTTGCATGTGCTTTCGCCATGGTATGAGGATGCGCATGTGGTTTGGACTTAATCTTCGAATCAATTTTTGTCACTTTTTCCAGATTGTGAACTTAGTCATTTTTAGGTATGCGATACGTACCTCTTGTCATCGCAACTCCTCTTACACTTTTATACTGATCATTTGGAAACTTTGCATGTGCTTTCCCCTTGGTATGAGGATGCGCATGTGGTTTGGACTTAATCTTCGAATCAATTTTTGTCACTTTTTCCAGATTGTGAACTTAGTCATTTTTAGGTATGCGATACGTACCTCTTGTCATCGCAACTCCTCTTACACTTTTATACTGATCATTTGGAAACTTTGCATGTGCTTTCCCCTTGGTATGAGGATGCGCATATGGTTTGGACTTAATCTTCGAATTAATTTTTCTCACTTTTTCCAGATTGTGAACTTAGTCATTTTTAACCTTCAATTGGTATTGGGTTGGTACCTCTTGTCATCGCAACTCCTCCTACACTTTTATACCAATCATTTGGAAAATTTGTATGTGCTTTCGGCATGGTATGAGGATGCGCATGTGGTTTGGACTTAATCTTCGAATCAATTTTTGTCACTTTTTCCATATTGTGAACTTAGTCATTTTTAGGTATGCGATACGTACCTCTTGTCATCGCAACTCCTCTTACACTTTTATACTGATCATTTGGAAACTTTGCATGTGCTTTCCCCTTGGTATGAGGATGCGCATATGGTTTGGACTTAATCTTCGAATTAATTTTTCTCACTTTTTCCAGATTGTGAACTTAGTCATTTTTAACCTTCAATTGGTATTGGGTTGGTACCTCTTGTCATCGCAACTCCTCCTACACTTTTATACCAATCATTTGGAAAATTTGTATGTGCTTTCGGCATGGTATGAGGATGCGCATGTGGTTTGGACTTAATCTTCGAATCAATTTTTGTCACTTTTTCCAGATTGTGAACTTAGTCATTTTTAGGTATGCGATACGTACCTCTTGTCATCGCAACTCCTCTTACACTTTTATACCAATCATTTGGAAAATTTGTATGTGCTTTCGGCATGGTATGAGGATGCGCATGTGGTTTGGACTTAATCTTCGAATTAATTTTTCTCACTTTTTGCACATTGTGAACTTAGTCATTTTTGTCGTACCTGCTTAGCAGGAAGACATAAACGTGCAAGTTTCTGTCCGTCCATTTGTCCGTTTTTTTTCCCAGTCATTGTAAACTTTGTACTTTTTTTGAAACTTAGCTTGTGTTTTCTCCATGATATGAGGATGTTCTTTTGCTTTGGATATAATTCTTGGATCATTTTAGTTCATTTTATCACATTGTGAACTTAGTCAGTTTTTTACCTCACATATACTGGCTATTGATTCTTCTCAAAGCCCTATATTCATCTCTTCTGCCTTAAATAAACTTTTATTTTTTGTGTTGGGCAGGTGGGGAGCAGGTGCGACATCAACTTCACCGAAGTTGAATTTCTGGTTATTGGATATAGGCAGCGCCTTTTGGATAAACAATTTTTATCGGTACAAGTAATAAGGTCATTGCAGCCAAGCGGCAAGCCTTTAAAGCTTGGAAGACTGGTAAAGGCACCCGTGCATCATATCTTGCGGCCAAACGCATAGCCAGACGAGCGGTGCACCATGCTCGCCAAAAAGCTGAGAAGGAGATCTACAAGAATATTGACCCTAAGTCCTCAGAAGTATACCGCCTTGCTAACCAGATAAGAAGAGAGAATGCCGATGTTGAAGGTGACAAACCAGTAAAGAATGATGCAGGGGTGATGTCAATGAGTGAAGACTCAAAGCAGAGGGCCTGGTTAGAACACTACCAAAGGCTACTCAATGTTGAGTTCGACTGGGACCCAGACCACCTGTCTGATGAACCACCAGTGGAAGGGCCACCCATCCCAATCACTATTGATATGGTTAAGAAGGCTATCTCTCAGATGAAGACTGGCAAAGCACCGGGTCCCTCTGGCATAGTGGTGGAGATGATAAGAGCTGCAGGTGATGCGGGTGCCTCGATGATCCACGACCTTGCAGCTGCAATCATCCGTGATGAGAAGGTACCCTCTGACTGGGAACAGAGTTTCATTGTCTGTCTCTACCAGGGCAAGGGCGAGGCATTGGAACGGGGCAACTACCGTGGTCTCAAGCTGACAGAACAGGTCATGAAAGTCCTGGAGAGGATTGTGGATGGCCTCATTAGGCAGTTGGTGTCCATCGACGATTCCCAGTTTGGCTTCGTCCCAGGAAGAGGCACAACAGACGCAATTTTTGTTGTTCGGCAGCTGCAAGAGAAGTATCTGGCGGCCAACAGGAGACTCTACATGGCTTTTGTAGACCTGGAGAAGGCATTTGATCGAGTGCCTAGGAAAGTCATCTGGTGGGCACTAAGAAAACTTGGAGTTGACTAGTGGATTGTGAAACTGGTCCAAGGGATGTATGCTAATGCTCGGAGCCGTGTCCGCATTGGTGATGGTTACAGTGAAGAATTCGAGGTGAAGGTGGGTGTTCATCAAGGCTCTGTCCTCAGCCCACTGCTTTTCATCATTGTGCTTGAAGCCTTGTCATGCGAGTTCCGCTCTGGAGTCCCTTGGGAGGACCTGTATGCTGAAGACCTTGTCATCATAGCTGAATCCCTTGAGGAATGTGTCAGGAGGCTCTTAACTTGGAAAGACGCAATGGAGGCGAAAGGGCTGAGAGTGAATGCAGGAAAGACAAAGATCATGATCTGTGGTACAGGTCTGGACCTCTTGCAGAGTACAGGCCAGTTCCCATGTGCTGTAATGGCTGCAAGTTCTGGGTGCACAAGAAATGCAGTGGGCTCAAATGCTTGATAGAGGACCCTGATTACAGGTGTACATGGTGCCAAGGAACTGCATGCCCCTTAGATGGCAGACCACAGAGGGAAGTCCAAGTCGGATCCGACAAGTTGGAGGTTGTAGCTTCCTTCTGCTACCTAGGTGATATGCTCTCTGCAGGGGATGGTTGCGACCTTTCAACTACATCACATGTGAAAACAGCCTGGAAGAAATTCAAGGAGTTGCTACCAGTTCTCTCTTCCCGCCACCTCTTGTTCAAGACACATGGCCGTGTGTATAGCTCTTGTGTGCGGAGCGCAATGCCAGTGAGACATGGCCATTGACAAAGCCAAACCTCCAATGTCTACAGCGAAATGACAGGGCAATGATCCGACACATCTGCAATGTCAAGCCACAGGACACTGTCACCATCAGGTCCAGTGAGTTACTTGAGCGTCTTGGCATTGAGGACCTGGACCTCATCCTGAAAGAGAGAAGACTTAGCTGGTATGGATATGTGGAACGCTCCAACGGTGCAGTCAAGACTGCCTGTGACATACAGTTAGGTGGAAAGCTGGGGCCAGGAAGGCCCAAGATGACCTGGAAGCAGCTAACAGAAAGAGATTGCAGAGAATGGATGCTCTCTGCTATCGATCCTCATGATAGACAAACCTGGAGATCTGGTGTAAGATCTGCCATGCGTGCAGCAAGCCAGCTACCTGGAAGGGGGCCCACTTATGTTGATGCTGCCCCTGTACCTGCACGTTAATCAAAAATCCGTTGATGATGATGACAAGTGGTGAAAAAATGCATCACTTGTGTTTCCGATGTTTGTTGATATAATGCAAAAGTATCATCAAGTATCGATACAAGGAATCAGTACATGTATCACGATACAGTATCACTAGCAAAAATATCACGATGTATCGATGCATCGATGATAGTAGTACCAGATCAGAAGTGGCTGAATGCACAAACATAGCGTTATATTTACCATGATTCATAATAACATTGTCTTAGATTTGACAGTTTAAAAACAAATGCTGTATCGAAGCTATATAGATTTGAATTCATGGTCATTTTTCTTTCATATATTTCATAAAGTTTTCGATGCAAGGATGTATGCATGTATTGTTTGTTATTTACATCATTTCTTCAGGGATATGTACATTACTACAAGGCACAGTTCATCACCAGTTGGTACAAGATTGGAGTTTAATCACCATGGCAACATAACAAGTAAAACACCCCAGGCCAGGCAGGTAGAGTAGTAACACTGCAAAAACAAGTACAGTTATTAGCTTTTGCAAGTATTAGCTTGTGGGAAAAGAAGCTTGTGCTATTTTGATTTTACATACACTTTGCTGATGGCACTTATAATAGCACTAAGATTGATAAAAATTATCCCTTAACCCTTTTTGTACCATATGGAATCTTCCTCCTTATATATAGCAGGAGTCCATTTCAAAATTTAGGGGTGGCAGGTTGTGTTTTCTTCAAATTTAATTTGGAAAATGGCTGAACTTTTTGCAAACAGTGTAGGCCCTGATCATACGCCGCAGTCTGCGGGCCTGCACTGTTTGCCCTGTTACCCGTTTTGGGGTTTCCGGCACTAAATGGTTTAATACCTAGGTCATCCATTGGTGCAGCAATGTCTGTTTAGACCCCGACCATCGGGGCTTGAAGAAATAGATGGATGCTTCCAGGCAGAGCTGAAAATGCCCCGCACACGAGTACTGGTAAACCACTTACAGGATCTAAGCCTGCCCAGGCAAAGCGGTGCGTGTTGGTCCTTCCATGCTAATAAACCCTATTGGTTTCATTGGGCGGCAGGGCTTGAGGTGTCATTTCATCTCAAGGTCGGGTAAAAGTCCCACAAAATTGGAAGCAACGTCTCCAAAATGACCTTTACAGTGTTGACAGGGACGTTAAACCTCAAAATAAACAAAAGCAATGTCTGTCACCAGTAAGTTATTCAGATTCTGATTCGAGAAAATTAAATATGAAATTATTAGTCAGGTTAATGGTTTCCCAAGGAATTCAGTAAACTGAAATTTTGAATTTATCATTAGTTATCATTATTGGTGAAGGATTTCCCACCTATTGGTAATATTCTGGCTTAAAATCTTTTGTTATATGTATTGGTACAGGCCAAGGATTGACAATATTAGAGTTGATGATATAATTATTATCATTCAGGTAGGAACCACAGTGTTGATACAGAACTTATTTTCTACTCTGCCTGTCCGACATAAAGAGTTCCAGCGGAACATCAAGAAAGAATTTGCTAAAATGGTTCAGGTTTTGAACTCCTACTGCATCATAAGTACTGGTGTGAGAATTACCTGCACCAACCAAACTGGGAAAGGGTAAGTCGATCAGGCCTCTGTGGCCTAGTGATAATGAGTGCTTACTCTTAGACAATGTTGTACTGAATGAAGTGCTGACTTAGATCATGTTGGATACTATATGGAATACTCCCATTATATACACAGGCCTCATATTTTTCAGGGATTTGCAGAATTTCAGGCTTTTAGAGTTTGATTTTTGTGCCAATAGTCTGTTTAAAAAACTATTTAACCCTTTTCCTCCTGAATAAATCTATTAACCCACACCCATTTCTGACTATAAGTCAACCAAATTTCTTGATATTTTCACAAACTGCATTGTAAACAGTGTAGATCCAGATCAGATGGCTTCTAGCATTACAAACAGTGTAGATCCTGATCAGATGGCTTCTTTAGAAGCCATCTGATCTGGATTTACACTGTTTGCAAAGGTAATAATTGTCTTGTTCAGCAGTATACAGGTTGAAGCTGCAAAATCGGGCCTTTCAGGCATGGAAAGGCGTGTTCAGTATGAGGCCTGTATACAGCAAGCGTCCATATTGCAATTAAGGGGTGTCAGCTTCGGTAATGTTCGAATACATAGGGTTAATACGGTAATGATTTTATATCCGATTTTATTAGCAAAGAAATTCAAAAGAATTTCATTAGAAAATATACGGTTGTTACAGAGGGACATAAATATTATGTAATACTAACCATGTGTTATTGCACCCGTCATTTTTGCCGTACCTGCTTTAACCCTTTTTGTACCAAATGGAATCTTCCACCTTATAGCAGGAGTCCATTTCAAAATTTAGGGGTGTCAGGTTGTGTTTTCTTCAAAATTGATTTAGAAAATGGCTGAACTTTTTGCAAACAGTGTAGGCCCTGATCAGACGCCACATTATGCGGCGTCTGATCTGGGCCTGCACTGTTTGCCCTTGTACCCGTTTAGGGGTTTCAGGTACTTAATGGGTTAAGCATTGTCCGATGTGGGAGCCCAGTTTTCCATCCCCCCATTTGTCAAGCCACCAACATTTGAAACAAACCTAGCCTTTACCCTAATGTTCCTGTTCATTTCCCAAAAACATATAAAGCTTCATTAAGTTGCATTTAGTGATAACAACTTTATTGCAAGCGGTCAAATTTGACATTGACTAAAATTTTGTGGTTCACTGACTTTGTGAACAATTGCATCCACCCTAGCATTCACAGCCCAAGTCCATTTCTCAAGAACTGTAAAGAGCTTCATTAATGCTTGCATCTAGGGATATCAGCTTTTAAATTTATGCAAGCATGTTTGACCTTGACCTACAATGTAACATTTCATGGATTGGTGGCTGCGCTCCCACAGGCATGACTGCTTTTGGCAGAAGTCTTATTATGACATGACATTAACCTCCAAATAATAGTGGTGCTGTATAATAAACAAAATATATTCAATGATCTTATGACATTGCATATGTTGTATTCACTGTTGCAGAGATGTGATGTTAAACAAATCAAAGCTGGTTTTCCCCTAATCCTTTTAACCATGTTGACGTAGAAGCCTCCATCGTGTAGTGGTTAAGCTACTGGCCTCATAAACCAGGGGTCGTAGATTTGATTCCGGGCTTTGCCAGATTTTCGGATGAGTCTTTCAACTGAGGTCCCACCTCCATATGATCTTAGCTGTTGGTGGGACATAAAACTCAAAACACACTATCATCATGTTTAGATCCAGATAAGATGGCTCATAAAATAAGAATCTTATATGGGTGCGAGGGGTGGATAGAAAAATCCGTCCCGAGGGACGGATTTTTCTATCCACCCCTCACACCCATATTGGATTCTTTTTCTTGCAAACCTTCCATTTCTTAGCGCGGATTTTTAATGCTGCAGTCACTTCGGTCACCCACGTCCGCCATATTGTGTTGACACTACAGGAATGTTTAGTGATGTCACGTTACGTGCTGTGATGTCAACCTTAACAATGGCGCATACAAGGTCGTAATCAACCAGTGCAATTTTCAAACACGTGATTCTATTCGATTTTGGGTCTGAACTCCAGGGTCAGAACATAAATTTCTATCCCAGGGTAAAATCACGGATTTCCTTGTCTGGTGTGCAAGGATGAGCCATCTCATCTGGAGCTTAACTGCTTGTCATACAGTCACTGATTATTACATGAACCCCCTATTTAATAGAATGGATGTGTCCAAATTTAAACATATCTAAGCTTCTAGCTTAACATCGGATCCTGAATTATATTGTATTCACAGTATTTTACCATACTTGTTATAAAGTCGGAATAAGTACAATTTACTGCCCAATGTTGTGTTGAAACATAGCTGGATGAGTGGCAAACTGAACATGGCAGCATACAATGGAGCTTATCTTTCATTTAAGAATAGGCCTGGTATTGATGGCGGAGACAGAACTATAGCTATACATGAGCCATGTGGTAAGAAAACCTGTTTTATTATCCCCTCGCAACAACGTTGTGACGGGGATATAGCATCGGTGCCGTGCGTCCGTGTGTGAGTTTGTGTGTGAGTGTGTGTGTCCGTCCGGAACCTTGTGAACACGATAGAAGACAAAGTTTTCATTGTAGAAGCTTCAAACCTTCCACAAATGTTCCCCATGGAAAGACGATGACTCCTATTGATTTTCAAGGTCAAAAGGTCAAGGTCACAATGGCCTTGACATTAAAACCCTTTTGAACAGGATAGAAGACAAAACGGATCATCCTAGAATCTTCAAACCTTCCACAAATGTTCCCCATGGTAAGACAATGCACCCTATTGATTTTCAAGGTCAAGGGTTAAAGGTCAAGGTCACAATGAACCATACCTTAAAAACTTTGTGAACAGGATAGAAGACACAGTAACTGTTATCTTCGTAGAAGCTTCAAACCTTCCACATATGTTCCCAATGGAAAGACGATAAGCCCTATTGATTTTAAAGGTCAAAGGTCAAGGTCACAATGAACTTGATCTTAAAAACCTTGTGAATAGGATAAGGTAATGTTACCTCCCTTCCATTATCTACCTTGGTAGATCATATGCATAGCTTCTAGGTTTATAACCACTCTCTGACAACTGCGTCAATGAGTCGACTCTTTGGCTCAGGGGTTAGAGCACTGGACTATCACCCGAGTGGCCCGGGTTTGAATCTCGCCATAGGCGGGGATTTTTTCAGGCTATGCTTCTTTCCTTTGTTATGGCTTTCATGTCGTAAGATGGGGGCTCATCCGGGATTGGACTTTACATGCCAGAATTGGCTTCGTGCCGAAGTTGGCATCCTTCACATCATCATAAATGATGACTTCCTTGAAGAGGGGGTGTGTTACCTCCCTTCCATTATCTACCTTGGTAGATCATATGCATAGCTTCTAGGTTTATAACCACTCTCTGACAACTGCGTCAAGGAGTCGACTCTGGCTCAGCGGTTAGAGCATAAAGAGTTCCAGCGGAACATCAAGAAAGAATTTGCTAAAATGGTTCAGGTTTTGAACTCCTACTGCATCATAAGTACTGGTGTGAGAATTACCTGCACCAACCAAACTGGGAAAGGGTAAGTCGATCAGGCCTCTGTGGCCTAGTGATAATGAGTGCTTACTCTTAGACAATGTTGTACTGAATGAAGTGCTGACTTAGATCATGTTGGATACTATATGGAATACTCCCATTATATACACAGGCCTCATATTTTTCAGGGATTTGCAGAATTTCAGGCTTTTAGAGTTTGATTTTTGTGCCAATAGTCTGTTTAAAAAACTATTTAACCCTTTTCCTCCTGAATAAATCTATTAACCCACACCCATTTCTGACTATAAGTCAACCAAATTTCTTGATATTTTCACAAACTGCATTGTAAACAGTGTAGATCCAGATCAGATGGCTTCTAGCATTACAAACAGTGTAGATCCTGATCAGATGGCTTCTTTAGAAGCCATCTGATCTGGATTTACACTGTTTGCAAAGGTAATAATTGTCTTGTTCAGCAGTATACAGGTTGAAGCTGCAAAATCGGGCCTTTCAGGCATGGAAAGGCGTGTTCAGTATGAGGCCTGTATACAGCAAGCGTCCATATTGCAATTAAGGGGTGTCAGCTTCGGTAATGTTCGAATACATAGGGTTAATACGGTAATGATTTTATATCCGATTTTATTAGCAAAGAAATTCAAAAGAATTTCATTAGAAAATATACGGTTGTTACAGAGGGACATAAATATTATGTAATACTAACCATGTGTTATTGCACCCGTCATTTTTGCCGTACCTGCTTTAACCCTTTTTGTACCAAATGGAATCTTCCACCTTATAGCAGGAGTCCATTTCAAAATTTAGGGGTGTCAGGTTGTGTTTTCTTCAAAATTGATTTAGAAAATGGCTGAACTTTTTGCAAACAGTGTAGGCCCTGATCAGACGCCACATTATGCGGCGTCTGATCTGGGCCTGCACTGTTTGCCCTTGTACCCGTTTAGGGGTTTCAGGTACTTAATGGGTTAAGCATTGTCCGATGTGGGAGCCCAGTTTTCCATCCCCCCATTTGTCAAGCCACCAACATTTGAAACAAACCTAGCCTTTACCCTAATGTTCCTGTTCATTTCCCAAAAACATATAAAGCTTCATTAAGTTGCATTTAGTGATAACAACTTTATTGCAAGCGGTCAAATTTGACATTGACTAAAATTTTGTGGTTCACTGACTTTGTGAACAATTGCATCCACCCTAGCATTCACAGCCCAAGTCCATTTCTCAAGAACTGTAAAGAGCTTCATTAATGCTTGCATCTAGGGATATCAGCTTTTAAATTTATGCAAGCATGTTTGACCTTGACCTACAATGTAACATTTCATGGATTGGTGGCTGCGCTCCCACAGGCATGACTGCTTTTGGCAGAAGTCTTATTATGACATGACATTAACCTCCAAATAATAGTGGTGCTGTATAATAAACAAAATATATTCAATGATCTTATGACATTGCATATGTTGTATTCACTGTTGCAGAGATGTGATGTTAAACAAATCAAAGCTGGTTTTCCCCTAATCCTTTTAACCATGTTGACGTAGAAGCCTCCATCGTGTAGTGGTTAAGCTACTGGCCTCATAAACCAGGGGTCGTAGATTTGATTCCGGGCTTTGCCAGATTTTCGGATGAGTCTTTCAACTGAGGTCCCACCTCCATATGATCTTAGCTGTTGGTGGGACATAAAACTCAAAACACACTATCATCATGTTTAGATCCAGATAAGATGGCTCATAAAATAAGAATCTTATATGGGTGCGAGGGGTGGATAGAAAAATCCGTCCCGAGGGACGGATTTTTCTATCCACCCCTCACACCCATATTGGATTCTTTTTCTTGCAAACCTTCCATTTCTTAGCGCGGATTTTTAATGCTGCAGTCACTTCGGTCACCCACGTCCGCCATATTGTGTTGACACTACAGGAATGTTTAGTGATGTCACGTTACGTGCTGTGATGTCAACCTTAACAATGGCGCATACAAGGTCGTAATCAACCAGTGCAATTTTCAAACACGTGATTCTATTCGATTTTGGGTCTGAACTCCAGGGTCAGAACATAAATTTCTATCCCAGGGTAAAATCACGGATTTCCTTGTCTGGTGTGCAAGGATGAGCCATCTCATCTGGAGCTTAACTGCTTGTCATACAGTCACTGATTATTACATGAACCCCCTATTTAATAGAATGGATGTGTCCAAATTTAAACATATCTAAGCTTCTAGCTTAACATCGGATCCTGAATTATATTGTATTCACAGTATTTTACCATACTTGTTATAAAGTCGGAATAAGTACAATTTACTGCCCAATGTTGTGTTGAAACATAGCTGGATGAGTGGCAAACTGAACATGGCAGCATACAATGGAGCTTATCTTTCATTTAAGAATAGGCCTGGTATTGATGGCGGAGACAGAACTATAGCTATACATGAGCCATGTGGTAAGAAAACCTGTTTTATTATCCCCTCGCAACAACGTTGTGACGGGGATATAGCATCGGTGCCGTGCGTCCGTGTGTGAGTTTGTGTGTGAGTGTGTGTGTCCGTCCGGAACCTTGTGAACACGATAGAAGACAAAGTTTTCATTGTAGAAGCTTCAAACCTTCCACAAATGTTCCCCATGGAAAGACGATGACTCCTATTGATTTTCAAGGTCAAAAGGTCAAGGTCACAATGGCCTTGACATTAAAACCCTTTTGAACAGGATAGAAGACAAAACGGATCATCCTAGAATCTTCAAACCTTCCACAAATGTTCCCCATGGTAAGACAATGCACCCTATTGATTTTCAAGGTCAAGGGTTAAAGGTCAAGGTCACAATGAACCATACCTTAAAAACTTTGTGAACAGGATAGAAGACACAGTAACTGTTATCTTCGTAGAAGCTTCAAACCTTCCACATATGTTCCCAATGGAAAGACGATAAGCCCTATTGATTTTAAAGGTCAAAGGTCAAGGTCACAATGAACTTGATCTTAAAAACCTTGTGAATAGGATAAGGTAATGTTACCTCCCTTCCATTATCTACCTTGGTAGATCATATGCATAGCTTCTAGGTTTATAACCACTCTCTGACAACTGCGTCAATGAGTCGACTCTTTGGCTCAGGGGTTAGAGCACTGGACTATCACCCGAGTGGCCCGGGTTTGAATCTCGCCATAGGCGGGGATTTTTTCAGGCTATGCTTCTTTCCTTTGTTATGGCTTTCATGTCGTAAGATGGGGGCTCATCCGGGATTGGACTTTACATGCCAGAATTGGCTTCGTGCCGAAGTTGGCATCCTTCACATCATCATAAATGATGACTTCCTTGAAGAGGGGGTGTGTTACCTCCCTTCCATTATCTACCTTGGTAGATCATATGCATAGCTTCTAGGTTTATAACCACTCTCTGACAACTGCGTCAAGGAGTCGACTCTGGCTCAGCGGTTAGAGCACTGGACTATCACCCGAGTGGCCCGGGTTCGAATCCCACCATAGGCGGGGATTTTTTCAGGCTATGCATCTTTCCTTTGTTACGGCTTTCATCATGTCGTAAGAGTAATCTATGTCTAACATATTCAGATGGATTTAGATGTTGATGAATGGTAAGCATTTGTGAGGGGATGCTACGCTTGCATTGCCTTGTTAGCTCACCAGATCCGAAGGCTCCGGGGGAGCTTTTAGGATAGGCAGTTGTCCGTCGTCGTCGTCGTCGTCTGCGTCTGCGTCGTCAACACTTTCAAACGACATCTTCTCTGAAACCACTGGGTCGATTGGGCCCAAATTTTATCTGTAGCATGCTTGGGTTGGGGGATTAAAAGTTTGTGTTTTTTATGAAAATCGGCTTTTCAGTTTGGTTGCTATAGCAACTTAGAGCTCCCATAGACTTATAATGGGGAAAATTGAAAAATGGCATTAACTGCCAAGCCTTTGCAGATATTGGAACAAAACTTTCATAGAAATGTTCCTTAAGCAATCTAGTATCTACCATATGATTTTAGGCCTACTGCTCAATTTTAATGGTTGCCATGGAAACCAAAATGCAAAAAATAGACAAAAAATACTTAAAAAATCATCTCCTCAGAAACCATATGCTCTAGGAGGCTGAGACTTTATGAAAATATTCACCATATTTGCCTTTACAGGTTTTATGTTTTTGTCGCACCTGCTTTAGCAGGAAGACATAGGTGTGCAAGTTTCCATCCGTCTGTCCGTCCGTCAACATTTTACACTGGATGTCTTGTCATCGCAACTCCTCCTACACTTTTAGACCGATCATTTGGAAACTTTGCATGTGCTTTCGCCATGGTATGAGGATGCGCATGTGGTTTGGACTTTATCTTCGAATCAATTTTTGTCACTTTTTCCATATTGTGAACTTAGTCATTTTTAGGTATGCGATACGTACCTCTTGTCATCGCAACTCCTCTTGCAGTTTTATACCGATCATTTTGAAACTTTGCATGTGCTTTCACCATGGTATGAGGATGTGCATGTGGTTTCGACATAATTTTCAGAATATTTTTTTCCGCTTTTTGCACATTATGAACTTAGCCATTTTTAAGCTTCATTTGATATACGATAGGTACCTCTTGTCATCGCAACTCCTCCTACAGTTTCATACCGATTATTTTGAAACTTTGTGTGTGATTTTGCCATGCTATGAGGATGCGCATGTGGTTTGGACTTTATCTTCGGATAAATTTTTGTCACTTTTTCCACATTGTGAACTTAGTCATTTTTAACCTTCGATTGATATATGATAGGTACCTCTTGTCATCGCAACTCCTCTTGCAGTTTTATACCGATCATTTTGAAACTTTGCGTGTGCTTTCGCTATGGTATGAGGATGCGCATGTGGTTTGGACTTTATCGTCCGATCATTTTTTTTTCACTTTTTCCACATTGTGAACTTAGTCATTTTTAACCTTCAATTGATATATGATAGGTACCTCTTGTCATCGCAACTCCTCTTGCAGGTTTATACCGATCATTTTGAAACTTTGCGTGTGCTTTCGCCATGGTATGAGGTTGTGCATGTGATTTCGACATAATTCTCAGAATATTTTTTTTTCACTTTTGCACATTGTGAACTTTAAGCTTTAGTTGATATACAATAGGTACCTCTTGTCATCGCAACTTCTCTTACAGTTTTATATTGATCATTTTAAAACTTTGTGTGTATTTTTACCTATGGTATGAGGATGTGCATGTGGTTTTGACTTTATCTTGGGATCAATTTTTATCACTTTTTCCACATTGTGAACTTAGTCAGTTTTTTACCTCACATATACAGGCTATGGATTCTTCTCAAAGCCCTATATTCATTTCTTCTGCCTTAAATAAACTTTTATTTTTTTTGTGTGGGGCAGGTGGGGAGCAGGTGCGACATCAACTTCACCGAAGTTGAATTTCTGGTTTATGAAATTTGGCCTTTTAGTTTTGTTGCTATGGCAACTTAGAGTTTCCATTGACTTATAATGGGGATAACTGAAAAATGGCATTTACTGCCAAGTCATTGCAGATATTTTTACAAAACTTACATAAACATGTTCCTTGAGTAAACTTCTCTCAGCCATATGCTTTTATGTCAACCTGGGGGTCCCCTAGGTTGTGCCGGGGCCATGCCCCGCCCCCTCCACTTCATAAAATGCCTTATATCTCAGAAACCTTACAGATCCCAACCCCTAAACCATATATATTCTTGTTCCTTATGATAAGATGCATTAAGTGACACCAACCTGGGGGTCCCCCGGGATGTGCCGGGGACATGCCCTGCCCCCTCTATTTCATAAAATGCCATTTATCTCAGAAACCATTCAGATCCCCACCCCTAAACTATATATATTCTTGTTCCTTATGCTAAGATGCATTAAGTGACACCAACCTTGGGGTCCCCCCGGGATGTGCCGGGGACATGCCCCACCCCCTCCACTTCATAAAATGCCATTTATCTCAGAAACCATTGAGATCCCCACCCCTAAACCATATATATTCTTGTTCCTTATGATAAGACACATTCAGTGATACCAACATTGGGGTCTCTCTGGGGTGCGCTGGGGCCATGCCCCACCCTTCCACTTCATAAATGCCATATATCTCAGAAACCATTCAGATCCCCACCCCTAAACTATATATATTCTTGTTTCTTATGATAAGACGCATTCAGTGACACCAATCGGAGGGTCCCCTAGGATGTGGCGGGGCTTATGCCCCACCCCCTCCACTTCGTAAAAGGCTGAATATCTCAGAAACCGTTCAGATCCTCACCCCTAAACCATTTAAATTCTTGTTCCTTATGATAAGATGCATTCAGTGATACCAACCTTAGGGTCTCCCTTGCCGCACGGGGGCTATGCCCAACCCCTCCACTTCAAAAAAGGCCCAATATCTCAGAAACCGTTCAGATCCCCACCCCTAAACCATATAAATTCTTGTTCCTTATGTTAAGATGCATTCAGTGATATCAACCTAAGGATCTCCCAGGCCGCACCAGGGCTGTGCCCCAACCTTCCACTTCATAAAAGGTGATATATCTCGGAAACCCTTCAGATCCCCACCCCAAAACCATGTATATTCTTGTTTCTTATGAAAAGACGCATTCAGTGACACCAATCTGGGGGTCCTCTAGGATGTGCCAGGGCTATGCCCCACCCCCTGCACTTAGTAAAAGCCCAATATCTCAGAAACCGTTCAGATCCCCACCCCTAAAGCATATAAATTCTTGTTACTTATGATAAGACGCATTCAGTGATACCAGTCTAAGGGTCTCCCGGGGTGCACGGGGGCTGTGCCCCACAACTCCACTTCATAAAAGGTGATACGTCTCGGAAACCATTCAGATCCCCAACCAAAAACCATATATATTCTTGTTTCATATGATAAGATGCATTCATTGAAACCAACCTGGGGGTCCTCTGGGATGTGCCCGGGCCATGCCCAACCCCCTCCACTTCGTAAAAGGCTCAATATCTCAGAAACCATTCAGAACCCCCACCCCTAAACCATATATATTCTTGTTCCTTATGATGAGACACATTCAGTGATACCAACCTAGGGGTCTCTGGGGGTGTGCTGGGGCTATGCCCCACCATTCCACTTCATAAAATGCAATATATCTCAGAAACTGTTCAGATCCCCACCCCTAAAATATGTATATTTGTGTTCCCTATAATAAGACTCATTCACTCACATCAATGCGTCTATGTGCTAGGGCAACATGCTGATGCCATGGCCCACGCCTCTACTTCATAAAAGGCCATATATCTCAGACACCATTAAGATCCCCACCTCATAATCATATATATTATTGTTTCTTATGATTAGACACATTCAGTCACACAAACTTGGTGGTCCACAGGGGCCATTCCTCTCCTCATCATTTCATAAGAGGGCCTCATATCTTGGAAACTGTTCATATCCCAACCCCTAAACAATATATTTTCTTGGTCCTTATTATAAGACACATTCAGCGACAACAATCTTGGCTTTCCTGGGGTCTGCCAGGGCTATGCTCCAACCCCTTCGCAGCTTAAAAGGCCTTATATCTCAGGAACAGTACACATCCCAACCCCTAAAGCATATATATTCATGTGCCTTATGATAAGATGGATTCAGTGATACCATTCAGGGCTCTGTTGGGTCCATGTCTCATCCTTCCTCATAAAAGGCCTAATATTTCAGATACAGAGTCCACATGGGTGCTCATTTTGAAATGGGGGTTTGTTTGGGAGACTTTATAATCAATAAATTAAAACCTGAAACCATACATGGCTGCCAGTGGGCAGTGTCCGCCTGAGTTCTGGTGAGCATTGTGGCCCATGGGCCTCTTGTTGCATTTGCGACTTATAAAGATGCAGATCAACCTGTACAGGTGAGCAGTATAATCTACACTTTCATGCCTGCTGCTTTCATAATGTGATAATTTAAGAGGAATGGGAACACCTGACAGTCTTGTCCGCCATTTTTCAAAGGGAGACAACTTTCTTGACTTCCTGTTCACTTTACTATAAGCCCTTCCTACTGAAAAAGGGGTCTACTCTTAAAGGGAAGAATTTGCTCCTTCTTTCCTTTAAGAGTTGACCCCTATTGATATGGGAGACAAAAATACTTTTGCATGAGTAACCTCCCCTGAAAGTATATCAATTCCCCTTAAGTTTCTATATCCATAGTTACATATAAGAATGTGTAACAAGAATAATTATGGGATAAATTTCCTTATGTCTTTTCATATGTATATGTTGTGGGTACTTGTTAGAATCGCCTCAATGAGGCGATTCTAACAAGTACCCACAACATATGTTTTTATAAAGAAATGAGAAAAATTATCCCTTAACCCTTTTTGTACCAAATGGAATCTTCCTCCTTATATATAGCAGGAGTCCATTTCGAAATTTAGGGGTGTCAGGTTGTGTTTTCTTCAAAATTGATTTGGAAATTGACTGAACTTTTAGCAAACAATGTCGGCCCTGATCAGATGCTGCATTCTGCGGCTTCTGATCTCGGCCTACACTGTTTGCCCGGGTCCCCGTTTTAGGGTTTCCGGTACAATGTGGGTTAATTGTCAGTTATGCCTCCTTGATTGGAACTAAACGAGGATAATTAAGAGATAATTTTCCTGCTTTCTTTTCAGAAGTATATGTTATGCGTACTTGTTAGCATGGCGTTGATGAGGCAAGTCCAAAAAGTAACCGCAACATATGTTTTTATGTAGAAATAAGACAAATTATCCCTTAATTATCAGGGCTGGAAAATACCACTTGTCCTCTTGCCATGATGATTAAAAAATCTTGGAGGACAATTAAACATTTTGCCTCTTCCCTGTGGATCTTCCCACGATCTACATGCCTTTAGTCATACAGGACGAGTGACATTTTGAAGTATTTCCCAGCCCTGGATTATCCTTGTTCTGCTTCCTTACCTATAGCTCTTCATTACGAAACACGCCTATACAAATACATTGTAAATTTTACCGCCGAAAAATGAAAATTTTAAGATAAACAATTGTGATATTTTTCTTATTTCTGCTCAAATATAGATCATGAGTACATGTTAGAACCGCCTCATCGAGGCAGTTCTAACGAGTACCCACACTATATTTTAGAGCAGAAATAAGAAAAATAAGGTTTACCCCTGTAAACTCCAGATTTACTATATAAAAGTGGGGTTCAAGGGGGTCAGAATTATATAGGCGTATTTTCGTGATGGTATCTAAAATTTCAAGGCTGTTGCCAGTCTGTAGCTAAAGCAGTAAGTTTGTATCAGTAACCATGGAGACAGGTTTTCTCTCGTTTGTTACAGGAACAGGTCAACAGTGATCTCAACAAAGGGAAACACAACCCTCAGGGAGAACATTGCAAATATCTTTGGACCAAAACAGGTACAGTATGATTTCCACTCAGGGCCACCTCTGTTGGATAGCCACCTCCCTTCAGCAGTCATGAGCCTTCCTACTGATACTATACATTTAACCCATACTGAACAGCCACCTCTCTCCTCCAGCCAGCAGCCACTTCACTAAATTAAATTCCCCTGTATTTGATAGCCAGAGTTATTCAAAAACCTTAGATTGGAAGCAAAAATGGGAATAATTTCTTTTCTGGTGTGTCTGTGTCTTTCAAAATTGCCATTCAGTTGTCAGTATAATAAATATTCTAATGCAGTTGCGTATGTAACGTGACGTCTGATTGGATATCATCACGTAACGTCGCTTTTCATTGGCTGGCATTTGGTTTCACGCAGCTCACTGCGCTTGCCGCCAGGTGCCAAATAGTACAATTTTTTTTTCTGACAACTGAATAAGTACATTAGAATGGGGATAAAGGTATTGAAAATTGTCATGTGGGGAGGTAAATCATCGGTTTTACGATCGCAAATTATGTTTTACAGCTCCCAGCTCCCCTGTATAACCCGTCGCTGTAAAACGAAATTTCCAACCGTAAAACCTTCGATTTACCTCCCCAAATGACAATTTTCAGTCCAGTTATCCCCTGAATATACCAGTAAATGAAAAACAGATATACAGCACAGCCAGTACAATTATTACAGGTTCTTGGTCTGCTGTACTTGTCTTTCACCTTCGTCCTGGGCCCAATATAGCAGACCTCAGACCTGTAACTGGGCTAATACGAAATTACTTAGATAAGTCAGTAAAATCACTGAGTTATGCATAAAATGTTGAAGGACTAAGCCTGCCCAGGAAAACTTGTTTGGTTAACTGACTGGTCTACTCTGTGTCACTGGTACACCATATCCTCTTTGTAACACTATTGTTGGGGTCCAAAACAAATAGTTTTTATGCCCCCGCATCGTATGATGCCGGGGGCATAGAGTTTTTCGGTTTTCCGTACCTGCGTCCGTGGGTACGTGCGTACGGTTTCCGAACGTAGGAAAGTGTGTACGTACGTACGTACGTAATCCTGTTAGACTCAGGTTAAGGTTTTTGTACAAGGTAGAACTTGAGCTCATATTTTCCAAACCATACAATAGATTTGGTTTATATTTAGTATGATGATAGATATAGGTCCAAAGTTTTATTCAGCAATACCCCCACCCATACCCTAGACCTCAAGGTCAAGGTCGTGGACTTTGAAATGTTTAACGTTTAAGACCCAGGTTAAGGTATTTGTACCAGGTAGAACTTGAGCTCATATTTTCCAAACCGTGTAATGAATTTGGTTCATATTCGGTATGATGATAGATATAGGACTGAAGTTTTATTCAGCAATACCCCCACCCATACCCATGACCTCAAGGTCAAGGTCATGGACTTGAAATTTTTAATGTTTAAGACCCAGGTTAAGGTATTTGTACCAGGTAGAACTTGAGCTCATATTTTCATAACCATACAATGGATTTGGTTTATATTTACTATGATACATATAGGCTCAATGGTTTATTCAGCAATACCCCCACCCATACCCATGACCTCAAGGTCAAGGTCATAGAATTAGAAAATTTTTAATGTTTAAGACTTTGGTTAAGGTATTTGTACCACCAATTTCAATAAACTTCACACAAATGTTCCTTATAAAAATATCTCGTGCAGGTTCGACTTTTAAGGTCATGGCCTCAAGGTCAAGGTCACAAAGGTTATTTTTAGAAAAACTTTGTCATTGCTCTAGCGCCTACATTTTTTCACTGATTTCAATATAAGTTCACACAAATGTTCCTTATGTCAATATCTTGAGGGAGTTCGACTTTCAAGGTCATCACCTCAAGGTCAAGGTCACAGTGGCTATTTATAGAAAAACTTTGTCATTGCTCTAGCGCCTACATTTCTTCACCAATTTCAATGTGACTTCATACAAATGTTCCTTATGACAATATCTCAAGCGATTTTGACTTTCAAGTTCAAGGTCACTGTGGCTATTTTTAAAAAAACTTTGTCTTCGCTCTAGCGTTTACATTTCTTGACTAATTTCAATATAACTTCACACAAATGTTCCTTATGACAATATCTCTAGCGAGTTCCACTTTCAAGGTCAAGGTCACTGTGGCTATTTTTTGAAAAACTTTGTCACCCCTCTAGCGCTTACATTTCTTCACCGATTTCAAAATAACTTCACACAAATGTTCCTTATGACAATATCTCGAGCGATTTCGACTTTAAACGTCAAGGTCACTAGTGGTGGAACGCCGAAACTCACACAGATTGGTATTTGCACCACTTAAAGATTAATGTGCTAAGCGGGGGCATCTGTGTACTTTGGACACATTTCTAGTTGTTAAATAATTATGTTATATCCAAACAAATATATATAGATTATAATGAACAATAACCATTTATAGCAATTTTCTTTATAATCTACTGTAATGATCCAAAGTATTGGGACAGATTGGTCTAAGCGAACCATGCAGACCCAGATCAGACTGCTCCTGAAGGAGCAGTCTGATCTGGGTCTACACTGTTTGCCATTCTGTTTGCACCTTTTGGATGCTTTGGAGGATCGTGAAACTAATTTATTAAAATTAAGGAGAATTACAGCAAGTCCGCAAGTTGTCCGAATTTTTAGGATGTTAATGTAAATCTATACATTTTCTCAATCCATTTTTGTGTAAAAAACTGCTTTAATGAACAGTGTAATAAAGAAGTGTATGTACACTTTAGTTCCCTGCACTGAGGGTAGGTAAAATAGTCTAAACTTGTTTCTCTTCACCTTTCAGCTACAGAGTTTACTGGAGTTTCAACAGAAAAACCCTGGTGATGATGTCTGTACAGAGTTTGGCATCAAGAATCAGGAAGACTGCTTATTCAGGTATTCTATAATTGCCCTTAGTATTGACATAATACCAATAATTGATAGCTACACCTTTGCACAGACTTGCCTTAGACCTACCATTTGATATCAGGAAGCCTTGTTAGCTTAACGAGCTCGTTAGTGGTCATATTGTTAATTGTCTAGCAAGTTCAATATTAAAAATTTTGGTATTTTTGCTATAAAAAATGTGAGCAGATTTAAATGCAAAAGCTGCACATATTTTTTCAGCAAAAATATTAGTATTTTCACCATATTGAATGATGAGTTTCAACGATATGTTAGCTAACGATGTCGTGAGTTTTGAACAACTGGCCGCAGGTTAACAAGCCAGTGTAATGAATTGTAGACACCTGTAAATCCCACTTTATATAAGAGAAAGTTGGTTTTACAGGGTTATAAATTGTTTTCCTTATTGCTGCTAAAAACATAGATTGTGGATACTTGTTAAAGCGGCCTGAATGATGTGGTTCTAACAAGCACCCACAATCTTAGTTTGGGATTGAAATAAGAAAATATTACAAATGTTCTGGAGATGCAAAAAAAAAAAAATTTAGCACGCAAGTATATTCATATAAGGAGACCAACCATCTTCGTATGCCATATGTGATGTCATTAACCCATTGTATGCTGGTGGACTCTTCCATTGCCATATGTTGGACAAGTCCAAATGTCATATAAGGATTGTCAGACCTATTTTTATTATGCCCCCGCCATTCGAAGAATGGTGGAAAGGGCATATAGCGTTGCCCCTGTCCGTGCGTTCGTATGTGCGTCCGTGCATCCGAAACTTAAACGCGGTCAATAACTTCTTTATTTCTTGATGGATTTTAAAATTACTCCGCAGAAATGTTAACCATCATGAGACGACGTGTCACGTGCAAAACCCAGGTCCGTACCTCCAAGGTCAAGGTCATACTTAGAGGTCAAAGGTCAAAAAAGGGTCCGAAACTTAAACGCAGTCAATAACTTTCTTATTTCTGGATGGATTTTGAAATTATTTGTCACGTGCAAACCCAGATCTGTACCGCCAAGGTCGAGGTCATACTTAGAGGTCAAATGGCATAAAAAGGGTCCAAAACTTAAACACAGTCAATAACTTTCTATGGATGAATACGAACATAGACAGGCCCCCACCCATAGGGGCTTGAAGAAATATATGGGCTGCATGATGCTTCCATGCAGAGCTGAATCCGGCCCGCACACTAGTACCGGTAAACCGCTTAGAGGATCTAAGCCTGTCCAGGAACCGCAGTGCGAGGCGGACCGTCCATGCTAATAAACCCTATTGGTTTCATTGGGCAACAGGGCTTGAGATGTCATTTCATCTCAATGTCGGGTAAAAGTCCCACAAAATTGGAAGCAACGTCTCTAAAATAACTTTTACAGTGTTGACGGGGACGTTAAACCTCAAATCAACCAACCAACAAACATAGACATATTTTCAGGCGGGGGCATCTGTGTCCTATGGACGCATTCCTAGTTTCGTTTTTATTCTATTTTTGATGGAAAATTCTGTTAGCTGATCAGATGCCAGGTTTTGCGGCATCTGATCTGGGCCTGGACTGTTTGCCAAGGTACCCCTTTAGGAGTTTCCCCCATACAATGGGTTAAACTGCATCACAGATAAAATCAAAGCTCTGACAGCACTGTTGTTTGATTGTCTCTGACTGTAGACTGTGACAATAGACTGTTTCCTTTAACCCTCAAATTACTGTACTTTAAGCGGACGATGTAGGCCCTGATCAGATGCCACATACTGTGGGGTCTGATGTGCGTCAACACTTCCAAGGTCCCAGCACAAGAGTCAAATCAATGTTTTACAAGCTCTCTTTTACACATCCCTGTGACAACAACCCAAAAAACAAACTTGAAAACATTTTAGGAGAATTACAACAAGTCCTCAAGGTGTCCAATCTCATAGGTGATGTGTAGACAGTGGTTGTTGTTATAACTCTTCATGAAGCATTTTGCACTTGATGGAATTTAACAATCAAACAAACAAAAACCAACTGTTTTTATATCACGTCATGAACATTGAAAAAATGAAAACTCAATTTTGCATAAATGCTCTGCCAGTCATATTAAAACCATATCACTTTGCTGTCATTGTTATGCCAGAAACAGCATAAAAAAGGGGCTTAAAATAAAGATGGCCGAGCTGTAGTTGGTCCTTAAAAGTAGTCTTTTTCAGGTTGGAGGGTTACATTTCTAAATGTGAACATGGCCAGGGTCGGAGTAGTACAGATAGACAATTCTTCTTTATCAATGGCAGGCCATTTGATTCCACAAAGGTATGAACTTGAGTATTTTGCGTAAATAATGAAACTGTAAACGTGATGTTAATGATGAAACTGTAAAACAGGATGTATATTGTAAGACTTGCATGAAAGTCCACCAACAAGGTTCAGTCACCTTTCAAAGACTGCCATATTGAGATAATTGTTCATTATGAAATTATTAGAATATAGAAGTGAAGGCATTGATCAGGAATTGATACAATTACCTCACACTCCCCACCCAACCCACCAAGGGAAAGAAACACAAACAAAAACGACTTCTCCATAATGAAAATGTCACAAGTGGAAAGCCAAAAGGACAGTTTCTTTCCCACAAAATGGCCAAACAGCTATCCAAAATGAAAATATATTAGCAATACATACATGCAAAGATGAATTTTAACAATTATAAAGCACAACAGAAGAACTGCCTTGGAAAGGTCAATAAAAAGGTTTTTTTACAGGGGATCGGGGTGGAGGGAGGGACATAGAATTGATTTTACATCCTGCTTTGGGTGTGACAATTAGTTCATTCACGAAAGATTTCTCATCAGTGCAACATTACCAAGAACATAAGTAGAGCCTAATTGCATGTATGAGAAAAGAAACATATTTGTGGAATTATACATTGGGGCTAGGCAGCTCTTTCAAAACTTATACACCTAAACTTCATTATAACACTCTGCATGATGGCATGATTGTGGAAGGTGGATCCCAAAATGAATAGATTATATTGAAATGATTTTTCGATCCCAAAATGTATAGATTATATCGAAATGATTTTTCGATCCCAAAATGTATAGATTTTATTGAAAAATGACCAATTTCGTCATGCCTGCTTTTAGCATGGCACGAGTCCGGTTTTCCGTCCATTTGTTTGTCAAGCCATCAACATTTGTGACACTCTAACTTTCACCCTAATGTTCTAGTCCATTTCTCAAGGCCCGACATAGCCATCAGTGGAACTCTTGTTCAATGTAATCTCTACATTTTGGTTTGGCTATAACAGGTATGTTTTTTCTAACATGGTATCTGCTTTGAGCCCCAATAATAGTGTTATGAAGAGTTATGTTTTTATCTTCACTTTCAGTTTGGTGATGCTCTCAAGGAAATGTCTTTATATGCCTGTGAAAAACTGTTGCATTACATAAAGTGTTTTGCTTGGGCCTTTAGAGGTAGTGTTATGACACCCAATGTGAAAAATATGTTTGTTGTTCACTAGTGGTTAGACTGGGCAAAATATTTGTGGTGAAGTCAAAGCTATCAAATGACCAACAATGATTGATTATACATTGCATAACGCGGCATCTGATCAGGTCCTACACTGTTTGCAAAACCTTCAGCCAGTTTCCACATAGATTTTGGAGAAAACACAACCTGACACCCCTAAATTTTGAAATGGCCTACTGCTATATATAAGGAGGAAGATTCCATTTGGAACAAAAAGGGTTAATTAAAAAGTTAAAACATTACAGTAATACATAGTGCATTCTTTTATATTTTCAAAATGGTCTTTTCTGATGAAAATTTGTGATATTTTTAGCTCACCAGAGCCGAAGGCGCGGGGGGAGCTTATAGGATAGGCAGTTGTCCGTCGTCATCTGCGTCGTCGTCGTTGTCTGCGTCAACACTTTCAAATGACATCTCCTCTGAAGCCACATGGGCCGATTCAGCCCAAATTTCATCTGTAGCATCCTTGGGCTGGGGGATTGAAAGTTTGTGTTTTTAATGAAAATCAGCTCATTAGTTTGGTTGCTAGGGCAACTTAGAGTTTCCATAGACTTATAATGGGGAAAATAGAAAAATGGCATTTACTGCCAAACCTTTGCAGATATTTTGACAAAACTTTTATAGAAATATTCCTTGAGTGAACTTCTTTTAGCCACATCCTTGTATGCCAACCTGGGGGTCGCCCAGGGTGTGCTGGGGCCATGCCCCACCCCCTCCAGTGCATTAAAAAGGCCATATATCTCAGAAACCATTCAGATCCCCTCCCCTAAACCACATATATTATTTTTTCTTATGATAAGACGCATTCAGTGACACCAACCTGGGGGTTCCCTGGGATGTGCCGGGCCCATGTCCTACCCCTCCACTTCGTAAAAGGCCCAATATCTCAGAAACAGCTTAGATCCCCACCCCAAAACTATATATATTCTTGTTTTTTTTTATGGTAAGACGCTTCAGAGACACCAACCTATGGGTCCCCTGAGATGTGCCCGGGCCATGCCCCCACCTCCTCCACTTTGTACAAGACCCAATATCTTAGAAACCATTGAGATCCCCACCCCTAAAACATATATATTCTCGTTCCTTATGATAAGACAAATTCAGTGATACCAACCTAGGGGTCTCCCAGGGTGCGCCAGGGCCATGCCCCACCCCTCCACTTCATTAAAGGCGTTATATCTCAGAAACCATCCAGTTCCCCACCCCAAAACCATATATATTCTTGTTTCTTATGATAAGATGCTTTCAGTGACACCAACCTGGGGGTCCCCTGGGATGTGCCTGGGCCTTGCCCCACCCCCTCTGCCCAATATCTCAGAAACCATTCAGATCCCCACACCTAAACCATATATATTCTTGTACCTTATGATAAGATGCATTCAGTGATTTCAACCTAGGGGTCACCCGGGGTGCGCCGGGGCCATGCCCTACCCTCCACTTCAAAAAAGGCAATATATCTCAGAAACTGCTCAAATCCCCACCCCCAAGGCATATATATTCTTGTTTCTTTCGGTGACACCAACCGGGAGTTCCCCTGGGATGTGCCCAGGCCATGTCGACCCCCTCCACTTCATAAAAAGCCCAATATCTCAGAAACCATTCAGATCCCCACCCCAAAACCATACATATTCTTGTTCGTTATGATAAGAGGCATTAAGTGATACCAACCTATGGGTCTCCCAGGGTGCGCTGGGGCCATGCCCCACCCCTCCACTTCATAAAAGGTGATATATCTCAGAAACCATTCAGATCCCCACCCCAAAATCATATATATTCTTGTTTCTTATGATAAGACACATTCAGTGACACCAACCTGGGGGTCCCCTGGGATGTGCCCGGGCCATGCCCCACCCCTCCACTTCATAAAAGGCGATATATGTCAGAAACCATTCAGATCACAACCCCAAAACCATACATATTCTTGTTCCTCATGATAAGATACATTCAGTGGCACCAACTTGGGTGTCCCCTGGGATGTGCCTGGGCCATGCCCCACCCCCTCCACTTTGTAAAAGGCCCAATATCTCAGAAACCATTTAGATCCCCATCCCTAAACCATATATTCTCTTGTTCCTTTTGATAAGACACATTTAGTGATACCAACCTAGGGGTCTCCCAGGGTGCGCTGGGGCCATGCCCCAACCCTCCACTTCATAAAACTCCATATATTTCAGAAGCTGTTTAGATCCCCACCACTAAGGCATGTATATTTGTGTTCCTTTTGATAAGACTCATTCAGTCACATCAACCTTGGGTGTGTTTGTGCTAGGGCAATGTTTTGTTTGTTTGATTTGAGGTTTAACGTCCCCGTCAACACTGTAAAGGCCATTTTGGAGACGTTGCTTCCAATTTTGTGGGACTTTTACCCGACATTGAGATGAAACTAGGGCAATGTGTCAATGTGTCAATGCCATGGCCCACCCCTCCACTTCATAAAAGGCCATATATTAAGATCCCCACCTCATAATCATATATATTCTTGTTCTTTGTGATTAGACACATTCAGTCATACCAACCTGGCAGTCCACAGGGGCCATTCCTCTCCTCTTCACTTCATAAGAAGGCCTCATATCTCAGAAACAGTTCAGATCCCCACTCCTAAACAATATATTTTCTTGGCCCTAATGATAAGACACATTCAAGGACAACAATCTTGGATTTTCTGGTGTCTGCCAGGGCCATACTCCAACCCCTCCACGGCTTAAAAGGCCTTATATCTCTGGAACTGCACACATCCCCACCCATAAACCATATATATTCCTATCCCTTATGATAAGACGCATTCAGTGATACCAACCTGGGCTCTGTTGGATCCATGTCCCACCCCTCCACTTCATAAAGGGCCTAAATATTTCAGATACAGAGTCCACATAGAATGGGGGTTCGTTTGGGAGACTTTATAATCGATAAATTGAAACCATACATGGCTGCCAGTGGGCAGTGCCTGCCTGAACTCTGGTGAGCATAGTGGCCCATGGGCCTCTTGTTCTTATTTATATTTCAAACATAGGTTGTGGTTGCTCATTAGTACCACCTCATTTAGGCAGTTCTAACGCCATGAGTACCCATGAGGTGGTTCTAACGAGCACCTACAACCTATGTCATGACTCTTTGGGCCAAAATAAGAAAAATATTCTATACCCCTGCAAACCCCAGTTTTCTCTAAAATTAAGTGAGGCTTAAAGGGGTGATCATTGAACAGAGTTGTTATTGTGATGTTATTATTTGTTTTTGGTAACAAATAAAGTTTCTGTTGAACACAGATCTTAAATTGGAGGTCACATCATTAGCATTTGTTTTATTGAAACATAACGACAAGGTACTTGGGGGTGGGGGCTGTGGATACTCTTATTAGTTATTTTAAACATTGGCTTTTTCTTTATTAGAAATACAGTTTTTTTTTCAAATGACAGTATCTTAGGACAGTTCGAACCTCATTTAAGGATGACCCACAAAGAGAGTCAAACACGAAATCATCAACCTCATTTAAGGGGAATGGGAACACCTTCAGTGGAGGCAACTTGTGCAAAAGTATTTTTGTCCCCCATGTCAATAAAGGAAAGAATTTGCTCCTGAGGAGCAAATTCTTTCCTCTAAGAGTAGACCCCTTTTTCATTGGGAAAGGGCTTATAGAAAAGACAACAGGAAGTCTTCAAAGTTATCTCCCATGGAAAAATCTGCCAGGTATTCCCATTCCCCTTAAACTTGTATGTTCATTTTCTAGAATAAGCATACAAGCATGACGTTGTAATTTATTTATTTTGTTTATGTTGTTAATTGATCAGTTTCCCCCAAAAATGATCAGAATTATCAAAATGTGATTTAATGCATGCATTGTAAAACAGAAGCTTGTGCTCAGGTAATTCTTAATTTGAGAATGCCACAAATCGGAAGACATCTTTTTTGAAACATATGTTCAATGGGTGTGGGTGTTCAGAATGAAATTCTCATTTAAAGTGACACCTGAAACTTGATTTTCCTGAAGTGTCACTTTGTTTTGTTCCAGTTATCGAAGGTGGTTAATGAAGTGTACCATCAATATAACAGACACCAGTACCCATTTGTTACTCTAACCATTAACATGGAAAAAGGTAAGCAGTCCAATCATTCAGCTGATCATCCGTGTCTGCCAACAAGTGACTCTGCATGGCTTTAGTGGGCCTGGGGAGGGTGTTTGGGTGGGTGCCTCGGGAGGTCATCTGATTGGTGCTGGGATGGCTTCAGGTGAACGCATGGATTGTGGGGCTGGTCCAGGGGATGTATGCTAATGCCCAGAGCGGTGTCCGTGGTGGGGACGGTTGCAGTGAAGAGTTTCGAAGTGAAAGTCTGTGTTCATCAAGGCTCCATACTCAGCCCACCGCTTTTTATGCCCCAACTTCAAAGAAGTTGTGGGGGCATATTGGTTTTGATTTGATGGTTTAGGGGCTAGAATATTGGTCCATTCCAGATTCATGGGCTATTTTGTATTAGTGGCTGCTAGCCCATAAACCCTTCATAAAAATGCACCTGTGCTATAAGGGGTTGTGTGTGTGTGTGTGTGGGTGGGGGGGGGGGGAGGGTAATCCAAGCTGAATTACATTTGTAATATAACTGCTTATCTGTGGACAGTCAAATGTCCAATAATGTCCAATTTCAAGGGTTATTTTTCTCAAATTTTTAAGCCCATATTCTATGTTGGATGGACAGTGTTGGACCCAAGTTGGATATAAAATAGTGCATATTCTTGGACAAAATTAGAGCATAATTCAAGACAACACACAAAATAGCTCATAATCTTGGACAATCTTGGACAACATTAGAGAATAATCCAAGACAATCTTGAAATTTTGCAGGCTGTTTGGAACCAATGTGAAGCTGATCTGATTATATTTTGGTATAATTTTTATGAAAAATTGACCAAATTATGCCACTTTGCGGACACAGGCGTTTTGGCATAGGAAAAGCTTGTATTAAAGCAAAATATCTAAAGAAAGACATTGGCTAGGCTCTTGAAATTTTGTAGGCTGTTTGGAAACAAAGTGAAGATGATCTGGTTAAATTTTGGTATAATTTTATGGAAATTTGACCAAAATATGCCTCTTTGTGGACTTGGGCATTTTGTCATAGGAAAAGCTTGTAGGCAGTATATGTCATTAAGATAACACACCTGTCAGTGTGACATAGTGCATTTTTTCACATCTCCAAAATGGCCATTTTCAAGATGAAAATCTGTGATATTTTTCTTATAAATACTGCAAACATAGGTTGTGGTGCTCGTTAGAACCGCCTCATTGAGGCGGTTCTAACGAGTACCCACAACCTATGTCTTGGTGTAAAAATAAGAAAAATAATGTATACCCCCGTAAACCCCAGTTTTCTCTATATAAAGTGGGGTGTAGGGGGGTCTTCATTTCACGGACTTGTTCACGTGATGTCAAGAAATGCTTGGGTTAGGCTCTTGAAATTTTGCAGGCTATTTGGAACCAATATGAACATGACCTGATTAAATTTTGGTATGATTTTATGAAAATTTGACAGAATATTATACTTAAAATATAACAGGAAAGAAAGCTTGTAATCAAAATATTTCAAGAATCGCATGGCCGGCCTCGTTGGCTCAGTCGGATGCGCGTCTGACTGGTGATCAGGAGGACGCGGGTTCGACTCCCGCCGGGGTCGGCAACATTCTTTCGTGGAGATTGATCATGAAATCTTTTCTACGGTCATTCTCTCCCTTCCGCTGATTCAAGAAGGGCAGTTGTCAGTTTCTGACGAAAGAATGTGCACTGTACTGGTAAACCGCTTACGTATAAGCCTGCCCAGGAAAGTGTGGATAGGTAAACTGACCGGCTCAAAAATGACCTAAACAGTGTTGACTGGGCCGTTAAACTCCAAAACAAACAAAACAAACAAATCAAGAATCGCATGGCCTAGGCTCTTGAAATTTTACAGGTAATTTGGAACCAAAGGAAAGATCAATTTTTCATGAAATTATACCAAAACTTAATAAGGTTGTCTTCACATTAGTTCCAAACCATCTGCAAAATTTAAAGAGCCTAACCCATGCCATTCTTGAGATATTTTGCTTACAAGCTTTTTCCTATGCTAAAATGCCTCAGTCCACAAAGGGGAATAATTTGGTCAAAAAAGATTTTATGTGGATGCGTAATGCCAATTGCTTGCAAGTCTTTCTAGGCACATTTGCAAGATATTCTTGAGCAGAAAGGCATGGGCAAATGTAAGTTAATGCATTTTCTAGCTGAATGTCCGATTCACATATCTACAGCCATCTTTAGCCTAATAGCTACCGGATAGCTAATGAGATTACCCTGTTTGTTGGTATAGTCACTTTTTGACCAAGTATATTAACCCTTAAGAACCAGAGAAAAACTACATCTGAAAATATCGTCTGCTTATGTTGTCTACTGATGTTTTTTTTTTTTTTTTTTGCAATTAAAAAATATTTTTGCTTACATGCAAACAGTGAGGGCCCAGATCAGACTGTTCCTACTGAAGCAGTCTGATCTGGTTCCACACTGTTTGCAAAAAATGACTTTTAAAGTAACAGGCAGATTACAAAGCATACCACAATTGTCGTGATTGGCATGTTATGGTTTAATATGAAAACTTGCATAGAAAAGGCACAAAACAGGCGAGCTATGCTGTCCTGCGACAGCTCTTGATGAGATCGGAAAGAATGAACTTATACCGTCTATGTTACCATAGTGTGAAGAAAGTTTTACCCTCATCATGGCTCATTTAAAGATGATCACGTTTTGTGGTTTTGTACTTGTATGTGCACCTACTGGTCCAGATCTTTCAGTTTTCTGCATTGTTGCATTGTAAAATATGACAATGTGTCGAAAAAGGACAAGACTGTTCCATTCCATAATTCCATTCAGTTTTTGTCAAATTTTCTTTCAATGGAATTGGAGATATGTATTAGTTCTCTCTCACCTGCAACTTACTTTTTGTCACATTGCTGAAAGCATGGCACTGGGAGAAGAACTACATGTCTTTAAGTACTTGTGCTTTCATTCTAATTCCAAATTGAATATACTTGTCTCATATTGTAATGATGTTACTGCTATAATAAATATGTTTAAACCAAGCATGGCACAATATAGGAGTCCAGTTGTCCGTCACTTTGTTAAGGCAGCAACATTTGCATCATTTACATGTGTTAGATTTTACAATTACATTTGAAACATTCAAAGATATACATGTAATGCAAACGTTTGGAAGAACCAGTTTTAGTTTCTGCAAATTTCTCTAAATTTATGTTTTCTGTATCTAAGATGTTCATGCACTGTTTGAAAAAAAAAGATTGATATATATCCCCTAAGCTAGAATTTATATTTTTGAAATATACTGTGTGTTGCTAAATGTCTTGTACTTAGCATAGAATACTTGCTACTGCTTGACGTATATAGTTATAGTTATTTGTACTTTGTGAACCTTTGTACGCTGTGTGATATTAATAATAATAATAATAATACTAATAAAAAAAAAAAAAAAAAAAAAAAAAACATTTGGATCAAACCTAGCTTCAACCCAAATATTCAAGCGCATCCAGACATGACATAGCCTTTAATAGCAGAATTCTTTATCTAACGTAAAAATCCTAAAAATTGGGACACCTTGTAGACTTGCTGTAATTCTCCTAAAATTTTTACAAATTTGTTTCGTGATCCAGCAAGGCGACCAAAAGGTGCAAATGGAATGGCAAACAGTGTAGACCCTGAAGGAGCAGTCTGATCTGGGTCTGCACTGTTTGCTTGGGCCTCTCTATCCCATTTCTTAGGATCATTACGGTATCTTACATGTATATATATAATTTATAAAAGTATATGCACATACGATCCCCCCCCCCCCCCCTGCCAATGGGGCTTGGAGAAATATATTGGGCTGCATGATGTTTCCATGCAGAGCTGAAACTGACTGCACACTAGTACTGGTAAACCCCTTGGAAGGTCTAAGCCTCGCCAGACAAAGTTGTGCGAGTCTGCCCAACCATGCATATAAACCCTATTGGTTTCATTGGGCGGCAGGGATTGAGATGTCATTTCATCTCAATATCGGGTAAAAGTCCCACAAAATTGGAAGCAACGTCTCCAAAATGACCTGAATAGTGTTGACGGGTCGTTAAACCTCAAATCAAACAAGCAATGCACATAAGATCATGTCATAAGTTACATCAGACTTTACCATTATCTTTGGACCGGCCCCGATAGCTCAGTTGGTAGAGTGTCCGCTCCGGGGAACGGGAGGTCTGGGGTTCGACCCCAGGCCGCGACATACCAAAGTCGTTAAAAATGGTACTAGCTGCTCCTCGTTTGGCACTCAGATTTACGGGGTAGAGCTAGGACTGGTCGATCCAGTGTCAGGATAATGTGACTGGGTGTGGTATCATGTAATGTGTCTGGGACATGATACTTCAGTGAGGCAGCACTATAAATGTGAGCATTGAGCTCCCTGTCGCAACCAGACACCGTCGTGATATGACTGAAAAATTGTTGAAAGCGACGTTAAACCCGAATTCACACACACACACACACACCATTATCTTCGGATAGCTTTACACGTGAAGTAAAACTGTTGTACTATTTTTGCAGAGTCCGTTGATGTGAATGTTACCCCTGATAAACGCCAGGTGTTCTTAGAGGGGGAGAAAATGATACTAGCAGTTGTTAAGGTTGGTACTTTATCTACTGAACAGGCTCAGATCTGGGACAACTTTCCATATTTCTTGTTAGTTGAAACCTATATTTTTGCTATTTGCAAGAATTTTTCTAAGCACCACAAATTATCCTTTTTTGTGAAAAGTTAGAAAAATTATCTCCAGTTATCTTAACCCATTGCATGCGGGAAACTCCAGAAGGGGTACCTTGGCAAACAGTGCTTGCCCAAATCAGACGCCACAGATTGCAGCGTCTGATCAGGGCCTGCACTATTTACTAACAGAATTTTCCATCAAAAATAGAATAAAAATTAAAAAAAATAGGTCTGACACCCCTTATATGACAAATGGACTTGTCCAACTTATTGTGATGGAAGAGTCCACCAGCACGCAATGGATTAGTACTCCTCTTAGTTTGTAGGCACACTTTGCTTTATTTAACCCTTAACATGCCAGGAAAAACTACATCTTGAATGTTCATATGTTTTTGTCGTCTGCTGCATATTCTTGCAAACTTTTCAAACATATTATTGCATACAGGTAAACAGTGTGGACACTGATCAGACTGCTCCTAGAGGAGAAATCTGTCCTGGGTCCTCACTGTTTGCAAAGATGACTTTTAAAGTTACCAGCAGACGACAAAGCAGACGACAAAGCAGACAACAATTGTTGTGATTGACACCTTATTGGTTAAGCATTAGGGTTACACACCTGTATGTTACTCTGTGATGTCAAACACGCCAAATATTTGGACGTACAAAATGCCAAATTAAATGATGTTTCCTAGCAACATTAAAATGTGATGGCAGAAAAGCGTAAAATAATGAATACATTAGACTGGATCAATGATACAAACTGTCACTATGAAACTTTACAAGTTTGAATCTTAAAATTTGAAAATAGTGACAATTAGTATTTGTATACATTTATGCACAGGCTTTACAAATACAGTGAAATTGGGCTATTAAGACCACTTAAAATTAAGACCAATTCTGATTTGAAAACTTCATTTAGTAGGTTTCAGGCATTCTTTTTCTGTGTTTTCGGCATACAGTGTCCTCTAGTGTTGTGCTGATTTTTTTTTTCTCCCAAGTCATATGTAGAAAGTAAACATCACAAAAACACACTTGTATAATTTTGACCCCCTTGAAGCCCACTTTTATATAGTTAAACGGGGGTTTACAGGGGTAAACATTATTTTTCTTATTTCTGCTCCAAAATATAGATTGTGGATACTCGTATGAACCGCCTCAATGAGGCGGTTCTGACGTGTGCCCACAATGTACATTTTGAGCAGAAATAAGAAAAATATCACAATTTTTCGTCTTAAAATTTTCTATTTTTCGGCGATAAAATTTACAATGTATTTGTATAGGCATGTTTTCGTAATGGCACTTCTAATAGACAGTCTAAATAAAATATTTTCCTTCAATATGATAGGGTCGGATCCTGAAATGTCTAGATCTAGGAGGGAATTTATTCTAGTTATTCTAGGAGTAAAGTTCTTTTTTAGGAAACCAGTATTCTCATTGCTACAGGCCTCCGTGACCCAGTTGTTAAGAGTGTAGATGGTCTCTCACTGATGCCTTGCTTGCTAAGTTTAGCAACTGGAGTCAGGTGCTTTTTCTCCAGTTTTTGCCCACATCTGATTAACAATCAGCTTGAAATAAGTGAAAATAATCTTGAAATTTAGTAAAACCGAAATAAAACAAAAAGAATCCCATTACAGAGACATGTAACTCAGAGTCTTCCCCGCAATAGTCTTCCAGGAGTCCATTTCAGTTATTTCTGAAAATATTTCTTAGAAAATTGCTGATTTTTTTGCAGAGTGAGGGTCCTGATCTGCTGCTAATTTCTGTTTGCCAATTTCCCATTTTTTCATCCAGCTATTTTACATACAAGATCCGGTAGTAAATTTCACTTGTTCAAATTGTAGAACAGGTATGGTTAGGAGTTGAGGGTCTATATGGTACTCAGGAATCGGTTTGACTCAAGCATGGTAAATCAACCATTTGTACTTTGAGTTATTCATGTTTTACTGTATATATTTCAGGCTTCACTTATATCAATGTTTGAACCTACAACCTCAGTACTACAGCTTCAGATGCCAGAATGTTTCCAGAGAGCAGGTAAGCTATCAATGTTTGAACCTACAACATTAGTACTACAGCTACAGATGCCAGAGTGTTTCCAGAGAGCAGGTAATATATCAATGTTTGAAACTAAGACATGAGTACTACAGCTACAGATGTCAGAGTGTATCCGGAGAGCAGGTAATATATCAATGTTTGAAACTAAGACATGAGTACTACAGCTACAGATGCCAGAGTGTATCCGGAGAGCAGGTAATATATCAATGTTTGAAACTAAGACATGAGTACTACAGATACAGATGCCAGAGTGTATCCGGAGAGCAGGTAATATATCAATGTTTGAAACTAAGACATCAGTACTACAGCTATAGATGCCAGAGTGTACCCAGAGAGCAGGTAAGATATCAATGTTTGAAACTAAGACATCAGTACTACAGCTACAGATGCCAGAGTGTTTCCAGAGGGCAGGTAAGATATCAATGTTTGAACTTACAACCTCAGTACTACAGCTACAGATGCCAGAGTGTTTCCAGAGAGCAGGTAATATATCAATGTTTGAACCTACAACCTCAGTACTACAGCTACAGATGCCAGAGTGTTTCCAGAGAGCAGGTAATATATCAATGTTTGAAACTAAGACATCAGTACTACAGCTACAGATGCCAGAGTGTTTCCAGAGAGCAGGTAAGATATCAATGTTTGAACTTACAGCATACGTACTACAGCTACAGATACCAGAGTGTTTCCAGAGGGCAGGTAAGATATCAATGTTTGAACCTACAACATCAGTACTACAGCTACAGATGCCAGAATGTTTCCAGAGAGCTGGTTAGATATCAAGGTTTGAACCTACAACATCAGTACTACAGCTACAGATGCCAGAATGTTTCCAGAGAGCAGGTAAGATATCAATGTTTGAACATACAACATCAGTACTGCAGCTACAGATGCCAGAATGTTTCCAGAGGGCAGGTAATTACAGCTACAGATGCCAGAATGTTTCCAGAAAGCAGGTAAGATATCAATGTTTGAACATACAACATCAATACTACAGCTACAGATGCCAGAATGTTTCCAGAGGGCAGGTAAGATATCAATGTTTGACCCTACAACATCAGTACTACAGCTACAGATTTATATTTTAGCAGATTTTCGATGTCGGAAATAAAAATAATTGTGATTTCAGATGTAGCCATGTGTGTCTAATGCATGTGAGTTCTATGTTGTAATTTGCAAGTCATACACTATGATTTCCAACTGTTTTTCACATTGCATTGTTCTTTTTGTGTGAGTGACCACAATTATTTCTATTGTTATTTAATTTCTCAATAAAACAGCTTTCGAGTTACAGTTAGTTGTAGTTTTCTTTCTTGCATTCATGCTTTCGGTACTCAAAATGTTGGACGCTGAGGTTTACTAACAGGCAAAGCAGTCAATCAATTACCACTTATACATGCAATTTGTGACAATTACTGCCAAGATGTATACTCGAGCACTTTGAAAACGCAACATCATAAGGAAAATGTAAATATTTTTTAACTCACCAATTTTTTCAAAAAACAAATTTCATCACAAACAATATTCATCAAATGACTTTCGTTTGCCACAATCACATTAGAGCTGTCCCTTCACATTAGCAGTCTACACTGCGGCAAACACACCATGTGTCAGTCAAATCTCCAGCCACATCAATATCGGGTATGCCCACCTGCGCGCTGAGAGCATTCACGTAACCTGGACCGCATTGAACAACACAAACGTCGCACAGTACGTCGGGGGATGTTATCCCACTCTTGCTGAAGGGCTATCGCGAGCTGCCTCACAGTCTGTGGCGCGTTTTGACGTCCGTGTACACGACGTCCCAATTCGTCCCAAAGGTGTTCGATACAATTCAGATCGGGTGATTTCGACGGCCAAGGGAGAACATTGATGCCTTCTTGACGTAAAAAGTCCTGCGTCAACCTTGCCGTGTGCGGGCGGGCGTTATCGTGCTGAAATAACATGGGGTTACGTTGACGTCGCAACAATGGAACAAGCTCTGGCCGAAGAATCTCATCGACGTAACGTCTGGCGTTGAGATTTCCATGAATTATCAATAAACGCGAGCGAAAATTGTAATTGATGGCGCCCCAGACCATGACACCACCGCCTCCAAACCGGTCTCTTTCAACAAAGCAGTTATCAGCAAACCTTTCGCCGTCACGTCGATAAACGCGTACCCGCCCGTCGGTTTGGTACAAATTGAACCTGGACTCATCGCTGAAGACGTCGTGCCAGTTGACACGTCTCTGGTGATTAAGTGCAAAGTTCATGCGAAGCTGTCGATGACGTCGTGTAAGTATTGGTCCGTGGTACGGATGCCGGCAACGAACACCAAATTCCTTAAGTCGTCGGGACACTGTCATACGATGAATACGTCGCCCTCGGTTGCCAATGACGACGGAAGCTGTTTGCGCGGCCGTCTGGAAACGATGCCGTAGGTGGAATTGACGCATGTAATTATCCTGACGTCTTGACGTCACGGGCACTTGCCCAGGCCTGGGGCGGTCATTAACTGTTCCTGTTAACCTGACACGTTGAACGAGACGATATATTGTGGTTCTGTCAACATTAAAACGCCGAGCAATGTCCTTCTGTGAAATGCCAGCGTCCAAAAGGCCTAAAATCCGATTCCGATTTTCGTTATTTAGCCTTGGCATGCTCAGTTTTGTAAATTTATCCAAATTTCAACCAAAAACCGATTTGAAGACAACTTTTGAAGAGATTGAATGAAAGATATCGGTTGTACATGCGGAATTGACCATATAAACAAGGTCATATCTCGGTGTGCACGTGCTACGATATCACGTGTAGTCGACCGATATTTTATCGATCTGACCACCTCATATGATTTTATTTATGGTGTATGGAAGCATATATCTGCTAATATGATTTTGGATTGGGCCATTTCAAAAATATTTAAAAAATATAATGTTGCGTTTTCAAAGTGCTTGAGTATATTTGCTTTTATTTAGCCATGTTGAACATGCTAAATGGCTTCATAATTGACAATTTAGGCAACATGTAAAATATCTTATACTCTGGCTGGATGGAATAAACCTTGCGCTACCCTCTCTTACACTATGTTTGACTTACATAGAAGTAAATATACTTTTTCATTTGTCAGGGATAATGTCTTTTAGTAATAGACAATCTATTTCCCTATATCATTTGTCCGATGTGTATTGTGGATAAAATTCCTGCAAGTTTATCCTTCTCTCACACTCTTTGATCTTTATTGGCAGGTTTTAATTTTGGCAGTTTTTTCCTTGACTACCAATAGCACCAAAATAAAATGACTGCCAAATATAAGTGTTTTACAGTAGTTTGAAGGTCATGGACATAAAATTGTTTGCTTACCGTTAGGATCCTAAGTATTTGGACAGATAGGCCTAAGCAAATAGTGCAGGCCCAGATCAGACTCGACAGTCTGATCAAGTGTACACCGTTTGCCATTCTGTCTGCACATTTTGGACTCCTTGCTGGATTGGGAAATGAATTTGTTAAAATTTAACGGGAATTTCAACAAGTCCCGAAAGTGTCTGAAATTGTAGGATTTTTATGTTAACTCTTTCCCCACTGATGGCATCATTTGTTGCCTGCTGATAACCTTTGCAAATGGTTCAGACCCAGACAAACAAAATTTTCTGGCCTGATCTGAATCCAAACTGCACATATTAAAGCTAATTCTTGCATAAATACCTATGTGCATGGCTGTTTGAAGCCATTGTCAAATGGACCGAAAGCCGTGCTCAAACAGCAAAAACCATGTTCAAATCATGAAATTTGCGTGCTGTTTGAACATGGATTTTGAGCTTTTGATATCACAAAACGGGCCTTGCTTTAATTACTTACATTGAGCGACGTAACATTATCGCCCTGAACATAGCGTTTTAGGGTTCTATGATGACGTCACTGCATGACAACGTCATTGTAAACAACATTCTGAAGTGGCCACCATTTTGGTTTGCCTGTCGCATTTGAAGAGTTTATATGGAATTTATATGGAGCTTTTGGGCGTTTTCGTCAAAATTTGCTGTCGGATTCGTAAGTTATGCAAGAACAACGATCATCCATGGTTATTTCATTGCATTAACATTTGCCGGATCCCTCGGAAGATATTTGAACATTCGGCCTAGTGGCCTCATGTTCAAACAGCTTCCTCCGGATCCGGCAAATGTTAATGCATGAAAAACCATGGTTGATCCCTATAATGTAGCCTTGATCAGGTTACAGACTTTGAACTTGTCAGAGTTTCAAAGTCCTGTTATTCTATTATAGACAGGTGTGTTTTCTTCTGTTTCCTATAGCAGCTTTTGATTGCTTTGACATCTGTTGTTTTTCATTTTACAGGATTGGATGTCAGGCAACAGAATGTGGCTGAGAAGCTGAGGTAATTTGATTGGTAAAACTACTTATACTGTATTTAACAGTATGTATTTGGGCAGGCCTGAGGAAATAGAGTAAGCCCAGATGTAACACTGCAGAATGTGGCGTCTCATCTGGGTCTACACTGTTTGGAACTCATCCAGCCTTTTTTAGGCACAACAAAAAACTTAAATTAAATTGTACTTTTTCACATTTTGAAATAATTTGGTAAGGAGTTGAAGTGTCAGAATATTAAGGGTAAATGCAAAAGCAGGGCTGCAAAATTCTACTCTTCCTCGCCCCATGATGAGTAAAAACTTTGCAGATCGATTAAAAACTTTGTCTGGTCCCAATAGAATTTACCAAAACATACATGCCTTTTGTAATGCAAGAGGAGTAGAATTTTGAAGAATTTACCAGTTGTGAATAGTAAGAAGTTTCATGGTTTTGGCTTGATGTTTAACCCTTATCTTGCTGTTCACGACAACCCCTATCTTTGCAAACAGAGTAGATCCAGATCAGATGGCTTCTGAAGAAGCCATCTGATCAGGATCTACACTGTTTGGCAGTCAGTTTATGAATTTGTAGCTATAAATTACATCAAGTAATTTGATTGGTTCAAAGACAGAAATGGGTGTGGCTTAAATGAATATTCAGCAAGATAAGGGTTAATAGCCCAGTGACCCCTGTCAACACTAAAGGTCACATCAAGCCAACCAGTTTTACCTAGCTCTTCCTGTGCAGTCTTGTACATTGTAAATGATTAACAAGTACAATGCACATCATCTATCAGAAACTACCAACTGTCCTTGAACTAGCATAAAGTGGAGAACAACTGCAGAAAATGTGTCATGAAGTAGGGAATGTGCACAGAAAATGTGTCCTCAATTACGTCAAATCCAGTAGTTATTGAATCTGCAACCTCCTGATCACTAGTCAGACACACATGCGCGTGAACCACTGAGTTTTGTTATTTGTAATATAATGTTATTAATCAGGTAATTTGTATTGGCCCAGTTACAGGTCCAAGGTCTGCTGTATTGGGCTGAGGCCAATACAGCTAACCGAGGATCTGTATTGTTTGTTTGTTTGTTTTGAGGTTTAACATCCCCGTCAACACTGTATAGGTCAATTTGGAGACATTGCTTCCAATTTTGAGAGACTTTTACCCGACATTGAGATGAAATGACATCTCAAGCCCTGTCGCCCAATGAAACAAATAGGGTTTATAAGCATGGACGGTCCGATTCGCACAGTTTTGCCTGCGCAGGCTTAGATCCTCTAAGCAGTTTACCAGTACTTGTGTGGGGTCGGTTTCAGCTCTGCGTGGAAGCATCATGCAGCCCATCTATTTCTTCAAGCCTTTAGATGGTTTTGCTTATCATAAAACAGTATGATATATACAGTACGGCTCAGGTATAAGAACCAAAAAACTCTTTATTCCGAATCTCGGCGTTTCGAGTACTTTCAAAAACACTCGGAATTGTTCCGAGTATATGTATATATTCGGCGGACACTCCTCGAAAACACTCGCAAGGTCCGCGGTACGCGAAATTTCGCGAAATTATTCCGAGTCGTAATATCGTACCTGGAGGCAATATTTTCTCGCGAAGTTACGCGGAAATACTCGGAGGAATTTGACGAAATACCTGGGCATTGTTTTTTGTTTATTTAGTGTTCTTTTACCATCATATATATTTATATATAATTATAAGATAATAATTATCACTGATAGTTATTATAATGTAAACAATGTCAAAAGTCAACAAAGAGGTAATCATTAATTACCAGGGTGTGAAACTGCGAAGTGATTTCAAACAAAGGAATCAGTTGGGCATGACGAGTACATACAACTCTTTCAAGTCCGTAATTGAAAGCATGTTGAACATCTTAAAATTACAGGAAAATCGGTCATTTTGAACTCAAAATTTCTCCACGTAATTTTGATATTTTCAAAAAAAGAAAATTATTTTGATATAATATAATCATTTGTCTTTCATTCTTTAATAATTTAAATGTGAAGTAGTATCGGATAATTGAGAAACAAATAATCAAAGGTGATAACTGTCAGCGAAATTTTGACGGGTTTCGGCCGCCATTATTGGCTTCTTTTAAACTGCAAAATCGGTCATTTTGAACTCAAAATTTCTCCATGTAATTTTAAGATTTTAAAAAAAAGAAAGTTATTTTGATATAATATAATCATTTATCTTTCATTCTTTAATAATTTTAATGTGAAGTATTATCAGACAAATGAGAAACAAATAATCAAAGGTGATAACTGTCAGCGAAATTTTGACGGGTTTCGGCCGCCATTATTGGCTTCTTTTAAACTGCAAAATCGGTCATTTTGAACTCAAAATTTCTCCATGTAATTTTAAGATTTTCAAAAAAAGAAAATTATTTTGATATAATATAATCATTTGTCTTCCATTCTTTAATAATTCTAATGTGAAGTATAATCGGACAAATGAGAAACAAATAATCAAAGGTGATAACTGTCAGCGAAATTTCAAGGGATTTCGGCCGCCATTATTGGCGTCTTTTAAACTGCAAAATCGGTCATTTTGAACTCAAAATTTCTCCATGTAATTTTGATATTTTCAAAAAAAGAAAATTATTTTGATATAATATAATCATTTGTCTTTTATTCTTTAATAATTTAAATGTGAAATATTATCGGACAATTGAGAAACAAATAATCAAAGGTGATAACTGTCAGCGAAATTTCAAGGGATTTCGGCCGCCAGTATTGGCTTCTATTAAACTGCAAAATCGGTCATTTTGAACTCAAAATTTCTCCATGTAATTTTAAGATTTTCAAAGAAAGAAAATTATTTTGATATAATATAATCATTTGTCTTCCATTCTTTAATAATTTAAATGTGAAGTATAATCGGAAAAATGAGAAACAAATAATCAAAGGTGATAACTGTCAGCGAAATTTTAAGGGATTTCGGCCGCCATTTTTGGCTTTTAAACTGCAAAATCAGTCATTTTGAACTCAAAATTCCTCCATGTAATTTTTATATTTTCAAAAAAAGAAAATTATTTTGATATAGTATAATCATTTGTCTTTCATTCTTTAATAATTTTAATGTGAAGTATTATCGGACAAGTGAGAAACAAATAATCAAAGTGATAACTGTCAGCGAAATTTTGACGGGTTTCGGCCGCCATTATTGACCTCTGATACGTTGCACCGGCGACACATGTTTAATTAAATTAATCACCACTCGCAAATACTCGCAAACACTCCAAATATCACAGGTAAGCTCTGAGGTCCGCGGAATTTCCTCGGAATATCGAGCGCATAACTTGGAGTAAAATATTTTCACTCGGAGTTGTTTACTCCAAAACATTCGGCGGAAAAACGCGGATTTAAAAAGTTGTCCGCGGAATGAAAAAGAAAAACGGTTCAAATACCTGAGCCGTACTGTATGTGAAAAGAATCATTCTTTGTTTAGTGGGTTACTTGCCTCATAAACCAGGGGTTGTATGTAGGTTCAATCTTGGGTTTCTCAAGACTTTTAAAGAGCTTTTTGGAAGAGTTTTTAAACCGAGGTCCAGTCTTTATTTAACCTTAGTTATTGGTGGGACATAAAACTCAAACATATGTGTTTATGAAAAGAACCGAAGGCTTTATTGTTTTGGAATGAAACTTGAGAGTGTGTGTTTTATTGGTATATTAAGATGCTTTATACAATCTCATACAAACTGATGTTATCACAAAAAAAAGGAAAAAAAAAGAAAGAAAAAAAAAAAACAGTTTTATTCCTTCAAGCTTTTTGCTTCATACACTTATTTTCTTTTGCAGCCCAAGAAAGGCCCAGTCTCTGACCTCTCCAAAGGTACATCTTGAAGTAACATACTGTCTTGGTAATTTAGCTGTAATGTAATACAGAGGAGTATTTCACTGCGGGGCTTAAATAAATTTTACCCGGCTACAATCCTCGCCCTTACTGCCATCGCGATTTAGACAGATAATTAGTTCAGTCCATATAAAGGCTTCCTAACTCATCTGTGCAACATCTATGAGAACTAAAAAATCAAACAACCACAGAGATGTAACAACGGCGAGGACTCGACAGCAAGAAATAACTGAAATGCTGGAGCAAAAGAAAACCAACAGTTAGACTTCGATGGACCCGACCAGAGACAGAGCATCAAGTACCAGCCAACATTACATAAAATTAAATTTTGATTCTAAGTAAGCCTTTACACTGGAACCATCATAGTATCTGAAGCCTGACCCACTGGCATTCAATTAAAGAGGGAAGCAGTTATCAACTGTGATTGGGTTAACTACCATGCATGCAGTCTGTCATATAACATTCACCATAAAATTCGGGTTCCGATAGACCTTGTTGCAGAAGAGACCTAAGTCCAACACTGAATTTCGAAGTTAAATCAGAATGATGTCTATAAAATTCAGAAAAGGCTTTATGTAGTTTATGATACCAAATACCCTGATTAAGAAGCTTAGCAGTTCAAAGATGATAGTGTAGATCCTGGCCATCTGGGGCCATTTGTTCAAAACTAATGACATCATTAGTTAACTTATTGCTAAAACTTTGAACATGTATTATGGCACATATGCTTATATTTTTGCTGGAAAAGAATTTAAGCAGCTTTTGCTATATCTTCGAAAGCCAAGGGTACATAGTCAACTACGTTCCTTATGCACCCTTAGTCTACAGCTTATATGTAAATAGAATCTACCACTGTGCCGCCTTCCTAATTGGCTTTAATTGCCTCCTTTGCTATGCTTCATTTTTCACCAATCAAAAAATTGTTACAGATCATATTCAATAAAGATGTCGGCTTCCATGTCAGTAGGAAAAAAAGATTGAAATTTGCAGAACGTTTGGAACATGCCCGCATAACTTCACATAATTGTTTAAACATGCTAAAGAAGTGTTTAAAAATTAACCATCTACTCTTTTGGGGCAAATTCTAACAAAGTTTATTTAACTTGGGCACCGCCATATTGATCTTTTTCAGCAGTGAATAGTTTGTTACAAATAGTTTGATTAGAGGCGATGGCAATTGCTCACATCCAATGAAATGTTGCAGCAATAGATTCTGTTTACAAATCAGCCGTAGGCCAAAGGTGTGTAAGAAACATAGTGGAAACAGTACCATTGGCTTGCGAACATGCTTTATCTAATGCAAAAGTTGCTCACAATTTTTTTCAGCAAAAACACCAAAATTTTAGAATATTGTACTTGTTAGAACAGTAAACAATATGACCACTAATGAGCTTGTTAAGCTGACAAGGCTTTGAACAACAGGAACCAGATCAAGATTTACACAGTTTTCAAAGGTAGGGGTTATCCTGCTCAAGGGGATAAGGGTTAAGCTCACTAGACTAACAACAGCTTTGATCAGACTGACTTTTCTGAGGCCCAGTCCAAATGACTTGGTGGGATGCACTTTTGAATATCAGCCAGATCACAGGTTCAATCCCCAGCAGATTGTTTATTGTGGAAGCTTTTTACAGTCATTCTCGCCCTTCCGTTGATTCAAGACTTACTGGCAAAATAAAGTGCACTTAACTGGTTTATCCACTTTGGTGTAAGCCTACTGAGTAGAAGTGTGATTAGGGTTATTTCATCAGCTCAACATGACCTTATTAGTATTGACTGGATAATTAAGAACAAACAAACTCAGCTGATCTGAGTACTGACCATTGCTTTTCATGATTAAACTGGAAAAAAAATCTAATTGAAGTATTAACAATATTGGGTCACAAGCAAAGTGAACACGGGATTCATTAAAACTTTCCTCGTAACCCAATGTTTGAATATGGCAAATACAGTAATATTTTTGCTGAAAAAATGTTAGTAGCTTTTGCAAAATACAAAATACCAGAGTATTAGATATTGTACTTGCTAGAACATTTAACAATTTGACCATTAACAAGCTCGTTAAGCTAACATTTCTTTGAATTTCTGAACCAGGCTTTTATAAAGTCAAAATTTTAAATGCTTTAGCAAGTACAACATCTGATTCAATGGTAATTTTGCTGAAAAAAAACCTGCAAAAGCTACTCACATCTTTTTCAGCAAAAATATTTACCATATTCAATGATCAACATAGTAATGAATGATGATGATAGGTTGATGAATGAGTTAGTTTTGAACAAGAGGGTCAAGGTATGTTTAAGTTGGAGGCTTGAGATTATTTTAGAAATGGAACCAGAGAGACAGGTACCCTGGCAAACAGTGCAGGCCCAGATCAGATGCAGCAGAGCATGGCACCTGATCAGGGCCTACACTACAGCTATTTTCCAAATAAATTTTGAAGATAACACAACCTGTCACCCCTAAATTTTGAAATGGACTCCTGCCATATATTAGGAGGAAGATTTCATTTGGTACAGTTGAGTATTGCCAGTACATGTATATTGCTACGGTATTGACCCCAACAATTTTTAAAAGGCTTTATAGAATCATAAATAAATCATAAAATATTATTTGCTGCAAAGTCTTTTGCTCCATGGCAAACAGTGTAAACTGATCAGAAGCAGTCTGAATTGGGTCTACATTCTTTGTTCAAGTTTATTTTATGACCATTTTGTGTCCAAATATTTGGTGAATGTGATTTTTGTCGTGTAATTTGTATAGAATGCAGAAGCTGCTTTCAATTTATTCTTTCTTCTTTCAGGAAGGTGGTATTTCATCTCTTTTGAAGCTGAAGAGGTCATTTAGTAGTGCCTTTGCTAAGGATTCCCCAGAATCTGTGAGAATCATTGACAGTAAAGATGGAATCTTACCTAAACGTGAGTGTATTAATCTGGTTGAGATAATGTTTGATAACTTCACTGCTCCTTACGAAGAGGGGTAACAAGTTTAATGAAGGGATATCATAAGTTGTAGGTTTTTGTAAGAACCACCTTGGTGAGGTGGTTCTTACAATGTTTTTTTTATAGAGAAATATGGATTCTTTTCCCCACTCCTCCGGACCGGCCCCGATAGCGCAGTTGGTAGAGTGTCCGCTCCGGGGAACGGGAGGTCACAGGTTCGATCCCGGGCCGCGACATACCAAAGTCGTTAAGAATGGAACTAGCTGCTCCTAGCTTGGCACTCAGATTTAAGGGGTAGAGCTAGGACTGGTAGACCCAGTGTCAGGATAATGTGACTGGGTGTGGTATCATGTAATGTGTCTGGGACATGATACTTAAGTGAGACAACACTATAAAAGTGAGCATTGATCTCCCTGTCGCAACCAGACACAGTCGTGATATGACTGAAAAATTGTTGAAAGCGACGTTAAACCCGAATTCACACACACACACACCTCTCCCCACTCCTCCTTTAATATTTGCTTATTCAAAAACGTTTTTGCCATTCCTGCATGTTTCATAGTGCAATATAGAAATCCACTTGTGTGCCCATTTGTCTGTCTATCAGCATTGTCTTTAACCAATAGTCAACCTAATAAGACATAAGAATATTTATTTAACATCGGTTTTCAAGTATACAACATTCAAACATTAGCTCTAAAGCTATTTTACCTACAAACAAATTTAAAAACTGTACAAGTATATGAACAAGGACATCACAGAAAAGTTCCAACATATCACAGACTTTTTACATAGTTTACATTAAGACACAGAACAGGCAGAATAAATAAGAGAACATAAATAATAGAACATAAAACATAAGAGCTATTGTCACATAACTTCATATCACAGACAATAAAATGCACATTTTTCTAAAAGGTAATTGCTCAATATATTATTAGGATCACTCTTAGTAGAATTATATGCCTTTGCATGACAGCTAACTGGAGAAAAAGGATGAAAGGGAAGTAGTGTAACAGGTTCTCTTGACATAAAGCTCTTGCAAGAGTCCTGCCTCGAAAAATGAAAGACCAATCAGCCGGCAAGCAAAGCCATAAATACAGTTTTAATTCCTGGTTGTGGTCGCCAGAGCCTCGGCAGCCCATGACCCACCAGCGGAGAGACACACATTGATCCATTGATCCAACATACCTATGAGAAGTGGTCTCCCCCCGATGAAGCATGTACCACCGGTCGACCCCAGGAACCACGATCAAAACAAAATGAACAGGTTGGGGGGGGGGGGGGGGGGATAAAGGTTTCAAGCACATGCTTTAAAATAGAGAAAATAACTAAAACAACCAAACTAACAAACAGACAAGCAAGCAAGTTTATAAATTATACTTGCATAAGGAACACTTGCATGAGGCTCCTCCCCAGGTCCGGATCAGCCTTACAAACTCACGGTACTTACTAGTAGTTCTCAGATGATTTGAAAGACTGTTCCAGACCTGAGCGGCCTCAAAGCGAAAGGTAGCTTTACCGTATCGACTTGTGCGGACTCGCGGTATCTCTACCAGGTTTTCATACCTGAAAGAATACTTTGTGGTTTTAAAAGATAGTAAATCATGTAAATATTCAGGTGATTGTTTGTATAAAATTTTAAAAACCTCAGTAGCCATAGTCCTAATTCTATTTACATGTAAGCTAGGCATATTTGCTTTCTCTAGCAAACTTTCATAGGAACTCTGAAAGTCACCGAACACTAGTCTTAATGCTCGGAGCTGCAGCTTTTCAAGCTTATTTGTGCTCGCTTTTGAACAAAAATGCCATTCCAAAGGACAGTAATTGAAATTTGATTTTATAAAAGTTTTGTAAATTAAAATCTTTGTGTCAGTGTTTAAGACATTACATAACCTGGAAAGGACATTAATTTGTTTAGCTGCCTTCTTGCAAATATTTGCTATGTGTGCTTCAAAGTTTAACATATAATCAAATGTAACACCTAGCAATTTTACAGTTTGAGTCTGAAGTCAAGTCTGAAACTCATGAATTAAAGCAAAAATGTTATTACAGTATGCTACTACTTGTATATAGGAAGGATGCTGTTGACCATGATAGCCTTTGACACATATTTCATGATGAGCTGAACTCAGAAACCTCCTTTCGGTCACATCTGAGATGCCAAGTTCTGCCGGGAAAGTCAGGTTGGTTTTTCTCCAGGTAATCCTTTTTTGTCCAACTTTGATTAACGATCGGCTCGAAATAAAATCTTGAAAGGGCTGAAACAACACAAAACAAACAAAAAATAGTGCCTTAGGATTTTTGTTGAGTTGCGAGGTTTATAATGCACTACTTTGACAATGCTGATGTCTTCGCTAATAAAGAAAAATGAAATTATCGTATTTACCCTAAGTATTCATGCACCTCAACTACTTGCCATACATGTTCTAGAATTTGAACAAGTACAATTCATGACCTGATGTTGTGTCTTAAAATAGCTGGATTAGTGGCAAACAGTGTAGACCCTGATGGGATGCTGCATTTTGCGGCATCTCATCTGGATTTACACTGTTTTTCCAAGCCTGTCCAATTACATTCTGTAAATACAGTAATGACACTTTTCATAGATGTTTGCATCTGCTTACAGATTTAATACAGGCTAGAACTACCATTGTATATAACAAGTATAATAGTTCCAGAGATGTTTATTGACCATAATATATAACTAGAGGGTGCAGTCGATGGCATCCCCACCCTTCTGTCAGGGCCAAATTTTTTACTGTTCTCGCACGTCCTGGTTGGTGTCATTGAAGGCATCTTATCATAGGGAACAAGAATATATGGTTTTGGGGTGGTGATCTAAACGGTTTCTGAGATATAAGGCCTTTAATGAAATTAAGGGGTTGGGGCTTGGCCCCGGTGCACCCTGGGGGACCTCCAGGTTGGTGTCACTGAAAGCATCTTATCATAAGGAACAAGAGTATATCTGCTTTAGGGGTGGGGATCTGAATGGTTTCTGAAATATATATACCTTTTATAAAGTGGAGAGGTGGGGCATGGCCTCAGTGCTACCCAGGGGACACCCTAGTTAGCGTCTCTAAATGCGTCTTATCATAAGGAACAAGAAAATATGTGGTTTAGGGCTGGAGATCTGAACGGTTTCTGAGGTTGGTGTCACTGAAGGCATCATCTTATCATAAGGAACAATATATATGGTTTAGGGGTCAGGATCTGAATGGTTTCTGAAATATATGTGAGTGAGTGTTTGTGTTTTACGTCCCACCAACAGCTAAGGTCATACGGAGACGGGACCTCGGTTTAAAGACTCATCTGAAAGTCTGGAGAAACCCGGGATCGATCCTGCGACCCCTGGTTTATAAGGCGAGTAGCGTAACCACTGCACCACAGAGGCTTCTACTGAAATATATGTCCTTTTATGAAGTTGAGCGGTGGTGCATTGCCCCATCGTAACCCAGGTGTCACCCTAGTTGGCATCACTAAACGTCACAAGAATATATATTGTTTATGGGTGGGGATCTGAATGGTTTCTGAGATATAAGGCTTTTAATGAAATGGAGAGGGTGGGGCATGGCCCCGGCACATCCCCGGGACCTCCAGTTGGACAGACGGATGGAGGCATTCACAATATTCCCTTAAGCATTTTTAAAAGTGTGGGGATAATAATTTACGATACTACAAAGCTTATTTGAAATGTCCAAATATTTAAGGTAAATATGGTAATCCAGTATGTAACTGTTTTTCAGAAAGAAAGTTAGACAGTTTTGTGACGAATAAGAAACCTGATATGACAAGAACAGAGTGTGACATATTGAATAATAATTCACCATGTTTCAAGGAAAGTATTAACAGAACTATTTCCACAGATGACAGTGATGTGTTTCACAGCAGTGATAGTGGTGTGTCAGTAGGGAATTCTAGTGAAACTGATAAGGAAAGCTATTCTGCAAGTAGTCAGGAAACAGTTACCTCCATTGAGAGTATTCCTTCAGAAAAGAACATAAATTTGACATTCCATACACATTCTGGTCGAAGTGAACCCGTCAATTACAGTGAAAGTGACACAGTCTATTCTGGTGATAGTGAATCAGTCCATTCTAGAGATAGTGAACCAGTCCTTTCTGGTGATAGTGAACCAGTCCATTTTGAAATGCATGATAAATCACTGGTTATTACAGAACATGTGAAGAAGGTTTCTGGTAAATCTGATGTATGCAATAAGCCATATGATGTAAATAATACTGATTGCAATAAAAAAATTGCAGACAATACTACAGGTCATTCAAATTTCAGAACTTGTGTGGGTGATCTTTCTGAAGATATACAAGTAATTGAATTTACCGATGATGTTCATAAACCAAGTAATATATTTGAAAGCACATTTAAACACTCGAGGTTAAAATCCAACGAGGGTAGCAGTTCAGAAGTTACAAGGGACCATTCTGTAGACAGAACAGATGATACCAAGTCTGGAGGAGAATGCTCTATTATCTCACATGAAATTGTAAGTTACATTAGGACACAACCCATCTAGTTAACAAGCCTGTGTCATGAACACCCCTCTAAACCCCACTTGATATACAGAAAGGTGGTTTTTATACAGATATTCATTATTTTCCCTTTATGTTTCCTCCAAAACATAGATTGTGGAACCTGGTTAGAACTGACTCATCTCCATTTGGACCAGAAATTAGAAAGAAATCTAAACATTTTCATCTGAAAATGCTAGTTCTAGAGGTAGTTAAGACTCAGACGCTGTTCTAGCGTACTTGTAATGCTGGGTGAGATTATTCTCTCATGGCCGTAGGAATTACTTTTTCAGAGATTTTTTATATATTTTTCTTGCATGTATTTCTGTTCCAAGGTAGGTTAGAGGTACTCATTAGAACTGCCTCTTAGAGGTGGTTTTCACAAATACCCTGAATCTTCGTCATCATGTGACAGATCTATAACAAATTACATTCTTTCAAACCTCCAAAACTGTTAAACTATTATTCTAATGCACTTCCATATATGTGTGTGTGTGTGTGTGTGTGTGTGTGTGTGAATTCGGATTAAACGTCGCTTTCAACAATTTTTCAGTCATATCACGACAGTGTCTGGTCACGACAGGGAGCTCAATGCTCACTTTTATAGTGCTGCCTCACTGAAGTATCATGTCCCAGACACATTACATGATACCACACCCAGTCACATTATCCTGACACTGGGTTGACAAGTCCTAGCTCTACCCCGTAAATCTGAGTGCCAAGGGAGGAGCAGCTAGTACCATTTTTAACGATTGTGGGATGTCACGGCCCAGGACCTCCTGTTCCCCGGAGCGGACACTCTACCAACTGAGCTATCTGGGCTGGTACTTCCATATATAAAGCAACGTCTGATGGGATAACAAAAATGTTGTGACTGGTATATTCTGTGATATACTATGGGAAATCCGACATCATCATCTGATGTCACTTTTCATTGGCTTGGATTTGGTTTAAGACAGCTCACAGGCCTTGCCATTTTGTGCAAAAAAGTACAGTTTTGAATAAAACAACTGAATAAGTGCATTAGAATAGAAATAATTGTATTGCAAAATTGTCATTTGGGAAGGTAAATCGTCAGTTTTATGGTCACAAATTCCATTATACTTTAGATGCTTCATCGCTGTAAACAAAATTTGTGGCCCTAAAATACTGATTTACCTCTCCAAATGACAAGTTTCAATACAGTTATCCCCTTAATACCACAAAGATAGTTTGGTGCTCCTTGCTCATTAGAACCATTTATATAGAGAAAAGTTGGGTTTTCAGGGGTATACAATATTTTCATTCCTTTTGTTTGTGAACATAGGTTGTGGGTACTCATTCGAACTGTCTCAATGGGGTGGTTCTAACAAGCACCCACATCCTATGTTTGAACCACTTAGAAGGTCTAAGCCTGCCTAGGCAAAGTGTTTCAAGTCGGACTGTCCATGCATATAAACCCTATTTATTTCTTTGGGCAACAAGGCTTGAGATGTCATTTCATCTCAATGTTGGGGAAAAGTCCTACAAACTTGGAAGGAATGTCTCCAAAATGACCTAAATAATGTTGTAGGATGTTAAACCTCAAATCAAACAAAACTTACTGTACTGTTGGTGTATTACACCTCAACCTGTTCAATGCACTTTGTCCAGGTCCAAAGCCATTAAAAAGATACGCCTATACAAATACGTTGTAAATTTTACCGCTAAAACTCGAAAATTTTAGGATGAAAAAATTGTGATATTTTTCTTATTTTGCTGAAAATATAGAACCGCTTCATTGAGGGCTTCTAACAAGTAAACATAATCTGTATTTAAGAGCAGAAATAAGAAAAATAAGGTTTATTCCTGTAAACTCCAGTTTTGCTATATAAAAGTGGAATTCAAGTGGGTTAAAATTATTTTGGCGTGTTTTCGTGATGAAACATCTTGTTGCTAAATAAGAGTGTTAGGGCAAAACAAAAATGTATTAGATTATATAGAAAAATTTATGCACAAAAAGCAGCAGGGTATTAAGATATACCCTCTGAACTTTTGAGTGTCTGTCATTGCTTTATGATTCCTGTCCCCTCCATAACTCCATATTTTCACAAAGCTTCACATAAATGTAAACCAACAATAGATGATATGCAGAACATATAAATCTTGACTCTGACTTGCCTATTTTTGTAGTTATTTTCCTTTGAACATTGAACATAACCATTCCCCTACCATGTACTTATGTGTGCTGACTTTGTTAACATTTGCGACCACCCTGCCCAAATGGTCAAGTTCATTTCTCAAGAACTGTAATAGCTTCATAAAGGATATTTGGTACAAACTTGTATCCAGGGATGGCAACATTTATGCAAGCATCCATGTTTGACCTTGACCTGGACATAGCATTTGGCATAATTCTTGTGAGATATTTTCATGTATTTTCTAACATATGTATAGCATCATGAGATAGCATGCAGAAAACAAGAACCGTAACTCTGGTTAACACAACCCTTAGTATATAGTAAATATTGATAATGGCAATTTCTACCCTGTACTTGTGTCCGCTCTGTCAGTTGAAAACTGACTTGGTTGTTTTGATGAAATTTCACACAAACGTGAAGCAATCATGTGACGAGGCACAGAACACAAGAACCATAATTCTGGTTTACCTACTTTTGGAGTTATGTGAAAGGTGCATGACTGAAAATTTCCTGTCTCTATCCCTGAACATTAATCCGGCCAGTTGGACAGTGTGTACCTGATAGATCCAGTACAATTCCTAGATTTTTCGGGGGGTTTGTACTCCTATGGTCATCAGGGTCTGATGATAAGATTTCAATAATTTGAAATCTCATGTGTACGAGGGTATGGTCTGTTAGGTTGAAATGGTTTGCCAACGGTGTGTCCCCTTTTTTCGGGTGTTGCGCTGGTATTCCTTCATTCGAACCTTCATTTCCCTTTTAGTTTCACCAACATTTTGGATCTGTGCCGGTAACTCTAGCGTCTTCCTCTTCTTAGACGGCTCTTCCGAAGTGTTCTCCCTGGTCCTCTTCTTGGAACTCTTCTCTTGGGGAACAACCCTAATGTACGAGGAACTGGCTGATGCAGATGTCAGGGTCAGATTGCTCAGGCTTGAGCTAACTGACATGTCGCTGGTGGTCTGTGTTGGACTTCTCCCAAGGAACGCTGACCCGGGCGCATCCGTCGCCGAGCGGAGGAGGGGTGCATTAAAGCTGGAGGTGTATGGCTGACGACTCGGATTAGTCAGGCTGTGGTCTTGCTCATTGTGACTCATAGCGAATAATTCCCGACTAGTTTCTGCCTAATAGTAGGCTTTCATCAGAGGATGTGTGCGCTTGTCACAGATTTGTGACGAGCTGTGCGATTTTCGCTCTTTATATACCCTCTGTGTCACCCATGGTTACCCATAATTATGTATGTAGACCATCCCTTTTGTGGGGCTGGTGGGCGATTTTTGCCTTTGTGAAGACTGTCAACGGCCCTTTGTGGGCCAGTTGACGTTATTTCCATTTGTTGTAATGGGGGCCGGTGACGTTATAATCCAATGTTGTTAATGGGCACAAGACGTTCACCGGCCCCTATGGGGCTGGGCGACATTTTCCTTTACTATTGTGTTTAGGATTGTGGCGTTAGTTGGTCCATGTGGGGCTGCTTTGTGTTATCGCTAGCTAAATACATGTATTTATATGTATCATATGTATTTTATTGTTGGCACCGGTACCGATTTTTGGAGTTATGGTCCTTTAAACATTGAAAATAGTGATTTCTGCAATAGCCATGCATCTTTGAATTCGCAATACAATGTCTAAATTTATGAATGAAATATATTACAGGATGAAAAGTTTGATGCAAACAGAAAGGAACAGAAAATATCATTTTCTATTGGAAGATTGAGGGACAGTTTCTTGGCTAATAAACAAGGTACAAATATCACACAGCAATCATAAGTAGCGCTGTGAAAATTCAGTGACGTGTGTGCTAAGACCAGGGGCTAGTTATTCAACACTAACAATGGAGGTATTTGACTGGTATTTTCGTGCTTCATGAATTGAAGCCTGGAGCACGGATTGTGTTTGACTGGGAGATTCTTGAAATTTCAAACCATTTCGTGGAGCACAACGGCCACGTTTCAAAAAGACAGTAAAATCAGTCACGTGACTGAATTAATATGGCTGAACATAATGCAGAAGTAAAAGTAGCACAATAAAATTTCATTTAGGAAGTTGTTTCAAGACGATTTTCTTATACTGATCAAAAAAACTTTCAAGTTAAAGTTCATGCATCCTGTCTGGATCTGATGAGAAAGCCAAATATTGACCATTTTAGCTTCCAGGGGCCAGTTGTTCAAAACTAACGACGTCGTTAGTTAACGTATCGTTAAAACTTTGATCATTAAATATGGCAAATATGCTGAAATTTTTGCTGAAAAAATGTGAGCAGCTTTTGCGAACGCAAAAGCTGCTCACATTTTTTCAGCAAAAATACCAAAATTTACGATATTGTACTTGCTAGAAGAGTTAACAATACAACCACTAACGAGCTCGTTAAGCTAACAATGCTTTGAACAACTGGGCCCAGGTCTTTTACAAGATCTTGCATGGGTGCAGTCATTTTGTTTTTAAAAATTTACTATGTCTATCACGTGACTAGCTTTGACATTTGACCCGTCATGGTGCCTATCTGCGAATCTATTACTAATGTATTTGATCATTTGTATTTGCTTTTGCTTTCTTTGCTTACAAGAATGCTAAAATATGAAACATTCACATTAGTTTTTCATTTCTTGCTTTAGGAATCAAACCAGAAGCCATTATAGCGTGTGAATCATGAATTACATTCGACTGGTACAAAAACGTGCAGCACAATTTTCCACTGTACATTGTGGGTGGAGATTAGTCGTGCTACACCAAAGGTCTTTAGTCGAATACTGCCAATGCCGTTATTGAACATGTTGTTTAAACTTTTATTTAGTATGATAAATATGCTCATATAATATTTTTGCTGAAAAAATGGGAGTAGCTTTTGCTATTTACAACTTGGCGGCAGGGCTTGAGATGTCATTTCATCTCAATGTTGGGTAAAAGTCCCACAAAATTACAGTGTTGATGGGGGCATTAAACCTCAAATCAAACAAACAGATTACTTATACTGCTATTTTGCTATTTATTTGCTGTCCACTTACGCACTTTTATCATACAAGTAAAATGTTGTGGTGCACTTGTTCTTAGACAAGTATGAAATCTTGTCTGCAAGCCTGTAGACATGTAAGGTTGATGATATAGTACATATACTCTTAACACATATTGAATAAGGTGTTTTTAGTAAAATCTAGTGTTTCCGATACAAACTAGGTCATTATTTCAGAAAAGGAAACCCACTCAGAGGACATATTCAGGAGAAATTTCCGAGCTACGATCAGTCCTACAGATAATGTGGCTGCTGAACAAGAACTACAGAAAGAGATTAAGTGAGAGTCTTTTCATTGTTTAATCCTGGTCCATCAGACACTTTATCATTACAGTATTTACCGTTTGCATTCAGACAGATAGGCCTGAGCAAACAGTGTAAATTGAGATGAGACCCAATCTTCAATGTTTGCCACTCATCCAGCAATTTTTTATCATGAAAACATGCCTACATAGTTGTGATCCCCCTTGATCCCCACTTTTATATAGTAAAACTGGAGTTAACGGAGGTATGTATTATTAATCCCCCACCTCGAAGCGAGCGGGGATTAAAGGAATGGCCTTCCTCTGTCCATCCGACCGTCTGTCTGTCCGTCCATCTGTCCGTCTTTCTGTCTACGTCCGTCGGTCCGACTGTTTGTAACACTTTCTTGTCCGCTCCATATCTCCTGAACCCTTTGATAGAATTTCATTAAACTTTGGTCAGTTTTTCGTCTCAGTGAGCTGGTGTGCAGAACCCATGAATGAACCATGCCGACTCGAGGTCAAGGTCACAGTTGAAGGTCACGAGTTTGAAACTTGGAATTTTTTGTCTGTTCCATATCTTTTTTACCCTTGGAAGGATTTTCATTAAACTTTGGTCAAATATTCTTCTCAGTAAGCTGATGTGCAGAACCCATGTCCATCCATCCGTCTGTCTGTCCATAACAATTTCTTGTCCGCTCCATATCTCATGAACCCTTTGATAGATTTTCATTAAACTTTGGTCAAATTATTCTTCTCAGTGAGCTGATGTGCAGAACCCATAAATGAACCATGCTGACTCAAGGTCAAGGTCACATTTGAAGGTCACAAGTTAAAACTTTGATTTTTTTGTCTGTTCCATATCTCCTTTACCCCTCAAAGGATTTTCATTAAACTTTGGTCAATTATACCCCTCAGTGAGCTCATGTGCAGAGCCCATAAATGAATCATGCCGACACGAGATCAAGGTCACATTGGAAGGTCACGAGTTTGAAACTTTGAATTTTGTGTCCATTCTATATCTCGTTTACCCTTCAAAGGATTTTCATTAAATGTTGGTCAAATGTCCCCATCAGTGAGCTGATATGCATATCACATAAATAAACCGTCAACTCAAGGTCAAGGTCATAGTTGAAGGTCACGAGTTAGAAACTTTGAATTTTGTGTCCATTCCATATCTCCTTTACCCCTAGAAGGATTTTCATTAAACTTTTGTGAAATATACCCCACAGTGAGCTGATGTGCAGAACCATAAATAAACCAGGCCAACTCAAGGTAATGGTCACAAGGTTGAGCCTTGATACAAAGTGCGGCTGGGGATTTGGCTGTCCTTCAGACTGCTTTCTTGTTTTTCTTATTTCTGCTCAAAACCATAGATTGTGGGTACTTGTTAGTAGGTTAGTTAGGCGGTTTTATCATTTTATATCCACCTAATTATGCATATTTATTCATAAGTGATAAACCAGTATAGTAGATGCAGGTAAGTTTTACTAGTTGGAGCTATTCAGGTGTTGTCAATATATGTCAAATTCGCCAGAAGATTTAGTAGAGTGCCTTGCGCATGCTTTCTGCAAGCAGACCAAGTGGCCATATAGGCCACAGCTTTGTGTTACTGTTGAAGTCGGGTGACTTGGTTTCGCTTTTTGTTAATAGAACACTCCACAGGTGGGTGCAAACAATAGCTCCACCAAGTCAATCTTATCTGCAACTACTATACAATGTGCATTCTTTTGCCAGAAACTGACAGCTGTTTTTCTTGAATCATTGGACGGGAGAGGCTGACCATAGAAAAGATTTCATGATCAGTCTCAAAGAAAAGAATGTTTCATTCTAATGAGTACCTACAATCTATGCTTATCAGCAAAAATAAAGAAAATAATGCCTTGTAATCCAACTTTTCTGTCTGTAAAGTTATGTTTACAAGGGTATTCAATTCACAGAAGTATTGTTTTGCAATGTGGACCCAGATCAGACTGCTCCTGCAGGAGCAGTCTGATCTGGGTCCACACTGTTTGCCTGGGTGCAAAAATATTTTTAAAAAGTTTGTAAAAAAATTAGCAGACGACATTTTCAGATGTAGTTTTTCTTGGTGTCTTAAGGGTTAAATATTCAGCAGGACAAGGGTTAAGGGTTAATGGGATGACAAGAGACTAGACAGAAAGCTATGCAGTCCTGTGATAGCTCTTGCCATGATTATATAATGTTTACAAAATGGGTATTATCAGGATGATCCCTTATAGAAATCATAGATAGCAATGTCGGTACCATTCTTCTACAGGAAAGAGATGTTTGAAGAGATGGAGATTTTAGGTCAATTCAACCTGGGGTTTATAATAACCAAACTTGGTGAGGATCTCTTCATTGTTGACCAACATGCTACTGATGAGAAATACAACTTTGAATGTTTACAGAGAGACACTGTTATACAGAGTCAAAAACTAATATGGTGAGTAATTTTTTTATGAAGATACATTGCGATTTCACATCAATGCCTTGAAACCTAACTTGGTAACCGTTAATAGTGATATATTCATGTACTCTATAGTATTCATGTACTCTATATTCATGTACTGTATAGTATTCATGTACGCTATAGGAATGTGTATTAGGTCTGGAAGACGTGTAGCATATAATAAAGGTTGCTTTCGGTTACTTAGTTTCAGAGTTATGTTCTTTGATTACCTTACTAAATCTTTCTTTCATTTTGTATGTTTGAGATTGCTATGTCCTTTTTTCATGCATTTTCCTATTTTACATGTGCACTTCCACCTTATTTTAACACTGTTCATAAAAGCATTGTTTTGGACATACTTGTTTGAATTATGGTTTAACGTCCCCATCAACACTTTAAAGGTCATTTTGTAGACGTTGCTTCCAATTTTGTGGGACTTTTACCTGATATTGAAATGAAATGACATCTCAAGCCCTGTCACCCAATGAAACCAAAACGGTTTATAAGCATGGACGGTCGGACTCACACCTCTTTGCCTGGGCAGGCTTAGATCCTCTAAGCAGATTACCAGTACTCGTGTGCGGTCGGTTTCAGCTCTGCATGGAAGCATCATGCAGCCCATCTATTTCTTCAAGCCCCAAAGGGCAGGGGCCAAAGAACATATCACAATTTGAAGATAGATTCCAAAAATATATAGCTTATATACAAAATGGTCATTTTTCTATATACTCTATACATTTCTGTTTGTACATAAACACGGTTGTTTAACAAACACATTTTCTGCTTTCAAGGTACTGCAGTTTTCACCCACCTCTGATTAAAGATCTGCTTGATATAAATGAAATAATCTTGAAAGGACTGTAGAAAAGCAAATCAAACAAAAACAAATAAACACAAAATAGTTCAGTATTCTGTGTTTATAATTTCAGTCCGTTGAACTTAGAGCTGACTGCCAGTAATGAAACCATACTGGTTGATAATCTGGAGATATTCAAGAAAAATGGATTTGACTTTGTCATAGATGAAGAAGGTAGAATTGTTTTTCAGGTTTTATCATTTTTCATCCCTGCCATCCTAATACACTGTAACCTCTATTTAACCCTTATCCCGCTGTTCACAACAACCCCTACCTTTGCAAACAGTGTAGATCCGTATCAGATGGCTTCTGAAGAAGCCATCTGATCAGGATCTACACTATTTGTCATTCAGTGTCTTTAACTAGCTGAATAACCGGCAAACAGTGTAGACTCTGATGAGATGCTGCAGAATATCTGGATTTATACTGTTTGCTAAGGCCTTTCTGTCTGAATACATATGGTGTTGTATTTAGACTAATGTGTACTCTAGCTAATGTAGATTTTGGTATGTGGCAGCTGAGCAGAGGGAAAAGGTGGCTGCTCAGCAAAAGTTGAATATACCGTCATACTGTGTTGAAAAAGCTGTTTCAGCTCTTGTTTTCATACACACCTTAGCTGATCATTGGACTTAATAATATTCATGTATCAAAAGGAATTAAACCAATGGAGCAATTCCCTGTTCAGATCTGCAGAGGATCATATTTGTCCTACTCATAAATTTTAAATGCCAACAATTTAAAATTTGAGTAGGACAAAGTTAATGCTCAAGTGAATAAAGTTAATGCTCAAGTGAATTGAACATGGAAACAAGTTTTATTATCATGTGATCAGGCAGATTCTGAATCAGAATGCTTCTATTTTATCACACAGGGTAGACCCTTATCAGACTAGGTGTTCTCAAGAGCTGCCTTAGTAAGAGTCTGAACTGCTTGCATTTCAACAGATTATTTATGGAAAGGCTGCCTGTTAGTACACTCAGCTGTTCAAGCACACAATATAAGACTGCCTGTGCCTGGCTTCATGATGCAGTCTGACTTTTGCAATAGCCATCTTGTGTGTCCAAATGGGCATGAACATGCTTATGTGTGGATGTCTTTGAGCCTGGAAAAATATTAGCCTGCTGCATTTTGTGTTAATGTTATTGAATACCAAGTACCATCTATCTAAAAATTGATGGGGACGTAAAACCAACAAAACCATTGGTCTATCTCATCTAGGTAGAATGCAAACTTATAAAACTTGATAGTGTTGAAAATGTTCACTGTTTTAGTCAATAGAATACCTAACACAGTAATATTTTTGCAAAAGCTACATACATTTTAAGCTCGCCTGATGAAGTCCAGGAAGAGCTATTGCACTGCCCCCAGCATCGGCGTCCATGTTGGAGTCAACATCGGCATCTGCATCTACGTGAAAGTTTAAAGGAGCTCATATTTTCCAAATCATACGTTGAATTTCGTTCATGTTTAGTATGATGATAGATAAGTTTTATGTTAAGGATTTTTTAACTGCTCATATTTCCCAAACCATACAATGAATTTGGTTCATATTTTGTATGATGATAGATATAGGTGCAAAGTGTCATTCAGCAATACCCTACGCCCATCCCCTCAATTTTTAAGGTCACAGACTTTTAATGTTAAAGTTTTTTTTTCCAGCTCATATTTTCCAAACCATATGATGGATTCAGTTCATATTTAATATGATGATAGATATAGTTTGAAAGTTTTATTCAGCTATACCACATCCAAGCCAATGACCTCAAGATCAAGGTCATGGTTTGTTTGTTTGATTTGAGGTTTAACGTCCCCGTCAACACTGTAAAGGTCATTTTGGAGACGTTGCTTCCAGTTTTGTGGGACTTTTACCCGACATTGAGATGAAATGACATCTCAAGCCCTGTCGCCCAATGAAACCAATAGGGTTTATTAGCATGGACGGTGACACTCACACCGCTTTGCCTGGGCATAGCAGGTTTAGATCCTCTAAGTGGTTTACCAGTACTCATGTGTGGGTCGGAAAGCATCATACAGCCCATATATTTCTTCAAGCCCCGATGGGCGGGGGCCGAATCAAGGTCATGGACTTCGAATTTTTATGTTAGAGTTTTTTTAACAGGTCGTATTTTCAAACCATACAATGGATTTGTCTCATATTTGGAATGTTGATTTATAATAGTCCAAACTTTATTCAGCAATATCCTCACCCATGACCTCAAGATTAAGGTCGCAGACATATGATGGATTTGGTTCATATTTGGTATGATGATATGATAAGGTCCAAAGTTTTGTTTAGCAATTTCTGGCCCTTGTCCATGTCCTCAAGGTCAAGGTTATGGACTTAGAAATTTCATGTTAAATTTATTTCTGAGCTCATATTTTCCTAACTATGCAATGGATTTTGTTTGTATTTGGTGTGATGATAGATATAGGTCCAAAGGTTCATTAGGCAATACTGGAGGGCTGTAACTGACGTTGGCAGAACTTATAGCCCGACCCTGTTGCTTGGTTTATGATGCGATGAAATATGTTTATACTATACCCCACCTATGCCCATGGCCTCAAAGACACTTTCCAAGGCGAGCTATGCTGTCTGATGACAGCTCTTGTTTAGCAAAAATTTTAGTTTATAAAATGATCAAAGTTATAACAATATGTATTGCTAATGACATTGATAGTTCTGTGCACTGGATATTTTGAAACTAAAATTGACTGTAAATCTTATTAAAGTTAACTATGAATGAGATGATTGAATGAGTACACACAACTAACATGTAAATTATGTATAAATATATCAAAATAGGCCATGTTTTTAAGTTTCAGTTGAAAATGTGGCTTCAGTAGTCACACTTCCATAAGGTGCACCACATGGTCTTCTGACAATGCTTGTTATTTTAGGTCCTCCTACACAGAGGGTGAAATTGATATCAACGCCTGTCAGTAAGAACTGGAACTTTGGAAAAGAAGGTGAGTCTACACCTGTTTATTGTAAACTACAGCCTCTTATAACACAATTGTTTGTTGGGCCACCACCCATTGGGGCTTGGAGAAATAGATTGAGCTGCATGGTGTTTCCATGCAGAGCTGAAACTGACTGCACACAAGTACTGGTAAATAACTTATTAGTTGTAAAGTAGAAGTAAAACAAAGATCAGGAATCGATACAATTAACTTTCTCCACCCATCAAAGACACCAAAGGGAAAGAAATACAAACATTAAGCGACCAGACCATAATGGAAACCTAAACAAAGGAAGGCCCTAAGGACAGTTACTTTCCCACAAAATGGCCATATGGCCATCCAAAATAAAAAGACACAAGTGATACACACAGTAGGTAACAAACAACAACATAAATAAATCGCCACAGAAGAACCGCCTTGGAATGGTCAGTGGAATGACTTCCACTGGGGGGCTTAAATCGATTTTACGTGGCCACAATCCTCGCCCTTACTTCCGCCGCGATTTAGACAAATAATTTGTTCAGTCCGCATGAAGGCCTCCTAACTCATCAGTGCAGCATCTCCGTGAACACAAAAAATCAAAGAACCACAGAGGTGAGACAACGGTGAGGACTCGACAGCAAGAAACCACTGAAATGCTGGAGCAAATGTCTGCATAGACCATAAAGTTGACCTGTATATATGTGTACTTAAGCCAAACTTACCGCAAAACAAATTTTATTTTTACTAAGGTACGAGTTGACTTAGGTACGAGTTGACTAAGGTATGAGTTGACCAAACTCGGGTACGGGCTGACTAAGGTACTAGTTGACTTAGGTACGAGTTGACCAGAAACCTTCAGGGGAGGCAACTCCTGCAAAAGTATTTTTGTCTCCCATGTCAGGAGGGTAACTCTTAAAGGAAAGAATTTGCTCCTGAGGAGCAAATTCTTTCCTTTAAGAGTAGACCTTTTTTTCCATGGGCCGTCGTTGATAGAAAAGCGAACAGGAAGTCTGGAAAGTTGTCTCCCTTTGAAAAATGGCGGAAAAATATGCCAGGTGTTCCCATTCCCCTTAAAAAAGATATTTCATTGTTCTGACAGCATGCTGTGGGTGAACATGTTTGGAAATAAGAATCAAAAATGAGTTCCTTTAAGAGCAATGAAAGCATTCATAAGAAAGAAGATGAGTCATACTACGTAGTTTCGGCAAATAACGCCTCATCAGTGACCCTGTAAAGTAGTATTTTGTCTTGTACATTTTTAGTTGTACGGAATATGTCAGTGAAATTTCACAGATATATATTACACTATCTCCAAGGACCACTACTTCGGTCATTCTTTCGCTCATCACAAAAACATGCCTATATAATTTGGACCCCCTTAAACACCACTTTCGTATAGAAAAATTAGGGTTTACAGGGATGTATATTATTTTTCTTATTCTGCTCAAAAACATAGATTGTGGGCACTACATAGAACTGCCTCACCGACATGGTTATAACAAGTACTCACAATCAATGTTCTTAGCAGGAATATGAAATAAATATCAGAATTTTTTATCTGAAAATTTTCAGTCTGGTGGTAAAATTTACAATGTACAGTAAAATTCCTATATTAAGACCACCTTTGGAACTGTTCAAAAGTGGTCTTAAAGACCACTTTTGAACAGTCCCAAAGGAGGTCTCTGACCAGTGGGCACTGTATGCAGAAAGCTAAAAGAAAGAATAACTTAAGCTTTCCTAAAAGGCTTTTCAAATCAGAATTAGTCTCAATTTTAGGTGGTCTTAATAGCAGAATTTTACTGTATTTGAATAGGCGTGTTTTCATGTTGTGCTACCTGGTCTTGATATGCCTGACAAATGTTTTTGGGCCTGTACTGTATTTGCCCAGCCTTGTAAGCTCAGTCGGAGTGAGTGAGTGAGTGTTCGAGTTTTACGTCCCACCAACAGCTAAGGTCATATGGAGACGGGACATTGATTGAAAGACTCATCCGAAAGTCTAGAGAAGCCCCAAGCTCAGTCGGATGCACGCCTGACAGATGATATGATGGTTGTGTGTGAGTTATTGTCTGTCTATAGAAAACCAAATAATGATTTTTTTCTGGTGTTTTTGCAAAGCTCCAGGTCAGCTTATGCCAAAGCGTGTACTTTTCACATTTAAGACAGATCCTCAAGAATTGTAAGTTGTATTGAGCTGATACTTGTTGGAATGCATTTGGGCAACCTGGATAGTCAGACTTGCTAAATTTGTTGAGTTCCAATACTCAAGTTGGCTGCCATTCTTTAGATGGCATCTCCTCCCCATATGAGTGGTATTGCATTAAAACTTGATCATTACTTTCGGATAGACAAGATTTCAGCCATCTTGAAATTTTCAAGTGATATCTACAACCACGTCTTTGCACCAACATAATCTCCTCCTGAATCCTGTGTGAGATCCAGCTTGTTAGAGGCAACATGCTGATCCAGAATTGCTTGAGACAATTTGATCTGATAGCCAAGATGGCCACCATGACATATTATGACATATCATGATCAGCATCGTTCAGGTGAGTAATTTCTAGCCCACTTGGTCCTTTTGTTTGTTTTATCATTTACATGTATGTTTTGTCTGGGGCTGGCTAATCAGAACTGAAAAGACTCGATTATCATTCCTGCCATTGCGATCGATAATTGATTAGTAATCACTGAAGATTTTGTCATAATTTTACCTGTCTGGCTTTCTGTCTCTGAGCATGACCCCTACCATATGCTTTACTTTTCCATATGTATTTGAACAGACAGACTTGAGCAAATAGTGTAGACCCAGATGAGACGCCACATTCTGTCTCATCTGGGTCTGCACTGTTTGCCACTCATACAGCTATTTTAGGCACAACTTTGGGTAGTAAATTGTACTTATCAAATAATCGATTGCAAGCAAATCAGTAATGATAATCATTTTTGTGGAATTTATCGATTGAATAATCGATTACCCGATTAATCGTGCCAGCCTTAGTTTTGTCTATTTATTTTCAGACATAGAAGAAATGATATTTATGTTAACAGACAGCCCTGTGAGTGTTTCTCTGTTACTGTTTTCACATAACTTAACAATAAATTTAATCTGTTCATTGAAGAAATGAATTTTATTTTTCTGCTGTTCATGAAAGTATTAACATAGTGGATTGCCTGCAAAGTAAATTAAACCCAAAGGGGTTCATGTAAACTTTGCTAGTGACCCAGTGTGGTTCGTACATTCATGATCAACAGGATAATTAATTTACATTCTTTAATCCTCATCACTTGGCGAAATAGGGCAAACTTTTACAGCTGCAAACATTTACATGTTGTTTTTCTACAAAGAGCGGAACAGCATTGACGTCCCCAATGCCCAATTAGATTGTAGAGAACCATAGTTTAGACTGATATCATTTGGCATCACTGAAAAGCATGTGACGCGATGCATTCATGGAAGTATGAACTACATTGTTTTCTATAGGTTTACCTTGGGCTTTACACTGGAAATGTAAATATTATCATAATGATCCTAAGTTTTGGGATAGACAGGCCTAAGCAAACAGTGCAGACCCAGATCAGACTGCTCCTGAAGGAGCAGTCTGATCAGGGTCTGCACTATTTGCCATTCAAACAGTGCAGACCCAGACCAGACTGCTCCTAAAGGCAGTCTGATCAGGGTCTGCACTGTTTGCCATTTCTTTTGCCCTGTTTGGACTCCTATGCTTGATCTTGTAACAAATTCGTAAAATTTTAGGAGAATTACAGCAAGTCCTTAAGGTGTCCAAATTTTTCGGAATTTTACAGTACTGTGTGAATCCTGACCTGTATTAATGGTTGACGGCTTTATCTGTGAACAGTGACTATTTGTTTGTATCCACTTTTACTCATTGAGCTATTTTTGTGTTTTTATGCCCCCGCCATTCGAAGAATGGTGGAAAGGGCATATAGCGTTGCCCCTGTCCGTCCATTTGGGTGTCCCTGCGTCCGTCCGTCTGTCCTAAGCTTAAATGCAGTCAATAACTTCCTTATTTCTTGATGGATTTTATAATTACTTGGCAGAAATGTTAACCATCATGAGAGGACTTGTCACGTCCAAAACCCAGGTCCGTACCTCCAAGGTCAAGGTCATACTTAGAGGTCAAAGGTAAAAAAAAGGGATCCGAAACTTAAACGCAGTCAATAACTTTCTTATTTCTGGATGGATTTTGATCCGTACCTCTCAAGGTCATATTTAGAGGTCAAAGGTAAAAAAATGGTCCGAAACTTAAACGCAGTCAATAACTTTCTTATCTCTGGATGGATTTTGAAATTATTTGGCAGAAATGTTGGCCATCATGAGACAATCTGCCTCACACAAAACCAAGGTCCTTACCTACATGGTCAAGGTCATACTTAGAGGTCAAACATGAAAAAAAGGGTCCAAAACTTAAACACGGTCAATAACTTTCTATGGATGAATACGAACATAGACATATTTTCAGACGGGGGCATCCATGGCCTATGGATGCATTTCTAGTCTTTGTCTTAATCACATATGTTTCCATTCTCCCAGCTACAAGTGATTTTTTATGTCCCAGGAAGCGTAAGCGGGGACATATTACTTTTGCCCAGTCTGTTTGTTTGTTGGTTTACTTGTTTGTTGGTTTGTACGTGGACAACTATAAAGTTGGTCATAACTTTTGAACTATTTGAGGTAGAAATTTCATATTTGGCATGAAGGTTCCTTGTGACAAGAGCTTCACATTCATGCAAAAAAATTGACCTGTGACCTAGACCTTTGAACTACTTAAAAGAAAAAATTAAAATTAGTCATAACTTTTGAACCACTTGAGATGCAGCCTTCATATTTGGCATGTATGTTCCTTGTGACAAAAGCTTTACATTCATGCAAAATATTTTGACCTTGACCTTTGACCTACTTAAAACAATAACAATTTGGTCATTACTTTTGAACCTTTAGAGATAGAACCTTCATATTTGGCATGTAGGTTTCTTGTGACAAGAGCTTTACATTCACACGAAATATTGTGACCTTGACCTTTGACCTACATAAAAGAAAAAGTTCACATTGGTCATAACTTTTGAACCATTGGCGATACAGCCTTCATATTTGGCATTTAGGTTCCTTATGATAAGAGCTTTACATTCGTGCAAAAAAAATTTGACCTGTAACCTTGACCTTTGACCTACTTAAAATAAAAAAATAACATTTTGGTCATAACTTTTGAACCATTTGAGATAGACAGCTTGTTATATACTGCTACAAAAAATGGTTGGGGCGTGTATTAAGTTATACCCTCCAAAATTTTGCATATCCATTCATCTGTCCATCAGCCAGTGCTCCATAATTCTGTGTCCACTCCATAACTCTAATACCATTGGAAATATTTTCCCAAAACTTTACATAAACGTAAAGCTCTATGAGACGATGTGGAGGCAACATGAACCGTAACTCTGGTATGGCTACTTTCAGAGCAATTGCCCTTTGAACGTCAGACATAGCCATTTCCACCATGGATTGTTTTCTGCTCCATAGATCTGATACTGCTCAAGATATTTTCACAAAACTTCACACAAATATAAAACATCTTGAGATGACATGCTTCTGTAGTTATTGGGCTTTGAGAATTGAAAATCACTCTGAAACTTGAAAATTGTTCCAGATGTATTCTTGAAAATTTGTACAAATGCATATCATATTTTCTTGAAACTTTGAACAAATTGAAACCACCATGATATGATGTGCACAACACAAGAATCATAATTCTGAATTACCTGCTTTTAGAGTTTAGCCTTCGAACATTGCATATAGTGAAGACAGTCATATACTTTTGTTCTTTCTATAACTTGAAAACGGTTCCGGAGATTTTTTTGAAGCCTTGCAGAAATGCAAAGCAACATAAAATGATATGTAGAACACACAAACAATAAGTCTGGCTTCTCAGCATGTTTTGTTATGGCTTTTCGAACATGGAAAATGAAAATCACGGTTTCTATGATATACTTGTGTCTACTCTGTAAATTGAAAACCATTTTGAGATATTTTTAGCTCACTGTCTCAAAATGGTTTTCTATTTACAGAGTAGACACAAGTATATCAAAGTTTCAATTATAGCCCAGGGGCCAAAATTACCCCCGTCCAGGGGCACTTTGGTTTTAAATAGACTTATTTAGAGATGATCTTTGAAAATCTTCTTCTCTGAAACAGCAAGGCCCAGGTCATTGATATTTGGTGTGAAGCTTCATCCAGTGGACCTCTATCAAGATTGTTTAAATAATAGCCCTGGGACCAAAAATGCCCCAGCTCAGGGGCCCTTTGGTTTTACATACACTTATATATGAAAAACTTTAAAAATCTTCTTCTGTGAAACCACAAGGCCTAGGTCTTTGATATTTGGTGTGAAATTTCATCTAGTGGACCTCCATCAAGATTTTTCAAATTATAGCCCTGGGGCCAAAAATGCCCTGCTCCAAGACCCTTTGGTTTTACATAGACTTATATAGAGAAATCTTTCAAAATCTTATTCTCTCAAACCTCAAGGCCCAGCTCTTTGATTTTTGGTATGAAGCTTCATCTAGTGGACCTCGACCAAGATTGTTCAAATTATAGCCCTAGGGCCAAAAAAACCCCAGACCAGGGGCGCTTTGGTTTTACATGGACTTATATAGAGATAATCTTTGAAAATCTTCTTCTCTGAAACAGCAAGGCCCAGGTCTTTCATATTTGGTATGAAGCTTCATCTAGTGGACCCCTACCAAGATTGTTCAAATTAAAGTGCTGGGGCCAAAAATGCCCCCGCCCTGGGGCCATTTGGTTTTACTTAGGCTTATGTATGGAATATCTTTAAAACTTCTCATCTGAAACGGAAAGGCCCAGGTCTTAGATATTTGGTGTCTAGCTTAATCTAGTGGACCTTTGCCAACATTGTTCAAATTATAGCCTTTGTTGATATTTGGTATGAAGCTTCACCATCTTAGACCTCCCTCAACATTGGTTTAAACGATATTTATTTGCAAATAAATTACAAAGACATACATAGATATATACATGCAAAATGACATAGGATCTGACAGTAAGCATTTCCCTCAACATTATGCACATTATAGCCCTGGGGCCAATAATGGCCCTCCCTGGGGCCCACTTGTTACACTATGGATCAGGTGAGCAAGCCATCATGGCCCTCTTCTTAGTTAACTTCACACAAATGTGAAGAACCATGAAGAGATCTTCAGAAAATGATAACTCTAATTCTGGTTTATTTAAATTTGGAATTATGGCCCTTTGAACATTGAAAATGCCATATATGACCTAACTAGTGTTGACGAGGTGGTAAAATTTGGATGCAAACAAAATCCTGGTTATATATTCATGTCAACTTTATATGAGGAAAGACAAATGCATCCTCCTTTTGAATATAGTTTTGAAAGTGTTTTGGCATTTGCTTGATGGATGTAGTGGCGGGGCATGATGTGGTGCTTGCAGTTTCTTTAATTCCGATTCCTTTTGAATATAGTGACCCTGTTAACACTTGAAAAAAAAAATACATTGAAGTAGATTTAAAATTTATCAGCTTTTAGCTAATGTCTGTAAGATACACCACAACCTCTTTCTTAACCTTTGTTGGGTTCCAAAGCAAATAAACTTTACAAAAACAAGCCTATACAAATACATTGTAAATATTACCACAAAAAAAAAAACAAGTTTCAACTTGAAAATTTTTCATATTTTGGTTATTTCTGCTCAAAATATAGATTGTGGGTGGAAGTTGGAACCGCCTCATCGAGACCCACATTGTATATTTTAGAGCAGAAATAAGAAAAAATAAGATTTATCACTGTAAACCCCAGTTTTACTATATAAAAGTGGGGTTCAAGGGGGTCAGAATTATATAGGGGTGTTTTCATGATGAATATAAAGATTACGTAGAAAAAGGACCATTCCTGGTCATTTTCTTCTGTATATTCTATTAATTTTTCTGATCCATCTTTTAACAAAGTTACAGCCAAAACTGTATTATAATGAAGTGTTATATAGAGATTATGGTGTCTTTTCTTATATGTAGGGAGTGACATGTAGGCCAACTAGAGTAAGACAGATGTTTGCGTCTAGAGCTTGTCGAAAATCAATCATGATAGGAACAGCCCTGAACAAAACAGAGATGAGAAAGGTGAGAAGTATGATTAATAAAGTCCATGAGGACAAAGAAATCCTGACCAAAGGGTCCAGTGGTCATGTGGGAAATGAGGCCATGCAGAGTTTTCCACTTGGCTGCGGGACCCTTTGGTTGGGATTTCCTGTTTACAGGATCAATTACAGTGAAAGTCCGCTATTAAGACCACCTAAAATTAAGACTAATTCTGCTTTATAAAGCTTATTTAGCATGTTGCAGTTATTCTTCCTTTGTGTTTTCGACATACAGTGTCCTCTGGTCAAAGACCACATTTGGGACTGTTCAAAAGTGGTCTTAAAGACCACTTTTGAACAGAGCCAAAGGTGGTCTTAATATAGGAATTTTACTGTATTTATCTCATATATAACCTGAATTTGACGATTTGACTGCAGCCTTTTTTGTTCAGGGAAGTTGTCAGTTTTTGGCAAATGAATCAGAATTGTTGCTTGTGACACGTCAGATGACCTTCATACACCAGGACCTGTGATATTGGAAGTTAGTCCCTAGCTCTCACCAAAGAGGTTAACCCTTATCTTGTTGTTCACAACAACCCCTATCTTTGCAAACAGTGTAGATCCAGATCAGATGGCTTCTGAAGAAGCCATCTGATCAGGATCTACACTGTTTGGCATTCAGTTTATGAATTTGTAGGAATAAATTACATCAAGTAATTTGATTGGTTGATAGACAGAAATGGGTGTGGCTTAAATTAATATTCAGCAAGATAAGGGTTAACTTAGGGTTAACTTAGCTACACAATCCTCAGCACCTTCAGCTGTGAAATTAATCGAATCAGAATGGAATTCCAATCTCTAATGGTCCATGGGAAGAAAGAATCTTCGTAAATATTCGATCTTGCAGTGGGTGTCTGAAATGCCAATGAACGGTGATTTCTACAGCGCCTAGCTGGGGGAACAAGGTCATCTGTTGGAATGCTGATAGCTACCTTTAGACCATTGTATACTAGTATGAGCCTACTGTCTCTTCTCCTTTTCTTGAGAGACATTCATGACTGCTCACATTTTTTCAGCAAAAATATAAGCATATTTGCCATATTAGATTATCAAAGTTTTATCGATATGCGAACTAACGATATCATTTGTTTTGAACATCAGGCCCGTGGTCTGAAACCCAGAAGACAGGTTAACTGGTAGGCACATCACATTAACATAGGTTTAATAAAGCCCACATCATACAGAGAAAACTAGGGTTTACAGGGGTATCACTTATTGTCCTTATTTCTCCTGCAAATCAAAGATTGTGGGTACTCATTAGAACCTCTTCATTGAGTTGGTTCTAACGAGCACCTGCAGTCTAATTTGGGAGCAGAAGTGAGAAAAATACCAAAATTTCTTCAGAAAAATAACAGTTTTTCAGAAAGCACTATTGCACACGAGTGTTGTCCAAATGTCATGTAAAGAAGTTGTCTCAGCACGTGGACAAGTCCGTGAAATGAAGACCCACCTATACCCCACTTTATATACGTAGAGAAAACTTGGGTTGATGGGGGTAGACATTATTTTTCTTATTTCTGCTCCAAGACATAGGTTGTGCATACCCACAACATATGTTTGCAGTATTTTTAAGAAAAATATCACGAATTTTCATCAGAAAAGTAACCATTTTGGAGATGTCAAAAATGCACTATGTCACATGGGTGTGTTATCGTAATGTTTACCTTTGGTTCTCTTTATATTTTACAGTTAGTGTGCCACATGGGAGAAATAGAGCAACCCTGGGTAAGACACCATTTCAGCCATGACAAGCAAAAATGTCTTGGGACATGCCAGCTCAGTGAATGCATAAATCTACATATCCACTCTGAAAACATCTACGTATAAAAGCTTTGGAGTATAATTGGCACCCAAGAAGTGCACAGTGAACACTGATCAGACCAGGTGTGCCGGCTGATCAGTTTTCTCTTTGGAAGGGGGCACAAAGACATATTTTTGCTTGTCTAGTTCAATTAACAATGTCACCCTTTTTGATTCATTTTACTTCACTAACACTTAAGGATGTTGCAACTTCAGGGAAGCAACTCCTGTAAAAGTATTTTTGTTTTTCGTGTCAATAGGGGTCAACTCTTAAAGGAAAGAATTTGCTCCTTAGGAGCAAATTCTTTCCTTTAAGAGTAGATCCCTTTTTCAGTGGGACAGGGCTTATAGAAAAGTGGACATTAAGTCCTAAAAGTTGTCACCCTTTGAAACATCTGCTAGGTGTATCCATTCCACTTACCGTAAATATTCGGACATAAGACGAGGATTTTTCCATCCAAAATGAGCCAAAAAAAATGACCCCGTCTTATGGCCGAGGTCATGGACTGCAGGCTTTTTTCCGGCAATGTCCGGCAAAGACCAGACATACGGAAAAAGCCAATCTGTGATTTTTGAATTGATATAAATTGGCCGCCCACAAACCACCGCTACCATTTTTATACCCCCGGCGTATGCCATGGGGGTATATAGTTTACGCCATGGGGGTATATAGTTTTTGTCTTTTCCGTCTGTCTGTCTGTCCGTAAACAATTATTTTGTGTCAAAGATATCTCAGGAACTGCTTCACATAGAAACTTGAAATTTTGTACACATGATCAGTATGACTACTTGTATTGTGGGAAAGAAAATAAGGGCCAAGGGGTCAGGCCTTTTAGAGTTATTTCCCTTTGTAGTTCGGCACTGGCCGGGGGTATACGTGTCCCACTGGGCACTTTTGTCTAGTTCTGTAGGCAATTGGTAAATGATGTCATCCGATGCCAGCACCCCGCACGTATTTAATGTCATTATAGCCCCGCTTTGAAAAAGTGGGGGCTATATTGGATTTGGCTTGTCCGGAATTCCCTCTGTCTGTCTGTCTGTCTGTAATATTTGATAGTGGGTACATTGTGACCGCAACTCCTCTTACAGTTCTAGGTCAATCCTTTTGAAACTTTACAGGTGTTTTCATATAGGTCTGAAGATGTGCATATTCTTTTTTCATTATCCTTAAATAATTTTTTTCACTTATTTCACCTTTTTTAACTTAGACAATTTTTGAGATCTACTAATGTTAAAATGTATAGGGAGTAGCTTCCTTGTGACCGCAACTCCTCTTAAAGTTCTATGTCAATCCTTTGGAAACTTAACAGGTGTTTTCATATAGGTCTGAAGATGTGCATCTTCTTTTTTCATTATCCTTAAATAATTTTTTTCACTTATTTCACCTTTTTTAACTTAGACAATTTTTGGGATCTACTAATGTTAAAATGTATAGGGAGTAGCTACCTTGTGACCACAACTCCTCTTACAGTTCTAGGTCAATCCTTTTGAAACTTTACAGGTGTTTTCATATAGGTCTGAAGATGTGCATATTCTTTTTTTCATTATCCTTAAATAATTTTTTTCACTTATTTCACCTTTTTTAACTTAGACAATTTTTGAGATCTACTAATGTTAAAATGTATAATGAGTAGCTACCATGTGACCGCAACTCCTCTTACAGTTCTAGGTCAATCCTTTTGAAACTTTACAGGTGTTTTTATATGGGTCTGAAGATGTGCATATTCTTTTTTCATTATCCTGAAATAATTTTTTTCACTTATTTCACCTTTTTGAACTTAGACAATTTTTGAGATCTACTAATGTTAAAATGTATAGGGAGTAGCTACCTTGTGATCGCAACTCCTCTTACAGTTCTAGGTCAATCCTTTTGAAACTTTACAGGTGTTTTCATATAGGTCTGAAGATGTGCATGTGCTATTTTCATTATCCTAAAACTATTTTTTTCCAGTTATTTCACTTTTTTAACTAAGACAATTTTTGAGATCTTCTAATGTTAAAACGTATAGGGAGTAGCTACCTTGTGATCGTAACTCCTCTTACAGTTCTAAGTCGATCCTTTTGAAACTTTACAGGTGTTTTCATATGGGTCTGAAGATGTGCATGTATGGCAAGCCATTTTACTATTTATTATGGAATGTAGATATCTTATTTATGATATAAGATATCTTATTTATTATATAAGATACCTTATATAGCATATAAGATATCTCATATAACAAATAAGATATCTTATATCCTAAAGTAGATATCTTATATCCTATACGAGATATCTTATTTAATTCTGCAATTCAGATATTTTATATGATAAATAAGCTATCTTATATCTTCAATAAGATATCTTATATAACATATAAGATATCTTATATGTTAAATAAGATATCTGATTTGTCAATTAAGATATCTTTTTACTAAAACATATAAGATATATTTTTTGCTATATAAGATATCTAATATACTAAATAAGATATCTAATATAGCATATAAGATATCTTATATAACATATCAGATAATTTATATATTATATAAGATATCTTACTTATATTGGTATATCAGATATCTTATTTAACATATATCTTATATAGCATATAAAATATCTTATTTAACTTATAAGATATCTTATATACGTTTGATAAATAAGATATCTTAATTAACATATAAGATATCTTATATAAATTCGAAAGAAATGACAAATAATAGTCGCTCCCTCTCTTTCGGTTGATTTCATACCTATAGGCATCAGGGGACAGTTTCGCATTTGAGGGTGGACGTTTTTCAAAATATTATAGTAGGAGGGTCAATAATGGCATGGTTGCTCATAAAAATTGTGATATGTGGATATTTTTTGCCAATGTGGGCTTATTTGCTGAGTATCTGTACTTTTATGAAATAGAATACGAAACTAACACACCAACTGTCTTGATGCTGTGCAAGTTCAAGGTCCAGCGGCATATCTGAATTCACGAAGGTAGCTTTGGCACTAAAAAGTGGCTGTTTTTCAAAGAGGATTCCTGAACAAGTTTACTTGTTATGGTATACTTTTCTGCCTATTTCTTTGCATGTTACTGAGTGTACATGACATTTCAACAGGTGCCAAGTACTGGTGTTTTGGGAGTAAATTCACAGGATCTGTCAAATTGAGGTGGAGTCATGCTTTTTGTATGTAAAAAATAAGTGGGTGGGGTAAGTGAAATGATGCTGCTGTCAGCCTATACAAACAGAGGAGTGTTTCTTTGGTATTCTGGTTTGATTGCATGTATGTGTGGAGCACTTTGAAACCAAAAAGAAGTTATCGCTTTCTCCAGGAGTTGTCGATAATGATTCAAAAACTTGGTGTGGCGCGGACAAATTAACTGTCCCCTGATGCCTATATGTACATTAGACTGCTACACAGACAGAACACTGGAGAAAATCGATTATAAACTGTATCGCACAAATGCTTTCTTGAAGTGTGTTTATAAATAAAACGAGTTTCCCAAACAGGTGCGATCAGGTAATTGTCCACATCGTTTTTTTTTTTTGTTTTTTTTTTTGTTGTTGTTTTTTTTTTAGAGAGAGATAGATAATAAATCCAGCTTGCTTTTGTTTGCATAATTTAATAACCCTCCCTTAGATAGTGGAAGGGTTAATTGAACTTCAAACTCTGCTACTCGCTGCATGTATTTTGACAGAAAAGCAAAGACTCTCACCAGACTGTGCATATATTCAGCCTGGTTTCTGTCTCTATTTTTCGCATAATTGGTTCAATATTTCTTTGTCCCTTTTATCCTTTTCTACCAAATGGAATCTTCCTCCTTATATATGGCAGGAGTCCATTTAGAAAATTAGGTATGATCTGAAAATGGCTTGAAGTTTTGCAAATAGTGTAGGCCCTGATCTGATCCGGTACAAAATGGGTTTTTGAATGTTAGGCATAAATGGGGTTGTAATTTCCAGATATGCTTTTTGGCATTTTGGGGAGACTTCATTATTTTTTTAATAAAAATATATTAGATATCTTATTTGTCAAATAAGATATCTTATATTTTTAGGTGAATAAGATATCTTATATGTTATATAAGATATCGTATATGCTATATAAGATATCTAATATATTAAATAAGATATCTGATATAGGATATAAGATATCTTATTTACCAAAATATATAAGATATCTGATATGCTAAATAAGATATCTAATATACCAAATAAGATATCTAATATAACATATAAGATATCTTATATAATATATCAGATATCTTATATAACATATAAGATATCTTATTTCCATCTTTAAATAAGATATCTTATATAATAAATAAGATATCTTATATAATTAATAAGATATCTTATATAATATATAAGATATCTGATATGTTATATAAGATATCTTATATGCTATATTAGATATCTTATATATTTTGGTAAATAAGATATCTTATATCCTGTATTAGATATCTTATATCCTTATTAAGATATCTAATAAAATAAACAAGATATCTAATATAGCATATAAGATATCTTATATAATATATCAGATATCTTATATATCATATAAGATATCTTATTTCCATCTTTAAATAAGATATCTTATATAATAAATAAGATATCTTATATAATATATAAGATATCTGATATGTTATGTAAGATATCTTATATGCTATATTAGATATCTTATATATTTTGGTAAATAAGATATCTTATATCCTGTATTAGATATCTTATATCCTTATTAAGATATCTAATAAAATAAACAAGATATCTAATATAGCATATAAGATATCTTATATAATATATCTGATATCTTATATGCTATATAAGATATCTCATTTATTATATAAGATATCTTATATATATAAGATATCTTATGTAATAAATAAGATATATAAGATATCTTATATATATAAGATATCTTATATAATAAATAAGATATATAATATTATATATAAGATATCTTATATAATAAATAAGATATCTACATTCCATAATAAATAGTAAAATGGCTTGCCATATGCATGTTTTTTTTCATTATCCTTAAATAATTTTTTTCACTTATTTCACCTTTTTTAACTTAGACAATTTTTTAGATCTACTAATGTTGTTCAGTTACTTATAGAAAAGCTGCAACAAATATTTCTAAATGTTTTGGATGGATATAAATTTTCCCCTTTTCCCAACGCTTAATAGACCTAGCTATTCAGATTCAATAAGAATTGTCTCTCTTTGTAACTCTCACAAATGAAAACACAGAATGTCAACAGACATAAACAACCCATGTGAGGGGTAAGTAGAGGGGTTTTCTGACGAAAATAGGCCGATTTCTCACATCTAAACGGCATCTGGTGGTAGCAGATAGGCCCCAACAGAGATGGCAAAAATTTGACCTGTCTTATAAAAGAGAATAAGCAATGTTACACCTTAAAGAAACTTAAAAAGGGGTCTTACAGCTGAATCGCTTTATAGCCAAATTTTTACAGTACTGCTTGCACAAATAGTATGACGGGACACATTTAAACATACAAGAACGGTTGCACAGGTCTTGTAAATTTTGTTTTATGTTTGCATCACAACCTGTTTGTAACACTGGGGTTGGGGTACACAGCAGAAACCATATTAGTAAAACAGCCAGGTAGTATCCAAACAAAACAGTAATTTATATAGAAAAATGACCATTCATGATCATTTTTGGTTTGCCTTGGGAAAGTACGGGGAGCTATTGCCATACCAACCGCATCCATTCTTGGCAAGAATGTTACCCAGGTGACCATCTATCTAAATGCAAAGGTTTTGCTTCATCGAATCAGTTTGCAGAGAAATTCTGGGCCATCTTGGCCCTCTTGTCTTCCTTTCTGAGTTTCTCTGGAAGACAACACAAAATAGCCAACAAGGGTTGATGTGACAATGAACTCTAACACACAATAAAATCAAATTTGCAAACAGTGAATACCCTGAACAGATGCCAAACTTTGCAGCATCCATTCTTGACTTTAACACTATTTCCATTGTCACATCAAGGATTTCCTATCTAAAATTGGTTGAACATCTTGAATAACTAGAAATTGTATTTGTGAAACACTATGCGCCCAACCATATGCTTGTCCCTAAATGGGACAGTAAAAAGTACCTCATGATCATTTGCATTTAATAATAAACCTGTCAAATATTAACAGATTTTAAACAAAAGTTATTCAGGTCATCTATGTCTTAGTAGCAAACAGGCTGCCAAATATCATGAGCCTAGTTCAAGTGGTTCTCCAGTTATTTTGTTCACAAGGTTTCCCTATAGCGAAAATGTATAAGTCCAAAAAGGGGCATAACTCCATTGAAAAATAAACCTGTCAATTATTAACAGATTTTAAACAAAAGTTATTCAGGTCATCTATGTCTTAGTAGCAAACAGGCTGCCAAATATCATGAGCCTAGCTCAAGTGGTTCTCCAGTTATTTTGTTCACAAGGTTTCCCTATAGTCAAAATGTATAAGTCCAAAAAGGGGCATTACTCCATTAAATATTTTCATAATTTCATCAAAAGTTAATCAGGTCATCTACATATTAGACCCAAACTGTATACAAAACATCTTGAGCCTAGCTCAAGCGGTTCTCCAGATATGTTATTCACAAGGTTTCCCTATAGCCACAATGCATAAGTCCAAAAAGGGGTATAACTCCTTTAAATATTTCTGGGATTTCGTCAAAAGTTAATCCGGTCATCTACACATTAGACCCAAACTGTATACCAAATATCATCAGCCTAGCTCAAGCGGTTCTCCAGATATTTTGTTCACAAGGTTTCCCATAGCCACAATGCTTAAGTCGAAAAAGGCATATAACTCCATTAAAATTTTTCGGAATTTGGTCAAAAGTTAATCAGGTCATCTACATATTAGACCCAAACTGTATACCAAATATCAGCAGTTCTTTGCGTTTAAAAATAAACCTGTCAAATATTAACAGATTTTAAACAAAAGTTATTCAGGTCATCTATGTCTTAGTAGCAAACAGGCTGCCAAATATCATGAGCCTAGTTCAAGTGGTTCTCCAGTTATTTTCATCATGTGAACAAGTCCATGAAATGAACACCCCCCTTAACCCCACTTTATATAGCGAAAACTGGGGTTTACAGGGGTATCCATTATTTTTCTTACTTTTGTTCCAAGACATAGGCTGTGGGTACTCGTTAGAACCACCTCAATGAGGCGGTTCTAACGAGCACCCACAACCTATGTTTGCTGTATTTATAAGAAAAATATCACGGCTTTCCCTGAGAAAGTAGCCATTTTGGAGATGTGAAAAAATGCACTATGTCGCACGGGTATGTTATCGTAATGTGTTCACAAGGTTTCCCTATAGCCAAAATGTATAAGTCCAAAAAGGGGCATAACTCCATTAAATATTTTCAGAATTTTGTCAAAAGTTAATCAGGTCATCTACACATTAGACCCAAACTGTATGCCAAATATCATGAGCCTAGCTCAAGCGGTTCGCCAGATTTTTTGTTCACAATGTTTCCCTATAGCCACAATGCATAAGTCAAAAAAGGGGCATAACTCCGCAAGGACAAGTCCATCGGAAAAGAAAAAAAAAAATAAGGGTCCGCTTATTTTTCATGCTCATGCCATATATGAAATTTCAAGATCCTAGCTCGAGCCATTCTGTAGTTTACCTAGTTACTTAAAGCATAACGGACGGACGGACTGGCGGATGGACAGGGCAGAAGCAATATGCCCCTCCAACTTCTTCGAAGTTGGGGGCATAAAAAGTAGAAGGGGGAGTCAATAAAAAACCTGGGTGAGATCGATCTCCTTCTTTGATGTAATTGCCCTCTAGAATGATACACTTGGACCAAACCTGTTCCAGTGCCATCAGCCCAGAACTGAAGAAGCCAGGGTCCTTGTCTCCAACTCACTCCTCAACTGCTGCCACAACTTCTTTGTTGGATATCCTTTTTCAAGTTTTGGAATAGGAAATAATCACTAGGACTAAGGAGCTAAGTGCAGAGAATAGGCGGGTAACGGTATTAGGTTGGTCTCATTTCAGTCAACATCCATTGCAATTTTGCAAGTGTGGCCTTGATGGAGCAGAATCCATTTGGAGAGTTTACCTCAGTGTTTTTCACGGATCGCAGTTCTCAGTTGGTCGAGTAAATTTGCATAATACCCACCTGTAATTGTACTTTTCTTTGCTAGAAAGTGCAACATAATAACGCCTTGTGCATCCAAAAATAAAGTTGTCATCACCTTGCAAGCAGAGATTGTGTTTTGAACTACTTTGGCCTCTGAGACCCTGGCCCTGCCCACTTGTGACTTGAGTTTTATTCTCTGGCTCATAATAATGGGCCCAGGTCTCATCTTCGGTCACAAGAAGTCATCAACAGTCACCAGAAGTGAACGAAAATCATCTTCCTTTGACCTAAACAGCTTCAACAATGTGCTGCATGGGCATTTGCTCGGCGCTAAGGGATTTTGGGACCCAGTGGGCTGTCAGCTTGTGCATACCCAAGCCATCATGTAAAAATGCTGAAATGCTACCAGTTGAAATGTGTAATGCATTCGCTACTTCTTCCACCTTAATTGGCCTATCAGAGTACACCAGATCCCTTACTTTGTTAAACATTTCTTCATCGGTGGCATCTGTTAGGCGTCCAGAACTGGTTTTTGTCTTCTAAAGACGGTCTACTGTGTTTGAATTCCCCAACCTAGAATTTAACATGATAGTGTGGAAGACCCACAAACATTTGACAACTCGCAATGTTTTTCCTGACCTGTTTTCCCTTTCCAGTAAAGGTACCGAATTACAGCACGGTACTCAACGTTTGACGAAAAGCTTGCTTTTGCATCGCTAGATATGTTTGACGTTCAGTATCTTATGAGTGAATGGCACGATAAGGGTGCAATTTTGCCCTCGTGTCTAAAACATGAATTGAAACAAGGCACGATAATCTTGGTTGTCAATTGAAAATGGTATAGGCCGGTTACTTGTTGACTTGCCATCTTAAAAAAGAAGTTTTTATGGTGATTGGTGTTTTTCATGAATAAGGATGTCAGTATTTTGTGATTTGTGTAACATATGAAAGATTCTTATATGCAGTCAAAGCAGTAAAAGCATTAATGTGTTGATTGTTCTGAGTGTAGGGTTAAAATGACTCTGAATGGGGCACTGATATTGAATGAGGACTTGGCCCTTAAATTCATGATCAGACATCCTGTACTGTTTGCTAGTGTCACATGATCCCATTAATGGTGTTAATTGTTCTGAGTGTAGACTTAAAATCACTCTGAATTGGCACTTACACTGATATTGAATGGGGACTTAGCCCTTAAATCCATGATCACATCACAAAAACGCGGCTATATTACTTTATATAGTAAGTAAAACTGAGGTTTACAGGGGTATACCTTATTTTTCTCACAATTTGTCATTATAAAGTTATAAAGTTACCATTTTTGGGGGCGGTAAAATTTACAATGTATTTGTATAGGTGTGTTTTCATAATGAGAAACTGCATTCTGCACTGTTTACCAATGTCCTAGCATATGGTCCCCATCAAGCGATTTTGGTACTTATCGCCTATGCGAGCAGCGAAGGTTCAGGTGAGCCTATCATCCGTGCAGTCTCGCCTGAACCTTCGCTGCTCGCTCATACAAGCAGTGAATCAAGAGAAACCTTCAGACAGAAAGCCATATCCCTGGCCCCTCTGAATGGCTGGGCATGCACAGTTAAAATTTGTCATGAGGGAATGCTCAAAGACACAAATTCGCTTGGCCGGGCTCAATTATGATCCCAGTCAATGTACTCATTCACAGTAACAAGAATAGATCAGGGACCGAGGTTATAAAACTGTCTCATGCTCCACTCTCTTAAGCATGAAATTTGTCTTGCTCATTAACACATTGTATACTAATGAACTCTTCCATTGCTATATGTCGGACAAGTTCATCTAACATATAAGGGGTGTCAGGCCTATTTTTTTTTTTTTTTTTTTGTTTTTTTATTCTATTTTCGACGGAAAATTCTGTTAGCAAATAGTGCAGGCCCTGATCTGACGCCACATTCGGCGGCATCTGATCTGGGCCTAGACTGTTTTGCCAAGGTATCCTTTCAAGAGTTTCCTGCATGCAATGGGTTAATAGGGGTAGTTTATTACATCGACTTGTCAACTAACATGAGCCTTAATTGCTAAAATGTTGGACATTAACCCTTATCTTGCTGAATATTCATCTAAGCCACACCCATTTCTGTCTATCAACCAATCAAATTACTTGATGTAATTTATTGCTACAAATTCATAAATTGAATGTCAAACAGTGCAGATCCTGATCAGATGGCTTCTTCAGAAGCCATCTGATCTGGATCTACACTGTTTCCAAAGAAAAGGGTTGTCGTGAACAGCATGATAAGAGTTAAATGAAAACTAAAACAGTGTTTTTTTTTGTTTCAGAACTGTCCACATGGTCGCCCTACAATGAGACACCTGATCAACTTGAACATGCTTCCAAGATGACAGAGACAATAAGTGAAAATCCTGAACAGATTGTGCTATGGCATTTTATTAGGATCTCGCACCCATGTGACAAAATGCTTTTTCTATCTCCAACACTGATATTTTTATGATGAAAACTGTCATTATTTCTCCTCCAAACAAAGATTATAGGTTCTCCATTATGATTAAATACCCGTGTGATAAAGTGCATTTTTTCAAACCTCAAAAAAGGTAATTTTTCTGATAAAATTTGTGATATTTTTCTTATTTATACTCCAAACATAGGTTTTGGGTGCTCGTTAGAACCGCCTCATTGAGGCGGTTCTAACGAGTACCCACAACCTATGTCTTGGAGTAGAAATAAGGAAAATAATGTTTACCCACCTAAACCCCAGTTTTGTCTATATAAAGTGGGGTTTAGGGGGGTCTTTATTTCACGATCTTGTTCACATGATGTTTAGAAATGCCTAAATGAGGGAAAATGCCAACAATCTATGTTCTGGAGCAGAATTGAGTTTTTATGCTCCTGCCATTCGAAGAATGGTGGAAAGGGCATATAGTGTTAATCTGTCTGTCTGTCCGTCTTTATGTGCCTCCATGTCTGCATCTGGGACCGGTAAGTTTTCTTAACCCATTTTGTATCAGAAACCCCAAAATGGGTAATTGGCAAATGGTGCAGACCCAGATGAGACACCACAGAATGCGGTGTCTGATCAGGGCCTACAGTTGAAGAAAAAATAAGCCATTTTCCAAATAAATTTTGAAGAAAACATACCTGACCCACCTTACTTTTGAAATGCATATATAAGGAGGAAGATTTTATTTGGTACAAAAAGGGTTAAATCGCACTACCAGGTGGGACATCTTTGTCCTTCGGACACATTTCTCGTCTCTATATACAGTGAGATTTACAGGGGTGTTCTTTACACAGACTTGTTAACATGAAGAGAAGAATATAAATATCCACCATAACAGTTAACATCCACCATAACAGTTTCTTCCATGCATCTTATAATGACCTTTGTCTAGCTACAATTAATAATAGTGACACTCTCAGTGGTCCCCAGATAAAGCCAGTATGTTAATGCGGATGTATTATCCATGGATAGCACAAAATACCATGTTCCATTGAGACGCTTTATCCATATCGAAAGTATAATAAACACTACTTTTACCATACAGTGGTGCAAGTCGGCCCGTACATGCATTATAAACCCTATATTGGTTTCATAGGGCAGCAAGGATTGAGTTGTCATTTCAACTCAATGTCTGGTAGAAGAAGCAATGTCTCCAAAATGACCCTAATAGTGTAGACAGGGCCTTTAAACCTAAAATCAAACAAACAAACCATATATTATTAATTGACCACCCTGTATTGATCAGAGGTCATCCGTATTAACACCAGGTCAACCAATATTAACCAGAGGTCAATTGATGTTAGGCTGAGGTCAAAAATAAATAGTCATGTTTTTTAATCGTGTCAATTTCTAAAATTGTCACTAATCAAGTAAGTTCTTATTGGCCCTGTTACAGGTCCGAAATCTGCTTTATTAGCCCTTGGCCTTGGGCAGTACAGCAGACCTTTGACCTGTAACTTGGCGAATATGAAATTACTTGATTAATAACATTATATACATTGTGTAATTGGGTTTACAAAGGTATTAAGGGGAATGGGAACACCTGGCAGATTTTTCCGACATTTTTCAAAGGGAGACAACTTTTGTGACTTCCTGTGCACTTTTCTATAAACACTGTCCCATTGAAAAAGGGGTCAACTCCTAAAGGAAAGAATTTGCTCCTCAGGAGCAAATTCTTTTCTTTAAGAGTTGATCCCTATTGACATGGGAGACAAAAATACTTCTGAAGGAGTTGTCTCCCCTGAAGGTGTTCCCATTCCTCTTAATTACACAGACTTGTTAACATGAGGGAATAGACAAAGCTACATGTATTTCATAACTTGGCTTATAGGAAGTTAGACATTGAAATTTTCACTTCCAGACTGACTGCATTCAAGTACTGGTAAACTGCTTAGATGATCTAAGCATGCCCAGGCAAAGTGGTGCGAGTGGGACCATCATGCTTATAAACCCTATTGGTTTCATCGGGTGGCAGGGCTTGAGAATGATGTCATTACATCTCAATGTCGGGTAAAAGTCCCACAAAATTGGAAGCAACGTCTCCAAAATGACCTATACAGTGTTGACGGGGACGTTAAACCTCAAATGAATCAAACAAAACAAAAGCATTGAAAATAAAGTTGATAGGGTTCATTTTAATTTCAGCTAGGTCTGTGTCATACCATATTTACTATACTTATTGGGATGGATAGGCCTTAGCAAACAGTGTAAACACAGATGAGTCACTGCAGAATGTGGTGTCTAATCAGGTTCTACCCTGTTTGCCACTCATCCATCTATTTTTAGACACAACATTGGGTAAAATGCACTGGTTCAAATTTTAGATCAAGTTTGGTAAGGAGTTGAGGTGTCTGCATATTAAGGTTCAATACGGTAATCAGGAGAAACAAGGTGGCACTGGTTTCTTCATAAACATTGGTTGGAACCAGGTCCCATATGATTTATGTCAGGGCCTCTGCGCTGCCTGGCCCCAGCTATGGTCGGAGGTATGCCCAGAGGTACCCACTGACAGGATAAGCCTGCACCACAGCCACAGTGACCATTCTGTTTCTCCAACCAATAACAACGGTCTCCAGTGTGCTTGTAATTTTCACAGATACCTGCAAGTAGAATTTTCAAAATACCGTAATGATCCTAAGTATTTGGACAGATAGGCCTCAGCAAACAGTGTAGGCCCAGATCAGACTGCTCCTGAAGGAGAGTCTGATCAGGGTCTACACTGTCTGCCATTTCGTCTGCATCTTTTAGAATTCTTGCTGGAACAAGAAACAATTTTTTTTTAAAAAAATTAGGAGAATTACATCAAGTCCTTAATTTATCAGAATATTTTGGATATTTACAGTACAGTGAAACTTGGCTCATGGTTGTTCAAACTGGTTCTTGAGTGAGTGAGTTTTACCTCCCACCAACAGCTAAGGTCATACGGGTACGGGACCTCGGTTTAAAGACTCATCCAAAAGTCTGGAGAAGCCCGGGACTGATCCTGCGACCCCTGGTTTAAACTGGTTCTTGAGGATAAATTTTGCATAACTGCAGATAACAGTATACAGTAAAATTTCTAAAAGTTTGGACACCTTCAGAACTTGCTGTAACTCTCCTAAAATTTTAACAAAATTTTTTTCATCATCCTGTAAGGTGTCCAAAAGGTGCAACGGTATGGCGAACTGTGGATCCTGATCAGGCTGCTCCTTAAGCATCATTCTGATCTGGGTGTGCTCTGTTTGCTAAGGCTGGACTGTCTCAACACTTATGATCATTATGGTATTTTGGATAAATTAGGGAGTGTTTTCTTACTTTATCTTGAAAATATATGTTGTGTGTACTCATTAGAATCACCTCAATGAGTACACATAACATCCTTTCTATAAAGAAAATTGAAAAGATATTCCCAGATGCTATGATTAACCGTCAATGGCTCAGACTACCCTGATTGGAACAAATTTATTTGATCAGAAATCTGTTGGAGCCTCTGAAGATTGACTGTAAACCAAAGCTCTTATCCCATTGCATGTGCCGGAAACCCCTAAAGGAATACCTTGGCAAACAGTGCAGGCCCGGATCCGACGCAGAATGCAGCTTCTGATCAGGGCCTGCACTATTTGCTAATAGAATTTTCTGTCAAAAATAGAATAAAAACGAAAAAATAGGCCCGACACCGCTTATATGACAAATGGTCTTGTCCAACATATAGCAATGGAAGAGTCCACTAGCATACAATTGGTTAAAGTAATAGCAGACTCACATCAAAACCTTAGATGATAAAACTGCCATGCTCATTTCAAATGAACATGAATTGTATATGGCTCATAAATTGGAGTCGCCAAAATCTAAACAGGTGAGACCAGCAAAACTCTGTTCAGCCTGTACATCCAAGTAAATTGTACTTGTTCCTATTTTAGAACAAGTATGGAAAGAGTGATCAAATATTTAGGGCTAATCCATACTATTTTTCTAACACTTGTTACAGAAATACGGGTATATATACACATGTAGTTTGAATGAACTCAATAGGATTTTTAGGAAACTGACTGTAACTGCTTTAAACAACAGTATCAGACCTTGAAAATAGTAAACTTAACATGAAAATTTATGTTAAGACCTATGAACAATGAAAACTACACTAAAAGGTCTGTGTAATGAACACCCCTGTTAACCCTACTTTATATAAATAAAAAGGGTGTTAACAGGGGCAAACTTTTTTGTTCAAAACATAGAATGTGGTATGTGTTAGAACTGCCTTAATGAGATGGTATTTATTATACAGCACCCACAATCAAGCCCCGTCAAGCGAATTTGTGTCTTCGAGCATTCCGTCATGACAAATTTTAACTGCGCATGCCCAGCCATTCAGAGGGGCCAGGGATATGGCTTTCTGTCTGAAGGTTCCTCTTGATTCACTGCTTGTATGAGCGAGCAGCGATGGTTCTGGCAAGACTGTGCGGATGCGCAGGCTTGCCTGAACCTTCGCTGCTTGCATAGGCAATAAGTACCAAAATCGCTTGACGGGGCCCAATCTATTTCTTTGCAATTTTCATCAGAAAATGTCTGTTTTGGAACTATATAAGAACACAGTGTCATATGGTGTTAAATGGTATTAAAAATTCACTTTGCATGTCCACTGAGTCAAAACATTGACCAAGATTATTTCTCAAGTTCTATTTGAGCTTCATTAGCAATAATTGGTACAAACTTGTATCTAGGAATGCCAACTTAAATTCAAGCATCCATATTTGACCTTGACCTACATTTTGTGGTTCACTGACTTTGAAAACTATTGACATAATTGTGTCAAACCTAGCGCAAGGTTTATTTATCAGAAACCATTAGAGCTTCATTAATGATAACTAATACAAACTTGCATCTAGGGTCACATATTAGATCTTGACCTTTCATGGTTTACAGACTTGATCTATTGGGTCAACCCAAGCATTTAGTCTGTTTAAGTTCATTTCTCAAGAAATGTAAGAGATTTATTTATGATACTGGTACAAGAATGGAAAGGACTTTCGGATGAGTCTTTAAACCGAGGTCCCGTCTCCGTATGACCTTAGCTGTTGGTGGGACGTAAAACTAAAACTCACTCACTACAAGAATGGAAAGCATCCATTGTTTGACCTTGACCTACATTTCATGGTTTGGTGATTTTATGCCCCCTACAGGCTTGGAACAGCCTTCAGCGGAATTCTTGTTTTGCCATTTATGAACAACAAAGGTACAGAGCATGTGGCACATCACTGTGCAGTCTGGTCAGCACCTTAGTGTTGGGTAGAGTACAATACCTCTGCCATAATTATCCTAAGTATTGGGACAGATAGGCCTGAGCAAACAGTGCAGACCTGAAGGAACAGTCTGATCAAGATCTACACTGCCTTTCCGTCTGCACCTCTTGGACTCCTTGCTGGATTGTGAAAGAAATTTGTTAAAATGTTAACCCTTATCTTGCTGTTCACGACAACCCCTATCTTTGCAAACAGTGTAGATCCTGATCAGATGGCTTCTGAAGAAGCCATCTGATCAGAATCTGCACTGTTTGACATTCATTTTATGAATATGTAGGAATAATTTACTTCAAATAATCTGATTGGTTCAAAATCAGAAATGGGTGTGGCTTAATTGAATATTCAGCAAGATAAGGGTTAAGAGAATTACAGCAAGTCTTTAAGGTGTCTGAATGTTCAGTATTTTTACGGTAGTCTCTTTTACTATAATTTCCAGATCCTTGGCATAAATTGGAAAACAGTTTTTGTGTGATAGGACTTGTACATACTGTAAAAATCCTAAAGGTTCGGACACCTTGATGACTTGCTGTAATTCTAAAATTTAATCAAATTTGTTTCACGATCCAGCAAGAAGTCCAAAAAGTGCAGACCAAATGGCAAACAGTGTAAACCCTTATTGGACTGCTCCCTCAGGAGCAATCTGATCTGGGTTTGCACTGTTTCCTTAAGCCTGTCTGTCCCAATAGTTAACCCTTGTCCTGCTGAGCCCTGATATGCCTTATCTTTGAAACAATGTAGATCCAGATCAGATGGCTTCTGAAGAAGCCATCTGATCAGGATTTTCATTGTTTGCCATCAAGTTTATGGATTTGTTGCAATCATTTGCATCAAGTAATCTGATTGGCTGATAATCAGTAGTAGGTGTGAAATATTTAAATATTCAGCAGAACAAGGGTTAAGATAGCTACAGAACATAGAACCATATGTACCCTAAGTATTTTGACACATCATCTCCTTTCCTTTAACTAAAATATGAACAGGTACAATTTACCACCTGATGCTGTGACTAAAAATACCTGGATGAGTTACAAATAGTGTAAACCTTGATGACAGGTGTGTTCTCCGGCATCTCATCTAGGTCTACACTGTTTTCTCAGGCTTGTCCGTCTGAATAGATACAGTAAGTATGGTCCTTCATAAACACTGAAGTATAGCCCCGCCCGTCGGGGCTTGTAGAAATAGATGGGCTGAATGTTGCTTCCATGCAGAGCTGAAGCCAACTGCACATGAGTACTGGTAAACAGAAGATCTAAGTCTGCTCAGACAAAGTTGCTGAGAGTCGGACTATCCATGCTTATAAACTATTGGTTTCTTTGGGTGGCAGGGCTTAGGATGTAATTTCATGTCAGTGTTGGGTAAAAGTCCTACTGTTATTGTTGTGTTGATGGGACATTAACCCATTGCATGTGGGGGAAACCCCTAAAGGAGCACCTGGGCAAACAGTGCAGCCCCAGATCAGACGCTTCAGAATGCAGCATCTGGATCAGGGCCTGCACTACTTGCTAACAGAATTTTCCGTCAGAAATAGAATAAAAATGAAAAAAATAGGCCCGACACCCCTTGCATGACAAATGGACTTGAAGTAATAGAAGAGTCCACCAGTATACAATGGGTTAAACCTCAAATAAATAACAAACAAACAAAAACTGAAGTAATAATAACAAAACATAGGAGTATATTATTTTATTATTGTTTATGACTCATATTCGAAAAAGAGTTCGACCATCTGACTCTTCAGCATATAAAATGAGTTGATCATTGCCACAAATAATGTTCGCAAACATGTAAATTAACATCCTTGCAAAACTAACTTTGTACAATGAAAAATAGGATTTGCAATATAGTTATTTCTTGCACACCAGACAAGGAAATCCGTGATTTTACCCTGGGATAGAAATTTATGTTCTGATCCTGGTGTTCCGACCCCAAATCGAATATAATCGCGTGTTTGATAAATGCACTGGTTGATTACAACCTCATGCGCGGCGGCGTCATGCGTGACGTAACTAAACATTCCTGTTGTGTCATCACAAAATGGCAAACGTCGGTAACCGAAGTGACTGCAGCATTAAAAATCTGCGCTTAGAAATGGAAGGTATGCAAGAAAAAGAATCCTATATGGGTTTGATGGGTGGATAGAAAAATCCGTCCCTCTGGATCACTGTCCGGCATCACTCGGCAAGGCTCGTGATGCAGGACAGTGACCCCTGGGACAGATTTTTCCATCCACCCCTCAAACCCATATAAGATTCTTATATTCTGCTGCAACAGAGCTGGAAAATTCTGCAGAATTTCACTCATCCTGCATGATCAAGGGCATGTAGATTTTAGCAAAGTTTATAGGAACTAGACAAAATTTTACTTATTCTCAAACATATTTGCTCCTCATGGCGAGCGGACGAGTGTAATTTTCCAACCCTGCTCAGCATCAGTTTGTGGGGCGACCTCTATTAATATATTTTAAATCACAATAAATGGAAGGTTTTATCTTATTTAGAACCTTGGTGTGAAACTTTTGAAGTGAGTCTGAACCCAAACACTGGTTAAAATACTAGCTGCCAATAGTTAACCAGTTTAATTATAAAATACAGTTATATTCTAAAAATACCCACAAAAAATTTCTGATACTCCCAAGGGACCATGCCAAGCAATGATGGTTCTTTGAGAATGTCTGCTCAGCAAAGACTCAGATCAGCCTGTGCACCTGCACATTCATCTGTGCACCTGAAAACTCATCTGTGCACCTGCACAGGCTGATCTGATTCTTTGTTGTGCACCATATGGGTAGTTGTTGATTCCAAACCTCTTGATACACTCTATGAAGCTTGGATTCTGACTAAGTGTTTGAATAGACTAGTTTTAGACTTTGCCTAATTCTTATTCCCAAATACAACTTTAACCCTTATCTCACTGAACATAACAAGCCTTACCTTTGTAAACAATGTAGATCCTGATCAGATGGCTTCTTCCGAAAATTTTGCCGCACCCATTTCAGACTAACACCCAAGCAAATTACTTGATCAATTATGTTCAATTCACAAAATGACAAGCAGTGTATATCCTGAACAGCGTAGATTTTGATCTGACCAGGATCTACATTGTTGGTCATTGAGTTTGTGAATTGAATACAAAATATCAAGTGATGTGATTGGTTGATAGTCACAAATGGATGTGGCAAAATGAACTATTCAGCAGGATAAAGGTTAGTCTTGTCATGCCCATATGATATACATGTAATTATCAGGGAGCAATTGTTCCAAATATTGTCTCTCAGTGGTAATATATAATTGAAAAAATTCTAAAAATTTGGCATCACGAAAACAGGCCTATATAATTTTCACCCCCTTGAACCCCACTTTTATATAGTAAAACTGGGGTTTCCGGGGGTATACCTTATTTTTCTCATTTCTGCTCTCACATATAGATTGTGGGTACTCGTTAGAAACGCCTCGATGAGGCGGTTCTAACTTGTGCCCACAATCTATATTTGGAGCAGAAATAAGAAAAATGTCACCATTCTTCATGAAACAATTTTCATTTTTTTGGCGATAAAGGTGACACTGTATTTGTATATGCGTGTTTGCGTAATGGACACCTTGAGAACTTGCAGTAATTCTCCTAAAATTTTAACAAATTTGTTTCATGATCCCGCATAGTGTCGAAAAAGTGCAGACAGAATGGCAAAGAGTGTAGACCCAGATCTGGGTCTTCACTGTTTGCTTAGGCCTGTCTGTCCCAACATTTAGAATCATTACAGTAAACTGCTCTTAGCAAGTACAATATCCGATTCTCTGATATTTCTGCTGGAAAAAAAGTGTGGAAATTTTTTTTGCAAATGCATGCAAAAGCTGCCTTTTCCTTTCAGCAAAAATATTTGCATTTTTGTCATATTAAATAATCAAAGTTTTAGTGAGATATTAATTAACAAAATTGTTAATTTTGAACAGCCAGCCTCGGTGGCTTGGATGTTTGTCTGACTTGTGATCTGGAGGTTTCTGATCCCAACTGGGTCGGCAACTTCCTTTTGTTGCGATTGATAGTGAAAACTTTTCTATGGTCATTCTCTCCCTTCTGATGATTGAAGAAGAGCAGTTGTCATTTTCTGTACAAGCTTCCCCAGAAAAAGTGTTGTTAGGTAACTGTCGAGCTTCTCATGACCTAAATAGTGTTGAATGGGCAGTTAAAGACCGAACCAAACAAAGTTTTGAACAACTTGGCCGTGGTCATCATGATGTCACATAGCAACGGATAAGGTTGGTACATGTATTTTCTGATGAATATTTATAGAAACCTATGTTGTGGATATTCATTAGACCGCCTCGACGAGGCGGTTCTAATGAATACCCACAACATAGGTTTATATTGAGAAATAAAGAAAACTATGCTTTAATTAACATGAAATACACACCTTATCTGTTATTATGTGTCAGGTTTATATTAGTATGAATCTTTCATCTTTCTGTCCCCAGTATGACTCCAAAACATGATTCCATACTCAGGCTGATAATTTGGCTTGCGTTTTGGAGGCAGGCCTAAACTGTTGGAATTATGATTCCGCTGTGGTGTTGTTGTTCCACACCTTTGTGTCAAGTCTTGTCCTGGATATAGTGTAGGGATAATGCCACGACCATATTTGGAGCCTGGATGACGCTGGTATATTGAACCCGCGCAGGATAATCCTGGGGTGCAGCCACAGTGGCCATTCATCACGGACATTTGAGAGCAAACATCTCCCACAAGACCATAGTCTTCACACACACCTGGAAACGATGACATTGGAGTAGAAACATGACAAAAGGCCCCACAGAAATCTTTGATTTTTTTTTTTTTTAAACACACCCTTGTCACATAGTCATTTCTTACATGGCTGCAAAAACAATATTTTTCTGATGGCAACAAAAGTGATATTTTTGTTATTTGTGTAGAAAACATAGATGCTGATGCTCATTAGAACTGCCTCATTCAGGCCGTTCTTACAAATTCCCACAATCTATAAACATTGATTGTACCCACAATCTATAAAAATAGTGTGGGTGCTCATTAGAACCACCTTATTAAGGCAGTTCCAACGAATACCCACAATCTACATGTATTTACATCTTCAGCAAAAATAAGAAAAATAATGCATACCCTTGTAAACAGCACCTTTGCTATATAAAGTGGCATTTACAAGGGGTATTCATTTTACAGTCTTGTTAACGTGATGTATGTTCTTCAAATGCATATGTGCGGATAACTTACAGGGCCAGACATACGACTTCTTATATGCCACCTAATTGCCTCTTCTAAATGAGCCCCGCCAAGCGAATTTGTGTCTTCGAGCATTCCGTCATGACAGATTTTAACTGCGCATGCCCAGCCAGTCAGAGGGGCCAGGGATATGGCTTTCTGTCTGAAGGTTCCTCTTGATTTACTGCTTGTATGAGCGAGCAGCGAAGGTTCTGGCGAGACTGCGCGGATGCGCAAGCTCGCCTGAACCTTCGCTGCTCGCATAGGCGATAAGTACCAAAATCGCTTGACGGGGCCCAAATGTCCCCACCCACTGAAGGCTTTGCTGAGGCTGCACTTACATATGTATACCCACATTAGGATAACACACCGATACGATATATAAAGGCTCTTACATGAGTGGTCATGTGTTATTGAATTTATTGAACAAGTTGAGGAAAAGGGATAAAATGTGAGGCTATGCCGAGCATTTATCCCTTTTCCTCAATGAGTTTAATAAATTCAATAATACATGAGCACGAATGCAAGATTCTATTTATCGTATGACATTTTGTTTACTAAAATGTCAATATTCCGCCGTTAGTAACCGCAAAGTCATTAAGGACGACTTAAAGTAACGTTATGGGATGTATCTAGCTAATTTGCATATTTAATCCACTAGTGGATTATCAAAAATAGTACGTGGCGTTATTACACTGTCAGACTCGACGTCATAGGATAAAGTGCATACTTTCATATCTATAAAATGGTTACTCGTTTGAAGAAATACTTTTCTTATTTACATACCAAACATAGGTTGTGGTGCTCGTTAGAACCGCCTCATTGAGGCGGTTCTAACGAGTACCCACAACCTATGTCTTGGAGCAGAAAACAGACAAATAATGTTAACCCCTTTGACTCCAGTTTTATATAAAGTGGGGTTTATAGGGGTCTTCATTTCAAAGACTTGTGAATGAGACGCAGAAGGGCATTGGCCTTTGCTGGTCGCCTATAAGGCTGACATGATTAACTGATTATCGTTACTGATTTGTTAGTAATCGATTATTCAATATGTATAGTTAACAACACAACATACTGCCTAAAATAGCTGGAAGAATGGCAAACAGTGCAGACCCTGATGAGACATCGCATTCTGTGGCATCACATCTGGGTCTACACTGTTTGCCCAGGCCTGTATGTCCTCATACATAGGTTAAATATAGCAAGATCCCTGCTAAGAAGAAAGCCAGGCTAGTTAAATTATGATAACATATCTAGTGATTACTAATCGGTTATCGAGCACAATGGCATGATTGATAATCAGTCATCTTTCCAGGTCCGATTAGCCAGCCCTAGTCGCCTACCGGTATGTCAGTTTGCTCAATTGTGTTTCTTCATCCAAGCAATAGTGTTATAATGTATTCCATTTTATTATTATTCATGGCCTGGCATTTTCAAGATCATTATTTTAAAAAAAACAATTGCAGAACTTTGCATCTCAAGTGATGTAAGTGAGCCAGGAAACCACTGGAAAATAGCATTTTTATTTGATATGGGGAATTTCCATGATAGGCATTGATTGAGTTTTAATTTTACGTCCCACCAACAGCTAAGGTCATACGGAGACGGGACCTCGGTTTAAAGACTCATCCGAAAGTCTGTCCATGATAGGCATGAACATAAATACATGAATATGAGAATAATAAATCTCAGCTTTATCATTGGTATAAAACTTTTTCAACACTCATCGCAATTAGTGCACAACAGGATCAGATAACAAAGCATGGATAAAGAGGTTGGGATAAACAGGTTGTGATGAGAACTTTAGAATGGTCTAACAGGGACTCAGAATCTGTTGTAGGCAAAAACATGGAAAAGCCCTTTTTAGGGCTTCATTACGCAAACACGCCTATACAAATACATTGCCACCTTTATCGCCGAAAAACTGAAAATTTATTATGAAAAATTGTGATATTTTTCTTATTTCTGCTCTAAAATATAGGTTGTGGGTAATCGTTAGAACCGCCTCGATGAGGCGGTTCTAACGAGTGCCAACAAGCTATATTTTAGAGCGGAAATAAGAAAAATAAGGTATACCCCCGGAAACCCCAGTTTTACTATATAAAAGTGGGGTTCAAGGGGTCAAAATTAAATGGGCGTGTTTTCGTGATGATTGTGATCTAAAAGCTTTCCTCACGATTGGCCAGCTATGTGCTGAAGTTAACCTATTCTTACCTGGAGACCCATGAAAATGACAGGCAAACATTGCAGACCCAGATCAGAAGCGGCATAATGTGGTGCCTGATCAGGGTCTACACTTTGAGGAGTGTGGGCTATTTTTGACGTAACATCCTTGATCACAATCCTTAAATGACAAATGGACTTATCAGTAGTGGAAGAGTGCACCAGTATTAAATTGGGTTACCTTTGTGACATAAAGCATTTTTTTCACATCTCCAAAATGGCTACTTTTCTGATGAAATTCTGTTATATTTTTCTTATTTATACTCCAAACATAGGTTGTGGGTGCATGTTAGAACCACCTCAGTGAGGCAGTTCTAATGAATACCCACAACCTTGGAGCAGAAATAAGAAAAAAAAAGGTTTTTCTCCATAAGCCCCAGTTTTCGTTTGGGGTGGGAGTGGGGGGGGGGGGGTTCATTTCATGGACTTGTTCATGTGATGCATTCATAGCACTTCCTTTTACTTTTAATCTTTTATTTTGCATTAGACAGTCTATCTGCAAGAGAGGAGATATATTAGAGTAGTATGTATTTGAACTTAATGAACTGAGGAGCCTGACAGGAATGGCCCTTGGACTTCCTAGAAGCCTCTGTGGTGTAGTGCTTATGCTACTTGCCTTGTAAACCAGGGGTCGCAGGATCGATCCCAGGCTTCTCCAGACTTTCTGATGAGTCTTTAAACCTAGATCCTGTCTCCGTATGACTGACCGTAGCTGTTAGTTAGATGTAAAACTCAAACTCTCTCTCTCTCTTGGGCTTCCAGGCAAGATTGCTAGTGCTTTAGTGTGTTCATTTCAGGCAGTCACTGGTACAGACATATGTCCCATAGATATTATGTTGACAAGACTATGCAATGCAGACCCCTTATTTTTGCTCAGTTTGTGTCCGAGATCGCATTAGCAATTTGCGTTGTTTTAGGTCGCCTTATGAAAGTCATGGGGAACTAGTGCCATACCCATGGCATCGGCATCTGCAGTTGGTTGAAGATTGTAACATTTTACAAATTTATTTTCAAGTCAACAGGTAAAGACAATATTTTGTCATTATTCTTTCTTACTCCCATTTACATCAGTTTTTATTTTTTGCTTAAATTGGACTTTATTGTCTGTTTTACCTCCCTTGGTTCCCTTTGTTGAAGTTTACCTGTGTGGTGCAGTGAATAGAGTGTTGGACTCTAAACCAGAGGGTGGTGAGTTCAAATTACAATAGATTTTGTTTGATTTGAGGTTTAACGTCCCCGTCAACAATGTAAAGGTCATCTTGAAGACGTTGCTTCCAATTTTGCGGGACTTTTACCCCACATTGAGATGAAATGTTATCTCAAACCCTGCCGCCCAATGAAAGCAAATGGGTGTATAAGCATGGACGGTCTGACTCGCACCGCTTTGCCAGGGCAAGCTTAGATACTCTAAGAGGTTTTCCAGTACTTTTGTGCGGGTCGGTTTCAGCTCTGCCTGAAAGCATCATGCAGCCAATCTATTTCTTCATGCCCCGCTGGGTGGGGTCCAAATTTGAGGAATGTTATTTTTTTTTTTTTTTTCTTTCTTTCTTTTTTTTTTTCATGAAAAAGCATAAACAGTTATTTTGACTACAGGTTTATAGAATTTTTTTTTCAAAAACTGGAAAACTATAAATCCTCTTATTTAAAATGCATAGGCTTAAATTCATTTGGGCCCCGTCAAGCGATTTTGGTACTTATCGCCTATGCGACCAGCGAAGGTTCAGGCGAGCCTGCGCATCCGCGCAGTCTCACCAGAACCTTCGCTGCTCGCTCCTACAAGCAGTGAATCAAGAGGAACCTTTAGACAAAAAGCCATATCCCTGGCCCCTCTGAATGGCTGGGCATGCGCAGTTAAAATCTGTCATGACGGAATGCTCGAAGACACAAATTCGCTTGGCGGGGCTCATTTGTTCTTGGGATACTTTTTGCATCTCTTTCAAATGCTGCAGTCTGTTCAGCTCTTTTGCATAACATTATGAAAACACGCCTATATAAATACATTGTAACATTTATCACTGAAAAAATGCAAGATGAAAAAGAGTGATATTTTTCTTACTTCTGCTCAAACTATAGATTGTGGGAACTCGTTAGAATCGCCTCATCGAGGTGGTTCTAACATATACTCACAATCTATATTTTAGAGCAGAATAAGAAAATAAAGTTCAAGAGGGTCAAAATTATATAGGCCTGTTTTCATGATAAAATGACCGATTCACTGATGCCAATAAAGCACGCTCTGATTGATTATTTTTCTTATTTTGCTCCAAGACTTAGGTTGTGGGTGCTCATTAGAACCATAAAAAATCAGATAGATTAGAAAAGCGACCTTTCAGCACAAGGATGTGTTACCCTAATGATCACAAACCACTGAACAGCCACAGTTTGCTTCCTACGTCAGACTTCAGTTAAATATACTGCTAGCATTCGTAAGTGCATGTTAAGTCGACGGAAAACTCAAAATACATATACATATATCTCCTTTTCGAACATCAGGATGACAAAAACTGATTTTTTTAGTACAAATTCTGACAAAATTTTTCAAAGGCATACTTGCCCATCTTTAAAATACATCATCCATTAACTAGTTATTTTCATAAAATGACTATACTTTTACCTACCTTGGACCTGTCCTCATATGACATTAGTTGTTGTTGGGAAGTAGAACTCAAATACACATACACCCTCCTATCTTTGCTTCTGCTGAACTCAGCCACTTGTACAGAAAATCAATAACAACGCGATAATATCTTGGTTACATGTGGGGAGAGTGTTTGTTTCGGCAGATTTTTAAAAAAAAACAAAAAAACATTAAAACTTGCAATTAAAGCCTCATTGGGACGTTTCAATCGAGCACTCACATTCTATATTTGTACAATAAATAAGACAAAACATAGCAAATTCTATGGATTCTCGTAAATCATGGCATTCTAAAATAGGTAATGAGATAGATAGACAGAAAACTTGATTGTAGTAGAACTATGAAAATATTACTTATTTTCACCAGAAGCTCAAATAAACAGAAAATTAACTCGATTATTATTTGGTGGACCATAACCTCGAAACAATATGTGCTGCCCGACATCATGGTCTAACTATATATGAAGTTTCAGCTTAATCGGATATAAAATGTAGGAGTCATCCAGAAACGAAAAGTTTCCAAAAAAATTCAAAGGGGCATAACTCTATTATTATTTGGTGGACCATTACCTCGAAGCTATATGCGCTGCCCCACATCATAGTTTCAGCTTGATCGGATGTAAGCTGCAGGAGGAGTTATCAGGGAATGAAAAGTTTACAAAACATTCAAAGGGGGATAACTCTTAATGTACCATAACCTCCAAACAATATGCGCTGCCCCACATCATTGTCTAACTATGTATGAAGTTTCCGCTTGATTGGATGTAAACTGTAGGAGGAGTTATCTAAAAACGAAAAGTTTACAGACGGACAGACAGAAGGCTGGACGCCAGGGTATAACATAATACGCCCCGTTTTTTTCAAATGGGCGTATAAAACGGTGACTGATTGCAGTATAATTTTGAGAAATATTACAAACTTCCACCAGTAAGTGTCCATTGTTTGGTCGATTATTCATCAATCGACCCACAGTTACTATGAAAGCTTCCAACCTGCTATTTTCCAGCTGACCTTGCACAAAAAAATCAGGTAACGGTTATCTATGGCAACGCAATTCTTCTCCCTATGACGTCAGAGTGTTGTGTGAATGTAAAACCTGGACACGGTTTGTGGACTGGAACATAAGCAAACTTCGTAGACCCAAATCAGACACCGGGGTCATATCCGGGTCTACACAGTTTGCTTTATATTGGAATTTAAGGGTTATAAGAAACAGTCTCAAGTTCTTCCCAGCCTACACTCGGAAACAATTGACCTGTCAAGCCTGTGGGTGCTTTGATTTCAGTTATCATCACTTGTTTATATAGAGAAAACTGGGGTTTACGGGGGTATACATGTACATTACTTCTTATTTCTGCTCCAAGACACAGGTGGTGGGTAGTCGTCAGAACCACCTCAATGAGGCGGTTCAAACGAGCACCCATAGTCTATGTTTGCAGTATAAATAAGAAAATAATCATGGATTTTCATCAGAAAAGTAGCCATTTTGGAGATGTGAAAAAATGCACGGGTGTTATCGTAATGAAAAGGAAAACCATCATGAAAACACACTTATATAATTTTGACTCCCTTGAACCCCACTTTTATATGGTAAAACTGGGGTTTACAGGGGTAAACCTTATTTTTCTTATTTCTGCTCTAAAATATAGTTTGTTGGTACATGTTAGAACCGCCTCGATGAGGCGGTTTTAACGTGTACCCATAATCTGTATTTTGAACAGAAGAAAAAAAAAATATATTTTTTTTAGAAGCCTCCGTGGTGCAGTGGTTACGCTACTCGCCTTGTAAACCAGGGATCGCAGGATCGACCCCGGGCTTCTCCAGACTTTCGGATGAGTCTATAAACCGAGGTCCCGTCTCCGTATGACCTTAGCTGTTGGTGGGACGTAAAACTCAAAACACTCACTCACTCATCCGAAAGTTTTCGATTTTTCGGCGTGAAAATATACAATGTAGTAGTACAGGGGTGTTTTCGTAATGGATGTCTCAAGCAATATCTCATATGCGCTTATTTTACCAAATGCCAAACAAATTTAAAATGTTACCTATATCGAACGGGTTAGGCGGTGTTGGCAAGAGGGCTAGAGTGATAGGACCGTTAGCAGCTCGCTTGCTAACTACCTCGAACTCAGGTTTGATGTAACAGCACTGTTCTGGTGCGCAGTCCGTGTCGTTTCGGCATGGGGGCGGCGGTGGTTTGGTTTTTGCACCCTGTAAACCCTGCAAAATATGTATGGAAAGTATTACGATAACATCCGTGGAACATAGTGCATTCTTTCACACATCCAAAACAATTGATATTCTGATGAAAATGTATGGCAATATTACTTATGCTAAAACCATATACAGTAGAGCTTCAATGGCTCGAACACCGATGGCTCCTTTACCAAGGCTGAGTCGAACCCATTCTTGAACCCCTAGGGAAATCCTCTACATGAGAAATAGTGGGCGGTAATTGAGGAGATTTTAGTCTTTATCCTGCAAATGTATACTATGTGTTCTCATTAGAATCGCCTCAATGAGGCGATTCTAATGAGTACACACAGCGTACATTTTCATTATATAACACCGAAAAGATGTCTTAGAGTATCTCGTTATGTCTATCGGCAGTTACTCTCGGTGGCTCGAACTGCCAATGTCTCGGATCGAATTTTGAGGTCCCCAAGGTGTTCGAGCCATTGAAGTTCGGCTGTACATGTATTTGTTGTCGTGGTCGTTAGAACAACGCGTACCCACAACTAATGTCTTGGAGCAAAAATAAGAAAATAATGTTTGCCTGCACATAATCCCCGCGAGGGGGTGATGCAGTATCAGTAGATAGATAGATAGAAAATCCCAGTTTCCCTGCATAAAGAGGTTTACAGGGGTGGTCATTGTTAACATACTTGTTAACATGATAACATGTTAACATTTTAATTGTTACAATCTTGTTGACATGATACAACATTTATAGCATCGTCTGATGACTTGTCAAGAAATTCCAATTCAACATTACGTAAACGCCTATTCAAATACGTGTAATTGAAATTTTGTTCAAACAAATGAAAATTTTCAGATTAGAAATTCTGATATTTTTTTTTTATATTTCTGCACAAAACATATTGTGGATACTCGTTAGAACCGCCTCGCCGAGTACCCACAATCTCTGTATTTGAGCAGAATTAAGACAAATAATGTAAGCCCCTGTAAAACCCCAGTTTAACTATATATAAAAGTGGGTTTGAAAAAAGAGGGGTCATGTTTTCGGGATGATTAAGTTAACAAATCCCTGTATGTGAGACGCCACGTTCTGCAACGGAAGGTTAGGTGTCACGTTTTTCTCCGGGTAGGCCTGTTTCGCCCGCCTCTGATTAACGATCGGTTCGATATGAGAAAGGTCCGTAAAACCAAAACAAAAAAATACATGTAACCATTACCCATTTAAACCCAAACTTAATATGAGAGAAAAGTTGGGTTTAACAAGGTTGTATTTTACTTTTGCTAAAAAATAAACATAGATTTTGGCACTCATTGGAGCCGCCTCTTTGTAACGGAAATAAGAAAATTCACAAATGTCTAAGATAAAATGGCCTTCTTTTGGGCACGGTAAATTTGTAAGACAAGGTAACTGTGTGACAGTCGTAAGCAGTGTGCGATACATGCCTATATCTTCTTGTTCTCACGGCTTAAAAACGCTCCTAATATCAGGCTGAATTCTCTTCATACTAGCCAGGAGATTTGAATTGGTCCCAGCAGAGCTAAGCGACTGCTTCCTTTTTTTCTGGGGAAAGAAATTCGTTTCCAATACAATTGCTGCAGTCCAGAATCTCAAGCCCCTGCAATGATCACCCTTTTAATCCACACTTTGGTCATTACGAAAACATGCCTATTGAAATACACTGGGGAAAAAGAACATTTTCAGATAAACCCTTATCTTGCTGTTCACGACAACCCCTATATTTGGAAACCGTGTAGATCCAGATCAGATAGCCATCTGATCAGGATCTACACTGTTTGACATTCAGTTTATGAATTTGTAGCAATAAATTACATCAAGTAATTTGATTGGTTGATAGACAGAAATGGGTGTGGCTTATATGAATATTCAGCAAGAGAAGGGTTAAAATGAATTTTTATGCCCCCGCATCGGATGATGCCGGGGGCATAGAGTTTTTCGGTTTTCCGTACGTGCGTCCGTGGGTACGTGCGTACGGTGTCCGAATGTACGTCCTTCTGTACGAAAGTGTACGTACGTACGTACGTAATCCTGTTAGACTCAGGTTAAGGTTTTTGTACAAGGCAGAACTTGAGCTCATATTTTCCAAACCATACAATAGATTTGGTTTATATTTAGTATGATGATAGATATAGGTCCAAAGTTTTATTCAGCAATACCCCCACCCATACCCATAACCTCAAGGTCAAGGTCACGAACTTAGAAATTTCTAACGTTTAAGACCCAGGTTAAGGTATTTGTACCACGTAGAACTTGAGATCATATTTTCAAAACCATACAATGGATTTGGTATATATTTAGTATGATGATAGATATAGGTCCAAAGTTGTATTCAGCAATACCCCCACCCATACCCATGACCTCAAGGTCAAGGCCGTGGACTTTGAATTTTTTTATGTTTAACACCCAGGTTAAGGTATTTGTACCAGGTAGAACTTGAGCTCATATTTTCATAACCATACAATGGATTTGGTTTATCTTTACTATGATGATACATATAGGTCCAATGGCTTATTCAGCAATACCCCCACCCATACCCATGACCTCAAGGTCAATGTCACAGAATTAGAAAATTTTTAATTTTTAAGACTTTGGTTACGGTATTTATGCCACCAATTTCAATATAACTTCACACAAATGTTCCTTATAAAAATACCTCGTGCAAGTTCGAGTTTTAAGGTCATGGCCTCAAGGTCAAGGTCACAGTGGCTATTTTTTATAAAAACTTTGCCATTGCTCTAGCGCCTACATTTCTTAACTGATTTCAATATAATTTCACACAAATGTTCCTTATGAAAATATCTTGAGCGAGTTCGACTTCTAAGGTCATCACCTCATGGTCAAGGTCACTGTGGCTATTTTTAGAAAAACTTTGTCATCGCTCTAGCGCCTACATTTCTTCACCAATTTCAATATAACTTTACACAAATGTTCCTTATGACAATGTCTCGAGCTATTTTGACTTTTTAGGTCAAGGTCACTGTGGCTATTTTTAGAAAAGCTTTGCCATTGCTCTAGCGCTTACATTTCTTGACTAATTTCAATATGACTTCATACAAATGTTCCTTATGACAATATCTCTAGCAAGTTCCACTTTCAAGGTCAAGGTCACTGTGGCTATTTTTAGAAAAACTTTGTCATCCCTCTAGCGCTTACATTTCTTCACCGATTTCAATATAACTTCACACAAATGTTCCTTATGACAATATCTCGAGCCATTTCGACTTTCAAGGTCAAGGTCGCTATGGCTATTTTTAGAAAAACTTTGTCATCACGCTCTAGTTTATATTATATTTTTTTGAGAGCTCATATTTCTTGAACCATGTGATGGATTTGCTACATATTTGGAATGATGATAGATACATGTCAGAAGTTTCATTCAGCCATAACCCCGCCCCTGCCGCATGACCTTAAGGTGATAGGGGTGTGAGGTAGGTCCCTGGGCGGGGGCATTTGTGTTGTATTGACACTTTTCTAGTTGTTTCTTATTTCTGCACAAAACATAGATTGTGCATACTTGTTAGAGCCGCCTCAATGAGGAGGTTCTAATGAGTACCCACTATCTATGAGAGCAGAAATAAGAAAAATAAGGCTTACCCTCGAAATCCCAGTTTTATTCTATAAAAGTGGGGTTCGAAGGGGTCAAAATTTAATAGACCTGTTTTCGTGGTGTATAGTCTACTGCATATTCTTGAACATTTTCAAACCTATTTTGCCCAAAAGCAAACAGTTTGGACGCTGACCCTAGAGGAACAGTCAGACTCTGCGCCCGAATTGTTTTCAAAGGATCCAGCAGACAACAATGCAGGCGACAAAATAGTTGTGATTGTCATCTTAAGTGTTTACCCAGTTTTGTTTTTGCTTGTCTGATTTGAGGTTTAACGTCCCCGTCAACACTGTAAAGGTCATTTTGGATACGTTGCTTCCAGTTTTGTGGGACTTTTACCCGACATTGAGATGAAATGACATCTCAAGCCCTGTTCCCCAATGAAACCAATAGGGGTATATAAGCACGGATGGTGGATAGGCATGTGGCAACCCTATGTTTTCTGTTGAACAGAACAGAACTTAATTAACTGTCAGGTTGTACAACACAACATATGAGGTAATAAAAATTGATCAAAAACAGTCTGTGCATGCTTTCTAAGTACGTACACAGCTTAGCGGGGACGGCGCATATATCACAGAACATATTAATGAACCTGTCTAAAAATTCTTAGAAGAACAGACAAGTCACTAATTGAACTTATTTGCATTACAATATTTCAGATAATATTTGCGTATATATGTTCTGCGCAAAGTGGAAATGGGTAAAATTCCGGAATGGCCCTGCGCAAAGTAGGACTTTTCACTTTCGCAACAATGCCGGAATTGGTCTGGTTCAATTCTAGAAAGGCGCAAAGATCGGATAGTAACTTATCGATTGCTTGTCTAGGTAAATGTCCCTGCGCAAAGTAGGAATAATTTGGACACTCAAGCAGATAGTGATATTCATCTTCGAGAGCATTTCTGTTACAAAAATTGCAAAGTCGTTGATTTCTTTCTTCATTTTCCCATCTTCCTTTTTTTATATTTGGAAGATTATGATTTATCGCCCTAAATCGTGCCAGTGCGAGCGAAGATTTGAAAGGTAAATCCGTAATATATTTCTCAAAGACAAAACATGTTTGTAAATAATCTTTAATTTAACCATTTAGGACTATAATACATTTCGCTGTTCCAGTTTTGAAAACAAATGACATTGTAATCTACACTTGGCCAGTTTGCAGAACCTCTTTATTTGGGTCATCATTATTTGGCCATATATAATTTAGTCCTACTTCTTGTATAGTTTTTCTATCATAAGAAGCCATTTGCTTTTATATGCATTTTGCTTATACAAATAATATAAAATTTTATTCATGATATTTGATACCTTTGATTTTTTTTCCAATGAAAAGTTTACACCAATTTCTATTGAACTTCGGCAATAAAATCCGATTTAAGATCGTCATTTGATAAACAGAACCTTATTTGCAATAGTGGTCATTTCCTATAAGAAACTCGCCGGATGCTCGTTTCATAAACAGACCACTAGTGAAAGATCCTCTATATGGCGACCTGTGTAAGCAGTATCTGATCCTGAACTACACTGTCGTCCATTTATGGCACATTGGCAAACAGTGAAGACCCAGGTCAGACGCCGTCTGATCTGGGTGTACACTGTTTGCTTATGGCAGGCATTTTTGTAAAATTTACAACAAACAAAACAAACCCGACACCCCGATAACTGGAAACTAAGTTGACGATTCCAAACTTATTTAGGTGGAAGATTCCATTGACATATATGGATTTCACAAAGAAAGGCATTTTTCATTAGTTATTTGCAATAAATGTCTTACCTGTGCTACTGTTGAAGCAGCTAAAATGACGAGGACAAATTTTAATCGTTCCATTTCTTGATTTCAGTCAAATGTAAAGAAAACGAATAATTGTCTTATAAATAGTAACTTTGTGCCAACGCTGAGAGATAAGGACGAAGGAGTAACTTGTGTGGGATCTGGGATGAATTAAAAAAAATGAACAAGAAAACGTGTGGTTAGTGCCCCATTAAAGGGACATTTACCGTATGCATTCGGGCAGTTAGGCATGAGCAGATGAAATGTCAAAGAATGCGTCATCCGATCTGTGTCAACACTGTTTACTTATGGGCCCCGTCAAGCGATTTTGGTACTTATCGCCTATGCGAGCAGCGAAGGTTCAGGCGAGCCTGCGCATCCGCGCAGTCTCGCCAGAACCTTCGCTGCTCGCTCATACAAGCAGTGAATCAAGAGGAACCTTCAGACAGAAAGCCATATCCCTGGCCCCTCTGAATGGCTGGGCATGCGCAGTTAGAATTTGTCATGACGGAATGCTCGAAGACACAAATTCGCTTGGCGGGGCTCTTAAGACACTTGCATTTTTGTAAAATTTACAGCAAACAAAACCAACCTAACCCCACTATAATTGGAAATGGGTCATTCGAAGCTTGTTTAGAGGTTTTGTTTGATTTGAGGTTTAACGTCCACGTCAACACTGTAAAGGTCATTTTGGAGACGTTGCTGCCAATTTTGTGGGACTTTTACCCGACATTGAGATGAAATGACACCTCAAGCCCTGTCGACCAATGAAACCAAAAGGGTTTATTAGCATGGACGGCCCGCCACCGCGGTTCCTGGACAGGCTTAGATCCTCTAAGCGGTGGGAGATTCCATTGTCATATATGGGTTATACAAAGAAAGTAAAGAAGCCTCCGTGGTGCAGTGGTTATGCTACTCGCATTGTAAACCAGGGATCGCAGGATCGATTCCGGGCTTCTCCAGACTTTCGGATGAGTCTTTAAACCGAGGTCCCGTCTCCGTATGACCTTAGCTGTTGGTGGGACGTAAAACTAAAACTCACTCACTCACTCACAAAGAAAGTAATTTTGCATCAGTTATTTATAACAAATGTCTTAACCCTTGTACTGCTGAACCCTGATATGCCTTTCCTTTGAAACAATGTAGATTCAGATCAGATGGCTTCTGAAGAAGCCATCTGATCAGGATCTACATTGTTTGTCATTCAGGTTGTGAATTTTTTGTAATAATTTGCATCAAGTAATCTGATTGGTTGATAATCGGTAGTGGGTGTGGCATATATGAATATTCAGCAGGACAAGGGTTAACTGTGCTACTGCTGAAGCAGCCACAATTATGAGGACAAGTTTTAATACTTGTTCCATTTCTTGATAAGAAAACGGTGAAAACGCCTCAAAAATAGTAACTTTGTGCCAGCTCTCGAATCGTCAAGATCAACTCCCAGCATGTCTGTCTCGATGAAAGAATAACGTCTGCCAGAGCCACTTGTGGCTCTCTTGCAGTCATGCCAACTGCATGGGGTGCCTGAAGTGACCACAGGCCTTCAGCACCAGTGCGTGACTGTCAGCCTTTGCTTGGATCTAAGCACTCCTGCTCCAGCCAGATCCAAGAAGACAGTCAAGATTCAACAGCAAAGACTAGAACAAGCAGTGCCTCCAGCTGTCAAGACAGTCTCCACAACCACAGCGACCATCAACAGAGTACAGAGGCCGCAGACAACAGCCAGCGCCGACGATACAGAAACCAACGCTCCCACCAACGCCGCCATCGCCAGTACCAGCCCATCCTCAGCCTGAGGAAAGTCCACAGCCAGCGACCACCACCCCATCACCCACAGAGAGACCACCCTCACCTAAAGCTCAACGACGCTCGTCACCTACCCAACCCGCCAGAAGAGGAAGAATCTGGTCAGATGAAGCCAAAGACTACGAGAAACTGCTACCCAACCTACAGCAGCCTTGGCATGAGAAATACCGCCTGGGTGGAGCCTGGGCGGTAACTACCCTTAATGCCCCAGACACCCTCCTAGAACTACACCGACAGAAAAGACCTCACGAAACGATCAACGTGACCTCGCCGTATATGCCTACAAGACAGCAGTTGCCCCACACTTCATCATCTACAAGGGACCAACTTCCAATTACTATGACGAGCACCTCTACAGCCACTTAGAACGGCATGCAGCACAGACCCCCCTGAATAAGAAGAAAACCACAAAGATACACAAACTCTTCCAAGATACGACGTTGGCGGAGGAAGTGTGGATTAGGAGAGTCAATCCCTCCTAACCCTACACCGGACCGAGAACGTCAACTTAGGGCAGCATGTCCGAAAACCCTATTTACCATGGGTATTGCAAGGCTACTTCATGAGCAGCCCACCGGCCCCGATAGCTCAGTTGGTAGAGTGTCCGCTCCGGGGAAAGGGAGGTCACGGGTTCGATCCCGGGCCGCGACATACCAAAGTCGTTAAAAATGGTACTAGCTGCTCCTCGCGTGGCACTCAGATTTACGGGGTAGAGCTAGGACTGGTCGACCCAGTGTCAGGATAATTTGACTGGGTGTGGTATCATGTAATGTGTCTGGGACATGATACTTCAGTGAGGCAACACTATAGAAGTGAGCATTGAGCTCCCTGTCGCAACCAGACACCGTCGTGATATGACTGAAAAATTGTTGAAAGCGACGTTAAACCCGAATTCACACACACACACACTCATGAGCAGCTAGTCCGACGCCAATCACGCGGCCCTAAGAGAGAGCAACATGACCTAGTTTGCGGGGGCGAAACAGAGAAATCGCGTTTTGCAGTCGAAATTGGCATTGTTTTCTCGTTTGCTCCATGCCCACTTTCGACCTGGCTTTCAAAATTCAAAATTACAGTGCTTCTATTTTACTAAGGGGAGGACACTGGCAGACCAGCACGATTCGTATTCCGCTGACCACTGCCGCGATTCGCAGCCCAGAAGCACTAAAACTTAGCCTCCATGCCTTCCTCCTCTACCACGGCCAGACGGGCACATGCTGTGGAACACGATTTGCAGATCGGAATTGACCATGTTCCATCGCAGCGATTGACAGCCCACAACTATTTGGAGACTCCGTCAAAAACCACGGTACTTACAGACCACTTTCACCTTTGAAGCGGGAGGAGTACAGCGTAATTAGTATACAACTCCATGCGAAAGCCTTTCAGAAAGTAGGAAAACTAATCCTGGACACGGTCTAGGGGTAGCCCCTATGTGCTTATAGCGCCCGGTTACCTTAAAAACCCAGTTCAATCAGTCAAACGCTGAGAGATAAGGACGAAGGAGTAACTGGTGCACTGGGATCTGGGGTGAATTAGTCCAGAAAGTTAAAAAAAACACATGTATGTCTAGTGCCCCATTAATGGGACATTTACCGCTTATTTTCGGACAGAATGGCAGAACGCGGCGTCTCATCCGAGTCTACTCTGCAACTCATTCAGCTTTTTTAGACAAAACAATGGGTGGTAAATTGTACTTATTAGATTTTTTTAGTATTTGTTCATTTTTCATAACAAGTCTGGTAATGAATTAAGGAGTCCGAATATTTAGAGTAAAAACGGCATTATGTTCTTGTTGCTGTGGCGTCTAGTGCTGTATAAAATCTTGACTGGGACCCATGTGCTGGGAAATGGGACAGCAGACTGAGTTGAGACCCAGATCAGACGCCACAGAAGGCGGTGTCTAATCAAGGTCTACAATGTTGACTAAAATACAAGACTTTTTGTAAAACTTACAGATAAAACCAACCACGCGCTGTAACTCGAACGAGACTTGTCCAATTATTCTAAATAGAATATTCTAGTTGTTATAAAGGGTTTGTTTTGGCAACTAACCGGTGAAGCAAAGTGCATGTGCGCATGTATAATAATAGTGCTGGTAAATCACTTAAATGCGTGTAATCGGATTTTTTTTATGTGTTTGTTTGATTAAGGTTTAACGTCCCCGTCAACACTGTATATGCCATTTTGGAGACGCCGCTTCCAATTTTGTGGGACTTTTACCCGACATTGAGATGAAATGACTTCTCAAGCCCTGTCACCCAATAAAACCAGTAGGGTTTATAAGCATGGACGATCAGACACACCGCTTTGCCTGGGTAGACTTAGATCCTATATAAGCAGTTTACCAGTACTCGTGTGCGGTCGGTTTCAGCTCTGCATGGAAGCATCATGCAGCCCATCTATTTCTTCAAGCCCCGATGGGCGGGAGCTGTTTTTTATGTGACAAGGTCCAAAGAATAATACGATAACACACCTAACAAATGTTAATGATGAAAAGTTGTTACATTTTTCTTATTTATACTCCAAACATAGGATATGAGTGCTCGTTTGAACCGCCTTCTAACGAGTATCCACAACACGAAATAAGAACAAAAATGTACGCATGTAGCTTTGTTACCATCCGTTTTCTGTATAACAGAGAAACCTCGATAACTCGAACACGGCTATTTCGTTTACCATGGCTAATTCGAGCTAATTATGGAGTCCCTTGAGAACATTTTCCAAAGCTCAGGCATTCATTACGCAAACACGCCTATACAAATACATTGCCACCGTAATTGCCAAAAAAAAAATGAAAATTTTATGATGAAAAATTGTGATATTTTTCTTATTTCTGCTCAAAATATAGATTGTGTGCACTCGTTAGAACCGCCTCATCGAGGCGGTTCTAACGAGTACCCACAATCTATATTTTACAGCAGAAATAAGAAAAATAAGGCATACCCCCGGAAACCCCAGTTTTACTATATAAAAGTGGGGTTCAAGGGGGTCAAAATTATATAGGCGTGTTTTCGTGATGCATATATTTCTGATATGATGTGTGTACTCATTAGAATCGCCTCAATGAGGCGATTCTAATGAGTACACACAACATGCCTTTATTGTATAGAAGATCGTAAAGATATCCTACAGTGATCATGGCTAATTCGAACTAGTTATGGAGTCCCCAAAGCGTCAGGCATCCATACATTTCTGATATGATGTGTGTACTCATTAGAATCGCCTCGATGAGGCGATTCTAATGAGTACACACAACATGCCTTTATTGTATAGAAGATCGTAAAGATATCCTACAGTGATCATGGCTAATTCGAACTAGTTATGGAGTCCCCAAAGCGTCAGGCATCCATACATTTCTGATATGATGTGTGTACTCATTAGAATCGCCTCGATGAGGCGATTCTAATGAGTACACACAACATGCCTTTATTGTATAGAAGATCGTAAAGATATCCTACAGTGACCATGGCTAATTCGAACTAGTTATGGAGTCCCCAAAGCGTCAGGCATTCGTATATTTCTGATATGATGTGTGTACTCATTAGAATCGCCTCAAAGAGGCGATTCTAATGAGTACACACAACATGCCTTTATTGTATAGAAGATGGTAAAGATATCCTACAGTGATCCCAATTATACCCCATACATGGCACTATGAGTAAACCTCAGTAAATCCAACTACCCGTATCTCGAATAAATCTTTATGGTTCCAGAGGTGTTCGAGTTATTGAAGTTCGGCTGTATAAGGTGATATAAAGTGGGGGTTACAGGGATGTGCATAACACTGACGAAACCAGTAGTTGTATATGCATGGACGGTCCGACTCACTCCACTTTGCCTGGAACATGCTTAGGTCTTATATGCAGTTTGCGATCGCTTTCAGCTATTCGTGCAGCCCCGCCCATTTCTCCAAGGCCCGATGGGCGAGGCCCAATACATGGATGTACTATAGTAATGCTGACAGTCTCGATTTCTTCCCAGGGTGTGTGGGATGGGGATTGGGCGACGCATATAATCTGGTATTGAAATCTTGCTAAGGACCCATGAAAACTGGGGTTTACGAGGGCAAACATTATATTTCTTATTTCTGCTCAAAAGCATAGATTGTGGGTACGCGGCTCTAACGAGGACCCACCACCTATATTTTGAACAGAAATAAGACACAACGTTTTATCTGTCCATTTTCAGGTGGTAAAAATTTCAATATATTTGAATAGGCGTGTTTTCGAAATGCAAGGTGCTCGTCAGAACCCGTCCAACAAGCATCCAGTTTCTGTTTCTACAGCAAAACTATATTTCTTTATCACATGCTTAATGTACGAAAGGTGTAAATTACTTCTGGTTTGTGGGTGGGGTAGCAATTTTCTGGGTGGGTAGCAACGGAAGCAATAGATTCTTTGACATTAGAAAATAATTCTTTCGTAATCATTTGATGGTTCTGAAAAGAACCGTTGGTTTCAACAAAACTTCTCAAAATGAATATCAACAGTAGACAAGGCTGTCGTCATTATCGTCATCCAAACTTGACCCATGTACCAGACTGGCTAATTCGTCAGTGTCGTCGTCGTCGTTTACGTCCACAGCCAGGATCAGGCGCTGTAGCTGAGTTATAACGGCGGCTTTCTGGGCGGCGAACTCATAGAACATGTTGCGTACACCCTCAAAAACAGAGATTCTTAGGCGTAATTGATAATGCAACGTCTTGTTGCCGGTAACCTCAGCAGCATTATATCTGGTAGTGAGTTGTTCAATTTCTTTGTTGAGAACGCACACTTGTTCACACGCTCGTCGAAAATGATGTTCAGCGACGTCGAGATCTTCACGGACTGCAGCACTCATGTTGATAGACATGTTTCTGTTGGAAATTTTAGACGTTTGAGACGCTAGTTTTGTAAGAAATGATAATGAAAATGCGAAAATGTAAGATTTTATAGGTTTGGTAGAATAATGCTCGATATGCGACAAACACTTTCAATTACGCATCCAGGGACATCTTTAAATGGCAGACACGCGACAATGAAAGTACTAACACTGAAAGGTGTGATAATGTCTTGTTTGTCCTCGCACGCGCCAGACGTTGTCCTTTAATTGACTGAGTACTGTGCGACACGAGCCAGAAAGGTGTGAAAAATACAAAAAGATAATCTTTGCACAACAACAATTAGGGGTAACCCTACTGAAAAGATAAACTGTCTCAAAATTAACGGCCAGACCATAACTAATGATAGAGAGAAAGCAGACGCCCTTGCCAACCACTACCATAATATGTCGAAAACCTCCAACCAAGATCCTGCCTTCCAAACAATAAAAGAGACCGAGGAGATAACCTTCAACCAATCTCTCCCTGACCTCTTCAACGATGACCGAAGAAGCAGTAACCTGAACTGCGACTTCACCCTATTTGAACTTAATGAGGCTCTGCAGAGTAAACGCAGCACAGCTCCAGGAGCGGACAAAATTCATTATGAAATGCTGAAACAGCTCCCACCAGATAGCAAACAAAAACTCTTAGACCTCATAAACACTTCCTGGCGTAGAGGAGAAGTCCCCACACAATGGAAACTAGCCACAACAATCCCAATAAAAAAACCACTCAAGGATAAGCTGGATCCACAATCTTATCGACCCATCTCCCTCACCTCATGCACATGTAAAACTATGGAAACCATGATCGCCAAACGCCTCTCCAACTATCTAGAAGCTAATAATATCATCTCAGACAACCAATCAGGCTTCAGGCCTAACAGATCCACAACTGATCAACTTGTCCGACTGGAATCAGAAATAAACATGGCTTTCATGGAACACAAAATCCTAGTAGCGGTAGCCCTCGATCTTGAAAAGGCCTTTGACCTCATGTGGTCAACCGGCACCATAACCAAGCTAAAGGAATACGGAATAAGCGGAAACATGCTTAAGTGGATCCATAGCTTTCTCAAGGATAGAAAAATTCAAACCCGAGTTGGGGACAATACCTCAGAGGAACTAATCCTGGAAAACGGCTGCCCCCAAGGCTCAGTACTAAGTCCCATACTCTTTAACGTAATTGTTAACACCCTTCACGAGGCCCTGAAACCACATAATAATATAGGCCTGTCACAGTTTGCCGATGATAGCGCGGTGTGGGGGAAACGCTCTACTCTAGAACTGGCGGTCAAAGACCTACAATCAGTTCTAAGAGAAATCGAAACCTGGGCACTAAGATGGGGATTCAAAGTATCAAACCTAAAGACTAAAGCAATCATATTCAGCAAACGACGAAATCTGAAGACCACTCAAAACAAACTATACCTCTTTGGTAGGGAAATAGAATGGGCCCAGAACATCAAATTTCTGGGCATGATCCTCGACAAACATCTGACTTGGAGAGATCACATTAAAGATCTCAAAGAAAGATGTGAAAAAGACCTGAACCTACTACGAGTAGTGTCAGGTACCACCTTTGGAGCTGATAAAAAGACACTCCTGATCCTATACAAAGCCCTTATTCTTAGTAAGCTAGACTATGGAGCCCAGGCTTACAACTCCGCGTCAGAGAATACCCTTAAAACTCTGAATATCATTCAAAACCACGCCCTCAGGATAGCAACAAGAGCATACCGATCTACCCCAATCAACGCACTAGAGGTAGAATGTGGACTTAAACCACTACATCTACGAAGGGAAGAACTCATACTAAAATACTGGGCTAGATCCTCCCCACTTGGCAAATCCCTCCCAGTGAATGATCTATTAACAGATCGTGGTTGCTATTCATGTAGGAGAGCCAAGAACTACAACCCATATTGTAAGAAAGTCCGTGCCCTCCTGAAAGAGCACAACATACCCGATAAGATCCAGGCACCCAAGTACAGATCCAAATGGGATCTCGAACACAACACACCCTCCTGTTACCTCCATCAGGTCCTGGGGAGGAAAGAAGAAAATACAAATGAATACATGAAAAATAAAAGCCTCTCTTATGTTCGCACCAGCCATGCTGGGAAAACTCTAATCTACACAGATGGCAGTAAGGACCCCACAACAGGAAAAACCGGCGCCGCATTCGTTGTCCCAGAGAGGAATCTTTACGTACCGATTAAAACAAACCAACACCTCTCAGTATTCACAACTGAACTGATTGCCATTCACTGGGCCATCTCCTGGGCCATCACAGTTAAGACACCCAAAGCCACAGTACTCACGGACAGCCTTAGCGCTATCCAGGCCCTACAGTCAGGAAAATCCAAAACACGACCTGACCAAATTGACTCAATCCTGTCTAAACTAGATAAGGCAAAAAGAGAAGGGCAAGACATTGAAATCGACTGGATCCCATCCCACGTCGGCATCCCCGGTAATGAGGCGGCCGACGAAACAGCCAGATTAGCACTAGATATAGGTATTAAAGATTATACTCTCCCTTCAAAACGGGAGATCTATACAATCATAGACACCGCCATAACGAGAAAATGGCAAGCTCTATGGGATAGAAACCCAACCAACACCGGGAGGCATTACCAACTCCTCCAGCCCACAGTAGGTAAATCTGCCCACCAATTTAGCAACAACAGAAAATTAGACGTGGTAATTTCCCGTTTGAGATTTAACCATAACGGCCTAAATGCCAACCTCACTCAACTAGGAAACACAACGGGTCTATGCAGAAAATGCGATAACTATGAACTAGAAACAACACAACACATCTTGTTTGAATGTGTAACAAACGCCCATGCACGAGAAGAGATAAAATCTGAAATGTTCAAATTAGGATATGAATCGGTACACCTACAAGATCTCCTCGCTCCCCCCGAAAAACACTGCTCGGCCATAGCCGAGGTGGTTAAGAAATTCCTTAAAGACACAAATTACTGGGAAGTTATATAAGAAAAACAGCTTTTGTTACCCACACACCGCGCTTAGGCAACCATCACCTACCGTCAATCTGCACTTGGACCTGAGACGGGGCGTCAAAGCGAGACACTGTGGTTGCGGCTCATTTGCTTTGCACTTATGGGTGCCCCGCCGAGGCTACCCCCGTCAAAGGACAAACCAATGACCCTCCCATACCTTCAACATCATAACAGACCACGGGCAAGGGTGCATCATAAGAAAATCCCATAGCCCGAAAAACCCCACGGACATGCTTGAACCTGCGGCGACAAGCCGATTCGGGACACTGTGGTTGCGGCTCATGTGCTTTGCACTTATGAGTGTTCCGATGAGGTAACATGCCGCGGCAGGACAGGCAGCCCCCATGGGAAGGTAATTCTTCACAATAACCGCGCCACCCGTTAACTTGGTTTTGAACAAGTTACCCTAAGAGCCGGACTGTGCCTTTGTGGGGGGACCCCCCTCACAAGCCGGGCCCGCCCTGTGCACAGAATGGGAAGCCAAAATATGTGACGGATGGCGGGGTCATATTAGCACAAGCACAATATGCACTAACGACTTTTGTTTGTATTACAGGTACAGGTGGGACCCCGGGGGACAAGAAACTGGGCACAACTACACTGATCCGAGCGCACACATGGGGTCCCAAAGCACTAATCCGACTTTTCTATTTCAGGAACGAGAGGAGGCTCGACGGAGCCCGTCAGGACAACATCCTGAGGGCACCTGGGAGAAAGCCCGTACTGGGCTCCCCCTAGGTACCAACAGAATGAAGTCCCCTGAAGTAGGCAAAGCGAAGGCATAAATACTGCCAGAACAGAGCATACAAACGGGGACAGGTCACACGCTAAATATCTTTATAGGCGGGGCAACGGCAATATCCACCATTTGCTAGGTATTTGGAAATAGGAAGTCCCTTAAAAATGCCTTTTGGAAGACCGGGCGATGGACAATCGAGCGGAAAAATCAAAAGGTCATAGTGGACAATCGAGCGATTTTTAAGTGGACTAACGAGCGGAAAATAATTCAACAGATTACAGGTAAATTGGACAGGTAAATAATGTTCACCTATACAAATGCAGATGGGGAAATCACTAGAAAGGAATATGTCAGAAGAAAACCAACAGTTAGACTCCGATGAACCAACAGTTAGAGCCCGTACTGATGTTTAAATGACTTTGGGTACCGAGCAGACGTCTACCACGCTGGTATATACATGTTGTTTTAAAAGACTTCAGAGCTTTATGATTTTAGTCTAAAACAACAAATCCTGCTCACGACCTACTCCCACCTCCCCGTGGTGAGTAGGTGGCAACAGGCTAAGGTTGACTTGTTCTTGAACCGAGCAATCTTTGATCTGGCTAACGGAAGGGGCACAGGTTTTTGTTTATATCGGAGTTTTACGGCCCAGTCAACACTATTTAGGTCATTTTTGAGCCGGTCAGTTTACCTATCAACACTTTCCTGGGCAGGCTTATACGTAAGCGGTTAACCAGTACAGTGCACATTCTTTCGCCAGAAACTGACAACTGCCCTTCTTGAATCAGCGGAAGGGAGAGAATGACCGTAGAAAAGATTTCATGATCAATCTCCAACACAGGTAAACAGGCTATCCGCTCTAATGTCCTATTTTTCATTTCGCTCGAGTGTCCACTTTTTTGCCGCTCGATTGTCCATTTATTTTCGCTCGTATGTCCTGTCAATCCGCTCGAATGTCCTTCGCCGGGAAGACCATTCAAAAATAAAAATTAGCGGGATTGCAAAACGGCTGATTAGCCTCATCACTGCCTTTCCCAAACAAACACATACCTCCAAACACATCACGAAGACACACCTGTCCAATTTTGAACCCCACTTGCATAGGCAGGTCTCCGTGATGAGAGCACGGGTACTAGGACTTTTTGCAATAGCCGGAATTGGCTGGTCTATTAGTCACCCATCCTGGCTCACTTTAGATGCCTGTTCAAAATTCAAAAATTTCATGCATTATCACCCTTTAACAAGCATCGTGACTGAAGGCGTTTTCTTTGCCATGTCAGGGGTGGAGGCAGAGAATAATGGAAGCCAGAACTGATAATGTATGTTAGCTTTTTTCCTCGGCCAGACATTCGAAAACAGGGCTGTGCTCTGACACATTTGGCAGTCGAAATTGGCAACCCGTCATCACATACTAGAGCCCGTCTTTGGTCTGATTCCTGCACTCAAAATTCTAAAATCGCTATAGAACTGTGTTTCTTAGGACAAACGCTGTACCTTGGGTGCGATTTGTGCCTTCCTCCGATTAAGAGTTCAGTATATTCCCATTGGTCAGCTGACACCTGTCGAATTGACAAGTGCCAGCACATTGGAGGCCCTGGGAAGAGCAGTTCATAAACTAATCCCATTTAGCGAGATGGGGGTAGCCCCTATGTGCTTTTAGCGCCCGGTTACCTTACAAAATCTATCAAGTCAAGTCAAGTCAACAACAATTAATGATAAGACTTTGTGAATGGAAGTGCACATTGGTCCTTACAGAATGTAGTTAACATGGCAGTCAACAACATGAGCTGGCATGCATCCATTGGAAGCCCAAACACCACACACTCCCCGAGCCCAGCCCGATCCCCACCCCGATTCCCACCCCACCTACGTCACCATTACAAAGGTCGGGGGACCCATCTCAAAGTCGAAAAGGAAAGACACAATTAGGGACTTCACAGCCTTTATTAAATACGACAACATCAAATACACCCTTGGACCAGAAGGTACGTAACCCCGGGGTCACCTTCAAAATAACAAGACAGGCCACTCATAAAGCCAAACAGTACACGACCAACCACAGACTGTCCTTCGAGCCAAAAGCTCAGCTGTCAAGCCCCCCCCCAACCCCAGTTTGCAGAAAAAGGGGTCCAAAGACCCAACCGCCAATAAATTCCAATACCGGCACTGGCATTCTCAAAAGCACAGGTGTCATTAAAAATGCCCCCCCCCCCCCCAGCCACTGACCTACAAGAGCTGAAGGTCAAACTCAACACAAGTGGACAATACATAATAATAAAAACTAAGCGAGTGCTCACAAGAAACAAAAAATCCAACTAGGGTAGTCAAAGCGCCCAGTATTATTAAAACAGCTCAATTCAACCGTGCGGGGTACCGTACATACGATGCAACCTGCCAGTCCGATGGCCATTCCGCGGGTAAGTGCCCGACCAAAATAAAAGTCTGCCCCCACTGTACCATATGGCACTCCCACAACCAATGCCAAGTCAACTATCAATACGGTATCCGGACAATATCCCCTCCGGACAAAGTCCCCTCTGCTCATTTTTGCATTGGTGGACGAAATCCCCTCCATGTTTTCTACAAGGTTTACATAATCGCCTTTGAAATTTATTACAGGGTGGGCATAATCCCTCTCGTGACTTTTACAAGGTGGACAAAATCCCCTCCATAAGATAGACAAAATCCCTTTCGGACAAAATGCCCCTTGCTGAGTACTGCCATAGAAAAGTTTGCATGTTTTTTTTTTTTTTGGTTTTTTTTTTGGGGGGGGGGGGGGGGAGAGAGAGAAATCAAATATTTGCAGTATCCTCCATACCTTTAATTATAAAATTTATAGATCATCAGGGTGATAAAAGAAAATCAAAGGAAATTAAGGACTGCGCTTGATAATTAGGTTTGAAACAAAAAAATGGTCAATTTCGCCTGAAGTAATAAAAATATGTAATTACTCTTTTATAACTGTTAAATGATTCAATATGCTAATTATCAAAAAATGTTTCATTACGTGCACCATCATACAAACTTCCTATTCACTGACAAATACATTTCAAATTGCAGTAATCCAATGTAGATGATAACAAATACTGAAGATCCTGATCAGACCTGATCTGTTCATTACGAAAACACGCCTATACAAATACATTATAAATTTTACCGACGATGATCGAAAATTTAAGATGAAAAATTGTGTTATTTTTCTTATTTCTGCTCAAAATATAGATTGTGGGTACACGATGACCTTGTTCCCCCAGCTAGACACTGTAGAAATCACCATTCGTTGGCGTTTCAGACCCTTAGCGCAAGAACTGATATTTATAAAGAGTCGTTCTTCCCCAGAACCATTAGAGATTGGAATGCCCTTCCCGATTCGATTATCTCGACAGCTGAAGGTGCTGATGATTGTGTAGCTAAATTTACCTCTTTGGTTAGAGCTAGGGACTAACTTCCCACATCACAGGTCCTGGTGTATGAATGTCATTTGACGTGTCACCGGTAACAATTCTGATTCTGTTAGAACAGTCGTTCTAGAGAGTACCCACAATCTATATTTTAGAGCAGAAATAAGGAAAATAAGTAAAATAAGGTTTACCCCTGAAACCCCAGTTTTACTATATAAATGTATATACATTTATTGGCTGGGATAGCTTGATAAATAATAGATTTTTTTTTATTTTGGTTTAATTCTTAGCATCATATCATTCCTGTAGAAGATAATGGGCAGCGGTCTCTTTTAAAATGGTTTTGGATAAAACACAATTCAAAGAAAAATGTATAGATGTAATATATATATAAGATATATATAAGATATAAATGTAAATTATATATAATAATGAACATTTTAAATTTATTCTATCAGTCTTCAGGGAACAGAGTACAGACCGATGGACACAGTCTCATCTACCATTCGAGTACCATTCCTATGGCAGTTTGTCCAAAGGAGATTTTGTCCATATTATGGAGGGGATTTTGTCCACCTATGCAAAAATGAGCAGAGGGAACGATTCCCCCGCTCGTAACCCCACCAACCACCTCCCACTATAGCCCAGATGCAGACACGACCATAGCCGGCCCACCAGTACCAAATAACCCCATACCTAACCATAATCCTAACACTAGCCATACACCTAACCATAACCAAAACATATGTAACAACAGGACAACTTATCACCATTCTCATTGGGGTAATGAAACTGGATAAATTGAGCCTAGCCCCAAAAGACAAAGCGAAAACAGTGGGAACTATCGTCAGAACCCACACCCACATAAACCGACACCTTAGAACAAACATAACAGACGCCACGCTTAGACAAAAAAAACGCAGTGCCATACAAATGCTATATACCAACAGGCGTATAGCAGAACTAAGAGCAGACAACCCAACTCCCATGGATACCTCAACACCCAACCCAACTCCAGGCAAATAGACTACACATTCCGACCCCCCACTCACCTGACACTATAAGGATATACAATGGCGGACTCCACTGCAAAACCACAGTCTCAACCAGCCTCCAAACTTGACGTTCTGCAGTGGAACTCCAGTAGCGCTGTCAATTTACACCAACTTAGGGCCTTTTAAGATGAAAAAACAATATCCCCCCACGCTATATGCTTACAAGAAACCTGGTTCAAAGATAATAAAAGAACAACTACCATACCGACATTCAAACTTGCCGCGATCTCCAACAGTCAAGAAAAAGGAGGAGGTGGCGTAGCCATTTATATGAAAGATAACATCCCATTCGAAAAGCTAGACCTAAATATCAATGACCCCACTTTTGAACCGTGCGCTGTCACCATCCACCTGAAAAACTGTAAAATAGCCTTGATAAACTGTTACGACCCGCCCAGCAATAAAAACGCAACAAAAGAACTAGACAGACTAAGAAAACTTTTCGACCATATCCCGCACCAAAGCTACATACTTGTAGGTGACTTTAACGCCCACGGCACGCTATGGAGCCCAAAGCAGAACCCAAGGGGGAGGGCACTATCAGAGTAACTACTCGAACACGGCGCTACCATCCTCAATGATGGGGCGCCAACCATGGCAGAAACTGAATCTTCACCTGACATCACCATAGCCACCCCAAACCTCTCAGTCCGCTCAGAATGGTATACCCTGGACAATTCCTGTGGTAGTGACCATCTCCCCATTTTGTCCAAATATAATGCCAAATGCAACACCGAGGGAGCAGCCGTTTCCCAAAAAATGGAACCTAACCAAGGTTGACTGATTTCTCTTTAAAAATATCTGCTTACAAAAAATAGAAATTAGTGACAACCAAAACACGGACGAAATTGCCAACGAGTTTACGTCCACCCTAAAAGAGATCTGTGACAGCACAATTCCAAAGACTTCAGCTAAACATAAAACACTACCCCCGCCCTGGTGGAATCAAGATTGTAGGAAAGCCATAAATCAACGCGAACATGCGAGGAAGAAATACCTGAAAAATAGCAAGGATGGCAAGAAATAGTAAAACAACTTAACGATAAGACCACTAGTAAGAAAATGTGGTCTACTTTTATTAAATTTAGGGGTAAACCTACTGACAAGATAAACGGTCTCAAAATTAACGGCCAAACCATAACTAATGATAGAGAGAAAGCAGACGCCCTTGCCAACCACTGCCATAATATGTCAAAAACTACCAACCAAGACTTGACTTGACTTGATAGATTTTGCAAGGTAACCGGGCGCTAAAAGCACATAGGGGCTACCCCTATCTCGCTAAATGGGATTAGTTTATGAACTGCTCTTCCCAAGGCCTCCAATGTGCTGGCACTTGTCAATGGGAATATACTGAACTCTTGCTCGGAGGAAGGCACAAATCGCACCCAAGGAACAGCGTTTGTCCTAAGAAACGAAGTTCTGTAGCGATTTTAGAATTTTGAGTGCAGGAAACAGACCAAAGACGGGCTCTAGTATGTGATGAAATGTTGCCAATTTCGGCTGCCAAATGTGTCAGAGCACAGCCCTGTTTTCGAATGTCTGGCCGAGGAAAACAGCTAACATACATTATCAGTTCTGGCTTCCAATATTCTCTGCCTCTACCCCTGACTGACAAAGAAAACGCCTTCGGTCACAATTCTTGTTAAAGGGTGATAACGCATGAAATTTTTGAATTTTGAACAGGCATCTAAAGTGAGCCAGGATGGGTGACTAATAGACCAGCCAATTCCGGCTATTGCAAAAAGTCCCAGTACCCGTGCTCTCATCACAGAGACCTGCCTATACAAGTGGGGTTCAAAATTGCATAGGCGTGTCTTCATGATGTGTTTGGAGGTATGTGTTTGTTTGCGAAAGACGGTGATGAGGCTAATCAGCCATTTTGCAATACCGCTACTGAATTTTTATTTTTGAATGGTCTTCCAAAAGGCATTTTTAACCCTTTACCACTCAGGGATTTTGTGAATTTCGCTGATTTTCACAGTATTGCACCTGACAGCAACTTCAACTAGCCATTGTTTCATAATGGATGGTCTGTTTTACACGAAACTCGGTATGAATGTTCATTGGGCAGTAGCCTTTCAAATGCAACCTTTCATGACTTGATCATTGTTGTCATGGTAAAGAGGGGGCATCTCAAAGTTGACAAAAAGTGTGTTTTCACATGAATTTTTGACCCCATTTTAATATTCACACAGCTGTCAAGGCAACAATTAAGGTGTTTGGCACTGGACATTTTCACTGTTTGCAGCATGTTTTATCAGCATCAATTTTCAGGTATTTTTGACCCCAGACACCCTCAGATATAAATTTTATTGCCGGTTGGGCCATACACCCAAAATTTTTCTGGATGTGAGGGGGGCGTTGCCCCCCTTCAATCCCCCCAGAATATTTTTAGTGGGGAGGCGCGCGAAAAAACAGGTCACTTTTTTGCCCGACAAATCCTAAAGCAAACATAACTATCCAGGGGTAGAAATGCAGATTTAAGGTGCTACTGGGGCTTAAAATGGGGGGTGCAGACACGTAAAAACACGTATCTGAGTGGTAAAGGGTTAAGGGACTTCCTATTTCCAAATACCTAGCAAATGGTGGATATTGCCGTTGCCCCGCCTATTTAGCGCGTGACTTGTCCACGTTTGTATGCTCTGTTCTGGCAGTATTTATGCCTTCGCTTTGCCTACTTCCGGGGACTTCATCCTGTTGGTACTTAGGGGGAGCCCAGTACAGGCTTTCTCCCAGGTGCACTCAGGATATTGTCCTGACGCTCCCCGTCGAGCCTCCTCTCGTTCCTGAAATAGAAAAGTCGGATTAGTGCTTTGGGACCCCATGTGTGCGCTCGGATCAGTGTAGTTGTGTCCAGTTTCTTGTCCCCCGGGATCCTAACTGTACCTGTAATACAAACAAAAGTCATTAGTGCATATTGCGCTTGTGCTAATATGACCGCGCCATCCGTCACATATTTTGGCTTCCCATTCTGTGCACAGGGCGGGCCGGGCTTGTGAGGGGGAGTCCCCCCCCGACAAGGCACGGTCCGGCTCTTAGGGTACATTGTTCAAAACAAAGTTAACGGGTGGCGCGGTTATTGTGAAGAATACCCTTCCCATGGAGGCTGCCTGTCCTGCAGCGACATGTTACCTCATCGGAACACTCATAAGTGCAAAGCACATGAGCCGCAACCACCTGTCGCCGCAGGTTCAAGCATGTCCGTGGGAGTTTTCGGGCTATGGGATTTTCTTATGATGCACCCTTGCCCGTGGTCTGTTATGATGTTGAAGGTATGGGAGGGTCGTTGGTTTGTCCTTTGACGGGGGTAGCCTCGGCGGGGCACCCATAAGTGCAAAGCAAATGAACCGCAACCACAGTGTCTCGCTTTGACACCCCCGTCTCAGGTCAAAGTGCAGATTGACGGTAAGTGATGGTTGCCTAAGCGCGGTGTGTGGGTAACAACAGCTGTTTTTCTTATATTACTTCCCAGTAATTTGTGTATTTAAGGAATTTCTTAACCACCTCGGCTATGGCCGAGCAGTGTTTTACGGGAGGGGGGGGGGGGGGGGGGGGGGGGGGGGGTTGGGAGCGAGGAGCTCTTGTAGGTGTACCGATTCTTATCCTAATTTGAACATTTCAGATTTTATCTCTTCTCGTGCATAGGCGTTTGTTACACATTCAAACAAGATGTGTTGTGTTGTCTCTAATTCATAGTTATCGCATTTTCTGCATAGATCCGTTGTGTTTCCTAGTTTAGTGAGGTTGGCATTTAGGCCGTTATGGTTAAATCTCAAACGGGAGAGCACCACGTCTAATTTTCTGTTGTTGCTAAATTGGTGGGCAGATTTACCTACTGTGGGCTGGAGGAGTTGGTAATGCCTCCCGGTGTTGGTTTGGTTTCTATCCCATAGAGCTTGCCATTTTCTCGTTATGGCGGTGTCTATGATTGTATAGATCTCCCGTTTTGAAGGGAGAGTATAATCTTTAATACCTATTTCTAGTGCTAATCTGGCTGTTTCGTCGGCCGCCTCATTACCGGGGATGCCGACGTGGGATGCGTTTGGCGATCATGGTTTCCATAGTTTTACATCCTCTTCAGCAAACGACGAAATCTAAAGACCACTCAAAACAATTATACCTCTTTGGTAGGGAAATAGAATGAGCCCAGAACATCAAATTTCTGGGCATGATCCTCGACAAACATCTGACTTGGAGAGATCACATAAAAGATCTCAAAGAAAGATGTGAAAAAGACCTGAACCTACTACGAGTAGTGCCAAGTACCACCCTTGGAGCTGACAAAAAGACACTCCTGACCCTATACAAGGCCCTTATTCTTAGTAAGCTAGACTACGGAGCCCAGGCTTACAACTCCGCGTCAGAGAACATCCATAAAACTCTGGACATCATTCAAAACCACGCCCTCAGGATAGCAACAAGAGCATACCGATCTACCCCGATTAACGCACTAGAGGTAGAATGTGGACTTAAACCACTACATCTATGAAGGGAAGAACTCATACTAAAATACTGGGCTAGATCCTCCCCACTTGGCAAATCCCTCCCAGTGAATGATCTATTAACAGGTCATGGATGCTATTCATGTAGGAGAGCCAAGAACTACAGCCCGTATTGTACGAACGTCCGTGCTCTCCTGAAAGAGCACAACATACCCGATAAGATCCAGGCACCAAAAGGGATCTCAAACACAACGCATCCTCCTGTAACCTCCATCAGGTCCTGGGGAGGAAAGAAGAAAATACAAATGAATACATGAAAAATAAAAGTCTCTCTTATGTACGCACCAGCCACACCGGGAAAACCCTAATCTACACGGATGGCAGTAAGGACCACCGGTGCCGCATTCGTTGTCCCCGACAGAAATTTACACGTATCGATTAAAACGAACCAACACCTCTCAGTATTCACAACTGAACTGATTGCCATACACTGGGCCATCTCATGGGCCGTCACAGTTAAGGCACCCAAAGCCACAGTACTCACGGAGAGCCTTAGCTCTATCCAGGCCCTACAGTCTGGAAAATCCAAAACACGACCTGACCAAATTGGCGCAATCCTGTCTAAACTAGATAACGCAAAAGAGAAGGGAAAGACATTGAAATTGACTGGATCCCGTCCCACGTCGGCATACCCGGTAAAGAGGCGGCCGACGAAACAGCCAGATTAGCACTAGATATAGGTATTAAAGATTGTACTCTCCCTTCAAAACGGGAGATCTATGCAATCATAGACACCGCCATAACGAGAAAATGACAAGCCCTATGGGATAGAAACCAACCAACACGTGTGTGTGGACCAAAGGGTATAATCTGCAGACCAATTACCTTGCAGACCAAGATTTATGCAGAAAGAAATAATCACTATATCATATATAGATTATAAATATTGAAAAGAATTAAAAACAAAAACCTTGTTTATTTCAAATGTTTACTGCAAAATGTATTTTACTTGAATAATTATTATTGCAATAATAATAACAATAAAAATGTACATGGAAAATATTATCTAAAAGCAAACATTCTCATAATCATTGAAATGCTATTCAAATTATTTAGTTTAAAGGAAATCGGGCATAATACATCCATGTGATATAATGCTTTCTTTCAGGGTTAAAATTGGTATTATTTTGATGGAAATGTATATTTATTCTTATTTCTGCTTGTGGTGCTCTTTTGATCTGCTTCACTGAGATGAAGTTCCTACAACACTTTTTAGCTACATGTAACTTAAAAAAAAAATGTTTTTTGTTTCTTTTACAATTATAAAACCCATTTATCCCTGAAGAAAATGCGGTCAACAAATGTTTTAATTTTATGGACTTGTTGACATGAAAATTAACAAATAATTTTCCTAGTTTTCCAAGAACAGGCGGGCCTTACGAAAACTCTTCTGTGTGATTTAATATTTATATAATATTTTCCAGGCATAGGTTGTTGGTGGACATTCTAAGCACCTCATTGTGACAGATCTAACGAAAACCAACAACCTGGATCTTGGATCAGACATACCCCTGAAAACCCCAGTTTTCTATATACATTACGATAACACCGCCGTGAAACATAGTGCAAAATGGCCACTTTTCTGATGAAATACCATTACGATAACAAACCCGTGTGACACAGTGCATTTTTCACATCTCCAAAATGGCTACTTTTCTGATGAAAATCCTTGATATTTTTCTTATAAATGCTCAAAACATAGGTTGAGGGTGCTCATTAGAACAGCCTCACTGAGGCGGTTCTAACGAGTACCCACAACCTATGTCTTGGAGCAGAAATAAGAAAAATGTATACCCCCGTACACCCCAGTTTTCTCAATATAAAGTGGGGTTTAGAGGGGTCTTCATTTCACGGACTTGTTAACATGGTGCTATTTAGGTCATTTTGGAGACGTTGCTTACGATTTTGTTTGACTTTTACCAAACATTGAGACAGAATGACACCTCAAGCCCTACTGCACAAAAAATCTCTATGGAATGGTCCGACTGACACCACTTTTACTAGGCAGGCTTAAACATTGTACATGGTTTACCAGTACTGAAGTTCAGCCTGTTTCAGCTCTGCATGGAAACACCATGCAGCCCAATCAATTTCTCCAACCCCGGATGGGTGGGGATGCAAAAAAAATAATTCAGTTTAAAGGTGGATCTGGAAGATACACAGATTGTGTAGAAAAATGTCTCCAGTGTTTTTCCTACTAAAATCTTTGGGAAAAATCTTCTAAAAGTCTATGTTTTTTTGTTTTTTTTTTGCATATAACACATTTGTACAACTAACTTTATATATATAACATGGTTTCAACTTCCAAATTTCAACATTGGTGTCAAAACTGGAGAATTACTATATCACATTCGCGAGATATAGTGCATTCTTTCATATCTCAAAAACAGTTATTTTTCTGACCAAAATGTGTGATATTTGTCCAAAACAAAGGTTGAGAATGCTTGCTAGAACCAGTAATGTCAGTTTTGGTAATCTAGAAGAGTGCTCCAAGCAGGCACACGTCGCTAGGGCAACGTCAAATTAACGTCGGTGCAACGTCATTGCACTGACGTAGATTTGACGATGCATAAACCTCATGGCATTGTAATGATGTGGATGGTTTGTCACAATTCGTCATGTGCCTGCTGGACTGCATGTCACAAAGTGTGTTGTAAAGACCAGCATTGGGACTTTCCCCCATATTCATTTTAATTTCCTGGATTTAATTAATTAATTATGGACAAGTGAGTACAGCAATGGAAGGTCAGGTACTGTTTCTTCCCATGAACTGACTGACTGACTGACTGAACTGGTTTTTAAGGTAACCGGGCGCTATAAGCACATAGGGGCTACCCCTAGAACGTGTCCAGGATTAGTTTTCCCACTTTCTGAAAGGCTTTCGCATGGAGTTGTACACTAATTCCGGTGTACTCCTCTCGCCTCAGTCGCCGTGCAATAAAGGTGAAAGTGGTCTGTAAGTTACCGTGGTTTTTGACATAGTTTCCAAATAGTTGTGGGCTGTCAATCGCGGCTATGGAACCTGGTCAATTCCGACCTGCAAATCGTGTTCCATAGCCATTGCCCTTCCCATGAACTGTGCATTCTTCCTTTCTCTTATAATTCTTTATCTGACTCTGAAGGCTTATCATCAATTCTATTGATCTGATTGGCTGTAAATTGAGTGTTATTGTGACATCACAGTGATTGACAGAAATTTCAAAAATGATTGACAGGTCTTATGCAATAGCAGATACACTTCATAGCTGGTTTGAATAGACAACCAAAGAAAACAATATAGTCCTGGTTCATTTATTGTTTCTTTGTTTTTAATTTTCTGCGGCGACTGATCTGGATCTACACTGTTTACTCACAGTAAAGGGATTGTTATGTATATGTCACCAGCTATATCTTCTTGCAAACTTTTGAAACATATTTTTGCATACATGCAATGTGGACCCTGATCAGACTGCTCCTCTAGGAGAAATCTGATTTGGGTCAACACTGCTAAAAAAAATCTACCCACAATGAGGTGGTTCTAATGTGCACCCATTACCTAAGTTTGGAATATGTAAGATTTTAAAAAAAATAATTGAATGCACCATGACTCATGGAAGAATTAGCGTAATGTCTTCCTCTTCTTGGGGAAGGTATAATTTGAGGACTTACCTTCAATGGAGGACCAGAGGAGTGAGGACCAAGTCCTCCAGAGGACCAGGGGTATAATTTGAGGACCAAATACAGGAGGAGCAGTGCTTTAATCAGCCACATAATTACTGTTTATTGAAAATGACACCTGTAGGTATGGTATATCACCTCATGGGCATATATACAGAAAGAAAAGGAAAAAAAAGAGAGAAAAATTAAAATAAAATAAAAAAAAGGAAAAACATATTATTATGCTCAGGAAATTTTTCACCATAGAATTTTATGAAATATATTTTTAGCATCATGTTACTCTGATAAAAAAATGTTTAGTTGAGTACTTTCTATATACTTGATACTATCTATCTGTTTTTTTGTTTTTTTTGTTTTTTTTTGTTGTTGTTTTTATTATTATTTTTTAATTCACAAGCTGCATGATGAACAGTGAAGATCCTGATCAGATGGCATATTGTTACTCTTTTAAAAATTATACTTAATACGAGCTATCTGTGGAATTCACAAACTGCATGATGAACAGTGAAGATCCTGATCAGATGGCATGTTACTGTTTTAAAAATGTTCACTTGAAATTAAAATTTCTCTACTTGAATATAATTCATACAAGCTATCTGTTAAATTCACAAACTGCATGATGAACAGTGAAGATCCTGATCAGGTGGCATATTGTTATTCTTTTAAAAATGTTCACTTGAAATTAGAACTTCTCTACTTTCAATATACTTCATACAAGCTATCTGTTAAATTCACAAACTGCATGATGAACAGTGAAGATCCTGATCAGATGGCATATTGTTACTCTTTTAAAAATGTTCACTTGAAATTAGTAAGTACTTTTGATATACTTATATAACCTGTCTGTTAAATTCACAAACTGCATGATGAACAGTGAAGACACTGATCAGATGGTTTATCTGGAGCTACACTGTTTGCAAATGTAGGGATTGTCTCGTTCAGCTGGATAAGTGGGGAAAAAATAAATGAAAGGAAAAATGCCATAAGGAAATTTTTCACCATATTAAAAACTGAAATATTGTTTGTTTGTATTGGAGTTTAACGGCCCTGTCAACACTATTTTAGGTCATTTTTGGAGTTGGTTAGTTTACCTATCCATGCTTCTCCTGGGCAGGCGTATACGTAAGCGGTTAACCAGTACAGTGCACATTCTTTCGCCAGAAACTGACAACTGCCCTTCTTGAATCAGCGGAAGGGAGAGAATGACCGAAGAAAAGATTTCATGATCATCATCAATCTCCACGAAAGAAAAGAATATTTAGGCATCTTGTTACTCTTTTAAAAGAAACGTTCAGTTTCATTGGAAATTTCTCCACTAGGAAATAAAAACAAAACAAAGTTATTTGTTTATTTATTTAATTTTTAGGACAATTTGGCCAAATTAATTTGTCCTGGTGACTTATTTATTTAATCTATTTTCCCTTTTTTTATGCCACAGAGACCTGCAAGTTGAGACCATCTATAACTAGCTAATGTTAGGAAATATATTCATGTAACAGTGTAGCAGACTTCCAAGTATTACATTCAGAGCTGTATATGGAAAAAAAATTAAGCACCAAGCAGATGGCATTCAATTTTTTTTCTTTTGTTTGTTTTCAGAGAACAACATTTCCATGCTAAACAAGATTTTCTTTGAGAAGTAAAGAAAAAGGCTTGATATTGAAATAGTTGTGATTGACAGTTTAATGGTTATTTGTAGGTGGGGCTTATCCTATTGCACGTGGGGCAAAGTTATATATTAGAACCAATGGCTGTAAGCCTATGATTAGGTTGAAATTGCAAATGATTGAAAGTCTTCATTTTTAAAATGTGTTGTTTGATCTTTCAGAAGCACTTTTTTTCTCTAATTATTTTGGGACTTTTTGTACCAAATGGAGTCTTCCTCTCAATAAACGACAGGAATCCATTTCGAAATGTAGGGGTGACAGGTTGTGTTATCAAAATTTATTCAGAAAATAGCTCAATATTTGCAAATAGTGTAGGCCCTGATCAGATGCCACATTCTGCGGCATCTGATCTGGGCCTACACTGTTTGCCAATGTACCCATTTTGGGGTTTCTGGTACCAAACAGGTTAATTAGGACCTTTTATTATTAATTTTCTTATGTTGAGCTACAAAGTGAAAAATGTGAACTTCCATTGCAGTTCTCACACAGGACCCATAAATAAGCATTTATTTATTTAATTAATTTTTTTTTAATATATTTATTTACTTTATTTTATTGTTTATTTCTTTTTATGTGTAACAATCAAGGAAAAATGAATATGGGGGGAATTTTTTTTTTTACTTTTGTTTAAAACTTGCTGTTGGTACTTCAAAAGAGCACCACACGCAGAAATAAGAATAAATATAAAAAATCTCCATTCCAATAAAGCCATGTTTGGCAAATGTAAGGAAGCATTATTTCAAGACTGTTAAATGAAGACTCCTCTAAACCATACTTTCAATAGAGAAACGTAGTGTTTAAGAATGGGTAGGGGTGGTATTCATTATTTTCTTTAATTTTGCTCAAAAACATATACATTGTGGGAACTAGTTTGTACTGTATGACTGAAGCATTTCTAACGAGCACTCAAATCTATATTTGGATTGTGGGTACTCTTTAAAACCGCCTCACTGAGGCGGTTCTAACAAGCACTCACAATCTATATTTGGACTAGAAATAAGAAAAAGGTTGGGTATAATCTGCAGACCAAAGCTTGCAGACCTTTGGACCGTGGACCGGTCTGCAGTGGACCAAAGGGTATAATCTGCAGACCAATTACCTTGCAGACCAAGATTTATGCAGAAAGAAATAATCACTATATCATATATAGATTATAAATTTCTTAAGTTAGCTAAAAAGTGTTGTAGGAACTTCATCTCAATGAAGCAGTTCAACAGAGCACAACAAGCAGAAATAAGAATAAATATCATACATTTCCATCAAAATAATCCCAATTTTGACCCTGAAAGAAAGCATTATATCACATGGATGTATTATGTCCAATTTCCTTCAAACTAAATTATTTGAATAGCATTTCAATGATTATGAGAATGTTTGCTTTTAGAAAAACTTTCCATGTTTATTCTTATTATTATTGCAAAAATAATTATTCAAGTAAAATACATTTTGCAGTAAACATTCAAAATAAACAAGTTTTTTTGTTTTTATTTCTTTTCAATTTAATATTTATAATCTATATATGATATATTGAATATTTCTGTCTGCATAAATCTTGGTCTGCAAGGTAATTGGTCTGCAGATTATACCCTTTGGTCCACTGCAGACCGGTCCACGGTCCAAAGGTCTGCAAGATTTGGTCTGCAGATTATACCCAACCAAATAGAAACCATTAGAAAATAAGAAATAAGATCATTTAAGGTGATTTTGATATGTTTATTATATTTTCTATGTACACATGATAAAAATTATCAAATTTAAATATCATCAGGGCAAAAAAGAATTTCTTTAACCGATAAAATTGCAAGAAATTAAGAAATTTTTCTAGACCTTGGCTTTTATACCCATCGATTTCAGAAAAAAAAGGTTATTACAAGAAAATAAAATAATGTAGAGAGATGAACCTTCTTGCAGTTTTCAAATATTTTATTCATCATGATTTTATACCAAACTGACCAAAATATACAGCTTCATTGTGACGAGACGAAATATAAAATTTTTGGATCAGCATTTTTGGCTCGGCGACTCAGCCCAGCCCTGCCTGGCGCGGCCTTGGCTTTTATAGCCTACCTAATTTTACCTGTCTGGCTTTCTGTCTGAGCGTGACTCCTACCATATGCTGTACTTTGCCATATGTATTTGGACAGACAGACCTGAGAAAACAGTGTAGACCCAGATGAGATGCCAGAGAACACTGTGTCTCATCTGGGTTTGCACTGTTTGTCACTCATACAGCTATTTTAGGCATAACTTTGGGAAGTAAATTGTACATGTCAAATAATCGATTGCAAGCAAATCAGTAATGATATTCATTTGTGTGGAGTTTATCGATCGATAATAATCGATTATCCAAAATTTTGATCGTGCCAGCCTTACTTCCCAGGTACTTAAGTTCCAAAAATGAGTGCTCTGTGATGAGTGACTGTTGAGATATAAGCATTTGAAAAACTTTACCGCAGTGTGACGGGAACTCACACGCAACCACGCACATCCTAGGTGACAACAATAGCTCTCCATGTACTTCGTACAGGCAAGCTTAAAATCACTTGCATAGCCAACATTTGGACTTGCCCTCATGGCAGTTGGTCAATGGACTTGTCAGGCCCTGCTTAGTAGAGTTCTCATTAAGTACTGCATTAAAGTATTTGCCTGAGCTTGACTTTAGAATTTGTCTAGCACTTTAAGCGTTTCATTTTTTCTGGCTAATAAAAGATCTTTGATAGAAAACAGCAATGCATGCATCTATCAGGAAATCTATACAAATCATTGTGTCAAACCCTGCCATCCAATGAAACCAGTAGGTTTTATATGTATGGACGGGCACACTCGCACCACTCTGCCTGGGCAGGCTTAGCAGTTTACCAGTAATTCCACAAAAACAAGCAAGTATAATTCTGAGCCCCTTGAACACTAATAGTAAAACTGGGGTTTACAGTGGCTAAACCTTATGTTTCGATTTTCCTCTCTAAAATATAGATTGTGGGAACTCGTTAGAACCACCTCAGTGAGGCAGTTATAACTTGTACCCACAATCTATATTTTTAGTCGAAATAAGAAAAACATCACAATGTTCCATCTTGAAATTTTTAGGGGTTTTTTTTTTTTGCGTTTAAGTTTACATTGTATTTGCATAGGCATGTTTTCGTAATGTAAAGATGCTGTTGATATCGCTTTACACAGAAACACCGTGCAGCCCAGTATATTTCTCCTGGGGTAAAAATAACTTTGGATCAAATAATAGTTAATCTGGTCCAACTGCCTGACTGTATTCTTATCTTTTGCCAAGGGCTGACCCAAAATGACTGCCGCTTTATTGCTTGGACAGCAAAAAAAAAAAAATTCTATCAATTCCCCAGAATCTCCCCTAAGAACAACTATCTTCCTATCTATATTTCTATCTTGGTCCCTTGATTTGCCCTAAAAGCTTTTTGAATGTGTAAAATGCAAAAATATAGTGGAGTGTGGTAGCTCAGTGGTTAGTGCACTTGCCTCTGATGCTAGGGGCCCCCAAGCATCCAACCCGGCAGCAGTAATAAAATTGCGGTGTCCAAACATGCTCCATTGGCATCATTTGCAGGCATGAATGCCACAAGTCCTTTGGATCCAGACGTTAACTGGAGGCCCCCTGTGCAGGGAGAACCATCCGTCCTGCAGGTTAAAGATCCCTACCATAATTACATGAACAACAACAGCCTGTTTACTATGTAGGCAGCTCCATCCTGCGAAACCTGGAGTGTATATACATGTATATGTAATGTACACCAGGAATGTTTTGTTTGTTTGATTTGAGGTTTAAAGTCCCCATCAACACCAACCCAAGACCGACGGATTTTGTCTGGTGAAAAGCTGGACCAGGTCAGGTCTAGTGAGGCTGGCTGGTCCGAACGGTCTAGTTGAAAATCTGCCACCAAAGTCATAAAAGACCATGTTTTTAGCTCATTGATTATAAAATGGATTTCTGTTTTCAGTATGTTGCAGTAGCTTTACTATGTAAATAATAATAGAAATATTTGTTTGATTTGAGGTTTAACATCCCCATCAACACCGTAAAGGTCATTTTGGAGACGTTGCTTCCAATTTTGTAGGACTTTTATCCGACATTGAGTTGAAATGACATCTCAAGCCCTGCTGGCCAATGAAACCAATAGGGTTTATAAGCATGGACGGTCTGACACTTGCATATTTTCAGTATTAAACTGTATCCATCATTTTCAGTTTCACTATTATCATGCGTCAGCATTAAGTTGTGTAAAGCCTTGAAAACACAGCTTGTACTTGCAGCTGTGCCAGTTTCGCAGAACTTTTCAATTTTTCTCAAAATAAGAAACATCCGAAGATTTCCATAGTCAACACTGAGTTTGAACTAGCCAAAGGCACAAATATTTTATAACTAAACTCACTGCATCTAACAACATTGCAGAATAACTAATCAACAACTTGTTCAAGTCAAGTCCCATGTTCAAGTAGCTTAAAACTTTTTAGTGTGCCGAGTTGGGGGGAAAAAATTGGTAGTTCCTTTTCAAGGGGGTATCCCTTTTCAAAGAATTCTTTGTCCTGTTTGTTAAAAATTCAGAGACCAATTATCATTGCAGACAGTTGGTAGGGAAAGTGTTGCAATGTTTGTGGTGGTGGCTTTGACAAAGTCACATATAAGAGCTAGGACCAAAACTTAATGTACGCAATGTTACTGGACTGCATCGTAGATATATTTTTGACCGGTATTTTGACTTTTTACACATTCGGTAAGTTTGCTGGGCAAATCAACAGGCCAACTACAAACTCTGTGATAATGAATTGGTCTTATCTATATTCTGATATTGAATTTCCTGTGTCTGCGCAGGTTAGAGATGCCGTAATTACAGAATTACTGTGTAGGCTTCCGGAGTGTATGTAATAATCTACACCTAATGTGACGTACTTGTAACTTGTGTATAGAAGAATCACGATTCCTGAAGGATCGTCTTCTAGACCTGTTTTCCATCCCCATTGGGAGTTTTGTTTGTTTGATTTGATGTTTAACATCCCCATCAACAGTTACACTATATATGTCATTTTGATGTTGCTTCCCATTTTGTGCTACTTTTACCCGACATTGAGATGAAATGACATCTCAAGCCTTATATCCCATTAACCAATATGGTTTATAAGCATGGACGGCCTGACTTGCACCGCTTTCTCTGGGCAGGCATAGATCCTCTAAGCGGTTAACCAGGTGGGGGGGGGGGGGGGGGGGGGCTTGCGGAGATAGATAGATTTTGTTTGTTTGATTTGAAGTTTAAAGTCCCTGTCAACACTGTTAAGGGCATTTTGGAGACTCTGCTTCCAATTTTGTTGGACTTTTACCCAACAGCGAAATGAAAAGACATATCAAGCCCTGCTGCCCAATAAAACCAATAGGGTTTATAAGCATGGACGGTGTGACTCGCACTGCTTTGCCTGGGCAGGCTTAGATCCTCTAAGCAGTTTACTAGTACTTGTGTGCAGGTCGGTTTCAGCTTTGCGTTGATGCATCATGCAGCCATCTATTCCTTCAAGTTCCAATTTGGGGGGGGGGGGGGGGGGGGTAGATTCACCTTATTTTCATTATCTGCTGGTTCCTAGTCTGAAGGTTATCAAAGTTGGAAAAACAGGTAACCAGAATACCCTGACCCTCAAGGTCAGTGGGTCTGGTTACCTGTTTTTCCAATATTGACAATGTGGCAGCAAATAATGCAAATATGGTGAATAGATAGAATTCTGACATTTCTATCTCTTGAACAGAAATAATAACTCTTCCCTACCCTAAAGTATGGATGCAACTGCAGTTTTCAAAATAATACTGGTTCTACTAAATACCGATACCATTCTCTGGAAGGAGTGATTTTTTTATACCCGCTTTTTCGAAGAAAAATCGGGTATATTGTTTTCGTACTACAGTTGAGTCCGGCGTCAGTCCGTCTGTCCGTCCGTCTGTCTGTCCATCACGTTTCTTGTAAATGGATCTCCTCTGCAACTACTGAAGTTACACTTTTGAAACTTTGCATGTGGATAGTACGTGGAATGTAGATTGCAGTGGGCAACCTTTTGGTGACCTTGGCCTCAACATGATCCCAAGGTCAAAGATCAAAAAATATGATTTGCCATATCTCCTTAACTATTGGAGATACACTTCTAAAACTTTGCTTATTGGATGGTCTTTGGAATATAGAATATGTCGGTCTACTTTTGGTGTGACCTTGACCCCAAGGTCAAAGGTCAAAATGTATGATTTAGCCGTATCTTCTAAACTATTAGAGTTACACTTCTGAAACTTTGGTTATTGGATGGCACTTGGAATATAACATAAATCTGGATACTTTTGGTGTGACCTTGACCTCAACATGACCCCAAGGTCAAACGTCAAAAAAATATGATTTGCCATATCTCCTAAACTATTGGAGTTCCACTTCTGAATATTTGCTTATTGGATGGTCCTTGGAATACAGAATATGTCGGGCTACTTTTGGTGTGACCTTGACCCCAAGGTCAAAGGTAAAAAAAATATGATTTTGCCATATCTTCTAAACTATTAGAGTAACACTTCTGAAACTTTAGTTATTGGATGGCCCTTGGAATATAGAATAAATTTGGACACTTTTGGCGTGACCTTGACCTCAACATGACCCCAAGGTCAAATGTCAAAAATTATATTTGCCATATCTCCTAAACTATTGGAGTCACACTTCTGAAACTTTGCTTATCGGATGGTCCTTGGAATATAGAATATGTTCGGCTACTTTTGGTGTGACCTCGACCCAAGGTCAAAGGTCAAAAAGTATGACTTTGCTACATCTTCTAAACTATTAGAGTTACACTTCTGAAACTTGGTTATTTGATGGCTGTTGGAATATAGAATAAATTGGGATACTTTGGATGGACCTCAACATAACCCAAAGGTTAAAGGTCAAAAAGTATGACTTTGTCATATCTTCTAAACTATAAGAGTTACACTTCTGAAATTTTGCTTATCAGTTAGAATGTTCTTTACAACTTTTTTTAACTTACATATAGTTTTGGCTTGCTAATACATAGTCATTTGTGTTACTCATAGAACAAGATGTGTTTGTGAAACACGAACATGTCCCCGGGCATGGTCATTTTTTATTCAAAATTGCTCACAGTTCAAGATTTTTGTTTGTGTGGGAAGCCCTTGACACAAGAAACTTACATGTCAAATATGAAAGCTCTATCTTAAACGGTTCAAAAGTTATGAACAATTTTATTTTTTCTTTTAAGCAGGTCAAAGGTCAAGGTCATGGTCCAAACATTTTGCTTGAATGAAAAGCTCTAATCACAGGGAACCTACATGCCAAATATGAAAGCTCTATCCCAAACGGTTCGAAAGTTATGACAAAAAATGTTTAGTTTTTTAAGTAGGTCAAGGTCAAAGGTCAAAATTTTTGCATGACTGTAAAGAGTCTGTCACAAGGAACCTACATGCTAAATATGAAGGCTGTATCTCAAACGGTTCAAAAGTTATGACCAATGTTAACTTTTTCTTTATGAAGGTCAAAGGTCAAGGTCACAGGTCAAAATTTTTTGTGTGAATGTAAAGCTCTTGTCACAAGGAACCTACATGCAAAATATGAAGGCTCTATCTCAAACCGTTCAAAAGTTATGACAAAAATGGTATTTTCTATTTTAAGTAGGTCAAAGGTCAAGGTCACAATTCTTTGCATGAATGCAATGCTTTTGTCACAAGGAACATACATGCTAAATATGAAGGCTGTATCTCAAACGGTTCAAAAGTTATGACCAATGTTAACTTTTTCTTTTATGTAGGTCAAAGGTCAAGGTCACAGGTCAAAATTTTTTGTGTAATGTAAAGCTCTTGTCACAAGGAACCTACATGCAAAATATGAAGGCTCTATCTCAAACCGTTCAAAAGTTATGATCAAAATGTTATTTTTTTATTTTAAGTATGTCAAAGGTCAAGGTCAAGGTCACAGGTCAAATTGTTTTGCATGAGTGTAAAGCTTTTGTCACAAGGAACATACATGCTAAATATGAAAGCTGTATCTCAAGTGGTTCAAAAGTTATGACCAATGTTATTTTTTTCTTTTAAGTAGGTCAAAGGTCAAGATCAAGGTCACGGGTCAAATTTTTTTGCATGAATGTGAAGGTCTTGTCACAAGGAACCTACATGCAAAATATGAAGGCTCTATCTCAAACCGATCAAAAGTTATGGCCAAAATGTTATTTTTTTATTTTAAGTAGGTCAAAGGTCAAGGTCACAGGTCAAATTTTTTGCATGAATGAAAAGCTTTTGTCACAAGGAGCATACATGCTAAATATAAAGGCTGTATCTCAAGTGGTTCAAAAGTTATGACCAATGTTATTTTTTTCTTTTAAGTAGGTCAAAGGTCAAGGTCAAGTCACAGGTCAATTTTTTTTGCATGAATGTGAAGGTCTTGTCACAAGGAACCTTCAGGCCAAATATGAAAGCTCTATCTCCAATGGTTCAAAAGTAATGGCCAACGTTAAAGTTGTCCACGTACAAACCAACAAACCAACAAACCAACAAACAGACAGGGCAAAAACAATATGTCCCCGCTATCGCTACCGGGGACATAAAAAGCAGGTATTTGCGATGGTATACCATCGACTGCTGATCTAGTTTTTTTTTTCGGTCAACTATCTACTGCACACTTCAAGTTTAACTTTGTTGCTGTCGACCACCTTTGAGACTGTTAAACTTTAGAACAATCCAAAAGGAGGTCTTAATATAGGAATTTTGCGGTTCTACAGCAAATGTCCATTTAGAAAACCTTTTTATTGCAAAAAGACCCACCTAATACTGAATGCACAAAACGGGAGGTTTATAAGCATCAAAACGGTTGGTTGCAGTTAGGTCGCGCCTATTTCATATTAATTAGAGATTACCACATGGGATTTTGGTTATCGCCCGATGTATCAACCCGAGACCCCATTATCTGCCCGAAGGCTTTAGCCTGAGGGCAGATAATGGTCGAGGGTTGATACAGAGGGCGACAACCAAAACCCCATGTTATAATTTGTTTATCACATATTCAGATCCAATTCTTACTGTGTTTGACGTTCATAAATTGAAAAAAAAATGTGATAAAAAGCGTGATTCAAGCAAAAAAGCGCGTAACGTCACGCCTAACTATTCACGTTACGTCATGTAATTGACAACGTCACAATAACGTCATGAGTGGGCTGATAACCGCTGTCCGTTCAAAATACACTGTTTCCGGTTATCAGACCGGGCGGGCTGATAACCGGAAATGGAAACTAGCATTATCACACATGCAAAACATGGGTTATCATGTTAAATATAGTACTGAATAAGTGATAACCGACGTTACACAATCTAATAACGTGAATATAGGGATCAACCATGGTTTTTCATGCATTAACATTTGCCATATCCCGAGGAAGCTGTTTAAAGAAGAGGCCACCAGGCCGAATGTTCAAATGTCTTCCGAGGGATCCGGCAAATGTTAATGCAATGAAATAACCATGGATGATCGTTGTTCTTGCATAACTTACGAATCCGACAGCAAATTTTGACGAAAACGCCCAAAAGCTCCATATAAATTCCATATAAAATCTTCAAATGCGAGAGACAAACCAAAATGGCGGCCAGTTCAGAATGTTGTTTACAATGACGTTGTCATGCAGTTACGTCATCATAGAACCCTAAAACGCTACGTTCAGGGCGATAAAATTACGTCGCTCAACGTAACGTAAACAAAGCAAGGCCCGTCTTGTGATATCAAAAGCTCAAAATCCATGTTCAAACAGCACGCGAATTTCATGATTTGAGCATGGTTTTTGCTGTTTGAGCACGTCTTTCGGTCCATTTGACTATAGGGATCAACCATGGTTTTTCATGCATTAACATTTGCCATATTCCGAGGAAGCTGTTTGAACATGAGGCCGCCAGGCCGAATGTTCAAATATCTTCCGAGGTATCCGGCAAACGTTAATGCAATGAAATAACCATGGATGATCGTTGTTCTTGCATAACTTACGAATCCGACAGCAAATTTTGACGAAAACGCCCAAAAGCTCCATATAAATTCCATATAAAATCTTCAAATGCGAGAGACAAACCAAAATGGCGGCCAGTTCAGAATGTTGTTTACAATGACGTTGTCATGCAGTTACGTCATCATAGAACCCTAAAACGCTACGTTCAGGGCGATAACATTACGTCGATCAACGTAACGTAAACAAAGCAAGGCCCGTCTTGTGATATCAAAAGCTCAAAATCCATGTTCAAACAGCACGCGAATTTCATGATTTGAGCATGGTTTTTGCTGTTTGAGCACGTCTTTCGGTCCATTTGACTATAGGGATCAACCATGGTTTTTCATGCATTAACATTTGCCATATCCCGAGGAAGCTGTTTGAACAAGAGGCCGCCAGGCCGAATGTTCAAATATCTTCCGAGGTATCCGGCAAATGTTAATGCAATGAAATAACCATGGATTATCGTTGTTCTTGCATAACTTACGAATCCGACAGCAAATTTTGACGAAAACGCCCAAAAGCTCCATATAAATTCCATATAAACTCTTCAAATGCGAGAGACAAACCAAAATGGCGGCCAATTCAGAATATTGTTTACAATGACGTTGTCATGCAGTTACGTCATCATAGAACCCTAAAACGCTACGTTCAGGGCGATAACATTACGTCGCTCAACGTAACGTTAACAAAGCAAGGCCCGTCTTGTGATATCAAAAGTTCAAAATCCTTGTTCAAACAGCACGCGAATTTCATGATTTGAACATGGTTTTTGCTGTTTGAGCACGTCTTTCGGTCCATTTGACAATAGCTTCAAACAGCCATGCGCATAGGTATTTATGCAAGAAAATAGCTTCAAACAGCCATGCGCATAGGTATTTATGCAAGAATGTGTATGTTCAAATCATGAAATTCGCGTGCTGTTTGAACATGGATTTTGAGCTTTTGATATCACAAGACTGGCCTTGCTTTGTTAACGTTACGTTGAGCGACGTAATGTTATCGCCCCCCCCCCCCAGTGATATAAGAAAAACAGATAGCTGTTGTTACCCACACACCGCGCTTAGGCCACCATCACCTACCGTCAATCTGCACATGGACCTGAGACGGGGGCGTCAAAGCGAAACACTTTGGCTGCGGCTCATTTGCTTTGCACTTATGGGTGCCCCGTCGAGGCTGCCCCCGTCAAAGGACAAAACCAACGACCCTCCCATACCTTCAACATCATAAGTTAACAGACCACGGGAAAGGGTGCACCTTAAGGAAATCCCAGAGCCCGAAAACTCCCACGGACATACTTGACCTGCGACGACAAGCCGATTCGGGGCACTGCGGTTGCGGCTCATTGGCTTAGCACTTATGAGTGTTCCGATGAGGTAACATGCCGCTGCGGGACAGGCAGCCCCCATGGGAAGGGTATTCTTCACAAAAACCGCGCCGCCAGTTAGCTTGGTTTTGAACAAGTTAACCTAAGAGCCGGACCGAGCCTGGGTGGGGGAGTCTCTCCCCCCCCCCCCCGGAACCAGGCCCGCCCTGTGCACAGAATTGGAAGCCAAAATATGTGACGGATGGCGCGGTCGTATTAGCACAAGCACACTATGCAATAATGACTTTTGTTTCTATTTCAGTTACCGTTGGAATCCCGGGTGGGGGGGGGGGGGTCAAGAAACTGGACACAACAACACTGATCCGAGCGCACACATGGGGTCCCCCAAAGCACTGATCACAGTTTTCTATTTCAGGAATGAGAGAAGGCTCGACAGGGAGCCTCAGGACAACATCCTGAGGGCACCCAGGAGAAAGCACGTACTGGGCTCACCCTGGGTACTAACAGGATGAAGTCGCCGGAAGTATGCAAAGCGAAGGCATAAATACTGCCAGAACAGAGCATATCTTTATAGGCGGGGCAACGGCAGTAGCCACCAATTGCTAGGTATTTGGAAATAGGCAGTCCCTTAAAATGCCTTTTGGAAGACCGTTCAAAAATAAAAATTAGGGTGATTGCAAAATGGCTGATTAGCCTCATCACCGCCTTAACCAAAAAAACAAATACCTTCAAACACACCACGAAGACACGCCTATGTAAAGTTGAACCCCACTTGTATAGACAGGTCTCTATGTTGAGAACACGGGTACTAGGACTTTTTATACCCCCGGCATACGAAGTATGCTATGGGGGTATATAGTTTTCGTCCTGCCGTTCGTCCGTTCGTCCGTCCGTCCGTGTTTCCGTCCTTCCGTCTGTCCGCCCGTCCGTTAACATTTTGGTTAAAGTTTTGCGTTAAAGTTTCTAAGAGTTTGTATCTTCTGAATCCTTTGATAGATTTAGTTGATTCTTACACTGAAGTTACATACTGTTCTAACGATTTCATTGATGCATGTCCCACCCCCACAGTGACCTTGAGGTCAAGGTCACAGACTTAGAAATTTTTCATCTTGGTTAAAGTTTTGTGTTAAAGTTTCTAAGAGGTTGTATCTTCTGAACCCTTTGATAGATTTAGTTGATACTTACACTGAAGTTACATACTGGTCTTAAGATTTCATTGATGCATGTCCCACCCCCCACAATGACCTTGAGGTCAAGGTCACAGACTTAGAAATTTTACGTTTTGTTAAAGTTTTATGACAAAGTTTATAGACGCCTTTATGTTCTAAACTCTAAGACAAATTCAGTTAATACTTGCATCAATGTTGCATACCAGTCCAAAGATTTTGAGATGCATGTCGCTTCCCCACCCACAGTGACCTAGACCTCAAGGTCATGGACTTAGAAAGTTTACATTTGGTTAAAGTTTTATGACAGAGTTTATAGATGCCTGTTACATAATGTTCTAAACTCTAAGACAAATTCAATTGATACTTGCATCAATGTTGCATACTAGTTCAAAGATTTCATTGATGCATACCCCACCCTGCTGCTTCAGTAACATTGATGCCCCCACTGCTTCAGTAACTTTGATGCTCTCACTCTCTTGGTCCATTTAGAAAGATTATGTTTGGTTTAGATTTTATAAGCACATTAAAGATTCTTCTAACTTCTTGACTTCTTTATTCATGTTACATGCAAGCTCTAAAGATATATCAGAGGGTGGCACTGGCCGGGGGTATACGTGACCGACAGGTCGCTTTCTCTAGTTGCAATAGCCGGAATTGGCTGATCTATTAGTCACCCATGCTGGCTAACTTTAGATGCCTGTTCAAAATTCAAAAAATTCATGCGTTATCACCCTTTAACAAGCATTTTGACCGAAGCGTTTTTCTTTGCCATGTCAGGGGTGGGGCATAGAATAATGGAAGCCAGAACTGATAATGTATGTTAGCTTTTTCCTCGGCCAGACATTCGAAAACAGAGCCGTGCTCTGACAAATTTGGCAGCCGAAATTGGCAACATGTCATCACACACTAGACCCGTCTTTGGTCCGATTTCTGCACTCAGAATGGTAAAATCGCTTGTTTCTCAGGACAAACGCTGTTGCTTGGATGCGATTTGTGCCTTCCTCTGAGCAAGAGGTCAGTATATTCCCATTGGTCAGCTGACGCCTGTCGAATTGACAAGTGCCTGCACATTGAAAGCCTTGGGAAGAGCAGTTCATAAACAAACCCCATTTAGCGTGGTGGGGGTAGCCCCTATGTGCTTTTAGCGCCCGGTTACTTTACAAAATCTATCAAGTCAAGTGCACATTGTGTAGTTTGCCTGTTCTCGTGTTCTTGGCTCCTCAACGAGGCGGTCTAAACGAGGACCCACAATCTATGTTTAAAACAAAAATACGACAAATACCGCCAATTGTCAACCGAATATTGTTTTATCACATCACGTCGAATCTGAGAATGTAATAACGCCATTTATTAAATTAGGTAATCAACTAGTGGATTAAATATACAAATTAATCACTGTTAGCTACGCCCCGTATAACCATTACGCAAACACCTCTGTACAAATACATTGCCACCTGTATCGCCGAAAAAAATGAAAATTTCATGATGAAAAATTGTGATATTTTTCTTATTTCTGCTCAAAATATAAATTGTGGACACTCGTTAGAACCGCCTCGATGAGGCGGTTCTAACGAGTACCCACAATCTATATTTTAGAACAGAAAAAAGAAAAATAAGGTATACCCCCGGAAACCCCAGTTTTACTATATAGAAGTGGGGTTCAAGGGGGTCAAAATCATATAGGCGTGTTTTCGTGATGGTTACACGTGCGACGCCCGTCGCGTTTACTAATGACGGAATATAGACATCTTTGTAAAAAAAGAACATGTGTATTAAATGTGTTTTATATGTCATATAATAAATAGGATCTTGTATTCGCGGTCATGTATTACTGGATTTATCAAACTCGTTGAGGAAAATGGATAAAATCCTCGGCGAAATCTGGTATTTTATCCATTTTCCTCAACGCTAATAAATTCAACAATACATGAACACTCATGTAAGGTCCTGCATCTACAGCAGGGCTATGTTATTGTCATGACTGTATTCTAGATTTCCTTATCTTTAACCCTTTTTGTACCATTTTTTTCCTCCTCATATATAGCAGGAATCCATTTTAAAATTAAGGGGTTGACAGGTTCTGTTTTCGTCAACATTTATTTGGAAAATGGCTTAACTTTTTGCCAATAATGTAGGCCCAGATCAGACGCCGCGTTCTGTGGCGTCTGATCTAGGCCTGCACTGTTTGCCAAGGTACCACTTTAGGGGTTTCTGGTACTGAATGGGTTAAGGATTGTCCACATCAGTGTCTTGCGTATATAAATCTGACCGCATTTCTGCCTTGCAGTTTATCAGAAAGTTTATAGGAGCTGGTAAAGGATGTATGCTTTTTTCATATGTTTTTTCTCTGTTCTTACCTTGGCACAGTCACAGCTAACAATTAAAGTAGGTGTCAGTCATTACATCAATTCGCCCATATAATGATTGTCTATTTGCCAGGACATTTGTGCGTAGGCATGGCAGGTATGTTAACGCAATTAGGTGACCTGGAACCAGTTGTTCAAAACTAACGATGTCATTTGATAACATATGATTACTACTTTATGCAGAAAAAATATTAGTGGCTTTTGCAAATGCAATCAGTGGCCGCTGATCTGGGTCTACCGTGACTGTTTGCCGATGTCCCGAAAATGGGGCGCCGCATATATGGGTTTAACGTAAGCAGGTAACGTTTGTTTGTTTGATTTGAGGTTTGACGTCCCCGTCAACACTGTATAGGTCATTTTGGAGACGTTGCTTACAATTTTGTGGGACTTTTACCGGACACTGAGATGAAATGACATCTCAAGCCCTGTCGCCCTATGAAACCAATACGGTTTATAAGCATGGACGGACCGACTCGCACCTCTTTGCCTGGGCAGGCCCTTAGATCCTCTAAGCAGTTTACCAGTACTCATGTGCGGTCGGTTTCAGCTCTGCGTGGAAGCATCGTGCAGCCCATCTATTTCTTAAAGCCCGGATGGGCGGGGGCCGAAGCAGGTAACGTCATTCTATCCGACGTCGTCATATGATTTATTGTCTACGTCACATGAGACTCGTGGGAGCGGCAAAATTGAAGCGGAAAAACACCTTTTATATTTTTGTCTACGCCCATGGGCATTGACCTTATATAGATAGGGTTTAAAATGGGGTTTGGTTTTACGGCCCTTTCAAGATTATTTCACTCATATCGAGCCGATCGTTAATCAGAGTTGAGCGAAAACCGTAGTACCCGGAGAAAAACCACCTGACCTTCCGTTGCAGAACTTGGCGTCTCACATATAACCCGAGCGAGGCTCGAACCACAGCGGTGAGAGACCTAATGACCAAGAGTCAGCACTCTTAACCACACGGCCAGGGAGGCCCGTAGGGTTTAAAATGGAAGTACAGCCATTAATTACCCACAATGCTGTTTCGAACTTTCTATTTTATTCAACAACAAGCATAAGCTTTCACAAGAAGGAAAAAAAAAGGCCACAACAAGTAAAGGCTTTCACAGAAAGACAAAAAAGAGGCCCACGAGCTGAGCTCTGGCACAGAATTGCTATTGCATTTGTACAAGCCCCGGTTTGCGTTCATATTTGTTCAGGCTACTGCGAAATAAACATCTTCAAACTTTAGACCACGAAGGACCACTGCATATCCAAGCTCCCAGGAGCCTTCGGCTCTGGTGAGGTGAAAACTTGCCTCGCCGTTAGCAGAATTTTAGGTTTAATCTTCAATTAGTCTTCCGTAAAGTGCAATTGTATACTTTACATCTCCAATAGTAATAAATCAGTCCATTTGATAAGACCTCACAAGCATAATGAAGTTGCACATATGCCTTTTTAAAGAAAAAAAAAAAAAAAAAACTTGTTGACAAAATTACAGCATTTGCAACTTTTACATTTCAGACAATATACTTCAGTCGGCAGGATGACAATTAGAATGTTGCCAGAGACAATTAATTGTGTAAAACACATTTCTGGAATATAACTAGACATTCACATATAATGTGTGCTAAGCGTAGACCTAGCTTTTTGTAAAAGCTATACTTGTATTAATTTTATTTATTTATTTATTTATTTATTTATTTATTTATTCATTCATTCACTCATTCATGTACTTTTGCACTCTATAAAGATGCATCAGCGTGCTAACCATCGTGTCATTCTTGAAGTAGTTATTTATTTTATTTATACAATATTTAAAGAGGAAAAACAATTAGCTACATTAAACCCTTTTGGCTTCATTGGACGGTAGGGCTTGAGATGTCCTTTCATCTCAATGTCGGGTAAAAGTCCCACAAAATTGGAAGCAACGTCTCCAAAATGACCTTTACAGTGTTGACAGGGACGTTAAACTTCGAATCAAACAAACAAACAATTAGCTACATGAGCTAGTCTTCCTTGTGTTCCTCTTGAACACACCAATATAAAATACAATCATTCATACAGATATTTACAATAAAAGAGCAAATAAACGGAAAATAAATATGAATAAAATATAACATGAGGGCACATGAAACACGCGTCAATCACTTGCTAATATAAAAATTATATCAAAGTTTAAAATATCCAAATACGTACGAAACCTGCGCGATAAGAAGTGATACGATACAATATAAAGTTAAAATTGAGACTGAAACGAAGTACGTCTAAACTACTTTTCTAAGACCTTTTTCAACCCATTTAGTACCAGAAACACCAAAACGGGTACCCTGGCAAACAGTTTAGGTCCAGATCAGACGCCGCAAAACGCGGCGTCTGATCAGGGCCTACACTGTTTGCAAATAGTTCAGCCATTTTCCAAACACATTTTGAAGGAAACACAACCTGACACCCCTTAATTTTGAAATGAACTCCTCGTATGTTTTAGGAGGAAGATTCCATTTGGTACAAAAAGGGTTAAAGCATGTATTGTATCACAGAGGTAGAAAGTTCCATAGTTTAGGAGCAGAGTATGAAAATGCTCGATTATAGAGTGCTGTTCGTGATCTTGGAACATGTAATATCCCGTTTTCGCTAGACCCACTGCGTTCATACTTTCATGAACAGCACAAGATTCATTTCTTAAAACAATCAAGAGCCTCTCAGTAGGTATGAGGTTTTGGGATCGATTCAATCGACCCAAAGTTACTAACTACAGAAGCTTCCTCGCCTGCTATTGTCCACATGTCAATCGCTGACCATGTATAAAAATCCTGATACCGGTTATTTATAGCAGCGCTAGTGTTCTTCCTGTGACGTCAGAGCGCTGTGTAAAATGTGCAATATGTGAATGGGTTCGTGTAGTGGATCATTGACAGTGTATTCTCAGATAACGCTTAGAAATACCGTAGTTTACACAGAACGTAACAGTTTAGGACTATTTACCCAGCCTACACTCAAAGATCATTGACAGTCTATTCTCATATAACGCTAGAAATACTGGAAATTAGACAGAACGTAAGAGTTGAGGACTATTTACCCAGCCTACAATCAAAGACAATCGACCCACCAGTACTGACACAGTCAAAGGCAATCGACCCACCAGTACTGTCAGTGCTTTGATTAATCCTACCGGGTCGAATTTCTTCGAAGACAGCTTATCTTGTAACACGCCGGGGTCTACGAGTATTGACTAAACAATCATAACGTCAGTTCAATTTAGAAATGAAATTTATTTTTCTGCAGTTCATGGAAGTATGAACGCAGGGGTTCATGTAAACTTTGCTAGCGACCCATTGTCGTTCATACTTTCATGAAAAGCAGAAAAATTAAGTTTATTTTTTATATTTACATTATTTGCCCCTCATCACTGGGCAAAAAAATGCTTGTAGGGCAAACTTTTAAAGCTGAAAAACATTTACACGCTGTTTTTCTACAAAGAGCGGAGCAGCGTTGACGTCATCAACGCCCTTAGAGAACAATGGTTTAGAATGACGTCACTTAACGTCACTTAAAATCATGTGATTCGATGCGTTCATGGAAGTATGAACGCAATTGTTTTCTAAAGGTTTTCTATCGCTCTTCTGTGGCGATTTATTTATGTTGTTGTTTGTTACTTACTGTGTGTATCACTTGTGTCTTTTGGTTTTGGATGGCCATATGGCCATTTTGTGGGAAAGTAACTGTCCTTATGGCCTTCCTTTGTTTAGGTTTCCACTATGGTCTGGTCGCTTAATGTTTGTATTTCTTTCCCTTTGGTGTCTTTTATTGGTGGAGTAAGTTAATTGTATCAATTCCTGATCTTTGTTTTACTTCTACTTTACATTAGACTTTACACTGGAAATGTAAATATTGTTTTATGCTTAGTGCCTATTATATTAGGGCCATTGACGACTTAATGTAACTTGCTTCTGAAGACGCCATTCTGACATTTTATGGTCTTACATGACGTTTTAAGTAAGTTCGCATTTAAACCTTTTGAGAGATTTGGGCTTGGAGATGGTGTCGAATAGGCTTCTTTCTACTTTGGACCATAGTAGGGAAAAGACCTAGTTTGTGAGTGTGTGGGTGGTTGTGGGCACGGGTGTGTGTGAGGGAGTTGCAGTCTAACTACCCAGTAGGCGAATGGCGTATAATCAACTTTGATCCAAAGTCGCGACTTTGTATCGACGTTCATGGAAGAATTCTAACACAGCGCGCCTATATAGGTAATGGAAAATAACTGTGTTTTATTCTGCAACAAATCGCAGCTCGGAAGAGCGTGACGAGTGACGTCATTAAAAACTGTCAATATATGACGTCACTATTGGATTTACTTGACGTTAGACGGTGTAACGTCATTTTCTCCCATCGAAAACGTTAGAAAAGGATATAAATGCATGTGTTTCAGTCAATAATTTTAGCGGGATTTCTTCTAACAATGGCGAAAAGTTGTAAGATTTTGAAGGAAACAACAACATTATTGCCGATTTTCAACGTGTTAGAATCGAAATAGATCAGCTCTAGTCTGTGATTTGTTGAGCAATACATCACAGTTTGTCGGTCAGTTGTAAATAGACAAATCACGCGCGCTACGCGCTCGTGATTTGTCTACTTTACAACTGACCTCCAAACTGTGATTTATTACTCAACAAATCACAGTTAGAGCTGATCTATTTCTAAAATGAATGTAATGTATTTAACGTTTATCAAAGCATGAACAATATCGGGTAACGAGCTAAACTTTGCATTTTTCATGATCCGACGAACGTTAAATAAATGGCATTTATTACTTATATTTACATATTTCCCATCCATCATATGACGAAAAAATCTGGTTTACGGACCAATGAAAAAAGAAAACAATTACACGCAGTTTTCTTATTGATTGTTGGCGCCAAAATGTCGCCATCGTCCTATCATATTGAAGAGAACGATAGTTTATTTCGACGTCACTGACGTCACCTGAGTCAACAATGTATTCATTTAAGAAATATTTTCATTTCCAGTGTAAAGTCTAATGTAAACTTATAGAAAACAATTGCGTTCATACTTCCATGAACGGATCGAATCACATGATTTTCAGTGACGTTAAGTGACGTCATTCTAAACCATTGTTCTCTACGGGCGTTAATGACATCAACGCTGCTGCGTCATCAACGCTGCTCCACTCTTTTTAGAAAAACAGCGTGTAAATTTTTTTCGCCCAGTGATGACGGGCCAATAATGTAAATATAAAAAAACTTAATTTTTCTGCTTTTCACGAAAGTATGAACCGAAGGGAGCAGGTCGCTAGCAAAGTTTACATGAACCCCTTCGGTGTTAATTTACTTTGCACGCGACCCACTGCCTTCATACTTCCATGAACTGCAGAAAATAAATTTTATTTCTTAAATGGATTTTATTTTTCTGCTGTTCATGAAAGTATGAACGTCGCGTGCGAAGTAAACTTTGCTAGCAACCCGCCGCCGGTCATACTTTCATGAACGCAGCGTGTCGCATGCAAAGTAAATTAACCGGTTCATGAAAACTTTGCTTGCGACCCGCTGTCGTTCATACTTTCATGCAAAGCCAAAAATTAAATTTACTTTTTTTTATATTTACATTGTTGCCCCTAATCACTGGGCGAAAAAATGCTTAAAGGGCAAACTTTTAAAGCTGAAAAACATTTACACGCTGTTTTTCTATAAAGAGCGAAACAGCGTTGACGTCACCAACGCCCGTAGAGAACCATGGTTTAGACTAACATCACTTGACGTCACAGAAAAACATGTGACTCGATGCGTTCATGGAAGTATAAACTACATTGTTTTCCATCGGTTTACTTTAGACTTTACACGGGAAATGTAAATATTGAAGTATGAACAACATTGCTTCCCAGTAGATTCTATAATGCACTTAGAATGTAAATATACGACGTTGTATATAGGGATCAACCATGGTTTTTCATGCATTAACATTCGGCGGGTCCCGAAGAAGCTGTTTGAACATGAGGTCGCTAGGTCGAATGTTCAAATATCTTCCGAGGGATCCGGCAAATGTTAATGCAATGAAATAACCATGGGTGAGCGTTGTTCTTGCATAACTTACGATTCCGACAGTAAATTTTGACGAAAACGCCCAAAAGCTCCATATAAATTCCATATAAACTCTTCAAATGTGACAGACAAACCAAAATGGCGGCCAGTTCAGAATGTTGTTTACCATGACGTTACATGATTTTTAAAAATGATTTTTAATCTCACACTTCAAACCATTGACTGTGTATTCCGTCACTGATGATGATTTTATCATGCATGTGCGTTAGCATTGTGTGTGGATGTGTGTGCTTCGAAGGGGGTGGGTATTGTTTATCATTTGTTTGTTGCCATATGCTATTGATTTGCCTATAACCCAAATCATGGGTATATCTGTGCAATAAAGATTATTCTATTTTATTCTTGCAGTAACCCCCTGACGTCATCATAGAACCCTAAAACGCTACGTTCAGGACGATAACGTTACGTCGCTCAACGTAACGTAAACAAAACAAGGCCCGTCTTGTGATATCAAAAGCTCAAAATCCATGTTCAAACAGCACGCGAATTTCATGATTTGAACATGGTTTTTGCTGTTTGAGCACGGCTTTCGGTCCATTTGACAATGGCTTCAAACAGCCATGCGCATAGGTATTTATGCAAGAATAGATATTTATGCAAGAATATACTTTATGTGTCCGCTTGGTAAGAACTAGCTAACCGCTTAGACGACCTAGTCTGTAAAAGTAATTGACAGGCCCGACATGACAAAAGCTGTTTAATAGGAAGAAAAACCACTGGACACACACACACACACACACACACACACACACACACACACACACACACACACACACACACACACACACACACACACACACACACACACACACACACACACGCACACACACACACACTGCTGAAACCCCAAAAAGTTATTTATCCATCTATCTACCTTTCTTTCCTAACCGCCGTAGTGGACATATAGTAGAAATTCGATGCCTATAACACAGATGGCTCGGTTACCAAGGCTGAGTCGAATCCTTTCTTGAGCCCATAGGGAAACCTCTACATAAGAAATAGTTGGGGATAATTAAGGAGATTTTAGTCTTTTATCTTGCAAATGTATGCTGTGTGAACCAATTAGAATCGCCTCGATGAGGCGATTCTAATGAGTACACACAGCGTACATTTTCATTAAATAACACCGAAAAGATGTCTTAAAGTATCTCGTAATGTCTATATGCAGTAACTCTCGGTGGCTCTAACTGCCCATATCTCGAACAGATTTTTGAGGTCCCAAAGGTGTTCGAGCCATTGAAGTTCGACTGTATAATGATATGCAAGTGAGAATGTTCATTGTCTGTTTATTTAGACTATATCGATGTAAAGATTATATAGTCTTCGTTTGTAACCTCCACTTTTCACAATACGAAGGAGTATACTGAGGTATACTATTAATATGTGAAGGTTTGAAGACTGACCGAATCGCATTCCCACGCTTGCTCATTATGGTGCATGTAAAACATCCATGAAATTATATGATGCGTGTACAACATCCAACCAATTATTTCCTGAGTATGTATCCGGGCCCATAGTAGGGAAAAGACCTAGATCTCTATCGGACCGGCCATACCAGGGATTAGGGGTTCGAATCCATACACTGCTGTTATAACATAATGCCCTTTTGTTTCCAGGGGACTGAATGCAGAAACGACACGGATTGCGCTGCAGGACAGTGCTGTTACATTGTGCCAGAATTTCAAGTAGTGAGTAGACGTCAGGCCTTGCTGCCAGTGGGTTCTATCCACCAACATATCAAGCCTGTTACAGGTATAGTAGTCGTTTTCAAAACTGGAATATATACATGTATGTCCATTTGGTCCGCACGGGCCTCCGTGGCCTAATGGATAAGAGCGCTGACTCTTAGTCATTAGGTCTCTCACCGCCGTGGGTTCGAGCCTCGCTCGGGTCACGTGTGAGACGCCAAGTTCTGCAACGGAAGGTCAGGTGGTTTTTCTCCGGGTACTCCGGTTTTCGCCCACCTATGATTAACGATCGGCTCGATATGAGTGAAATAATCTTGAAAGGGCCGTAAAACCCAAACCAAAAAAAAAAACCATTTGGTCCGCTTGCACAAAAAATATACGATAGACACTAACTCAGCGAATAACACCTGAGCTGCCCCGTGCAACCACTACTACTATTTAGTGCATATCACAAATGAAACACGCTTTTTCATTGGCTATAGTCTTTCAAAACGCAGTGAGACGTGACCACACTGGACAATACATACGCACAGGCTGCGTAGCGGTCGCATAGGCTTCGTATTTTGGACGCAAAGGCTTCGATGAAAAATGGCGGATGACAGTTCGTTAATGCAGGTAAGAAACGGTTTTTACGTCAATCTAAATGTTGTATAGCGTTGCCCAATACTGACATCTGCCTTACGGACCACTTTATTAACGTGCGGCTTCGTCTGTTGCAAGAAAAAGTTTGAAAAACGGAATATAGAAAAATAGACCCCAAAAGAAATTTGGCATTCAACACAGATCCATCTGTAGTTTCATTTTGGCCCGGTCGCCCTATGTAACTACACGTTTTTGGCTGGTGTTCTGGCCGATAAATTGTGAATAATGATAATGAAATAGAAAAGCTTACATGCAACTTTCGTCACATCTTTTGCGAAAAAGAAAAATCATGATATTTCGATACAACGAACGTAGCTTCGTTACCTATTACAACGCAGAGGCTGCGAACTAAATTTGAAAGCCCTGAATTATGCTGTATAATGACGAATGATATTAAATTAATATCGAGAAATGAGCCAACCAGCGTTAGTTGATGGTGCTTAAGACATTCTGCATCATTTATACCAAACACATTTTCATTCTCAGCTATGCACATACATTATTATGATTCGAATGCCAAAATCTGTCAAGTTACAATTATTTACACTACCGTTCATAAACTTGGTAAGTCTTCGCCAAATCTGTTAAGTATTAAGCCAAATTATATTTGCACTGTATGAATTTCTGTCATGTTTTTATTACAACACACGTGGCTTAGGAATTTACGACGTGCAGATTACAGAGATGGACAGACGCATTACGAAAACACGCCTATTAAAATACCACTAAAAAGATAAAATCATTCAGATAAAACATCCTGATAGTTTTGATATTTCTGCTCGCCAGGACCAGGCGGTTCTAACGCGTATCCACAATCTGTGTTTCTGAGAATAAATAAGGAAATATAATAAATGCAGAAAATCTGTCAATGTACACTACCGTTCATAAACTTGGTAAGTCTGTCTTCGTCAAATCTGTTAAAGGAGAAAGGAAAGAGATAATGTGTTACAATAAATAGGTAAACATCAATAAACCCTTTCTTCTACTGAATACTGCAGGTTTCTAAGTGGTCTGATAAGGATTTTATCACTGTGTAATCTCCAGCCAAGAACTGACCTTGTAAATTCCAATTAACCACAGATATGCCCTGACGTCATCAATGAGGAATCTAGAAGCTTGGTGTGTACTGAATAGGCAGATGTAGCAATGTTGAGGTTTAAAACAAAAGCTTAAAATGGAGCAAAATAAGCAAGAACTGGCCACTCTTTGAGGGGACTTCAGTTTAGATATTCAGCCTTATATGTTTGAGTCCAGGGAAACTTGTGATCAGGAATTTAGTGAGGGAAGCAGCAACTCTGAAGATAGCTATCTTACTTGTCAATCACAACAACTGTCGTCTGCATAGTCATCTGCTGCTTTCTTTAAATGTTACCTGAACCAATCTAAGTCTATAGTCTGATCTTGGTCCACACTGTTTGCCTATGAGCAAAAATATTATTTAAAACAAAAATAAAGAAAGAAAAAAAACTTTAAGAAGATGCAGCAGACAGTATAAACAGGGGCCATTTTACAATTCAGGTTTTCCTTACGGTTGATTCGTCCGGTTTTCCACCCATGATCACTCATGAGCACACTTAAAATGGAGATAGCAGTCTTCGTTTTTGATTGGGTGTTTATGGAGTTGCCTAACTGATATAGGAAAATGAAACCGCAACCAAAGTAGCCAAAGCTAGCCCTTGGCTCCAGATGAATTCGGCCTAGGTTGGTATCCCTAACGAACGGTTGTATGTCAATTCATTATTGGTAGAGAATTTTCTCATGTCACAGCGCATGACTCAGTGGAACCTTTTTGTTTGTGTTAATGTTAACGTCCCCGACAACATCATTCAGGTCATTTTTGAGACATTGTTTCCGAATTTATGGGACTTTTACCCGACACTGAGACGAAATGACATCTCAAACCCTACCGCATATAAAGCATACTTGCAATTGCTAAATATGAATGACCCGTTTACTTTTTGAAAAGACAAATACTAGTTTTGGGCCGATTATTTATCAATCGTCACAAAGTAAAAAAGTGCAAGTAGCTCTACAGCGCTTAAGTCCACGTGATTATCACTGATTGGTCGGAAATCCAGGGTTTAGTTTTCTTCGAAGAGAGGTCAGCGTGTTGCGTAATATGGAAATCCATAGATCATGGATTGGGTTTTTCAAACAGTGTATGTCCAGACGCGACATCTAATCAGGGTCTTCACTGTTTGCTCACATTACATGAATTGAAGGGCCAAACGCAGCGTCTTATCAGGGTCTTCACGTTTTGCTTTAAACTGTAGTTTAAGGGTTAAAGGAAGCAGTTTAAATCCATAAGTAAGCATCCAGCCGACAGACTTTCTTAAAAAAGTAAATCTTTGGGCCGGAGCCGTCATAGAGTTATGAAAGGGCCGTAAAGCAAAAACATTTTTTATCTATCTTATCTTATTATATCGAATAATGATTTCACGAAATGGGTTAATGAAATCATTGCAAGCAAGTATTTTTTTCTGAATTTATATTCTAAGTCACTATGAAATTCAGATTCTGATAGGCTATATTGAAGAAGACAGTCTGGTTAGCAAAAAATTATGATGTAAGGACAGAGATTGAAAATAGATCTGAGATAAAGAAAAGTCTTTTTTTTTTTTTTTTTCTTTGATCATACAAAGGCTAGAATTAGCTTATATGTTTACTGTTTAATGAGCAGATGCTTCTATTTTATCGGAAACGAAGACTGGGATCAGACAGTGCAGGTGCGATTAATGAACCTTTGCTGAAGTTTTGTAGGAGCTGCATGTATTCGATTGAAGCATTTAAATAGAAGTCGGAGAATCACGAAAACATGCCTATATAATTCTGATCCCCTTAAATCCAACTTTATATAGTAAAACTGAGCTTTAAAGGGATATACATTGTTTTCCTTATTTCTCTCAGAAATACAGATTGTGGATACGCGATAAAACCGCCCGGACCAGGCGGTTGTAACAAGTTCCCATACACTATGTCTTGAGCAGAAATATTAAAACTATCAGAATGTTTTATCTGAAAGTATTTTTTTTAGTTTTTTTAGTGGTATTTTAATTGGCGTGTTTTCGTAATGCGTCTTCCCATCTCTGTAACCTGCGAAGCCACGTGCTTTGTAAAAAACACGACAAAAATTCATACAGTGCAAATATTATTTGGCTTAATACTTAACAGATTAGACGAGGACTTGCCGAGTTTATGAATGGTGGTGTTAATAATTGTAAATTGACAGATTTTGCGCATTCGCCTCAAAATGTTATACATGTATTTGCATAGCTGAGACTGAAAATGTTTTCGGTATAAATGATACAGAATGTCTTTAGCATCACCAACTAACGCTGGTTGACTGATTCCGCGACATTAATTTAATAGCATTCGCTATTATTCTACATAATACAGGGCTTTCAAATTTAGTTCGCAGCCTCTGCGTTGTAATAGGTAACGAAGCTACGCGCGTTGTATCGAAATATCAAGATTTTTATTTTTCGCAAAAGATATGACGAAAGTTGCATATTAGCTTTTCGATTTCATTATCGTTATTCACAATTTATCGGCCAGAACACCAGCCAAAAACGTGTAATTACATAGGTCGACCTGATCAAAGTGAAAATACAGGTGAATCTGTGTTGACTGCCAAATTTCTTTTGGGGTCTATTTTTCTATATTCCGTTTTTCAAACTTTTTCTTGCAACAGACGAAGCCGCACGTTAATAAAGTGGTCCGTAAGACAGATGTCAGTATCGGGAAATGCAATACAACAGTTAGTTAAACGTAAAAACAGTTTCTTACCTGCATTGACGAACTGTCATCCGCCATTTTTCATCGAAGCCCATATGTCCAAAATACGAAGCCTATGCGACCGCTACGCAGCCTGTGCGTATGTATTGACCAGTGTGGTGACTGCACTTTTAATTTTGGACTAGTCAGCGTTTTAGGTAAGTCGCTTTCAGTTGGGATTTTACATTGGGATATATAGTTTTACTGAGATTCGTGCTGCATCATACTCACCGCTTGTCCACGACTTCTACATAATGGCATTATCAAAAAAAAAACTTATCTATAATTTTAAAAATCCTGTGAAAAAATAAATCCGAAACCTGCTTCCCCTAAAACATGGAATAGTCTTGCCACGCTTGAACATTGAACTCTCAAAGGTCGTTGATAAACTATAGAAACCCATCATGTGCAAGTCGCTGATTATGCAATAGTAGTAACCTACGCTGAGGGGACTAGCAAAGTCTATGGACTGCCGGGTTGATATTGCCCAAACTGCAGTATTCATTTCATGTGCTTGTCAGTGTGATGCTACCCTAACTTAATGTATGCATTGGAAACTCAAATTTCCCTGATTTTCGTGTCAACCAGGGTTTATGACAATTGTGAAAATTATTGTAAAGCCCACCTATTACATGTCAAACTCAACCTGTATTGGTCAATGGAGAGCCATATAATTTTATAGAAATTTGATCATTAAATTTTATGAAATGTAAACAAAACATACAACTTTCGGCTTATCAGAGACCATAATTTCTGACTTATAACCTCACCTTTAAGCTCGCCTTACAAACGTAAGGGTGAACTATTGCAATACCCCCGGCGTCAGCGTCCGCATTAGGTTAAAGTTTACTTGCAAGCTCTTATTTTTAAAATTTACAATTTTATTTTCAAGTAAACTTTACAACAGTGCTTAAATTGGCAGTTTCATGTGTATTACCTCCCTTCTTCCTTTGTTAAATTTTACCTGAAAGTGAATAGAGTGTTCGACTCGGAACCCAAGGTCGTGAATTCAAAGGAGGATTTCTTTTCTTTCTTTCTTTCACTTTATGAAAACACCGTAAACAGTTATTGTAACTTGCAATCTTGTAAAAAGTTTGAATAACAGCACATGCATTATCTACGTAATGCATTACTGAAATGCCAATTCAAAATGTCAGTGGTTTTGAATAGGCTTTGTTTGATTTGATGTTTAACGTCTCCGTCAACACTGTATATATCATTTTTAAGGCGTTGCTTTCAATTTTGTGGGACTTTTACCCGACATTGAGATAAAATGACATCTCAAGTCGCCCAATGAAACCAATAGGGGTTATAGGCATGGACATTTCGACTCGCACCACTTTGCCTGGGCAAGTCGATTCAAAATGTCAATGGTTTTGAATAGGCTCCAATGTAAATATCTCTATGTATACTGCAGTTGTCAAGTGCACACTGCGATTTTGTAGACAATGGACTAAAATATGTGAAAGGTAAAAACGTTTCAATTTCTAACTGTAAAAGATTAAATGTTGCATAGCCCAATCGGCATGATACTAAAAACATTTATTGCCGTTCAACAGCGTATTGGTCATATGAAGTTCTTACTACTCATCAAGGTTGTTTCAACTATTCATGTAAAATGCATGCGTAATAAAAAGTGTAACTTTTTTACAATCCGTCAACACTATTTGGATCATTAAGATCACATGCCTTTGTAACTCGTACATTACACAAGTTGATGAGGGCAGGTTTTCAAAAATAAATTTCAATTATACAATGTCTGTTAAAATGATTTTTTCTTTTGTAAAAGAGCCCAACAGACTGCAACAATTAAAAGAGGACCAGCACCACCGAACAAGTAATCTCTGTTTTAGCCAGCGCACGACAAAACCAACAATAAGACATGTGCTCCCATCGAAGACTCAGATCAGCCTGCGCATCCATATAGTTTAACCAGAGATTTCTCTTGCTGTATGAAGGGGCATTGAGCTCTTAGCTATCCTTAGAGCGCACAACGAAGACTCTGGTCGCATAACTTGGTGGTATGAAAGCCATCAGGGTACAATGACGATTTACGTTACTCAGACATTGGCATGTTCGTATGAAATATTTTGCTGGCGTTTAACGACCTTATAATGACAGTTAAGAAAGTGCCAAAAATATCGTGATTACGAAAAATTTGCAATTTTTGCATTTTGCGCGTGCACATGCACATCATGAAAATCACGCAGTATTCGTGTGAAAACAAATTCATGCTTCGTTGACAACTTTACAATACCGTATTTATCAGATGAAAAAGTCAATCATTTTCACCGTAAACTAAACAAATCAAAACTAAAAGTGGTGCGTTTTAATTGAATCTGAGTATAACAATGATAATAATATTTTTGTTGTTTTTACGGCCTTTCAAGATTATTTCGATCGTTCTACTTATTCTGTGATCGGTCACATCTGACGATTACTCGTAGGTGTACATACATAAACACACCAGGTTTGCAAGATGAAAGACTACACAGTAATCATGTAATTCTGGCAGGGGTCTTTAACGGGCACAGGGCATGACTCTCCCTGCACAGGGGGGCTTCCAGTTAACGTCCTGATCCAAAGGACGGTGTACTTCATGACATTCATCCCTGTAATTGATGCCAATGGAGCATGTTCGCACACCGAAATTTTATTTCTAAATTTATACTTACATGAGTGTATATACGGTAGGATTGGTTCCCGGACCTGCTCGGATTAACCCGCATGAAAATAAAGCGTCTATCTTATCTCACGTGACATATCACTGCGACGCATATAACTCCCTCAGTTTTATTTCCGGCGACAAGGTGCTCGGATCGTTCTTCGTCGCAGTTACTATTGTCGGTATGAAGTTGTTTCTGTTTGGTTTGTTTTTTATTTGTTATGACTCAAGCCAGTATAGGCAAGACAGTTGAGTTTTCGGCCCTAAATGAGGCTGAGTCGGGAGAGGATGTCGACGAAATTTCGTCCGAAATTAGTATTTCGGTAAATGACTCAACCTCACGTGTCACTTCCGGTAAAAATGTGGCGACCAGAAGATCGGGGGAAAAGTCCACAAATTCTAAAGCTAAGGACAGTGCGTCCTCGTCTCGTAAGACGGCTAAAATGTCAGATTTGAAGGGTCTAGAATCTAAATTAGTTGGAGAAATTAATTCCAGGTTTGAATCCATGGATGGTAAGTTTGCAAGACTGTTTGAAGTTCTCGAGACTAGAAATATGGACTCTGTTCAGCGGAGGTCCGACACTCAAAGTATTATGGATAGCGGCACTTCGGGTGCGCGCAGACCACCAGCAGAAACACCCGCAAATCCCGATACGGCACGGGAAGAGATTGCGGTGTCAAATAATTGTATCAATCTGGATTTTGAGCAGGAAAGGCCTGAAATAGACTTGCTGGACAACCAGTCCGTTTTGTCCCTTCAACCTGGGCAGAAAGAGCGCCAGAATATTGGGCTGTTAGACTCTGAAGAGTCAGAGAGGAATTCTGTGGTGGCAGATTTGGAAAATGAGGACAACCATAGGTTTGAGAAGTACACTAGCTCAGACTCAGTCCCGAATGCATCTAATAATGATACATGCAATCAGCCTTTAACTCATGACATGTTAAAAGAAATGTTTGGTGAGGATGCACAGATTGACAATCAAAGCAGCAGAGGGCTGACATTAGACAAGACTCAAGTTGAAATTATAAACTCCTCTTGGAGGTGTCATGCTCCAGATAAATTGGCAGCTTTCAAGGACTCATACAGGCAGTCATTCCCTATTCACGAAAGTGCGGAAAAACTTCTTCAAGTTCCTAGTTTGGATGAGTTGACAGAGAGGCTGTTGATTAAAAAACATGGTCGTAGAGCAGCTTATGGAAGCTCTCAGAGTTTGTTCTCTCAACCATTCAAATCGATTGAGAAGATAGCATTTCAAGGTCAGGTAGCTTCACGAATGGGACTGATTTCAGTTTGCTATTCTCAACAAGCTTTAGGTTTGCTGCTAAAGAACTTGAAAAGTGAATCTCAAAATTTAGATCAGGCAGTACAAAACGTGAGGGATTTGTTTGCTATGTCCACAAAAACATTGGATCAGTTTGCTAGAGCTGGGGCATTCATGCACTTGGTGCGGAGGAAGGCAACAGTGGCAGATACTGGGTTATATGACTTTAAAGACCTTCAAAAAGCAGCCTTGACTTCTCCATTGTCTGGGGAAGGCATCTTTGGACCAGACTTCGAGAAAAGATTAAAGGATCGCCAAGAAAAAGACAAGCAGTTGTCAGAATTAATGCCTGAAATCAACAAGAAACCTTTCCTGAAAAGAAAATCCAATTTCCAGTCGGATTCGAATGGGAAGAAGGCTAGACACAATGAGGAGTCGTACAGGCCTTTCAGGGGCAATACCACTAATTCCCACTCATCTTACAGGAGGCCCTTTAAGAGCTCTCACTCATCTAATTTCAAGAACAGCGGTGGGAAATCGGTGGTGAGTTCTTTTCGTTCCCAAGGGAACAGATCAAATTGAGCATGACTCGATTCTTTGCCATTTTCCAGAGATACCTTTTGCAGGACGGTTAAGATTTTTTCTACCACAGTGGGAGAAAATTACAAACGATCAGTGGGTTCTTTCCATCATAAGAGAGGGTCTAAAACTAGAATTTATGGCAATTCCTCCTTTTGCAGGAATCAGAGAAACACATGTAGATGTTCAAAAATTACCTATTTTACTACAGGAGGTAGAAAAATTGTTAGAAAAAAATGCAATAGAACCTGTCCCTCTAAACGATATTCAGAGAGGTTTTTACTCAACATTTTTCCTAGTCCCCAAGAAGTCGGGAGATCTCAGACCAGTCATAAATCTTCGTCCTCTCAACAGGTATCTCAAGAAACAGCATTTCAAAATGGACTCGCTAAACAGTGTACTGAACCTAGTTCAGCAAGGAGATTGGGCCATATCCCTAGACTTAAAAGACGCGTACATGCATATTCCAATCCATCCAAGTCACAAACAGTTCCTGCGGTTCTGCATTCAAGGCAAGGCGTTCCAATTCACTTGTCTTTGTTTCGGACCTACAATGGCACCAAGGGTCTTTACGAAGGTGGTGGCCGTCGTAGCTGCACATTTGAGGATGCAGAACTTGCGCCTAGCGGTCTATTTAGACGATTGGTTTTTAGTAAATCTAATCAAGAAAATGTTGATTATGGACAAAAAGAAAGCACCCAATCTCCTCGTGGAACTAGGCTTCATGATAAATCTAGAGAAATCTGCTCTAGAACCAAGCCAGTCAGTAGTTTATATAGGGGCACATTTTTGGTTGGCAAAGGGCCTGGTTTGTCCAACCCTGGAAAGAATAGAAAAGATAAAGGAAGCATGCATGTTGCTGAGGGAAAGATCCACAGCTCAGAGTTACCTTCATTTGCTAGGACTGATGGCATCTTGCATAGAACTAGTTCCCAATGCAAGTTACATCTGTTACATTTTTGGAGACCGTCAACAATAGATCTGCAGACGGTAGTTCCATTCAACAAAAATGTGCAAGAACATCTCCAGTTTTGGCTAAACAAAGACAATCTGCTGAAAGGGAAAAGCTTTTGTGTTCAAAACTGCTCAAAGATAGTGACAACCGACGCATCCAAGTACGGGTACGGCGGTCATTTTCAGAATCTAATATGCCAGGGAACTTGGTCTATGCAAGAGGCGAAAAAGCACATCAACTGGTTAGAACTAAAGGCAGTGTATCTGGCAATCAGTCAATTTCTTCCGCATCTCAAAGGCCACACAGTGTTGATTCGCTCAGACAACACATCAGTGGTTCAGTATTTGAACAAGGAAGGGGGTACCCGGTCACCCCAGCTGTGCTATCTGACTTGGGGCATATGGCATCTAGCAAGGGCCAACAACATTGTTCTGAAATCAGCTCATTTGGCAGGAATTCGGAATGTTTTGGCCGACAGTTTGAGCAGGGTAAAAATCAGACCAACAGAGTGGTCTTTGAACAATGCTGTAGTCCACAAATTGTTTCAGATTTGGGGAACACCTCTAATAGATCTCTTTGCATCAGAAGCAAACAAGAAAACACCAGTGTTTTGCACATGGTTTCCCAGTCAACTGGCTCTAGCGACAGACGCATTGTCAATTGCATGGGAAAACATGGAAGCATACGCATTTCCCCCAATCTGTCTCATTCCGAAAGTGCTACAGCACATGAGGAAATATCATTGTCAGATCATACTCATAGCTCCACAGTGGCCAAGGAGACATTGGTACACCAACCTGCTTCAGATGTCGGTCGCCTGTCCAAGGAGATTACCTCTGAGACAGGATCTTTTGTTTCAACCAAAGACCAGAATTTTTCATCCGAATCCAGAGATACTCAATCTGACTGCATGGCTATTGTCAACCGATCGTTCCAAAATAAGGGATTTTCGGATGACACTAGAAACCTCATGGTTGCATCATGGAGATCTAGCACTAGGAAGGATTATTCTGTCAAATTCAAAAAGTTCAATAGCTGGTGTCTTGAACGGAAAATTGATCCCAATGATGCAACTTTGACAAACTGTGCAGACTTTTTGGCTGGTCTTTTTCAAGCAGGTTTGAAATATAGAACAATTTCAGGATATAGGTCCATGTTGTCAGTCATGCTGCCCCAGATAGATGGATATTCAGTGGGCCAACATCCAGATATTATAAGGTTACTGAAAGGGGTTTTTAACTCAAGACCACCTGTTAAACAGTTAGTACCAGAATGGAATTTAAAGAAAATCCTAGATCTTTTGTCAAATCCACCATTTGGACCCATGAATAAGATTTCATTGAAGTGCTTAACATGGAAAACAATTTTTCTTACAGAAATATCCACATTCAGGAGGTGCAGCGACCTTCAAGCGCTGAGATGGGATGTCAGTTTTATGAGCATTCTTCCCGAAGGGATTATTTTTATCAGAGAAGGATTATCTAAACAAGATAGACCTAGTCACAACTCTAAGAAAATTTTTGTTCCTTGTTTTAAGAAAAACAGGAAATTGGATCCAAAAAGAGCAGTTGAAATTTACGTTAACAGAACGTCAGAGTTTAGATCAAATTCAGAGAAAGAAACAATAAGGCAGCTGTTTTTAACCATTAATAAACCACATAAAGCAGCGTCAAGACAAACGATAGCCTCTTGGATTGTTAGTTTGATTAAGCTAGCCTACAGGGATTCAGAATCTGAGATTAATGTAAGGGCTCATTCAACTAGAGCAATTGGTACATCATGGGCTCTGTTTAGAGGAGCTTCACTTTCTGACATTCTTGATGCCGCAGACTGGAGTTCTGAGGAGACTTTTAAAAGATATTATTACAGAGAACTGGACGCCCAATGTTGGGAATTTTAATTGTGAGATATAATGTTTTATATCCGGCGGGTTGCCGAGGAGTATTTCAATAGTGTACAGTGATCATCATAAACATGATGATACCATATAGACATAATAGCCTGTAGAGGGTGCTATTTAAGGAAATAGAAAGTGGTGTTTATTCATAAATAGACAGAAGGAAGTTCTGTTCAATTTCTAAGAACAAAGAAGTTCAAATATTTATGTACAGTTATTGAGGGATGAATTGATGGTGTATATGTATTCTGAGTATCAGAGCAATAGTCACCAAAGACCCACCAGTCCAAGGAAGACTGCTTAGAAATCATCCTACCGTATATACACTTATGTAAGTATAAATTTAGAAATAAAATTATAAAATTTGTAATCAAGTTCAAATTTTATGAGAAATTTTTACTTACATGAGGGCTACCCACCCTCCTCCCCTCTATTTTTCTTTGGGGACAAGGGAGCACCTTGTCGCCATATAGAACTGAGGGAGTTATATGCGTCGCAGTGATATGTCACGTGAGATAAGATAGACGCTTTATTTTCATGCGGGTTAATCCGAGCAGGTCCGGGAACCAATCCTACCGTATATACACTCATGTAAGTATAAATTTCTCATAAAATTTGAACTTGATTACAAATTTTATAATTTTATCGCCGCTCCCGGGGATTGAACCCGAAACCTCTAGCATCAGAGGCAAGTGCACTAAACACAGAGCTACCACGCTTCACTGATCGTTAATCAGACGTGGGCGAAAACCGGAATACCCGGAGAAAAACCACAAGACCTTCGGTTGCAGAACTTGTCGTCAATAATAATGATAATAATAATAATAATAAACAAAGATGCACAGGCGGACTTATGGTATGTAATATATATTAAGACCAATGCGTAGGTAACTTTGTTAATGTTTGGCGACATTGTTTTAATGATTCACAGCTAAAAAAAAATACATGTATCTGTTTTTCAGGTGTAGATATCGTAGGAGAACAACATATATCAGCCGGTTTTATTAAAGGGAATGAGAACACCTGGCAGATTTTTCCTCCATTTTTCAAAGGGAGACAACTTTCGGAACTTCCTGTTTGCTTTTACATAAACCCTGTCCCACTGAAACAGCGGTTTCTTTCCTTTAAGAGTTGACTCCATTGACACGAGAGACATAAATAATTTTGCAGAAGTAACCTCCCCTGAAGAAGTATCTATTCACCTTAAATGCTGCTGAGCTCAATGGTATCAACTGCATGAATGTATTTTTTTTTTCATTCTATGTGTAGCATACTGCGAAACAAATTTGCAGTAAATCGAGTCACTGATATGACAGTTTGCTGTCCATCACGATAACAAATCCGTGAAATGAAAACCCCTCTAAACCCCACTTAGAGCAAAAAAAGGGGATTACTAGGCTATTTATTGTGGGTACTCGTTAGAACCGCCTCATTGAGGCGGTTCTAACGAGCACCAACAATCTATGTCTAAAACAAAAATAAAAAAGATATCATAATAAATATTTGTCATTCCTGACATCATATTCACATACAATATCTTTTATTGTTTCAGGGGTTTGTGAAAACTATCATCAGCATGGCGAGAGCTGTTACCCTCTAGAGACCTTCAACAACCATTGTGGGTGTAGCCCTGGCCTCTCTTGTCGGCATATGCCAACACCACACACAGTCCCCACAAAGATATTCGCGGTGTCGTCCAAGACCCGAAGGAAGATGCTACCCGGACCCTACCTTTGCATAAATCACTGAATCCATGCATATATCACTTTTTTTTACCTTTTTCATTTTTTATTTTTTGTTTTACAGCCCTTTCAAGACTATTTAACTTATGTCGATCCCAGCGATAACTGATCAGACAACGCATTTGCCCAGGCTAACCAGAGTCTTCGCGGTTCGCACGACTCTTCTGTAGCGCTATTCATAAAGTTACGAGCGAAGACTCTGTTCATACTGGCTAGAAGCATACGCAAGATTCTTCTGTGGTACCGGGGCTAAGCGAATATATCGGGGCTAAGCGAAGACTGTCAGGCTGACATGATTCTTTCCTGGTCGCACATATCTTATTTCGGCTTTCGTCGTCCATATAGCTCATTTGGTATTGTTTGCTGTTTGGGGTCAATTATTGGTCAATGGACCCACAGTTACTAAGCAGAGAAGCTCTTCAGTGCTAAAGTCCACATGACCATCACTGATTTGTAGGTAATCTAGGTAACGGTTATTTATAGAAAACAGTCGCCTATCGAATCTAGACTGGAATCATGAGTTGGGCTTGGCAAATAGTGTATACCCAGATCAGACGCCACAAAACGCTGCGCCTGGTCAAGGTTAACACTTTTTGCTTAAAACCGACATTTACTGGTTAAACGAAACAGTTTAACCCTTCTCTTGCTGTTCACGACAACCCCTATCTTTGCAAACAGTGTAGATCCAGATCAGATGGCTTCTGAAGAAGCCATCTGATCAGGATCTACACTGTTTGGCATTCAGTTTATGAATTTGAAGCAATCAATAACATCAAGTAATTTGATTGGTTGATAGACAGAAATGGGTGTGGCTTAAATGAATATTCAGCAAGATAAGGGTTAAGTGTGAGTCCTTGACTATTTTTCCAGCCTACACATCAGAAGAGACAATCGATACCAGTACTCTCCGTGCTTTGATTGCTATTGCTGCTGCTATTTTGATTGAGTACTCTCCGTGCTTTGATTGCTATTGCTGCTGCTGTTTTGATTGAGTACTCTCCGTGCTTTGATTGCTATTGCTGCTGCTGTTTTGATTGAGTACTCTCCGTGCTTTGATTGCTATTGCTGCTGCTGTTTTGATTGAGTACTCTCCGTGCTTTGATTGCTATTGCTGCTGCTGTTTTGATTGAGTACTCTCCGTGCTTTGATTGCTATTGCTGCTGCTGTTTTGATTGAGTACTCTCCGTGCTTTGATTGTTATTGCTGCTGCTATTTTGATTGAAAACTGTGTTTAGTTAACCCTTTTTGTACAAAATGGAATCTTTTTCCTTCTATATAGCAGGAGTCCATTTCAAAATTTAGGGGTGTCAGTTTGTGTTTTCATCAAAATTTATTTGGAAAATGACTGAACTTTTAGCAAACAGTGGAGACCCTGATCAGACGCCGCCTTCTGCGGCGTCTGATCTGGGCCTGCGCTGTTTGCCAGGGTACCCGTTTAGGGGTTTCCAGTCTGAAATGGGTTAAATAGTGTAAGAGTCCATTTCAGACATTCTGGGTTGATCGGTTATTCTTCTCATCACGTGAACAAGTCCGTGAAATGAACACCCCCTTAAATCCCACTTTATATAGAGAAAACTGGGGTTTGGGGGGTATACATTATTTTTCTTATGTATGCTCCAAGACATCGGTTGTGGGTACGCGTTAGAACCGCCTCATTGAGGCGGTTCTAACGAGCACACAAACCTATGTTTGCAGTATATATAAGAAAAATATCATCGGTTTTCATCAGAAAAGTAGCCATTTTTTACAGATCTGAAAAATGCACTGTGTCGCACGGGCGGGTTATGGTAATGTCTGTAACTGGTCCGACATCTCAGTCAAGGACCCTCATCATTATCCAGTTTACATTATTCAATTGCGTAGCCAACTTGCAGGGCTAACCGCGTGCTCGTTTGCATACGTTTGATTGTTTGACTTTGGGTTCAACGCCCCTTTCAACACTATTTCGGTCGTTTTTGAGATGTTGCTTCCAATTTTGTGGGTTTTTTACCCGACATTGAGCCATCTCAAGTCCTGTCGCCCAATGAAACTAATAGGACTGTGCGACTCGAACCACTTTGCCTGGGCAGGCTTAGACCCTTTAAGCGGTTTACCAGTACTCATGGGTGGTCGGTTTCAGCTCTGCGCGGACGCAACAAACAGCCCAATTTATTTCTCCAAGTCCCTGTGGGTGGGGGCCCTGATCGTTTGCATTATCATATTCCAAAGTCTCTTCCACGTGTCTGAGACGGCGAATAAGCTTAGATGTGCCCGAGTTTTTGCTGTTCGACTTTGAAAGATTGGACCCTTTTGTTATGAGCTGGTTCTACCCTTGAAGCATATCGACATGAGGTTCGATCCCAGTGGGTCAGTCGTTAACACATCTGTGTGGTAACAGGCGGTTGCGGCTTTGATCCTGTCGTATCTGGCAATATCGAAAAACAAAAGAGAAAAGTTCGGACACCTTAAAGACTTGCTGTATCCCAGTAAGCATTCTACATAAATCTACAGCGGACCGTTAGCGGCCCGTCAGGGTAGCTGACGGACCGTTAACGGCCCGCTGTAGATTTATGTAGAATGCTAGCAGGGTAGTTCTTCCAAATTTTTGACGAGTTTATTTCACGACCCAGCAAGGAGTCCAAAAGGTACAGACGGAATAGCAAACAGTGCTGACCCATTCAGACAGCTCCTTTAGCAGTCTGATCTGGGTATGCACTGTTTGCTTAGGCATATCAGTCCCAGCACTCAGGTTCCTGCAGCGGATTTTGAGAGTTTCCGATAAAACCAATGTCCTCTGTACTGGTAAACGATATATCCACTTTTGAAAACAGTATATATCCAAACCAGCGTCTCGCAAACCAGCTGATCAGGATCATTTTGCTTCAGAATCCAGGTTTAATCATTGGAATCATGCGAAATAAATGTCTGAAAATCGGGGAGGCGTGTAGCTTATTGAACATATTCAGCATGTTGAGAATCAAGCAGCTAAGGAAAGTTGTGGTTTCTTAACCTGAGAAGTATATGATCCTAACAGTGTAGGTCCAAACGCATCAGCAGCATTCGTTTTCGGAGACTGATCATGGGATGTTTTCGACGCTGATTCAGTCAATTTCTGGCGTACTGCTCAGTTTCGTAATACGGAATCCTGGAAGGGACATGTGATTTGTTTTAATAAGGTGTGCAAACTAAAACATATATCTTGTGCGAACACCATAGTATCTTGTGCGCACAAGTTGTTATCTTGTTCGCACAACATATTATCTTGTTTCTACAACATTGATCTTGTGCAGACAACATAATATCTTGTGTGCTCAAGATATTATCTTGTTCGCACAACTTCATATTCTGTGCGGACAACATAATATCTTGTGCACACACGATATTATCTTGTGCACACAAGATAATACCTTGTTCGCACAACTTAATATCTTGTTCGCACAACATTTTATCTTGTCAGCCCAATTTAATCAGACCCATAAGATATTACGTTGTCCGCTCAAGATCTCTGTTGTGCAGACAAGATAATATGCTGTTCGAACAAGATAATGTCTTGTGCGCACAATATATTAAGTTGTGCGAACAAGATATTTGTCCGCACAAGATATATTATGTTGCCGCACAATATAATACGAGTCCACCCCCTAATTATAAACCTTAGCGGTTTCATTGGGCGGCAGGGCTTCAGATGTCATCTCATCTCAACGTCGGGTAAAGGAACACAAAATCGGAAGCAACGTCTCCAAAATGACCAAATTTGTGTTGACTTGGACGTGAAGCTCAACACAAACAAACAATTTGTTGGGCTGTATCCATTCATTCATCCAATTGATTTATTTCCACGAGGCCCTTTGTGGCCTGACGGTAAGAGCGTTGCCTCTTAATCATTAGGTTTCTCACCGCTGTGTGTTCGAGCCTCGCTTGGGTCACATGTGAGATGCCAATTTCTCCGAAGGAAGGGTGTAGTTTTTATACGGGTATTCCGTTTAATTAACTCTCAGCTCGAAATAGGTAGCCTAATAATAATAGGACAGTAAAACTATTGTGATACAGGTGGCAGAAAAGAACAATGGTCGATGCAGAGCGTGGCTTATTCACAATGGAAGTTGTTAATTCAGGACAACCTGAAACATAGCAGAGCTGTTGTAACCAGCCAATTCAAGTGTTGACAAGCTGGTATACAGAGAAGATGAAACAGAAAAAATAACCCCCGAAATCTTGATCTGTGATTTGTATCGAACTGTTTGAAGCCTTATTAACCTTTAGCAGTCTCTAGACTAATTCAGCAGACGACAAATTGTTGTTTTTTATTTATTTTCCCGGAAAACAGGAGCAAATTGTCTCCATAGAAGATGTCAAATCCTGTTTTCTAGGAAAATTAAGAACGTCTGCTGCAAAAAAAAAAAACCAAGCATGTAGAGAGTCAATTGATGACAATTATTTCAGTCTCACAAGCCGACTCATATACAACATAGGGAAGCCTTCGTGGTGCAGTGGTTACGCTACTCGCCTTGTAAACCAGGGATCGCAGGATCGATCCCGGGCATCTCCAGACTTTCGGATGAGTCTTTAAACCGAGGTCCCGTCTCCGTATGAACTTAGTTGTTGGTGGGACGTAAAACTCAAACGCTCACTCAGTCAACATAGGGAACAAGAGCTGTCGCATGACAGCATAGCTCGCCTGTTTTGCGCCTTCAATATATAAAGTAAAACTATTGAACCATGCAATATAGATCACACTCTCCTACATATATTTTGAGGTCAATCATCAGGAACATATATTCCGGATATTACATTTCAGAATCAAACTGTGTCAGAATTATAAGGCTAATCATTGAACCATGAAAATAGGTCACACTGACCTAGATATATTTTGAGGTCAATCAGCAGGTCACATGGAACTAATATTCAAGGTATGACATTTCTTTATCGAATAGTAGGCAAGATAATAGGCAAAATCAGTGAACCATGAAATATAGGTCACACTGACCTATCTATATTTTAAGGTCAATCATGGGGTCACATGGAGCTAATAATCCAGGTATGACATTTCTCCATCAAATAGTATTAAAGATAATAGGCAAAATCACTGAACCATGAAATATAGGTCACAGTGACTTAGATATATTTGGTGGTCATTTAGCGGGTCACACAGAACTAATAATTCAGGTATGACATTTCTGCTTCGAATAGTATTCAAGATAATAGGCTAAGTCACTGAACCATGAAATATAGGTCACAGTGACCTAGATATATTTTGAGGTCAATCATGGGGTCACATGGCACTAATATCCAAGGTATGACATATCTCCAACAAATAGTCTTCAAGATATAAGGCAAAATCACTGGACCATGAAATATAGGTCAGTGACCTAGATATATTTAGAGGTCAATCATGGGGTCACATGGTACTAATATCCCAGGTATGACATTTCTCCAACAAATAGTATTCAAGATATAAGGCAAAATCACTGGACCATGAAATATAGGTCACAGTGACCTAGATATGTTTTGAGGTCAATCATGGGGTCACATGGTACTAATATCCCAGATTTGACATTTCTCCAACAAATAGTCTATAAGACATAAGGCAAAATCACTGGACCGTGAAATGTAGGTCACCATGACCTTCACCCTTTTAGACTTGAACCAATGTCACATGGTTGGCGGATATATAACCAATTGTGTTTACAACTTGTTAGCATAATGGAAACGTATATAACAAATTACAAAGGTGTCCTAGATTTTGACCCCTAGCCACACCCCGTCTGTCTTCGCAGGCATGAACCAAGGGGTGTGTTGTCTTGGAATCTCAGAAGACACGTTTGACCCCTAGCCCCACCCCGGGGCATGAACCCAGGGGTCTGTTGTCTTTGAACATCAGAAGACCCTCCCAGGTACTTAAGTTCCAAATATGAGTGCTCTGTGATGAGTGACTGCTGAGATATAAGCATTTGAAAAACTTTAACGCAGTTTGACGGGAACGCAAACGCAAACGTGCACAAATGAGGTGACAACAATAGCTCTCCATGTACTTCGTACAGGCGAGCTAAAAACGAGTTTTGAAACTGACAGTTGTGACGTCATAGCCTGAACAAAATTGTGACGTACGATTGATTATAAAATAAAATTTCCTTTTTTCGGCTGACACCAATAGTACACCTGTGGACACAAAAGCGTTCTAACTTCGATGAAGTACCTTTCAATGAATCTCTTTGCATCGAGTTAGTTTGTCAAGCAAATGTCATCCACCAAAGTAGTCTAAAACTGGACCAAGAAATATACATTGATTGGTCTTATTATGACAAGTACCTTTTTTTCATTTTTAGATCTGAATGACATTCCAGATGTATACTGATTGGACAGTACATTGTCTCAAATGAAATGTACAACACTTTGTGTTTTGAATTTATTTCTGTCTTGCAGCTGACTGATAGGATGTAAGGAAATATTGAATGAAACATTAGATCAAAATGAAATGAAGCTCATCAAAGTTTGAACGGATTTGTGTCCACAGGTGTATTTCATCTCGTGTGTTAAAAACATCCGAATTTTCACTCGTGCTTCGCACCCGTGAAAATTCGGCTGTTTTCAACACACTCGATGAAATATTTTTGGTATCGTCCTCCATGCTCCTAATCCACGTTATAAAAACAACAACGACAAAAAAAAAAAAAAAAAAAAAAGATTTATCACAACATGTGTGCAGTCTGATCAATACGCTTGCATGTATGATACTTATTCTCTCTATTCGTAAACACAGTAGGCAGGTTTGTGTCTTACCCGGGGCGTAAACCCCGAAAACAGGTTTTCTCCAGGTGGGACCCAAATTAACTAAAGGGGAGGCTATATCAGGACACATTTATAGCTCCCCATGAAGTTGTACAGTGATATTCCGCGGTTAAGACCAGCTTAAATGAAAACTTATTTTGCATTTTAAAAAAAAAGCCCATTTAAAATGTTGCAGCCGTTCTTTCTAAAGATTTTCTAAACTCTGTGTTCTCTAGTAAGAGACCACCTTTAGGACTGTTCAAAAGTGGTCTTAAAGACCACTTTTGAACAGTCCCAAATGTGGTCACTTTTCAGGAAACACTGGGTGAAGAAAACACAAAGAAAGAATAATTGAAACCTCCTCAAAAACTTTTAAAAGCAGATTTAGTTTCAAGTTTAGGTGGTCTTAATAGTGGAATTTTCCTGCACCTTGCATACCCCACTTTCCATGTAGATACGAGGACTGTTCAAATATGAATGCAAGTAGAGCGTTTTCTCATGCACTAATGCGAAAATCACCTGGAAATAAATATCACAGCGTAGAAAAACATTTTACCTATACATTGATACCAAACCTGTTAAAATCCGTCCACTTTAGCCATGTATATCGTTCGATAAACACTGTCTACTCTTGTATACTAATACAAAACATGGTTGGAAGAAGGTCAGAGTACGCCGTTGAAATACGGTCCTATATTAAGAATCGTTGTACTCTTGGTATACGGTGCAAAGACATTTTTGATGAAATTTGTTCGGTTTATGGTTTATGGGCATAATGAAATGTCTTTTCCGACAGTTTTTCGTTGCTGTAAGAAATTCAGCTGTGAACTAGGCTCAACAGAAGATGCACCACATGATCGTCGGCCGAAAAGAGCAACATCTGCTAAGATGGTTGCTAGAGTGAAAGAAATAATTGCTACCGATGCACGATACACCACTAGGCAAATAGCTAGTATGGCTGGCATCTCAATAGGAGCAGCTCATACAATTCTGAAACGGGATTTGAAAATGAGAAAGATCTGTGCAAGATGGATTCCCCATCTGTTGACAGATGAGCAGAAAAAGACACGCGTTCAGTGCGCCAAGAAGTTGCTTAAAAAGTTTCCAAATTACAATGCACGGTCTTTCGCTAATGTCGTCACAGGTGACGAGACATGGGTTCACTTTTTTGAGCCAAAACGAAAGATTCAGAACAAAATATGGGCAACAAAGTATTGCAAAAGACCATGCATTGCAAAGCGGACCATGAGCGTCAAGAAGGTAATGTATGCCATATTCTTTTCAAATCAGGGCCATGCTATTCAGATTGCTGTGCCTAAAGGCAAATCTGAAAATGCGAAGTTTTACAAGAATAAAGTTCTTCGAAAATTGAAGAAATATTTCAAAGAACGAAGACCCGCAACTGGTTCGGCCAATGTCAGATTGCTACATGACAATGCGTCATCGCACAAGGCGTTCATTGTGCAAGACTATCTGAAGCAGGAAAAGGTTGTTGAACTCCCCTGACCTTGCCCCGTATGCCTTTTTTTTGTTCCCGCGGCTGAAAAAATACCTTTCTGGTCGAAAATTTATACAGCGCTAACACCTCGGTTCTGCAATATTCCAACCGGCCCCGATAGCTCAGTTGGTAGAGTGTCCGCTCCGGGGAACGGGAGGTCACGGGTTCGATCCCTGGCCGCGACATACCAAAGTCGTTAACAATGGTACTAGCTGCTCCTCGCTTGGCACTCAGATTTACGCGGTAGAGCTAGGACTGGTCGACCCAGTGTCAGGATAATGTGACTGGGTGTGGTATCATGTAATGTGTCTGGGACATGATACTTCAGTGAGGCAGCACTATAAAAGTGGGCATTGAGCTCCCTGCCGCAACCAGACACCGTCGTGATATGACTGAAAAATTGTTGAAAGCGACGTTAAACCCGAATTCACACACACACACTCTGCAATATTCCAGTGCCTACTGCCTTCATAGTATACCTCGAAAAGACTACCAAAATGTATTCAATGATTGGATCAGAAGACTGAAAGTTTGTACATCTGTTAAAGGGGAATACTTTGAGGGGACAAAATAAATTTTTCATCGAAATCTATCACGGAATCATTTTTATGTGCTTAGTTGCATTCATATTTGAACAGTCATCGTATATAGTGGGTCATGACACGGACTTATTCACGTGTGATACATACAGATGTAAGTGTAAGACAGATGTTCATGTATGAAAGAAGAAAACAAATACAGCAAATCAAACTGGAATAATTCCCTTTATTAAATTATTTATTCATATCGGTATCAGTCTCTTAGCGTCTGAACACACAACATCACTTCTTCGGTGCTTGGTACCTCTCGTTGTTCGGGTTAAGCTGGTTCCCATGGTTATCTAGGTCAGCTTTGGTCCCCGTTCCAGAGTATCCCGGTGTATGTCCCTCGTACCGTGGGTTGTTCGGATTACATTGGCTGGACTTATTGTCCAGACTGGACTGAGTTTGACCGGACTGGCCACTACCACAGCAACCCTGTGAGCTGGACATCTGAAATGATACATCATCTCACATAAGTCCGTGAAATGAACACTCTTGTAAACCCAACTTTATAGGGGTTTCAGGGTATATCTGCACTTAAAAACGTAGATTATGGGTACTCGTTAGAAGCGCTATTTTAGACAAACGCAAAGATGTCAAAAACCACCACGAAAGCACACCTATATAATTTTGCCCTCTTCAACCCACCTTCATGTAGTAACGTTTGTTAGAGTTGAGATTTAACGTCCCCGTCAACACTGTAAAGGTCATTTTGGAGACGCTGCTTCAATTTTGTGGGACTTTTACCCGACGTTGAGATGAAATGACATCTCAAGCCCTGTCGCCCAATGCAACCAATAGGGTTTATAAGCATGGACGGTCCAACTTGCACCGCTTTGCCTGAGCAGGCTTAGATCCTCTAAGCGTTTTACCAGTACTCGTGTGTGGGTCGGATTTAGCTCTGCGTGGAAGCATCGTGCGGCCCATATATTTCTTCAAGCCCCGATGGGCGGGGGCCGATTTCTTGTAGTAAAACTGGGGTTACAGAGGTATACATCATCTTTATTAGTTCTGTTTTAAAGTATAGATTGTGGGTACTCGTTAGAACCGCTTCGATGTCGTCGATGAGGCGGTTCTAACGTGTACCCACAATCTATTTGAGCAGAAATTGGAAAAATATTAAACAATTTTATCAGAAAACTTTAACTTTTTTTTGGGGGGGGGGGGGGGGGGGAGGTTTCTTGAATAGTTGTTTTTTTTTTGTACTGAAGTGTCACCTGTTAATTGCATGTTCTATAAAACACAAGGGTGTGTTATCCAGTGCAGACCGATATAAAAACAAAGCACTGGTGGGTCGATGGAACCGGGAACTAGACTCTTTCGTTAAGCCCATAAATTCACGTACTTTAAGCAAACAGTATAGGCCTTGAACTCGAGCTCGAGACCTTTATCTGATCGCTTTTAAGGCTTCGCCGCATTAGCATTAAGACAACCCGCACCCGCATTAAGGATTTTTGAAGGGGTGATGTGGCAATAAAAGACCCTCATATTACTCGCTGGATTACATGCCTTGCGCAGTATTGTAACATCAAACTCTGTTCATAAATTCAATACCAACAGGTACCTAATGATGTAGTTTTTGTGTGGCATAAGTAAATTCTTTATTTACAAGGGTAACCCAAATGGTTTATCCAATCTTCCTTGGGGCCCTCAACAACATCACATAAGAGATGATGAGTTAACAATGAACTCCAAACTGGCAGAAATTTCTCACGTCAAACATCGTCGTAGTATAAGAGAGAGAGAGAGAGAGAGAGAGAGAGAGAGAGAGAGAGAGATAGAGAGGTACTAATTTGTACACGAGTTCATCATAAGAGAAGCGTACGAGAAAAGCATAAGATCGATTCAGCTTCAAGCATATGCACGGCCGTGTAAATAAATAAATAAATCATCACAAAATCACACCTATAATTTTGAACACCTTTAACCCCACTGTGGTTTACAGGGGTAAACATTTTTTTTTCTTTTTTCCGCTCTAAAATATAGTTTGTGGCAGCCTCAATGAGGCGGTTCTAACGTGTACCAACAATCTACATTCTGAACGGAAATAAGAAAAATAACACAAATTTTCGTCTTAAAATTTGCACTTTTTGTTTGTTTGTTTTTTCGGTAAATTTTACAATGTATTTGTATAGTCGTGTTTCCGTAATGTAAATAAATAAATACAAGTAAACAAATCCATATAGTGAACACCTCACAAACCCCACTGTATACAGAGGAAACTGGACGTAAAGGTGTATACAATAATTTTCTTTTTCTGTTCCTAGACAGATTGTGGGTACTCGTTAGAACCACATCAATTAGGTGGTTCTAACGATCACGAACAATCTATATTTGGAGAAGAAATTGAAAATAAATAATAATAATAATAAAATAAACATCATAAGAATATAAATGTTGGGAGTTATGAAAAATGCTCAAAATATCACACATCTGTGGTAGATTGCATTCTTTCATATCTATAAAAGTAACATTTTTTCTGATGAAAATTTATGATATATTTTGTTCTTAATTTCTACTGCAAACCAAAATTTTGTGCACTAAGAAATAGCCACTATGACAATAGCAAGAATGACGAAAATCATGAACGCCCGTGTAAACCTCACTTTTCTCTGTATACATCAAGTTAAAAAGTCCGTGAAATGAAGATCCCCACTTTTATATTGTAAAACTGAGGTTTACAGGGGTATACATTTTTCTTATTATTTCTGCTCAAACACATAAATTGTGGGTACTCGTTAGAACCGCCTCGCGGCGGCGTTTCTAACCAGTTCCCACAATCTATGTTTAGGGCAGAAATCTGAAAAAAATATCAGAACTTTTTATCTGAAAATATATTTTTTTTTTTGGTGGTAAGTTTTTCAATATACTTGATTAGCCAACATGATTTCTAAGTACACGAGTATTTATAATACGGATCCGCTAGCATGATAAATAAATAAATAACAAAATGTACCTTGCTTGGCGCCCCTTGCTTTATATTAGCCAAATATGTTTTCGAAAGAGTTGCCGATTTTTTGCAAGCAAACGTAGTTGTGAGCTGCGCACCCAGGTAGGTCGCCTTTTATAGTAGGCTACCAACGCTCTTGACATTTTTCCAGCAATTCCGCGGAAAAAGAAACTAAAACTTGGGATTTTCCGTTTCGTCATTAAGCCCAAGGTTAAGTCAAAAGAAAAAAAAAACAAAGTTTAAGTTTATTGCGCAAATGAAACGTGACACGCCGAATACTATTGATTTTGTTGGCTTGTGATTGTGCGTTTGTTTGTTTGGTTTGATTATAGGTTTAACGTCCCCATCAACACTGCTGTATAGGTCGCTTCCAGTTTTGTGGGACTTTTATCCGGCATTGAGATAAAATGACATCTCAAGCACTGCGGCACGATGGAACTAATAGGGTTTATATGCATGGATAGTCCGACACGCACCACCTTTCCTGGGCAGGCTTGGGACCTTTAAGCGGTTTACCAGTACTCGTGTGTGGTCAGTTTCAGCTCTGTTTGGACGCATCATGCAACCCATCTATTTCTTCAAGCCCCGATGGGCGGGGTGGGGGGCATTTATTTTGTAAAGATTATTTCACTTATATCGAGCCAATCGTGGATCAGAAGTGCGCGAAAACCTGAGGATTCAGGGGAAAACCATCTGACCTCCCGTTATAATCTTGACCTCTCACGTGATATGAGCTAGGCGTGAGAGTGTTTGATTTTTACGTCTCACCAACATCTAAGGTCATACGGAGACGGGACCCTCGGTTTAAAGACTCATCCGAAAGTCTGGAGAAGCCCGGAATCGATCCTGCGACCCCTGGTGTACAAGGCGAGTAGTACTACCACTGCACCAAGGAGTCTTCTAACTAGGCGTGAGAGACCTTACGATTAACAAGTCAGCGCTATTACCCACTAGAACTCGGGGAAGAAATAGATGGGTTGCACGATGCTTCCATGCAGAGCTGTAACCGACCCGCATACGAGTACTGGCAAACCGCTTAAAGGATCTAAGCCTGCCCAGGCAAAGCGGTGCGAGTCGGACCGTCCATGCTTATAAACCCTATTGGTTTCATTGGGTGCCATGGATTGAGATGTCATTTCATCTCAATGTCGGGTAAAAGTCCCACAAAATCGGAGGCAACGTCTCCAAAATGACCGTAACGGTGTTGACGGGGACGTTAAACTTCAAAATCAAACAAACAAACAAATCAAGGATTATAAGTGTGTATTTTTAATTTATGCTCAAAATAGACATTTGAATAATCCAGCCATGTGACATAGTAATTTTTTGATGCCTCTAAAATGACTGATTCCTGATAAACATTTGTTATATTCACATCAACAAAGAGTGTTGGTTCTCGTTCTGATTGAGGCGGTTCTAAAGAGTACCCAGTCTACACTGTCGGTTATAAAATCGAACAAAAGTTACTAAGCGTAGAAAATTCCACGTGACTGTCGGTGCATTACGCAAACACGCCTATACAAATACATTGCCACCTTTATCGCCAAAAAAATGAAAATTTTATGATGAAAAATTGTGATATTTTTCTTATTTCTGCTCCAAATATAGATTGTGGGCACTTGTTAGAACCGCCTCGATGAGGCGGTTCTAACGAGTACCCACAATCTATATTTTAGAGCAGAAATAAGAAAAATATGGTATACCAACGGAAACCCAAGTTTTACTATATAAAGTGGGGTTCAAGGGGGTGAAAATTATATAGGCGTGTTTTCGTGATGGATTTGCATGAAATCCATGTAAATTATCGCAGTGAGGCCAGCGTGTTGCGTAATAGGGTTACAAGTATCTATAGAACCTGGGCTGGAATCATGGGGTGGGCTTGGCAAAAGTGGAGATGCAGATCAGACGCCACAGAACGCGGCGTCTGACCAGGGTCTTAACTGTTTGCTTGCAGTACAGTAATTTGAATTTCAGACGCCGCAAAACGCAGTGTCTGATCAGTGTCTATACCCTTTTCCTTAAAACTGGAATTTTAAGGTTAAACGGAACTATTTTCCCAGCCTACAGATTGAGACAATCGACCACCAATACTCTCAGTGCTTTGATTCTTTATACAAAAAAAGGTTTTCAAGGGACTTGGTATCGAATTTCAAACCTTTTTCAAAGCTTTTTTTTTTTTTTAAGAAATATCAGTTTCAATATTTGCAGCACAATTGTTGTGCTTGCCGTTCCGATTCAGCATATACGTGTCTGTTGTTGACATCTTCAGACATGCTCTCTCTTTGTCGGGTGCCTAGCCACAGTTATTTGCTGATTTGGAACGATGAATATGCACAGAAATCCTCAGTGAGAGAGATCGACTGTCAGAGGGCAAACACTTGTCTTATTACTCAATCCAAATCGAAATTTCGAATAGTTTATTTTAGCTAGCCATGTCTGTTAAAATCAATATACAGTGCAATAACATAGGAATAAGTGCAATCAATGTTCAACTGTGATGAGGTTTTAAATAGTTCTCAAGCAAGACATATTAAGATTACATTTTATTTATCAATTATAACACGTAGCTATTATCATTTTTAAGAAAACAAATATTTCTCATAACGTTTTTACAGCTTTTAGCCAAAATAATATCAAATGTTCATTCTTTTATCTGAATACTTTTACAATGTTTTTAAATACCGCTGAATAGTATTTATTTCGTTTAAAACACATTGTTATTACCGTAAATGTATAGTCGTTCAAAACGTAGTGAGACGTGACTGCACTTTTAATTTTGGTCTCGTCCATATTTTAGGTAAATCGCCTTTAATTGGTATTTTTACACTTGGCGATAGCTACCGCCTTATTATTAATCTTATGTAACATAGAAGTATAGTCGAGAGTGTCTAATAACGCGTCCGCCAACATGGAGGACCAGGGTTCAAGTCTTGGGGGAGGTTTTTATTTATGTATTATTACTTTTTTTTACTTTTCCTAGACATTTTTCGTAAATGTGATCACGCGTTTACCGCGTAAATCATAAAAGTGGGTCACACAAGATATTGGTTTGTTTGTTTGATTGGCGGTTTATCGTCTCCGTCCATTTTGGAGACGTTTCTACCAATTCTGTAGGGTTCTACCCGACATTGAGATGACATCACAAAAACACGCCTTTATAATTATGACATCACCAAACCCGACTTTCATATGGTAAAACTTGGGTTTATAGGGGTAAACAATATTTTCTTTATACCTGCACTAAAAAATAGATTGTGGATACTCGTTAGAACTGCTTCGTCGAGGCGGTTCTAATGAGTGCCCACAATCTATGTTTGGAACCAAAATAAGAAATAAATATTGTAAATTTTCATCAAAATTTTCGTTCTTCTGGTAGTAAATATTTCTAATATTTTTGTATAGGCATGCTTTTGTAAAGAAATGACATCTCAAACCCTGCCCTCCAAATGAAACCAAAAGGGGTTATATGAATGAACGGGCCAACTCATAACACCTCGCCTGCCGGGCAGCATTAGATTTACTAAGCGATTTACTATTATTCATGTGCGATCAATTTCTGCTCTGTTAAAAAGCATCGTACAGCCCGATCTGTTTCTCAAAACCCCGATGGACGTGCCACGGCCATCATCCTAGATGTATATATTCATCTTATTGGAAAATGAAACGAGCGCAAGGGAATCGTTGTGGCTCGGATTCTAGTAAAATTATCAAAAATGTTAGTAAGATGGATGCCATTATGATATACTGTCAGTGAAGGCGAAGCTTCATGTTTGAATGCTTTGTTGAAATGTATCTGAACATTATAAAATGAAATAAAATATAATTGTTTAAAATAAAAAGGGAACCAAAAGATAAAATATGAAAAATACAAATAAAGAAACTAACTGTAAACATTAAAGATGAAAATTAAATAAAACATAATATAAAAAATATGTATGCCACTGGGACTCGAACCCTACTCGGTTGAAAGGTTCTAGTTTGACTCGCAGTGCTGAGCATTACACGAAACCACTAAGCCAAGACATTTACATGATGGCAATGTCAAAACATTAGCCTATCTATTTAAAAGCAAGTGTAAATGTTGTCCGAAACCTGCTTCCCCTAAAAAATGGAATAGTCTTGTCACGCTTAATCTTTGAACTCTCAAAGGTCGTTGATGAACTATACCGAGACCTCCTAGATGTTTTAAATGTAGTCTTGCCAAGTTGTATAAATATGTATATATTGTACAGTCACATTGTTCATAAATTGCATTTGCTTGTTTTAGATATAGAGGACCATATGTTAGATAAGTAATTGCATTGCTTAATATGTCATCCTCTTTAAATAAAGACGTTATTATTATTATTATCATTATAACGTGATGATTAAAAAAGAAACAAGTTGGCTGCTTTCAAAAAGCATCCAATAGGTTTGGTCTTGTCAGTCTACATTCTGATTTGAGCCAGCTGATATCATTATCCCACTTAATGCATTTTTTTAATAAAAATAATAAACTTTAAACGTTCCAAGGCGGTTCTTCTGTCGCGGTATATTTTTGTTATGGTTTGTCTGAAGTTTGGAGGCCTTCATACGGACTGAGCAAATTATTTGTCTAAATCGCGACGGAAGTAAGAGGGACAGGATTGTGGCCACGTAAAATCGTTTTAAGCTCCCAAGTGGAATTCGTTTCCGCTGACCGTTCCAAGGCGGTTCTTCTGTCGCGGTTTGTTTTGTTATGGCTGGTCTTTGGATGTTTGTGTCGCTTATGTAATTTTATTTTGGATAGCCTATTGGCCATTTTATGGGAAAGTAACTGTCCTTTTGGCTTTCCGCTGTTGGTGTTTCCATTAGGGTCTGTTGTTTCATGTTTTTGTGTCTTTCCCTTTGGTGTCTCTGATGGGAGCTGTGGGTTGATTGTAACGATTCCTGATCATTGCCTCCACTTCTATGTTTTAATACAAAACGTGTATATAAAATTTCGAAGTCTGTGACCTTGGTATCAGGAGGGGTAGGTAGTGATGAGTATTCTGTGGTAAATTGTTTAACGCCATGGCAAGTATAAACTAAATGTATCTTACATATGGTTTACACGTGTATAGCACAAAACTTAACCAAACGAAAATGTAAACCGAATTTTTCATAGGTCATAACTCTGTTAATATTTGGTGGACAGTAATTCTCGAAACTTAAGGCACATCTTCACATCTTAGCCTTACTACATACACATTTTAGACTTGATCGGATGAAAACTTTACAGTAGGAGTTATACGGAAACGAAAAAAAGTTTACGAACGGACGGACAGACACCGGCCCCATAACTTAATTCGACCTTTTTTTTGTTGTTGTTGTTTTTCAAACGGGTATATAAAAAGATTTTTCCTAAGTCATCAGGCCTTCTATTAGGGCCTTTGTTATCTATTTCATTTGTTGTTAACGTCCCTGTTAACGCTGTACGAGTCTTTTTTGAGACGTTGCCAATCTGTCGTCCAATGAAACTAAATGGTTGAAATGCATAAATGGTCCGACTCGAGCCACTTTTACTGGGCAGGCTTAGAACTTCTAGGCGATTTAACACTGCTCATTTGCGGCCGGTATCAGCTCTGCGTGGAAGCATCATGCAACCCAATCTATTTCTTCAATCTCCGATGGACGGGGGCCGATCAGACCTTGGGGCAATATATTGGACTGCATGAGCTGAAACCGACCGAACTTTGAAGTATTGCTGAACCGCCTAGGAAGATCTAAGCCTGCCCAGAAAAAAAAAGTGCTGCGAATCAGACTGTATCTTAAACCTCGGCAGTTTCTTTGAGCGGTACCTCCGCAAAAACCTGAAATTTGCAATCCTATTGTATATCTTTCTGGATCCCAATATAATTGTAAAAGAAACTGATTAGTAAAACGTCAAGTATTGAGTGGAAATAAAGAACACCACTCTCGGCTTATCAGATACAATAGCTCCCATCGAATGCGCCAAAAAATCTTTTAACAACTTAGTCTGTAACTGGTGGCAGGTCACTTTGTAGTCATGGAGTTTTTGAACAGAAACTATTGCTATCTGTGCTGGGCTCAAGAACAATAAACAACGACCTATCAACGTTTTGACTTTGTTTCGCTCCCTAAATATTTTATATATTTGGAAGAGTTGGAAGGTTCGACCTTGGCACTGACGTTAATTCTATTAGCAACGACATGAAAATGATTTTACACACCCAGCGATCTTTTTTATGTTTGGTTTTACGATCCTTTCAAGACTATTTCACTCACATCAAGCCAATCGTTAATCAGAGGTGAGAGAAAACTGGAATACTCGATGAAAAACCTCCTGACCTTCCGTTGTAGAACTTCTCATTATGTGACCTGAGCCATGCTCAAACCTACAGCGTTGAGAGACCTAATGATTAAGAGTCAGCACTCTCATCCACTAGGCCACGGAGGCCCGTTACACCCAGCAATCTTTATAAATAAAGAAAATAACGTTCTCTGTCTTTCCAACATTTACATATACGTACTATTAGAGCTATCAGTGTACCGAAAGCTGTTCAGAATATATAAATCTGTTCCTACCTGTGTGAAGTAAACTTTGCAAGTTTTGTTTAATTGTATTTAACGGCCCAGTCAACACTGATTTAGGTCATGTTTGGGCCTGTCAGTGTACCTACCCACGCTTTTCCTGAGCAGGCTTATCCGTAAGCGGTTTACCAGTTCAGTGCACATTCTATCGCCCAAAACTGACCCCTGCCCTTCCTGAATCAGCGGAAGGGAGAGAATGACCATAGAAAAGATTTCATAATCTCCACGAAAGAATGTTGCCGGCCCCGGTAGGTATCGAACCCGAGTCTTCCTTATCACCAGTCAGACTGCATCCGACTGAGCTACCACAGCCAGCCACGCTTTGTGAGTAGTAGTAGTTATAGGCCGCTGGCCAGATATGGTTTACCTCCCCCCCCCCCCCCCCAGGGGGATTTTTGTAGACCATATTTTTCTTGAAGCCTATTGTCTTGCGAGCATTTTGCAAGATGTTAGCCATCTGAGAATGGCAGCGTTACGCTGTAACAGCCTGTTACATACGTTACCAGTCAAAAAATCGAAAAATCAAGTAGGTATATTGAGTTTCAGAAAAAAATTGGAAGATATAATAAACTTTCAGAATTGGTTAATTAATGGAAGTCAGCAATGGCTGTGTCGCATATTAGGGGCAGTTGAACACATATACAATCTTCTTTGGCGTTACGTATGTTACATTTTACCATTAAATAGTATAAAAATGGTAAATGGGTCTAATAAAGTCCGTCCTAAAAACTGTTGAAATGAAATTTTGATCACAATTATTTTTTTTTCTTAAAGAAAAAACATTAACATTTTCAAAACTACAAACATTATGTTTCTAACATTTTTACTTTTTGAGTTATTGGCTGTTGAACATGGTGACCCAAATTAATAACATATTTGCAATAGGATCCTAACGACATTACAAATTGAATCAAATGGTAAAAGTGAAGCAATCTAAACCAAGTGTTTCAAATGCAGTAAGCAGATATTTTTATATGAAACAGTAAGTGTTTGGTTTAGATTTTTTTAAATATCTTATTGCATTGAACAGCATACTAATAATGTAACGTACGTAACACAAGGTTGTTCAGACATTTAAATATAAGCGATATACATAATACGGTCAATTTTTTTATATTTTTTTTTCAATTTCACTAGACCTATTAAGATAAGTGAAGGCACTTTGTATTTAAACCAATACACCTTCCAATGCAAAAACCAAGAAAACTAACAGTGTACACTTGTATATATATCTTATATACAACAAAATCACAAGCATAGTATCACATATTTACATTTTTTACTCAGCGCTATGTCCGTCTATGTGGAAGCAGGGCCGTGAAAGAGTCCTGGATTCAGCTCGTATAAATATGCAATTTTTGTTATATTTTCTATTTTAAAACATGATAAATAAAAAGGCAATCACGTACGTAACACACGCCGTCATACGAATAATTTAAACATTACTGTTGAGACATTTTCCCGTCAAACTTAAATATCCATACACATTTAATTTTCACCAATATCATAACAGAATGAGTTAAATCAGTCAGGTTTTCATTTCTAACCATGACCCTGTGGATCATGAACACATCTACAAGTAAATAAAACAGTATGAAGATATGTGGCTCCTTTGCCAACGAACTAATTGGTACATAGAATGATATAAATGATTCTGATTTCCAATAAATACAACACACATGTATATGGTAAGCATACTACACATGAAAAGCCTGTGACATACTGTACGAGGAGAAACAGTTTTGTTGAGTCAATAAATCACACAGATCGCACTTCAACACTTGACTTGTTAAATAAGCGGCTCTTCGCGTACTACTCAAAGGTTCAAAGGATTTGCCTCATACAGATAATTAATCCTCATCAGAGTCATCTTCAAAAACTTCATCAACCATATTCGTCATCTCAAATCCCTCGCCATCATCGCCATCCTCTGTATCCTGATCTGCTTCTTCCTCGCAATGCTGTTCACATAAGATGTCGATTAGCTGTTCAGGGACGATCAAGTTGTCTTTCACCCATACATACTCAATTTCCTCCCCATTTATGTTCCATCCACTTTTGTCCAGATCTGGAAGGCCTGGATAGTTTTCATGGGAGTGTATCCAGACAAACACTTGATAATTCACTCTTCGTATGTGCATCTCAAGTGCAGAGCGGCATGGTGGTAGTAAGCTCATGTCCATGCCATTTGAAACATTCAGTGTGTTTGTGTGGCTTTGATACTTTTTCAGAAACATGTCGAAGAGTTGCTTCAACATACTGAGCTCTTATATGACGGGTAATGCACCATCTGTAATATGCAGCGTAGTTCCTGCTGAAGCCTATGATGCCACCTTGTGATTTGGCATGGCGATTGATAGTTTGCTCAATAGTGATGTCAACAGCATTTCTGGAGCGAGGAACAGATGACCGTGACACACTAAAGCCATTTTGTTCAAGTAGTTGTCTACATCCAGGATGTGTATCAGACAAATTCAACAATGTCATCAGGTACACAGGTACATAACGTGCATAGTTGACGTGATCGTATGCAAAGAACATTGGACACAAAGAATACAGAGCTGCAATATGCAAATCTAGGTTGTTTTCCTTTGTAGCCCTGATAAGCGTCAACACCATTTGGATAATATCCATGTACTGTGCCCAGAATTGAGCTGTTTTGCCATGACCACCCTTCAGAACTTCTGATTTAAACACATGATACTTTTCAAAGTAATTTCTGAATTCTTCAGATTGTTCCACCATGTCTAATAACTCTTTTGACGGAGAGTCTATGAGATCTGTTAGCGTTTTGATTGTCTCTTTCGACAAACATTCCTCACGCGAATGCGTTTCTTCAAACCGGCCTAGCATAAGCCGTTCCAAAGCTTCAAACAGTAACTTATGGACCCTTAGAGCTCTGTTAAAGTGCTTGCCCGTCATTACTCTATCTAATGAACCACTGGCACAAATACCAGCCTCTATGACAATTTCCGAAAAGCCACTACCTTTCATCATCTTGCCAACAGTTCCAAATAGGGAACATATCGTGTGGAAGACACCCATTCTTACTACTATCTTACTAAACCTATCTGAATACTGCCACACTAGTGCATAAGCTTTCTTGGCAACAGCCAAGTCGAAGGTAACAATAGCGTACTCCTGGCCGACTTCACCACTCGCCTGAAGCGACTGCTCCAGAATGTATTGCACTGTTGAGTTTTCGTTTATTGACTCATTTAGTGGGGCCATATATTCGACATTTGAAGTTGCACAATGCTTTTCAGGGGCAGTTTGTGATAGCCATCCAGCCCAGGATGGAACTTTCTGACTACCCAAAGACCTGCCTATATCACGACAGATAACCCATGTGAAATTCTCCATTTCTGTCTGTTTAAATGAATAATCTACTTTACTTGTCTGAATGTCAAAAGTTGGGTCTACCTTTGGTTTGGCATAACATGGTCGTATCTGAACCTCAACGGGAGTCACTGACCTGTCCTTTGATTTGTGTGTTGTCTCTGTTTCAATAACAACTGAAGCTCTATCTGGATCACAGACCTCTTGTATTACAATTCCGTGCGTGGAATGAGTAGTTCCACAACCTGTTGGTGTCTCTTCGTCGAGATCAAAATTGTCATAGCACAAATGAATGACAGAGTTGTTGTCTCTAGAGATATTTCTGGGTAAAACCGACTCTGATGAGGTCACAGAATTACACATTGCTGTTTCCAGCTCGAGAGTTTTCGAGTACGACTGTCCATGGCCATACCGATTTAGAATTGTTATAACTTCAGCACTACCTGTGAGATGTCTTACAGCCATAGGCAATGTTAAGTGTTTTGGCATTATCCAGTCGCCATTTGTTGCGGCATAGCATAGGTCTTCAGCAAAAGACAGAGCATAACGCTGGGACTTCAGGCTTGCATGTTTTACAGGTTTGCCAGTTATGATATAGACAAGAAATGTCAACAATATTTCTGGTGGTCGTCTGTCGCCAGAAAGCAACCAGGTAGCCGATGGTGGCCAAGACATTGGCTCACTTTCCAGTTTCCCTTCATTAATATGTCTCCTTATTATAGCTGCACTTTCAATGAGGCGCTTCTCATCTGAGGCTGCTAATTCAAATGCAGCCTCAACAGCCTCACCTTCTATGTCAGCAGCATATACAAGTTCTGATTTCTTTCGGGGTTGCCAGTATTCAAGCTTCTCTCCAAAATGCTTGCATAGTTTGTCTTTTAATTTGTAAGTTTTATAATTTTCATTATAGAACTTTGGGTAGTTTTCTAACATGTATGTCAGATATCTTTCTCGAATCATTGACAACCTTTCTATGTTTCCACCAGTTAGTATATGATCCTCTATGTACTTGCTGATGTATTGAAATGCAGCATTATGTGCTGCCTGTGACTGAGAGGATTCACTATCTGTGTGTGTAACGTGTCTTTCGCCTATATCTCGAGTGTATTTTTTCCGGAAATGGCTATGATACCATGCTTCCCTTGCTCGCAAGTCCTGTCCGCGTACTTTACAAAGTAGTTTTTCATCACCCTTTGCTTCGGCAGCGGCCTTGATAGAATTTTCAGCTGTTGGGGTAACACACTTAATCAGAAGTTGTTTCTTACGGTTGACTTGTATATATTGTTTATCACAGAACAAACATTTGTCAGAAGGGAATAACGCAGTAGACGTGGCGGATGATGCAGTGAAAGAGGGCCTGCCCCTTTTTGAGGTACTAGGGACCTCATCGTCTGCCACTGTTGAACTGCACTTGCGCTTGCCAGCTTTTGGAAGAAGAGTAAAGAGCTGGTAGCACCTTCTGTGATACCCATGCACCATCTCATCAAAAGTTTTCGGTATGTTTTCCGATATTTCTGGGAGTTTGTGGGTCACATCTGAGAAAGTGAACCTTTTTTGTGCTATTGATGTGATTTTTTTGAAAGTCTCCTCTGTAGCAGGCGTAACAGTTGCTTCCACAGTGCTGGAGAAGTGAATAATACAAACTCTCCCGTCAGTACCTTTGGACCTAGATGATTTTTTGTCTTGAGGCTTTGTCTTCAGAGCCACTGGCTTTTCCATGATTGTAGATTTTACAAATGTAAAAACGTGTTGATTTGAAACAAAAGCAACGATAATAACAAATAATGTGTGTGAAAAAAGAAAATAACACAATTATTTATCTGTAAGACAGGCAGGCAGACCGACGACAGACTGACAAATAGGCAGGTAGAGAGAAGAACAAATAGATGTACAGGTGGATAGACACACTAGATTAATTTACATGGCTAGATAGATAGATAGATAGATAGATAGATAGATAGATAGATAGATAGATGGATGGATGGATGGATGGATGGATGGATGGATGGATGGATGGACGGACGGACGGACGGACTGACAGACTGATTGATTGATTGATTGATTGTTATATTGATTGATTGATTGCTTGGTTGATTGATTGATTGATTGATTGATTGATTGATTGATTGATTGATTGATTACACAATGGGATTGGTTGATACAGACAGAAAAAGTTGACAGATATAGACACTATCAAATAGACAAATCACTCCTTTTCATTTTAAAAGAGATAACAAAGTATGAAGAAATCTAAAAAAAAAAACAATTTTTAAACACTTGAATTCAAACAGTAACTCAGCGAGAGAAAACAGTTAAAATTTTAATTAAAAACTACTTGTTTTTAGCTATTAAAGTGGAAATACAACGGTATGTGTTGTTTTCAGCTTGAGACCTGTAACGATCGAAAGCAGAAGACAGAATGACGTCTTCTTCGCGGGGTTTTCTTTAACCGACGTTTGACGTCACCAAAAACACAGCGCTACAAATTAAATTGTACGCGTAAAGTTTACGGTTGGCTGTTCCGGCATTGGCACGGATTATTATTAATATATGTCAATACGCTTAGATAACATGCCTATATATTGAAATGGTATTTCATTACGACTGTAAAAGTACTGCGAAAAATCTCATATCATCTAATCTCTGATCCAATTTATGTTGTGTTCGTAACCAACGTACTGGTTGATTCTTACTTGTACTCAATAGACTGCCACAACAAGGCAGCACTCTTATGAGTACCCACGATCTTTTTAAATGTTAACACATAATCACTAAAAGCGAAAGCGACCAGAATACGAGCACTCCTGTGAATTTGCCCTATTCACTGAAAAAATTTAAAGTTTATGATAGTCAAAATGCCAGCGTGATACCAGAAAGTAACGCATGTAACACTTAATAACGTATGTAACGCATGGAAACCCTCGTAGTATTTATAAGACGAATACTTAAAATAAGTTAGTGCATTAAAAGAGCAACAAAAACATGTGCCAGCATGCAAAAAATTACGTACATACCATGTTGGCGACATTATCAGGAGGTTTCAATGCTATTTTGAGGGTAACGTACGTAACCTGGGTGTTACTCGGTAACGCTGCCACTCTAAAAGGGCTAACATGTTTCATTTTGTGTCTTATATAATGTAGTATCAGAAAATCATAGTGTACAAAAATCCCCCTGGGGGGGGGGAGGGGGGTCTATGGCCAGCCCAAGGACTATTATGTTCTGTTGTTTTTCGTTTCCATGGCCCCATGGACTTACTCCATAATGGCATTGCAAGACGTAAAATTTGCGAAAATGACTGCGGCTGTTATAAGTTCCCCATAAGGGAAATAGATACGCCTTAAGGGAGTGGGGAGCAAATTCTTCCCTTTTAGAGTAGACCCCTTGAGGAGCAAATTGTTCCCCTTTTAGAGTAGACCCCTTTTTTCAGTTGGACAGAGCCAACAGAGTTGCAACCATAAGGTCCTTAAAGTTGTATTTCCACCACGAAATCATGCCTATAGAATTGTGATCCCCTTTAATATGCAAGGAGTACACCACAGAACTGAAAATATGGTGTGAACATGTTTTCTGGGCCAGACTTGCTAGTTTCGTCCAATTAGGCCTCATCAGTGACCCTAAGATATTATCAAACTTCCACAATGGAATCAATGATCCCAAAGGACAAGAAAATATAATCTACACTATGATGTTGGGCAGGGAAACGTTTTACCGCCGCCACACATTCCCATACACCAGTTGAAGAGAAGTTAAATATTTTCTATAAAAGGGCTATCCTTTGGAAGCAAGGATTACACCACAGAACTGAACAAGATGTGTTTGTGAAACACTGATGCCCCCGGACAGCGCATGTTAAATATGAAAGCAGTATCACTAAGCAATCAAAAGGTATGGCCAATGTTCAAGTCTTAAAAAAGTAGGTCAAGGTTACAAGGTAAAAAATTATGGGATTGATGAAAAGGTCTTGTGACATAGTATGCACATGTGAAATATGAAAGCCCTTTCACTTACCAATTGAAAGTTATGGCCAATGTTAAATTAAAAAAAAAGGTCAAACATCAAGGTAACGAGGTAAAACTAGAGTGATGACAATGTTTCTCTAAAAATAGCCATAGTGGCGTTGACCGCGAAAGTAGATCTTGCTCAAGATATTATCATAAGCATCTTTTGTGTGAAGTTATATTAAAATCTGTTAATAAATGTAAGCGGTAGAGCGATGACAAAGTTTTTTCTAAAAATAGCCACAGTGACCTTGACCTTGAAGTCATGACCTTGAAAGTCAAAGCAACTCGAGATGTCATCATAAGAAACATTTGTGTGAAGTTCTATTAAAATCCATCAATAAATGTAGGTGCTAGAGCGATGGCAAAGTTTTTCTAAAAATAGCCACAGTGACCTTGATCTTGAAAGTCAAAATCGCTCGAGATATTGTCATAAGGAACATTTATGTGAAATTATATTGAAATTGGTGAAAAAATGTAAGCGCTAGAGCAATGACAAAGTTTTTCTAAAAATGGCCACAGTGACCTTGACCTTGAAAGTCGAATTCGCTCGAGGTATTGTCATAAGGAACATTTGTGTGAAGTTATATTGAAATCAGTGAAGAAATGTAGTCGCTAGAGCGATGACAAAGTTTTTTCTAAAAATATCCACAGTGACCTTGACCTTGAAAGTCGAAATCGCTTGAGATATTGTCATAAGGAACATTTGTGTGAAGTTATATTGAAATCGGTGAAGAAATGTAAGCGCTAGAGCGATGACAAAGTTTTTCTAAAAATAGCCACAGTGACCTTGACCTTGAAAGTCAAACTCGCTAGAGATATTGTCATAAGGAACATTTGTGTGAAGTTCTATTGAAATATGTGAAGAAATGTAGTCGCTAGAGCGATGACAAAGTTTTTCTAAAAATAGCCACAGTGACCATGACCTTGAAAGTCGAAATCGCTTGAGATATTGTCATAATGCACATTTGTGTGAAGTTATATTGAAATCGGTGAAGAAATGTAGGCGCTAGAGCTATGACAAAGTTTTTCTAAAAATAGCCACAGTGACCTTGACCTTGAAAGTGGGACTCGCTAGAGATATTGTCATAAGGAACATTTGTGTGAAGTTATATTGAAATTGGTGAAAAAATGTAAGCGCTAGAGCAATAACAAAGTTTTTCTAAAAATAGCCACAGTGACCTTGACCTTGAAAGTGGAACTCGTTTGAGGTATTGTCATAAGGAACATTTGTGTGAAGTTATATTGAAATCAGTGAAGAAATGTAGTCGCTAGAGCGATGAAAAAGTTTTTCTAAAAATAGCCACAGTGACCTTTACCTTGAAAGTCCAAATCGCCAGGATATTGTCATAAGTAACATTTGTGTGAAGTTATATTGAAATCGGTGAAGCAATGTAAGCGCTAGAGTGATAACAAAGTTTTTCTAAAAATAGCCACAGTGACCTTGACCTTGAAAGTGGAACTCGTTAGAGATATTGTCATAAGGAACATTTGTGTGAAGTTATATTGAAATCGGTGAAGAAATGTAAGCGCTAGAGCGATGACAAAGTTTTTCTAAAAATAGCCACAGTGACCTTGACCTTGAGGCCATGACCTTGAAAGTCGAATTCGCTCAAGATATTTTTATAAGGAACATTTGTGTGAAGTTATATTGAAATCGGTGAAGAAATGTAAGCGCTATAGCGATGACAAAGTTTTTCTAAAAATAGCCACTGTGACCTTGACCTTGAGGGGGGGGGGTGTCTGAATGGACAAAAATTATGGTACCACTAGAAAGGTCTTGTGACAAGGAGTGCACGTGTGAAATATGAAAGCCCTACTACTTACCAATCGAAAGTTATGGCCAATGTTAAAGTTTATAAAAGTAGGTCAAATGTCAAGGTCACGAGGCCAAAAATTATGGTACGACTAGAAAGGTCTTGTGACAAGGAGAGCACATGTGAAATATGAAAGCCTCACCACTTACCAATCGAAAGTTATGGCCAATGTTAAATTTTTGAAAAAGTAGGTCAAACATCACGGTCAAGGTCACAAGGTCAAAAATTATGGTACCACTAGAAAGGTCTTGTGATAAGGAATGCACATGTGAAATATGAAAGCCCATTCACTTACCAATCGAAAGTTATGGCCAATGTTAATGTTTTAAAAATTTTGTAAAAAATAGGTCAAAGGTCAAGTTCAAGGTCACGAGATCAAAAATTATGGTACCACTGGAAAGGTCTTGTGATAAGGTATACACATGTGAAATATGAAAGCTCTATCTATTACCATTCAAAAGTTATGCCCAATGTTAAGGTTTTTGTAGACAGACAAACGGAAAAATTGTGTAAAAAATAGGTCAAAGGTCAAGTTCAAGGTCACGAGATCAAAAATTATGGTACCACTGGAAAGGTCTTGTGATAAGGTATACACATGTGAAATATGAAAGCTCTATCTATTACCATTCAAAAGTTATGCCCAATGTTAAGGTTTTTGTAGACAGACAACCAGACAAACAGACAGACAGACCAAAAACTATATGCCCCCGAATCTCTTAGATTCCGGGGGCATAAAAATATGTTTTCTGGACCAGACTAGCTAGTTTCGGCCAATTAGGCCTCATCAGTGACCCTCAGATATTTTCAAAATTCCACAATGGAATCAATGATCCCAAAGGTCAAGAAAATATAATCTTCACTTCCATATAGTAAAGCAAGGGTTTGCAGGGGTATACATTCATTTCCGTATTCATGCTCTGAGACACTAGATTGTGGGTACTCGATAGAATCGCCTCGTCGAGGCGTTTCTGTCGACTCCCCGCAATCTATGTTTTGGGCAAAAAAGGCAAATATTCCAATTTTTCTTTTTAAAATTTCTTTTTCTTTGGCCAAAAATGACAATGTATTTGTATAGGTGTGTTTCGAAATACGGTAATAAAGTTTCCTTTTAAAAGGAAGGCTTCCCCAGTTTGTAAAGTTGAAAATCCGCCATTTTGCACACGACTTTCGAAAGTAAGGGGGAGCGCTATTGCCATACCCCCGGCGTCCGTCGTCGGTGTAAGCATCGGCGTCCGCATTTGGTCGACGTTTACCTGCAAGCAATCATTTGTGCTGTTTTACAAATTTATTTTCAAGCAAAGTTATCAACTGGTAAAAACAATAAATAAAATGATGTATTTCACATTCTTTTTCACTCGATTTTCCAGGTTTAGGGCCCAAAAAGTTAATCATTTCCTCTGTATGACCTCCCTTATAATCATACATTTTGTCAAATGCATGTGCGTAGCCAACTAAAACGCACCTTCTCTTCTACATATCCGAGAGCTGGTCGCCCTTAAGAAAAAGACCCATTTCATGCCCATGAAGCCGATGCCACGTCTTGACGTTGTCGCTCTAAATAAGCACGATTTTCCTGGTTAGACTTTTACGGAAACTGTTTCAGTGCTAGCTGTCCGTTTTAAACCATTGAAAGGAGGACAATGTACGTTGAAACATATTCACGGACCCGGCGAGGAGCGAAACCGCAACATCGGTGCGCAGCTAACTGTAATGGTTAAAAAAAACGGCATTTATGAACAGCGAAGACTGAATGTGGCGAGCTGCTCACTCGCACAAGTTTTATGCTGGTGGAAACTTTTTTAGAAAAGACAGAACCATGTTAAGCTTTTAAATTACTTCTTTGACACGCAATTTGATTTCGGAGATGAACAATGGCATGTTTTGTAAAATTGACCATGTTGGTGGGATATGAGGTCTCTTTTTACCTGATTTCGACGCATGATCGAGACAAGTTCTGCAATGGTTTAAAACTCTATTTCTCTTCACCCGCCGCTTATAAAGGAACGGTTATAATTTTCCTAAATAAATGAAGAAAAAAATGACTCACACTTTCATACAGACCACCCAACAACAAGCACCCTTGATTTATTTACTTCGTGAAATACAACTTGGAAAATATTTATACAATAAGTTATCAGAGCTAGATAGAGGATAACCCTTTCTAGAACATGTTTACTGATTTCAACTGTCAAACTCTCTTCGTAAACTCGTTCTGGAAATTCTGAGTGACCTTGAAAAGTTTGAGACTCCGAGAGAAGTGTGACTCAAGTGACAGAATTGACTTTTGTAATATTTTGCCATTTTCTTTTCTTTCTTTCTTTCTTTTTTCTTTCTTTCTTTCTTTTTTTTTTTTTTTTTTTGACAAATCCTTAAGAAAAGAAACGCATTACAACAACACATCCGTGTAAGCCTACGGAACAACGATGATCATTTTTTTAAGGTAACCGGACACTAGAAGAACATTGAGGCTACCCCATATGTACTGAACAACCCTATAAAACAAACTTAATATAGAGAAAGTTGGGTGTACAAGGTTACATTATTTTCCTTTTTAGGGGGTTCAGAACACCGAGCAGCGACAATCTATATTTGGACTAGAAAAAACTTTTTCACATCACGAAAACACGCCTGCCTAATTTCGACCCCTAGACAATGGGTAGTAGCTATGGGTTGTTGTTAGAACCGGGTTATCGAGGTTTAACAAATAAAAATGATATCAATCACAAGTGAAATGATATCGTATCATTTCACATGTGATTGATACCATTAATAGCATTTCACTGTTGCGTGCCGGAACTACATTTTTGTTTACGTTCTGGCTGGTCGAAAAAAGGTTATTTTTCCTTTTATTTACTAAGAATAATAATTCCTTATGCCATTAGAACATATTTTGAAGGGTAACGACTCACGGGTGGCATAAAATTGAATGAACAGGTGCAAAACCTGACAACAGCAGCGCTGTGATTTTGAACATCTCCCTTTTGCCGACACACATCTCGGGCACAATTTAAATGTTCCCTCACAGATTTAGGCTTAGCTCTTTTTGTTACAAATGATCTACAAGGCGTACCAGTTCACTGAATGGCTGAGTAAGAGTTTGTACGAGGAAATCTGTGCTCAAATTAGCGTGATTTTTTTTTTTTTTTTTTTGAAAAACCGGTCGCGACGACTGCTACACATGGAATCGATTATACAGTGGCTGCATGTCTCTTAGAGCCTTCAATAATAAAATGGACTTCAAATAAGCACAACGCATTCTGTAACATACCTTGAAATGCTTTATTTGAACTAAAAAAGCAGAATCCAATATGGCGATTTGTTTATGCTTTGAAACTGACAGTTGTGACGTCATGTAGCCAGATCAAAATCGTGACGTCACCGTCTCAGATCGATCAATTACCGTAAGTGTCCTAATAAATTATAAAATAAAAAGAACATTAACTTTTTTTCGGCGGATACCAAAAGTATTTCATCTCGTGTGTTGAAAACATCCGAATTTTCACTCGTGCTTCGCACTCGTGAAAATTATGATGTTTTCAACACACTCGATGACATATTTTTGGTATCCACCTCAAAAAAGTAAATATCCTCTATATATTGGAAAAGGCGTGTTTTCGTAATGAACTGAAAATGCTAGTTCATGAGATTTTAGCACATAGATGTTTTATAATGATCCCAAGGGTTAGTTTCGAGTCACAACAAACGTTTATTCTAACATGACGTTAACGTTTTTCCCATTGAACCCAGTGGAAACGTCAGCGTTTGCAAATATGCGATAATTCACGTGGTCAACGTGGTGCGTGCAATTTGGCGTCATCGTGACGTTGCATGTAAACATTTCCTTCTGTCGACATCCGCTGCAAAATAGCCCCCAAAATAACGCTTTGTTACTACTGTATTTCAGTTTAGCATCATGTTAGAATCGAAATAATTTCCACGCACCCGGTGTGTTATCGTGATTAACACACGGTGTTGTCGGGCAGATGCGAATATTAATTCACTCCGGCTTCGCCGTCGTGAATTAATATTTCGCAATCTGCCCTCCAACACCGTGTGTTAATCACGATAACACACGGTACGTGGAGATTATTTCTTAATTTTCACCACCATATTAAGCTTTTAAATTACTCGTTTGCCATGCAATTTGATTTCAGAGATTAACAATGGCATGTTTTGTAAAATTGACAATGTTGGTAGGATATCCTGAGCTCGAGGCACGATCGAGACAAGTTCTGCAATGGTTTAAGACTGTCTTTCTCTTGACACACCGCTTATATTATTGAATTAACCCATATATGCCTAGCGGCCCTTTTTGAGACATTGGCAAATATTGAAGACCCAGATCAGACGCCGCATTTGATCACGATCTTAACTGTTTGCTCAACATACACACATTTTTGTAAAACTTACCACAAAAAATGGCATCCCTATGCTTAGAAATTGACCACTCCAGACTTATAAAGGTGGAATATTTTTGGCACCTATTATATGGCATGTATGGGTTAATTACGTGAAAAGGACGAAAGTGAAAGTAGGTCTGTTTCTACTGTAACGTTTTGGCTTTTCTTGGAAACGCTTTATAAATAGTTAATCCACAGCTTCCAGTACTTTCCTTTGATGCTGGCAGTACTAATAAATTTTGATAAATGTATTGTTACCATGTACTGATATCATGTACTGTTATCATGTACTGTTATCATTTATAGTTTTGAATGGCAATTAAAATGGGAAGTGGCTTCTAGCTCTGCATGACAAAATTAACCTTGTGGGTATTCAGTAAAATAGCCTCGTTGAGGTTATTTGAAAGAGTACCCACATTTAGAATAGCTTTTAATTAATGCAAACAGTGCAGACCCTGATCAAACTGCTCCTTCTGATCTTAAAATGGGAAGGGGCCTCTAGCTCTGCATGACAAAATTAACATTGTGGGTATTCATTAAAATAGCCTCGCCGAGGTTATTTGAATGAGTACCCACATTTAAAATAGCTTTTACTTAATGGCAAACAGTGCAGACCCTGATCTGACTGCACCTTCTGATCTTAAAATGGAAAGCGGCTTCTAGCTCTGCATGACAAAATTAACATTGTGGGTATTCATTATAATAGCCTCGTCGAGGTTATTTGAATGAGTACCCACATTTAAAATAGCTTTTACTTAATGGCAAACAGTGCAGACCCTGATCAGACTGCTCCTTTTGATTAAGTTTCTCCAATTCTCCATAAAATCATAGATTGTGGGTACTCGCTAGAACTGCCTCATCGAGGCAATTCAAACGAGTTCCCACAACATATTTCTGCGGGATGAGGCGGTTCTAATGAGTACCCACAACATACCTTTTTACTGAGAAAAAATATCCCTGAATTATCACAAAATACACTCCCGTTTTCAGTTCCTCTGTAATTGGTGCCAAACATTTTATGAATCATTTGCATGCAGCAAAAACACACATCTGAGTTCAAAGTGAGTCCTTTCACTTGAAGGTTCAACATTAAAATGCCCCAGTGATAAACATCAGGTTAAAAAAGCATGATCAAACAGCCTTTGGTCAGAAAGAAGCATTTTGATTTAGACCAATCAAATCCATTTGAATATTAATGAAGCAGAGAAACTGACAGTGTCCTTTCAGACAGGACAATCCATTTTCCAGACGGGGTAAATCAGGTCAAATAAAAGAAATTGAAATTAACAGTAAATTAAACAAATATGCTTTAATAGATATTAATATTTATGCTTTAATAGATTTTGATTTTAGCTGTGGATTAAAACAGATATATCCATTTGTTTTGGAGAAATATTGGTAATTATTTGTACTGATTGACATCTGTACAGAATAATTAGACTCGCCCTGGCGGGCTCGTCAAATTATCCTGTACAGATATCAATCAGTACAAATATTTACCAATATTTCACAAAAACAATGGATATATCTATTACATATCTGGAAACGCTTTTTAAATAGACATCGACGGGCGCTGCATATTCCTGTTTATTCCGAGCGTAAATATGTGGAGAGCAGTCTTATCTGTAGGGCTTTCCTAGTTACGTCATAAGACGGTTAGAAATAATCTGGGGTATCACCAATCCAATCTAAATGGCTTCCAATCAAAATTGGCAGCCAAAAATGGTAGACTAACTGCCACACCTGCCAGGTGTATCCATTTCCCTTAAGATATTTATTGTTGGAGTTCAAAGGCTTGCTTTTCGGTCTGTTTCGCTATTCAGACAGGCTGTTTCCTGTAATTGCAGTATAGTATTGCATCATCGTTAAAGCTGATTGGTTGATCGCGTCACGTGCCCCTCCATGGAACAGATACAATCTGGTCATTATACCCGGTTTGCCCGCCTCATGTCGACCAAACCAAAAAGTATCACAGATTTTCATCTTTTAAAAATAGCATTCGTACTGTCATGAAAGAAAACCAAGATGTTCATGAAGCTTCACAGGCAAGTCAATAAGAAACCAGCCCACCCCGTTTCCAAATGACCGAGGCTACCAAGATGTTCTTGTCTAGTTTCAATACATGTTTTCGGCATGAGGGCAAAATTCATCCCTTATCCTGGTGTCATTCACTCATAAGATATTGAACGTCAAACAAGAACATGGCTAGCGTTGCAACAACAAGCTTTTCGTCAAAAGTTAAGTACCCTGCTATTATTCGGTACTTGTATTTGCTAGGGAAAACAGACCAGGAAATACATTGCGAGTTGACCAATGTTTATGGGTCTTCTGCACCATCGTATGCATAAGTTAAATCTTGGTTCGCGTAAATGTCTGTAGAAGACCAAACCAGGTCTGGACGGCCACCAGATGCCATCCATGAAGGAATTTGTATCAAAGTACGGGATCTGGTATTCTCCGGCCGAAGAAATAGCGAATGCACTACACATTTCATGCCCCGCCAAACGAATTTGTGTCTTCGAGCATTCCGTCATGACAATTTTTAACTGCGCATGCCCAGCCATTCAGAGGGGCCAGGGATATGGCTTTCTGTCTGAAGGTTCCTCTTGATTCACTGCTTGCATGAGCGAGCAGCGAATGTTCTGGCGAGACTGCGCGGATGCGCAGGCTCGCCTGAACCTTCGCTGCTCGCATAGGCGATAAGTACCAAAATCGCTTGACGGGGCCCATATAGTAGCGTTTCAACAATTTTACATCCTTAGCGACGAGCAAATGGCAACCAGAGCATCAGTATGCATCGCATTGTTGAAGCGGTTTAGTCAATTGAAGATGATTTTCTTTCACGTCCGGTAACTGTTGATGAGACCTGGGTCCATTATTATGATCCAGAGAATAAAACTCAAAGTCACCAGTGGGTAAGGCGGGGATCTCCGAGGCCAGGGAAGTTCAAAACGCAACCCTGCGCTGGCAACACGGTGGCAACTGTATTTTTGGGCTTACAAGGCGATATTATGTTGGACGTCCTAGCAAAGAAAGTGCAATAACAGGTGCGTGTTATGCAAATTTGCTCGACCAACTGAGAACTGCGATCAATGAAAAACGCCGAGAAAAACTCTCCAAAGGGATTCTGCTCCAATAGGACAATGCAAGAGTCCACACTTGCAAAATTGCAATGGATGCTGTGGAGCGGAATGGGTTCCAGCTAATACCCCACCCCGCCTATTCTACGGACTTAGCTCCTAGTGACTGTTTCCTATTCCAAAACTCGAAAAAGAAAAGCTATGACACAAAGTGTCATATCAAATGAGTCGATTGTGATTGCATTGCACTATTTTGGAGAGGAAAAGGCATTGAAATCTTATTATAAATTTATAAACTAGAATTATTTGACCGTGCTGAAATGAACACTGAATTTGCAGTATCATATTCAACATGACCAGTTGTCTTGTCAGTTTGATCATGTTTGTGGAAAATTGTGTTGAATTTAACAGTGTAGTAGAGTTAAATTCGAGAATGGCTGATCAATGGGCCCAGCCTTATGGATAGAACAAACCGACTAGCGCAATCAACAGACTTGTCTCATTTATCATTACGATAACACACCCGTGCGACATAGTGCATTTTTCACATCTCCAAAATGGCTATTTTTCTGATGAAAATTGATGTTTTATCCTTATTTATACTACAAACATAGGTTGTGGGTGCTCGTTAGAACCGCCTCATTGAGGCCTCATTGAGGCGATTCTGACGAGTACCCACAACCTATTTCTTGGAGCAAAAATAGGAAAAATAATTTATACCCCCGTAAACCCCAGTTTTCTCTATATAAAGTGGGGTATAAGGGGGTGTTTATTTCACGGACTTGTTCACGTGATGACATGTAATTTGCATCCTCCTTTTCAACACCAATCCCCTATGGGCGGGGGCCGTATTGTAGTAGCAAAAGTAGTAGAAGTAGTGGGAGTTGTAATAAGTGTAGTATTGATTTCTGATATGAGATTTAACGTCCCGGACAACACTATTTAGCCTAATTTTCGAGACGCTGCTTCCCATTCTGTGGGACTTTTACCCTATATTGAGATGTAATGACATCTCAAGTCCAGTCACCAAACGAAACCAATTCTCGAATAAGGTCTATATGCATGGACTCGCGCCATTTTCCATGAGCAGGCTAGTAAGAAGAGTTGTAGTTTGAGTATAATTATTTTTATTATTGTTTTAGTCATAAAATTATCATTATCATAAATAGCAGAATTAGTAGTAGTAGTTTGTCGTCAACACTATTTAGGTCATTTTCGAGACGTTAGTAGTATAGGGGGCACTATGGGTACCAGATTATAGGTACCAGATTATAGGTACTAGTACCTATAATTTGTTTGGTACCTATAATCTGGCACCCATACCGCCACCCCTTGATCTAAGCTTGACTAGGCTAGTGTTTTGTTTGACCTGTAGTTTGGTACCTATAAATTCTGGGTACCTGAAATGTATGGGTACTAAGTAGTATAGGGCGAGTATCGGGGTACTGAGCTCCGGGTACCCGGGGCGACACTCTGGGTACTGGTGTTTTTTTTATTATTATTATTTTGTTTGTAGGGATTACTGCGACAGTTGTAGGTAAAATTGTTTTAAGGCTTAATCTTGAAAATAACTTAGTCTCTCGAGTTTGTACAAGAACCTGGTACCCATAAATTCTGGGTACCTGAAATTTATGGGTACCAGGTACCTGAAAGTTTCAATTTTGGCATGGTAAAAGTTGAAAGAACTTAGTCTTTTGATGGAAATCTTTCAAGAGGTCCAGGGATACCACAAGATGACATTATGTTGGTCTTGTATCTCAAGACGTCATAGTGTCATGCTTATATATTGAGGCTATCTAGTAGCAAGTTTCTATTAGAAATAAAAATCTTGTATCTCAAGGCTTTATATTTCGTTATCAATAGAAACTTGACTGTCAAGCGTCAAGTGTTTTGGCAAATATATTGAGGCTTGATAGTAGCAAACTTCTGGATATAGATCTTGTATCTCAAGATCCATTTTTTCATTAGTTTGACTATGAAGCGTCAGTGGATGTTATTTTTAGCAATCTCAAGTTTAGATACTACTACCCTCTTCGTCATGAAGAGGGGGCGAAAAGACAAGAAAGATTGGTGAACAGTTTTAATTTTATTTGCCCCGCTAACTAACTTGATTACGATGAACAGAGGATTAGGACCGTCCCTCTGTTATCGTTTACAATTTGAAACCTTAACGTAGTTGTGAAATTGGTTTTAATAATGTCTTTTGATTTGTCTGTGGCACAGTCTCTTCTTCCTCGTCATAGGTAGGTGAATTATATTCATTCAGTGTCTTCTCAAAGAGAAATCTGCGTTTCTTGATGGCACAGTCCATGGATTCGTCTGCATCGTAATCTTTCTCGTCCCTCAGTCGTTTTGCTGTGCTTATGATTTTCTTATGCACTGGATCTTTCTTCAATGCTTCTGAATATCCAACCAATGTTCTGTAGAAGTTTACAAGCCCTTGTGTATATCTTGGTTTGATTTCCTCATATGCCAAATTTTCAGCAGCTTCTGTGTCGATATCAGTATGTTCTGCCAAAGCTTCTTCCACGGTCTCATTCAATGTACCTTGTAAGCTTTCCTGGGTTTTCATAACCATTCGATCCCACGGTCTGTACTTAGATTTTCTTTTTTTCTTTTGGGGTATCTCAACTTCGTCATCACTATCATCTTCTTTGGTGTATTCTTCAGAATCATTGGTATAGTCATATTTCCAAATATATCTTCTCCTTTCCCCAAATTATAGCGTGGGCTTGAAGACGCTACACTTTCTTAGTCCTCTGACATATCTGTATTATCCTCTTTACAAACACCACTGGATCTATGTCTTCTCAAACTGTCAGATCTTGCAAACTCTCGAAAACACTTATGACATTGATATCTCCCCATGGATGTCAAACAATGAACTGATTTTTATTCAGTCTTGTCACTCCTTTTATACTCTTCCATAAAACTTTCTAACTTTCTGCACAATTTTCTGCAACTGTCTGTGACTGTTTGTCTTCACTTCTTCTTTTACACTTGATATTCTTTAGTGGTAAAGACGTAGGTCTAATGTGAGTATCAGAACATTGTTGTTTCATTTTTCTTCCTGGTTCAGCCAGATGACGTCTTTTCGGATGTCTAGTTTTCGCAAGTTGTTGAATTTCTGCGTTACATATTTCCCTCAGCTTATTGCTCAGAACAGTGTTCAGTCTTTTCATCAAGTACCGCATCTGTCCATAACTTGTTTCGTATTTTCTAGGGTTTTGTATCACTTGTAACTTTTTGCATTTGACCATCTTTTTGCAGGATGTTTTTATCTGTTTCTCTGAACTAACCATCTTTTTTCCTTTCAGGAGCCTGATAAACTGACAAAGTTAGTATTAATGCAGAGTATTTATATCATTTTCAAAAAACTGTTTGTGTCTAAAGTGTAATTTAACCAAAGACTTTCCAGTCATAAAAGGTACACTTTTATCAGTGGCTGTTTTTATGCTGATATGAACTTGGTCAATGAAAGATTTGGCTACTGGCACTGTGGCACATAGTGCAAATTTTTAGTTCTGTATGAAAATAAGTAGAATACTTGGTATGATTAAATGGAACAATTCTCAAAATCGGTGCCTTCACATCACCAACATTTGTAAAATCTGCAATTTCTGAATATATGAAAAAGGTATCATGTGGAGTATTCAGGTCTACATTTAAAATAAATGAATCTTTTTCATTCCCAATAGGTTTTCCGAACAGAGAAGGATTGAGTCCTAATAACTTTCCAAACTCTTTGGAAAATTGTAACCTAGTTTGTCTTTCATCTTGACAAATTATTTTCATGCGTTTAAAATTTTCATCAAAAACAACTCCAATGTCAACATTTACATGTTTCAAAATTCCGTTCTCAAACGCATTGATAGAAGATTGCATTTTATTGTGCCAAATGACTGGGAGAAACATATTTGCCAGGTGGGATGATCAGTTTAAATTTGTCACATGCATTCGTATTTCTACACATTTCAGTGACATTTTCGAAACCGTGTCTTCTTATGTAGCCTGGATCAAGAAAAACTAAATAGAAAAAGTTATTTTCTTCACTGATGTTCAGCACTTGTGTTGAAGTCATAATTTCTACTAATGCAACTTCCCAGTTTTTTTCATTGATGTTAATGGGATGATCTAGTCTCACAGTAAAACTGTTTTGTTTGTTTGTTGGAAAAATGTCCAAGGAACTGTCACTTAGCAGTGTAAGGTAGGGGATACCGGGGCCAGTTGATGCACGGGGTAGGTTAATGCAGGCTTAATAAATACGCCAATATGCAATTTATGATGTCTTAAATAACGAAATAAAGACGTCACTGATAGCCGCCATCTTTTCCGGAAGTTTCGACGAATTTGGATGACAAGTGCGCCTTTAGTGAAGAAAATTTCATTTTTGAGACATGTGAGTAAATTTTCAGATTTTTTGCGCTTTTTCGATTCGCAAACATTTATTTCTGCTAGATCATAACCAAGTTATGCACACGGGTAGCTAGATCCTTCATCTTTCAAACGACAAGCTCATTTGAATGAAAACATCATATATAAGTTGCCTCCCTTGCTGAATGTCACGTGGGGGGTGGCTGGGGCAGGTTGATGCATTGAGCACGGGGCACATTGATGCGGTGCATCAACCTGCCCCGTTGTAGTTTCTAAGCCATAATTGATAAGACAAAATCACGTTTCTATCAAACTTAAAACATCTTAAGGCCGTTTATAAGTTTCATCTCTCTATGTATCCTAAAATTAGCAGCTGTTCGTTTCAGAATGGTGAGAAACTATATTAGGAAAACCACCCGTGCTGAAACGCCCAGGAACATAATAGAGCATGGTGTAGGGCCTAAATGAAATCATTTTCATGGGACGATCCGTTCGTTCGGTGGCCACGGAAATTGGGGTGAATAACTGTACACTGGGCCGTTATGTGAAGCAAGCTGAAGTTAATGGCTCACGTGATTTGAATATTGGATATAGGTCCCTTACGCAGGTAGAGACTGTCTTGCAGGACTATCTTATTCGAGCAGCAGATATATACTTTGGGTTGTCTCCTAAAGACGTAAGAGTATTATAGTCTTTCAAAACGCAGTGAAACGTGACTGCACTTTTAATTTTGGACTCGACCAAGATTTAGGTAAGTCGGCTTTAGTTGGTATTTTACATTGTGCGACAGCTACCATCACAACCTTAATCGTATACCTCTTGAGCCAGTTAGACGTACAGTAGAGATAGTCTAGCAGCAGACGTGTCAACCTTGAGGTCGGGGGTTCAAGTCTTGGGGAGGGTGGTTTTTTTTAGATTTTTTATCACGATATTTTCATGCAAAATCTTTATTCGTTTATTTATTCGGATCCCACGAAATGTGTATTCATTTCTTGCAAAATGAAACGAGCACAGGGGAATCGTTTAAGCTCAGATTCTAGAGAAATTATCAGAAATGTTGACCAGTTCTGCAAGCTTGAAAGAGAGAAAGGGTTGCAGATATCACTTAAGCAGGCTGGGGAGCGTGTTAATGCGATGACGGGGGTAAGCAGGGCCACTGTTTTCCGCATTTGCAAGAAAGGTCAGGAGAATAAGCCGAAACCTGTCAAGCCGAGAGTGAAGCCACTGGATGACTTTGATAAGGGAGTGGTACGGAGGACGATTAACGGCATGTTTACGATGCAGAGTATTCTCCCGACGCTCAAGAATATTAAATCAGCTCTTCTGGGGAACATTGGCTGTCAAGGCTCAAATGAGCATCTGAGGCAACTTCTGATGGAGTTAGGTTTCAAGTACCGGAAATGCCGAACAAGTAGGAGTGTGCTTATGGAACGATCTGACATCTTGGTGAAACGTATACAGTTTCTACGAGAATTTAAACGTCTGAGGGATCAAGGCTACTACGTAGTTCACACCGATGAAACGTACGTTCACAGCCATCATACAGTACCGAAGTGTTGGCAGGATGATTCTGGGGTTGGCTTGAAAATACCATTTTCCAAAGTATGCTTCTGGAAAGCTGTATCATTCATTGGTTTTTATTTTACGAAAATATGCTGAATCGGAAATAATTACATTATATGATAGGCGCTGACTCTCATAAGTTTTCTCACCGCTGTAGGTTCGAGCCTCAGTGGGATCACATGTGAGACTCCATGCGCATGTGCTGCAACGGAAAGCCAAGTGTTTTTCCTGCGGTTATTCCGATTTTCGCCCCCCCCCCCCTTTAATTCGTGATCGGCTCGAAATAATGTTGAAAAGGCCATAACCCCCACCTCTGCCCCCACCGCCGTGCCCAAAAAATGAGAGTTTGTATGTTTTAGCACTGTAACGTAACCCATTAGCCCATTGTATTCTAGTGAACTGTTCCATTGCTACATGTTGGACAAGTCATTTTGTCTTATAAGGGGTATCAGGTCTATTTTTTTTTTTTTTTTTCATTTTATTTTTGACGGAAAATTCTGTTTGCAAATAGTGCATGCCGTGATCAGACGACGCTTTCTGTGGCATATGATCTGGGCCTGCACTGTTTGCCAAGGTACCCCCTTTAGGGGTTTTCCGCATATGATAGATTAATAATGCCTTTTTACATTGTATATTTTCAGGTGAACGGATGATTATACTCCATGCGGGCGGAGAGAACGGGTTCATTCCTGGAGCTGAATTGGTCTGGAAAGCTCATACATCATCCGGAGATTACCACAACGAAATGAACCACAAGAACTTCATGACCTGGATGAACAAGCAGCTGATTCCAAACTTACCAGCTAAGTCTGTGGTAATGCTGGATAATGCGTCTTACCACAACGTGGAAGTTGACAGGTTGCCCACTAGCAGAGCGACAAAGGCCAAGATTATGGAGTGGTTAGACCGACACCATGTCAAGTATAACCCTACGAACATGCTGAGGGCCGACTTGCTACTACTTGCTAAGCAGCACGCACCATTTGAGCCTGTGTACGTGGTTGACAGTGCCCTAGAAGCTCGTGGACACAAGGCCCTTCGACTTTCTCCATACCATGCTGACCTAAACGCAATTGAGCTAATATGGGGAATCTTAAAGTTAAAACATCCATATATAAACTAATTTGAATAAATGCTTATATTTTATTTGTTTAATTTGGAGTTTTATACCCCCTTCAACAGTATTTAGATCATTTTGGAGACGGTACTTTTACCCGACATTGAGATGAAATGACATCCTAAAGCCTACTCGGCTTAAGCTCTGCGTAGAAGCACCGTGCAGCCTAAATTATTTCTCTACGCCCCGATTGGCGGGGTGTCAAACTATTATGGTATGTGAACTTATGAATTACAGAAAAAATCCTCTGTTAGAACCACCTAGATATTTTTAGCATTGAAGGTTATTGAGAGGTTTCAGAATATTTCTACAACCAGTATCTCATGGTAAGAGTCCGATTTTGGGACTGTTCAAAAGTGGTCTTAAAGACCATTTTTACAGTCTCTAAGGTGATCTTAATATAGAGTATTGTCTGTATTTATCAATCTTTATCACAACGTTTCCTTGTTTGTATTTCAGGTTACATTGCTCGGCGTAATCTCGGGTGTAAACTGATAGCAGTTAAAAACCTCATCGAGGAGGGTCTTGCCTCTATCACCGCTGCAGAGTGGGAAGGGTGCATTCGAGACGTGAAGGAGATTGAAAAGAAATATTGGGAGACAGACATCGCTGTGGACAAGGACATGGACAGATTTATCATAGAGCTGACTTCCGATTCAGAAAGTGATTCTGCTACCGATACAGCAAGCGAGTTTGAGACAGATACTGCCAGTGAAGGCGAAGCTGCATGAACAAAAATTCATTGTTAAAATGAATCTGAAATTATTTGCGAATTGTACAATGAAATTTAAATACAATTGTTGAAAATAAAATAGGAAACAAAAGATAAAAAATAATATATAAAACATAAAAAAAATAATTAAAATAGATATTAAAAAAAATTCCAAATTAAAAATAAGAAATGGGTAGTACTGGGATTCGAACCACGGTACTCGCCAAAATATATCCAGTATCATTTAGTTCCTCGCAAGAACCACTAGGCTACGACTTCTACACATTCATATTGACAAAAAATATGTTTACATATTTAAAAATCATGAAAAAAAAACGTGTCTGAAACCTGCGTCCCCTAAAAAATGGAATAGTCTTGTCAAGCTTGAACTTTGAACTCTCAAAGGTCGTTGATAAACTATAGCATATGAGTGTGCTGTAGAGTTTGAACTGCGTATGCCGGATCAATGGAGCCGTGGAGGTTGTGCTGGACCGGACTGGTTTTCAGGATTTCTTAAGCGTCATCCATCCCTGTCCATCCGTACTCCAGAACCCACGAGTCTATCAAGACCCACGAGCTTCAACAGAGCCAACGTCAACAGATTTTTCGACCAGCTGAAAACCTTTCTCGACCGGGACCAAATCATGCCCTATGATATATAGATGTTGACGAGACCGGGCTGTCCACAGTTCAAAAGCCCGAGAGTGCCAGTGTTGTCGGGCGAAGGGGTGCCAAGCAGATCGGAGCCTTGACTTCCGGCGAGTGAGTGAGTGAGTGTTTGAGTTTTACGTCCCAACAACATCCAAGGTCATACGGAGACGGGACCTCGGTTTTAAAGACTCATCCGAAAGTCTGGAGAAGCCCAGTCTTTAAACCGAGATCCCGTCTCCGTATGACCTCAGCTGTTGGTGGGACGTAAAACTCAAACACTCACTCACTCACAGGTCTGTGTTTGGTCCTCTCAAGAAGTATTTCTCCGATGGACAGGACGCATGGATGAGGAACAACCCTGCAAACACTATGTCCATCTATGACGTACCAGGAATTGTTCGGGATGCATGGCCCCGAGCGGCGACCCAGTCAACATAAAGAAATGCTTCAGGGTACATGTAATGTTAAGTAGGAATATTGTTTCCCGAGTTTTCAGTATGTAATGGAGTAGTTCAGTTCAGCTGTAGTTATTAGATCTACTTCAATACCCTTAATACATACGTTATAAAGCATTAAAGATTTATAAAACATACTTATGGGGCGCCGTTTTACTATTAAATCCGTATTTATAGATATCCTTAATAATTTATGGATATCCATAATTCGAATTGGCTATCTATAATTATTTATGGATATCCATAATTCGAATTATAGATATCCATAATTCGAATTATGGATATCCATAAATCGATCTGAATTAATGATATCCATAAATCGAATAATGGATATCCATTATTCGATTTATTGATATCCATAAATCGAATAATGGATATCCATAAATCGATTTATGGATATCATTAATTTAGATCGAAATATGGATATCCATAAATCGAATTATGGATATCCTTAATTCGAATTATGGATATCCATTATTCTGCTGATTTATGGATATCCATAAATCGAATTATGGATATCCATAATTCTCCTCTGCAAATAAACCTAATGAATAATGACTGCTCCCTTTACAAAAAACACACAAAAAAACTCGAATATTCCCGTCAGGTTTCCGATTTAGGTGTGTAATAAAAGCCGGGATGGAGGTGGAGGTATTGTGGGGTAGGCTTAGTTGTGGCCTATGGTGTGGGAGAGATATTTTGTGTTTGTTTGAGGTTTAACGTCCCCTTCAATACTATTAAGGCCATTTTGGAGACGTTGTTTCCAGTTTTGTGGGACTTTTACCCGACATTGAGATGAAATGACATCAAAAGCCATGTCGCCCAATGAAACAATAGGGTTTATAAGCATGGACGGTCCGACTCGTGCGCACCGCTTTGCCTGGGCAAGCTTAGATCCTCTAAGCGGTTTACCAGTACTCGTGTGCGGGTCGGAATCAGCTCTGCGTGGAAGCATCATAGGTGCGCAGTCCTCGTAGAGGTGATTCCAGAGGATCCGTTGGCCGGAATTTCCATTTCTTACGGCTGGTTCCGATATTTAACTGCACACATGGCAACTTGAAAACAATCACGTGTCTTAGGCAGAAATCATTTATCCAAAAGCTTTGATGGTGATTTATGGATATCCATAATTCGAATTATGGATATCCATTAATCGATCTGAATTATGGAAGTATGTTCTACACTGTCTTTTATAGGTTTACATTAGGCTTTACACTGGAAATGTAAATATAGCTAAATGATAATTGCATTATTTTCAGGTATCTGGTATCCAGCCCTTAAAGCCTAATGAGTTATGCATTGGGGGTTCTTTGCTGCGTTTGCAATTCTTTACAGCATACAGTAGTTCTAAGTCAATTGATCAGCAAGAGTTTCACATTGTTCATAATGTTTGCATGGACTTAATATGCTGGGGAAAGTTGATGCAGTCGACTTGCTCAAGAAATCTATTGAAAATGAGGATAAATAATCCACAAATTCGGAATTGCAATTCAATTTTAAATGCAGAAAAGATGGAGCTTTAAGAATATGCAAAAAATAACAAAATCGGTTGGTCCAGTCAAGAGATATGTCAAAACGTCTAAAAAGTGCATCAACTGTCCCCGGTCTCCCCTAGAAGTCATTCATTATTCAGGTGTGGCGTCTGATCAGGGCCCACAATGTTTAACAGTGTCCCGCTGAATATTTATATACTTTCTTTTCTACAGAATGACGGTGTTTTAGTTGTGCATTTCAGTCATTTCTTAAGCAACACAAATTTAAAGTTACAATTATTATTCAATATCGTCATAAAAAGTTAGTTTTTTTTTTTCTTACTATTTATAATTATCGGAAAACCAATCTTTTTTTCCGGGAATTGGCTACTTTCAAATTCAATGGACAAACATCGCTATTGATCGATTTTCGGAAAATCCAATGGCCTGACATTTAACGGAAATGCGGTACCTTCGATTTATATTCACGGTTTGTTAGTTATGGCGATAGTAATAAGAAAATGATAAAGTAAATAACCAAAGTTAAATCTGGAGATTCCTTAAGAATATGATTTAGCATTTAAAACGCCTTTATAAATATCCACTCTGAGCATTTTGTCTTAATGGGTTTTTCCCAATAGGAATTCTCAAAATAGTAACAGATTCAAAATGATAAAAATCATTATCATTTTGCTAGTTGTAGCTCAAATGGGATCAAATATTTTTTTCGAAATAAATATTATACAAGCTTATACATTTATACATCACTCATAGAACATAGTCTTTCTTTTCTTAAATTTTCATTTGGAAATTCAACAAAATCATTTTCATTGAAAATTGGTTTGGGTTGACTATATTTACAAAGTGGTTTCTTGTTACAAACAGGCTAGTGCTCTAGCTTACTGGTGCATGGTTTGTGATTATTGCATTGCGTGTTTTTCCGGCTTGGTCCAAAGATGCGAGATTATCGAATATATGCTTAAACAGAGTAGAAGATAGCTACGCTCAGGCTACTTTAAGGGGATCCACGGACATTGGAAAGCCTCCGCTCTGGGAATCACTCTGGTCCATAGAGACATTTAGGTGGTTCTAAAGTGTATTCGAGATAATCTCAAATCGCCAGGAGTCCCAAGTTGCAGGGAAACCCATTAATGCAATTCACAATCACACTAGGGAGGTTGTTTGCCATCTTTTTTTTCCATAAACAGCTTGGTCCTACCAAAGTTATCTTAAGTTATATACCTGCCACCGGTCAGGTAATAAGAGTCAAATTGTTCAATGTGTAGATGTGGACGTGTGGAATCTCCTTATAGTGGATCCACATCCTCCACATCACATCCACATTGGGGCATTTTAAGCTGAGTCTTAGAAGCCAGAAAGGCCTGGTTGGAATATTGCCGAATGTGTAGATGTGGACATGTGGAATCTCCACATTGTGGATCCACATTCTCCACATTACATCCACATTTGCTCCACATTACCTCTACAATTTCAATGTGGAGATGTGGAATTTCCACAATTTCAATGTGGAGGTTACACAATTTCAATGTGTAGATGTGGACGTGTGGAATCTCCACATTGTGGATCCACCTTCTCCACATCACATCCACATTGAGCATTTTAAGCTGAGTCTTAGAAGCCAGAAAGGCTTGTTGCAAAATTGCCGAATTCGTAGATGTGGACATGTGGAATCTCCACATTGTGGATCCACATTCTCCACATTACATCCACATTAGCTCCACATTACCTGCACAATTTCAATGTGGAGATGTGGAGGTTCCACAATTTCAATGTGGAGGTTACACAATTTCAATGTGTAGATGTGGACGTGTGGAATCTCCACATTGTGGATCCGCCTTTTCCACATCGCATCCACATTGAGCATTATAAGCTGAGTCTTAGAAGCCAGAAAGGCTTGTTGCAAAATTGCCGAATTCGTAGATGTGGACATGTGGAATCTCCACATTGTGGATCCACATTCTCCACATTACATCCACATTTGCTTCAAATTACCTCCACAATTTCAATGTGGAGATGTGGAGGTTCCACAATTTCAATGTGGAGGTTCCATAATTTCAATATGGAGATGTGGATGTTCCACAATTTCAATGTGGAGATGTGGAGATTATACATTTGTGATGTGGAGATGTGGCAGTGAAGAGACCATTATATATTACATACTAAATATATCTTGTCACTTTAGCTCAGTTGGCAGAGCGCCTGTCTGATAAGCAGGAGGTCATAGGTTCGAGCCCTATTCGTGCCAAACATTTTTTTTCAATTTTAAGTTATTTAAAAAAGAACAACATAATGTCATCTTGTGATATCCCTGGACCTCTTGAAAGATTTCCATCAAAAGACTAAGTTCTTTCAACTTTTACCATGCCAAAATTGAAACTTTCAGGTATCTGGTACCCATAAATTTCAGGTACCCAGAATTTATGGGTACCAGGTTCATGTACACACTCCAGAGACTAAGTTATTTTCAAGATTAAGCCTTAAAACAATTTTACCTACAACTGTCGCAGTAATCCCTACAAACAAAATAATAATAATAAAAAAAACACCAGTACCCAGAGTGTCGCCCCGGGTACCCGGAGCTCAGTACCCCGATACTCGCCCTATACTACTTAGTACCCATACATTTCAGGTACCCAGAATTTATAGGTACCAAACTACAGGTCAAACAAAACACTAGCCTAGTCAAGCTTAGATCAAGGGGTGGCGGTATGGGTGCCAGATTATAGGTACCAAACAAATTATAGGTACTAGTACCTATAATCAAGTACCTATAATCTGGTACCCATAGTGCCCCCCTATACTACTGACGTTGCTTCCAATTTTGTGGAGCTTTTATCCCGCATTGAGATGAAATGTCATCTCAAGCCCTGACACCCAAACAAATCAAAAGGTTTATTTGTAGGGGCTGTCCGACTCGCACCATTTTGCCTGAGCAGGCTTACGCCCTCTAAGCGGTTTACTAGTACTCATGTGTGGTCGGTTTCAGCTCTGCGTGGAAACATTGTGCAGCACATTTTATTTCTGCAAACCCCGATGGAGAGGGGCCCATGTAGTAGTAGTGGTAGTTTAAGTCTTTTCTCCATCGTTTTCATTAGTAACATTATTATCAGTAGTAGAAGAAATAGTAGTCGTTGTTGTGATATTATTATTATTATCATTATGTACATTCCTACAAAAATATTGGCTAGTTTTTATCAAATGTCGTTTTCATCACGTAAACATGCTCTTGTAATGTTATTTACATTATTATGACAATATTTCAACCAACAACCTTCAATTGACTTGTTCGAAAACTTTACAGTCAAGAAACACAGTATTATCTGATTATTATGGATGAATTGTTAATATGTTTTCTGTCCATATGAACTTCATTTGAAACAAATGAGAAACATAATAAAACGATATTTTGTGGACAGCTTTTTATTAACTTTTGTGATTAAAGTGCTTACAGCAGTTATACGACTTCTAAGTGAGCATATCCACAGTCAGGGCACAGCAAAATGTAAAAGTTGGTAAGTTTGAAACACAACTTCCCATACAAAGTGTCCACTAAGTTCCTAACGCAACCTTATTCATCAACATATCTTTTTATATGGTACTCGAGTGTGTAAAAGAATGAGTCAACCTTTATGTTATCATCCAAAATGTAATATGCCACATTTTCTTGCTGAATAGCTAGAAGATCATGTAAAACCTTCATGTAAGAACGGCTGAATTTCAAGAACTACTTGAACAAGATGTGTTTGTGAAACACGAACATGTCTCTGGGCATGGTCATTTTTTATTCAAAGTTGCTCACAGTTCAAGATTTTTGTTTGTGTTGGAAGCCCTTGACACAAGAAACTTACATGCCAAATATGAAAGCTCTATCTCAAATGGTTCAAAAGTTATGAACAATAATATTTTTTCTTTAAAGTAGGTCAAGGTCACGGGTCAAAACAATTTGCATGAATGTAAAGCTCTTGTCACAAGGAACCTACATGCCAAATATTAAGGCTCTATCTTAAAAGGTTGAAAAGTTATGAACACTTTTCTTTTTTCTTTTAAGAAGGTCAAAGGTCAAGGTCATGGTCCAAACATTTTGCATGAATGAAAAGCTCTAATCACAGGGAACCTACATGCCAAATAGGAAAACTCTATCCCAAACGGTTCGAAAGTTATGACGGAAAATGTTTATCTTTTTAAGAAGGTCAAAGGTCAAGGTCACAGATCAAAATTTTTGCATGAATGTAAAGCGTTTGTCACAAGGAACCTACATGCTAAATATGAAGGCTGTATCTGTGTGTGTGTGTGTGTGTGTGTGTGTGTGTGTGAATTCGGGTTTAACGTCGCTTTCAACAATTTTTCAGTCATATCACGACGGTGTCTGGTTGCGACAGGGAGCTCAATGCTCGCGTTTATAGTGCTGCCTCACTGAAGTATCATGTCCCAGACACATTACATGATACCACATTCAGTCACATTATGCTGACACTGGATCGACCAGTCCTAGCTCTACCCCGTAAATCTGAGTGCCAAGCGAGGAGCAGCTAGTACCATTTTTAACTACTTTGGTATGTCGCGGCCCGGGATCGAACCGGAGACCTTCCGTTCCCCGGAGCGGACAGTCTACCAACTGAGCTATCGGGGCCGGTAAAGGCTGTATCTCAAACAGTTCAAAAGTTATGACCAATGTTTACTTTTTCTTTTATGTAGGTCAAAGGTCAAGGTCACAGGTCAGAATTTTTTGTGTGAATGTAAAGCTCTTGTCACAAGGAACCTTCATGCAAAATATGAAGGCTCTATCTCAAACCGTTCAAAAGTTATGACCAAAATGTTATTTTTTATTTTAAGTAGGTCAAAGGTCAAGGTCACAGGTCAAAATTTTTTGCATGAATGTAAAGCTTTTGTCACAAGGAACGTACATGCTAAATTTGAAGACTGTATCTCAAGTGGTTCAAAAGTTATGACCAATGTTATTTTTTCTTTAAAGTAGGTCAAAGGTCAAGGTCAAGGTCACAGGTCAAATTTTTTTGCATGAATATGAAGGTCTTGTCACAAGGAACCTTCAGGCCAGATATGAAAGCTCTATCTCAAACGGTTCAAAAGTTATGACCAAAATGTTATTTTTTATATTAAGTAGGTCAAAGGTCAAGGTCAAGGTCACAGGTCAAATTTTTTGGCATGAATGTAAAGCTTTTGTAACAAAGAATATACACGCTAAATATGAAGGCTGTATCTCAAGTGGTTCATAAGTTATGACCAACGTTATTTTTTTCTTTTAAGTAGGCCAAAGGTCAAGGTCAAGGTCACAGGTCAAATTTTTTGCATGAATGTGAAGGTCTTGTCACAAGGAACCTTCAGGCCAAATATGAAAGCTCTATCTCAAACGGTTCAAAAGTTATGGCCAACGTTAAAGTTGTTCACGTACAAACCAACAAACCAACAAACAAACAAACAGACAGGGCAAAAACAATATGTCCCCGCTATCGCTACCGGGGACATAAAATTGTTTAAGAATTGCCGTGTTGAAGTCTTAAACTCTAATATTAGTGACATATGAACAGTTTAGGTCAATCAACAGAAGGGATATCCGGATCCAACGAAGAAGTCATGGCGGTAGTTGAGGGGTGGGTCAGTGACAAGGACCCTGGCTTCTAAGTAAGTAAGTAAGTAGATAAATAAGTAAGTAAGTAAGAAAGTAAGTAAGTAACTATAAGTAGGTATGTATTTATTTGATTCGTGATTTAACGTCCCCGTCAACACCCTATAGGTCATTTTGGAGACGTTGCTTCCCATTTTGTTGGACTTTTACCCGACATGAAGATGAAATGACTCCTCAAGCCCTGTCCCCCAATGAAACCAATAGGCTTTATAAGCAATGACGGTATGACTTGCACCGCTTTGCCTGGACAGGCTTATATCCTCTGAGGGTTTTACCAGTACTCGTGTGCGGTCAGTTTGAGCTCTGCGTGGAAGCATCGTGCAATCCATCTATTCCTTCAAGCCCCAATGGGCGGGGGCCGAAGTAGGTGTAGTAAAGTAAAGTAAGTCATGTCTTTATTTTGAGAGGTTGACTCAAAAGGTAGAACCAATATTCCCTAAGAGACTCCTTGACCAATTACAAAATACATACACAACATGCACAATACAATAGAATCAAATAAATGTTAACAAGATGTGCACAAAGTGCATAAAAGAAAGCTTTATTTTCAAATGTGAATACATTGTAAGGCGCATCTTTAATACGCTATGGCCATTCAGATGCTCGGTCTGTACAGGAGAACTAGTAAGATTACCTTTTAATCTGAGACAGAGACACTTTTATCTGTGGCTATAGGTAACTGTATATATATATATGTATGAACTTTACAATGGTGGTAGCTTGCTTTTCACTTGTAACACGCGTTTTTGCACGACTTTTACACTATATATTTTACGAGACTTTAATGATTTTCAGTTTTACGTCTATTATCAAGGACGGTGTGCCTATAAAGGCAGAATCTCATCAACAGAAACAGAAACAAAGGTCACAATCCAAGAACGCAGCCGTCTCAAGTCACCAATAGAAAGTGACAAAGAGACACGCACAAAAACAGACGAAACATGAACCAACGACACAAAGCCAAATAACAGTTAAGACACTGCAAAAGAACGACCGCCTTGGGTGGTCAGCCATAAAACTACTTGTGGCTTCAACTCCGGAGTTAATAAAATTTCAACCCTCACGCTCAGTTCCAGTACAGTATCAAACAAAATAACAATAACAAATTGATCCGCATGAAGGCTTTCTAGCTCAATAGTGAGTCATGATAAAATACATGGTAAAATGGTTATGTATAAATTAATAATATCATGAATCAGGTTTGAAGACTCAACAACAATCCAACATCAGAGCAGAAGAAAACCACCATTTAGATCACGGAAGGTCGAACCCAGGATATATCCGGCTCCAACCTTCCCGAATTCAAAGGATTTAGGTTGGGACCGTCATAAAAGATTCCGGAGTCCAGCCCATCGCCGTGCAACAAAAGAGCGAAGCAAATTTGTCCACTGTAAAGGGTCGCCAACAAAACACTCGATCTGTCGCATAATATAACTTTGATTTGATAATCACTTTCATTCAAGCTTCGTCCGAAAATCATATCCCCCCCCCCCCCCCCGCAAAACTAGCAGGTCCTTGGATCACACCAGAGATAAGAAGAAAGATTCGGAGAAGAAATAAGATTCATGCAAAGGCAAACAATTGGGTAGTGGTAAACTCCGGGCAAAATTTGAAAACTTAAGACGAGAAATTCAGAATGACATCAAAAGTCAACATGTTTTTTGCGTGAACAACTTGGTATGTGTTGTAAAGGCAAATCCCAGAGACTTCTAATATAAAAAATATATCAATAGCCAGAAGATAGACAAGCAAGGTATTCAACCCCTTAAAGCCATTTATTCTTGATTACTGAGGACTATCATTTCATTACATAATATTATGTAGCCCTCAGTGCTGACTAAAGAGAAGTCCAGTGTCTTCAACAGGAAAGGCGCATCCTTGGGGAATCATCAATAGTTTACTAACTGTTGACTAAAGTGTAAATTATTGATTTTACCCTTAAGTGCCTCAGTCAGGGGATTCAATAAGCGCTACATATCCCCCTGTTAAGGGACGTCTTTGATTTGCTATAGGCAGTGTATGACATGGGGCAATAAAACAATTATGGACACATGGTGTGTCCTACTGTTACAAGAATAAATGCTTTTAATAAAAGAGGAGGGAAGGGGGTTGTCGCATCAGACTCTGAAAGGGCAGAGGAACAAGTTGATCAATTCAATGATGCGTTAAATAAAACGGGGTTCAAGGAGGTTCCATTGACTGGAAGATTGGGCCCTTTCAAAGAAACTATCCCTGTGTCATCGACGGGAGTGATCAAGTTACTTAAAGGCTTGAACCCGTCCGTCTAACGCTTTAGGACCTGATAAGCTTCATCCTAGAGTCCTGAAGGAACTAGCAAATGAGTAAGGCCTAGAGCTTCCCCAGCATCGCCCAGCGAAGTGCTTCCTCGAAGCTCTTCGCCGGGCGATGTAATGAAAGTCCTTGCGAGAAAACTCTTTGCTAGGGCAAAGAGTTTTCTCGCAAGGACTTTCATTACATCGCCCAGCGAAGTGCTTCCTTGTCCATCGCCTAGCAAAGAGTTTTCTCGCAAGGACTTTCATTACATCGCCCGGCGAAGAGCTTCCTTGTGCACCACCTGGCAAAGAGCTTCCTTTTATCATTGCATCGTTGAGCGAAGAACTTCCTTGCAAGGGTTGTCCTTGCATCGCCTAGCGATAAACTTCCTACTTTCCTTCGCGAAAAGTGTTTGTATTTGGCCTACAGCGATAGAAATGCTTATTTTGCTTCTTGAGATGACAGTATCGTTATTTATATTGGACATGTCAAGTTGTTTGTGAGACACTTTTCATAAAAGGATACTATTTGTGTAAGGTTTGGATATCAGTTATTTAGACAGGTAGTTGGTATTCCGATGGGTACAAAACTGTGTTCCCCTGGTTGCAGATTTGTTTCTATTTTGTTATGAAAAAGAATTCATGTCGTCTACAAACCGATGCTATTGAGGCGTTTGACTTTATCTCTCGATATCAGGATGATCTTTCAAATATTGATAATGTTTATTTTGATCAAATGGTTGATAGAATTTATCCAAAAGAATTGAAGTTAAATAAGGCTATTTCTAATGACTCTGAAGCCCCATTTTTGGATTTACTTTTGACTGTTTCTAATGGTACTGTCTCTTCCAAAATTTATGCTAAAGAGATGATTTTAATTTTGGAATTGTAAATTATCTGTTCTTGGATGGTGACGTCCCTAAGGCTATGTCGATGACTTTATTGATCGCAGCGCTAAAACTTCTAAAACAAGGCTATCGGTATCATAAACTGCGCAAAATGCTTTCAAAATGTTATCTTCGACATTACGGCATTACATCTACACACATGGCATTTTTTGAAGACACTTCGCAACAGAAATTTAACTGCGCAAAACGTTTTCAAAATTGTATCGTCAACATTACGACATTCTTTGAAGACACTTCTGCAACAGGGAGTTTCATGGAGATTTAGTTGATAAATTCAGAAGAATACTAGCTAGTGATAATTTTCTGGTCAGTTCAGAAAAATTGTTGCTTAATATACAAGAAAAGTGGTTACAGCATGGATGATATGCGACAGGTCGCGTGTTTGGTTGTCGACCCTTTTACAATGGACAACTTTGCTTCGTTTTTGGTTGCACGGCGGTGGGTCGGACTCCGGACTCTTTGATGACGTTCCAAACCTAAATCCTTTGAATTCAGAAAGGATGGAGCCGGATATTTCGTGGGTTCCTGGGTTCGACCCTCCGTGATCTAACTGGTGATTCTCTTCTGCTCTGACGTCGGATTTTTGTTGAGTCCTCAACCCTGATTCATGCTATTATTAATTTATACATTTTTGTGTGCATCCGTGTCACTTTCTATAGGTGACTTGAAACGGCTGCGTTCTGGAGTGTGGCCTTTCCTGAGTGACCTTTTCTTACTAGTTTCCTTGCAAATGCAACGGTTGTCCTTGCATCTCCCAGCAAAGAGCTTCCTTTCAAGGGTTGCCCCTGCAGTGCCCAGGGAAGATCTTTCTTGCAAGGATTGTCCCTGCATCGCCAAGGGAAGAACTTTCTTTCAAGGACCAGGGAAGAACTTCCTTGTAAAGGTTGTCCTTGCATCGCCCAAGGAAGAGTTCCCTTGTACAGGTTGTCCTTGCATGACCCAGGGAAGAGCTTCCTAGCAATAATTGTCCTTGCGTCGCCCAGGTAAGCGCTTCCTTGCAAAGGTCCCTGCATCGCATAGGGAAGAACTTCCTGTAAAAGCTCCCCTTGCCTCGTAAAGCCAAGGGTTTCTTGGAAAGGCTGTCCTTGTATCTCTCAGCAAAAAAAACTTCCTTGCAAGGGTTGTCCCTGCAACACCCTGGGTAGAGCTATCCTGCAAAGGTTGTCCTTACATCGCTCAGCGAAGAGCTTCCTTGCAAAGGTTGTCCTTGCATCGCCCAGGGAAGAGCTTCCTTGCATTTGTTATCCTTGCATTGCCCAGCTAAGAGCTTCCTTGTAAAGGTTGTCCTTGCTCGCTCAGGGAAGAGCTTCTTTGCAAAGGCCGTCCCTGCATCGCCTAGCGAAGAGCTTCCTTTGCAAGGGTTACCCATGCATCGCCCAGCGAGTAACCCCCTTGCAGGCTGACTTAAGCTTTGAGCGCAAAAATCGGAAGACACATTTTCACTCGATATGGGTATGAGAACGCTACAATGATAGATAACCTGAAGCGGGTATTATCTGCCCAGAAAAAAACGTGCGAGTATGCGACCCGCCGACTCCTCAAGATGATAGGCCCTTACAAAACAAACAAAAGATTATGAAATCCTAACATGTACGAACTGATAAGAAAATAATAACCTCGTCCCATATTACAATAAATAACAAGTTGCAATGTTACAACGTATAATGAAGTAATGTAGTAATTTCTTCATTTTGAAATCTTTACTTCATTATGCGTTGGTATAGTCGATGCGAAATGAAATAAAATGTAGTTTTTGCTTTATTATGCGTCGATACTAAGAGGTTTGCGCAAAATGAAAGAATTATTTCATTTTGCGGTGATAGGTGGCATACTTAATTTTACTTCATTATGCGTCGACAGTTTGTATCTAGTTCCATATAAGACACAGAAGCCTATGTGGTGTAGTAGTTATGCTATAGCTACTCGCCTGATAAACCGGGGAAGCAGGATCGATCCCAGTCTTGAAACCGAGATCCCGTTTCCATATGAATGAGTCTTGAAACCAAGTTCGCTACTTTGTATGACCTTAGCTGTTGGTGGGACGGAAACTGAAACACACTCGCACTTCTTTTAAATTGCATAGATGGACAAACAACTGGGCTATGGACTGGTCCAAGCCAATATGGTCCCCACCCCAACTATTGTGTGCACTACATGATCATGTGTTGAGCCTAAGAACACAAATGAGGGAAAAACATCAGACATGAGACCAATATACCGTAAGGCGTTTAGTTTAAACTCTAGTAACATAATCAAATAAAGTGAAATTCCGCTATTAAGACCACCTAAAATTAAGACAAATTTTGTTTTTAAAGCATATTTTGAAGGTTAAAGTTACATTTTCTTTGTGATTATGACATCAGTGTGCTCTTGTGGAAGACCATCTTTGGGACTGTTCAAATGTGGTCTTAAAGACCACTTTTGAACTGTCTCAAATATGGTCTTTATATTGGAATTTACCTGTATTGCGTCCTAAGTCTTTGGTCTCCTTTCGTAGACAGCTATGTCCATCATTACTTCATTTTGCGTCGATATGGTGCATATCAACGCGAAATGAAATATTTTTTTTTTTACTTCATTTCGCGTCGACTACGCCAACGCATAATGAAATAAAAAAATCAAAATGAAGAAATTACTACATTTACTTCATTATGCGTTGTAACATTGCAAACATATGGTAAATTTAAGCACATATTCTGTTTTGAAAATTATTTATATACAAGTAAGTAAGTAAGTAAGTAGACTTAATTTATAGCGGGTTACTCATCTTGCATAGCCAATCTTCTGTGACGCCCTCGGGATAAGATAAGTTAGTTATCTCGAAATTTACGAAACTTCGAATATCAAATCATAAATAAGAGGTAGAAGTTGGAGATATTCCAGAACAACTCGTGATTTAAGAGTTTTACAACGTGCAACTTTAATGCAGTAGAGAACGAAATCCATTTTATGTGTATATGTAAGGCATGTTCTGATTTAAGAAGAGATTTCAGATATAATTATAGAATTTGACTCGTTTTGTCTGAATGATAAATTCTTGTTTATTTTGACTTAGGGGGAAACCCATATCACGTGAACAAGGCAATGAAAATGAAGCCGCCCCCCCCACACACACACCTTATACCCCACTCTATGTTGAGAAAACTGGGGTTTACGCGCGTAAACATTATTTTGCTGATTTTTGCTCCAAGACATTGGTTGTGGGTACTCGTTAGAACCGCCTCAATGAGGCGGTTCTTACGAGCACCCACAACCTATGTTTGCAGTATTTGTAAGAAAAATATCGCGGATTTTCATTAGAAAAAATGGCTATTTTTGGGATGTGAAAAATGCATTATGTCGCACGGGTGTGTTATCGTGATGCATTCCAAAAGTTCTTCTATAAATAAATGTTTTGAGATTAGACAAAAGTTTCATGATTGTAGTCAGTATGCAATCACCTAATAATATGCAAGATTAAGCATACATAAAGATTTGACAGAATACTAGTTGCCCTTCCTGCTAGCCGATAGTATACCAGAGTTAAAGTAATTGAGTTAGAAACCTAAGATATGCATTATTTTTGTCCACACATTTTCTCTCATTGTGACCTGTGTTTTGTCTGTTTCTGTTTTAAAGTATGTATGATGTTAAATGTTTCTAGCATAATCATGTATGTCAAAAACGTTAGCAGGGTGGCAGTGCAGCAGGATGAGGCATGTTAGGTTAGCAGGCAGGCAGGACAGCAGAATAAAACTATTAAGTCAGCAGGGAGAAAGGACTGCAGGATAAAACTATTAAGTTAGCAGGGTGGCAGGACAGCAGGATGAAACTATTAAGTTAGCAGGATGGCAGGACAGCAGGATGAATATATTAAGTTAGCAGGATGCAGGACAGAAACTATTAAGTTAGCAAGAAGGCAGGACAGCAGGATACAACTATTAAGTTAACAGGAAGGCAGGACAGCACGATAAAGCTATTTAGTTAGCAGGACGGTAGGACAGCAGGATGAAACTATTAAGTAAGCAGGATGGCAGGACAGCTGGTTGAAACTATTAAGTTAGCAGGATGGCAGGACAGCAGGATGAATATATTAAGTTAGCAGGATGCAGGAGAGCAGGATAAAACTATTTAGTTAGTGGGAAGGCACGACATCAGGATGAAACTATTAAGTTAGCAGGAAGGCGTGACAGCAGGATGAATACATTAAGTTAGCAGGATGGCAGGACAGCAGGATGAAACTATTAAGTTAACAGGAAGGCGTGACAGCAGGATGAATACATTAAGTTAGCAGGATGCAGGACAGCAGGATGAAACTATTAAGTTAGCAGTAAGGCGTGACAGCAGGATGAGTACATTAAGTTAGCAGAAAGGCAGGACAGCAGGATGAAACTATTAAATTAGCAAGAAGGCGTGACAGTAGGATGAATACATTAAGTTATCAGGATAGCAGGCCAGCAAGATGAAACTATTAAGTTACCACTGATTGATTTATTGTTTTGGGTTTAACGACAAATCAACCCTTCTGGGTCATTTGTATCTTCTCCAAGAGAAAGGTAGAAAAGCTATAGCAGAGATAGTAGAGGAGATTATGGACAGAGGGATTGGAAGTGTTAAAGCAGAAGAGATAACATTCCCCTTCTTCCCTGGCTTGTTGCAAGAACAACAGGCTTTGTTCAACTGTAAGTCAGTATCAGTTGCCCCCCAGTGAAGCAACTGCCTCACTCAACCACCCCTCATTAAGTTGCATGGATGACAGGACAGCAGGATGTGACATTGTTCGGAATTTCAAATTACTACCACCATGTTGTAGGCACTTAAAAACTATGTAAGAAACTAGAAATCAAATTTGGACCGTTTCCTTTTTTTAAACGTACCGCTGTGAAACTGCAGTTTTCGTCCTGATGGAATATATACCAAGGTGAAAATTTGTGCTGAATTGCCAAAACTTTATCACCATGCTGTAGGCACCTAAAACTATGAAAATGTGAGAATTAGACCGAGGAACAATCAGGAACTGATACATCAGCTATAATCAGATCCCAAATTACAAGGGAAAGAAGTCGAAACATGGAGCGACGACAGTAAACAAAACAGGTAAACCGAGTCAACAGGTCTTTCTCAAACAGGCGGTGACTCAGAATACCCAAAATGAAAGTGGAGACAATGATCAGGAATCGATACAATTAACCCACAGCTCCCATCAGAGACACCAAAGGGAAAGAAACACAAACACGAAACAACAGACCCTAATGGAAACATCACTAGCGGAAAGCAAAAAGGACAGTTACTTTCCCACAAAATGGCCAATAGACTATCCAAAATAAAATAATATAAGCGAAACAAACACCCAAAGAAAAACCATAACAAAAATAAACCGCGACAGAAGAACCGCCTTGGAACGGTCAGCTGAAACGAATTCCACTGTGGAGATTAAATCGATTTTACGTGGCTAAAATCCCCGCCCTTACTTCCGTCGCGATTAAGACAAACCTTACTAAAAAGGAGCAAATAAGTTTCATCCTGTGTGTGTTTGTTTGATTTGAGGTTTAACGTCCCCGTCAACACTGTAAAGGTCATTTTGGAGACATTACTTCCAATTTCGTGGGACTTTTACCCGACATTGGGATGAAACGACATCTCAAGACCTGTCGCCCAATGAAACCAATAGGGTTTATAAGCATTGACGGTCCGACTCGTGCTTTGCCTGGGCAGGCTTAGATCCTCTAAGCGGTTTACCAGTACTCATGTGCGGGTCGGATTCAGCACTGCGTGGAAGCATCATGCAGCCCATATATTTCTTCAAGCCCCGAGGCTGTCCTGCCCTATCAACTATGTCAATGATCATCCATTTAACGCTGACGAAGGCTCTGATCAGACTGTCCGGATGCGCAGACTGATCTGAGTTATCCTGGACTTACCGTGGCCCAATTAAGCTTCGTCACGAGAAAATCTATCTTCGGGATGTATGAAGACAGTAATACACAAACAGGTCTCCTCAGTTTCACATACTACATACAGCTGCTAGAGTCTTCGTAAAACTCCTACATTAAGACCACCTTTGGGACTGTTCAAAAGTGGTCTTTAAGACCACTTTTGAACAGTCTCATAGGGGGTCCCTGACCAGAGGACAATCTAAGCGGAAAACTCAAAGAAAGAATAACTGCGCCCTGCAAAATAAGCTTTTTAAGGGGAATGGGTACACCTGCAGGGGACGCAACTCCTGCAAAAGTATTTTTGTTTCCCATATCGATAGGGGTCAACTCTTAAAGGAAAGAATTTGCTCCTGAGGAGCAAATTCTTTCCTTCAAGAGTAGACCCCTTTTTCAGTTGTACAGGGCTAGTAGAAAAGCGAACAGGAAGTCCCGAAAGTTGTCTCCCTTTGAAAAATGGCGGAAAAATCGACTAGGTGTTCACATTCCACTTAAAGAAGAATTAGTCTTACTTTAAGGAGGTCTTTATAGCGGAATTTCGCTGTTGTACTCATTACGAAAATACGCCTATACAAATACATGTTAAACTTTACCGCCGAAAAAACGAACATTTTAAGATGAAAAATCGTTTTTTTTTCTTATTTCATAATATAGATTATGTGTACTCGTTAGATCGAGGCGGTTCTACCCATGATCTATATTGTAGAGCAGAAAAAAGAAAAATAAGATTTACCCCTACAAACCGCATTTTACTATGTAAAATTGGGGTTTCTCAGGGGTGGGGGGGGGGGGGTTCAAAATTATATAGGCGTGTTTTCGTGATGAAGAGACCTTGTACTAGCCAAGCACCGAACATACAGACATTAATCAGACTGTGCGGTTGCGCAGGCTGGTCTAATCAAATGGCAAAAACGTTTTCTCGTGACGTTGCTCATGTTGCGAGATAAATTTTCTAGGTGGTAAAATCACTTTGGATAACAGCCAAATTCCCCAAGAATTGACACAAATTTTACTTGACCTAGGTTTTGCGGGAAATGAGGGCACTGTTTGTTTAAATGTTGTTTCCCAAATTTTATGTTACATAATATGGGCTTGCGCGCCTGAATTATGCTCAGGAGGTCACGTATTTGAAGGTCGGATAGATAGTTTGGTGTTTCGTTTATTTCGAGTTTTACGCCCCCGTTAACAATTATTAAGTCATACCGAGCTGGTCCGTGTACCAAATCACACTCCAGAAGATGTACATTATAAATTCTTTTTTCATGACTCATCGGAAATTAGATAGGGCCCGTAGAAAAGATTGCGTGATTGAGCGACCCGCGTCAGTCAAACGCACATTCGTTTGAGCTACGTAGTCAAGCATTTTGGTCGACTGACTTTAATTTTATTACAGACTATCATCATTGTTGTTACTGCAAATGTTGCTGCTGCTCGGATTGAAAATCCTCATTACGCAAACACGCCTATACAAATACATTGCCACCTTTATCACCGAAAAAAAAGAAAATTTTAAGATAAAAAATTGTGATATTTTTCTTATTTCTACTCAAAATATAGATTGTTGGCACTCGTTAGAACCGCCTCATCGCTCAAAATATAGATTTTGGGCACTCGTTAGAACCGCCTCATCGAGGCGGATGAGGCGGTTCTAACGAGTGCCCAGAGCAGAAATAAAAACAATAAGGTATACCACGGAAACCGCAGTTTTACGATATAAAAGTGGGGTTCAAGGGGGTCAAAATTATATAGGCGTGTTTTCGTGATGTGAAACACTGGAACACATGACCGGGCAATCGTGGATTCGAACTTTGCCGGGTTCGGCAGCACTTTTATGGAGATTGGTCATCATTTATTTTCTACCATCATTCTCTCACATCCGCTAATTCAGTCAAGATGAGCAGTTTTCAGGTTGTGAAAAAGACCTATGCATTGTGTTGGTTTATCACTTAGTTGGAAAGCATGTGGCTGCCCAACATGACCTTAATAGTACTGGCTGGGCCAAGTACTGGCTGGGCCAAAAACGCGAATAACCCTTTTCCGCTGAATAATTTATTTAGCCACACCCATTTCTAATTTTATGTGAGTGAGTGAGTGAGTGTTTTGAGTTTTACGTCCCACCAACAGCTAAGGTCATACGGAGACGGAGCCACGATTTAAAGACTCATCCGAAAGTCTGGAGAAGCCCGAGATCGATCCTGCGACCCCGGCTTTACAAGGCGAGTAGTGTAGGCTTCTTTTTCTGATTTTTAACCAATCAGATTACTAGATGCAATTTATTCCTACAAATTCACAAACTGCCAATGTGTCTCTGATTTTTAACCAATCAGATTACTAGATGCAATTTATTCCTACAAATTCACAAACTACCAATGTGTCAACCAGTTTGCAAAAGTAGGGGTTGTTGTGATCAGCAGGATGGCTCACCTAAAACCCCTTCCGTTTCCTTTAACAACAAACATTAGTTGTTTAACCCTTTGCATGCAGGAAACCCCTAAAGGGATACCTTGGCAAACAGTGCAGGCCCAGATCAGACGCCGCATCACGGCTTGCACTATTTGCTAACAGAATTTTCCGTCAATAATATAATAAAAACGTTAAGAAATAAGTCTACCACCCCTTATATGACACATGGACTTGTCGCAATGGAAGAGTCCACGAGTATACAATGGGTTAAGTGTGTTTTGAAGTAGCTTTGTTGCTGCAGTTTCTATGAGATCATCACGAAAACACGCCTATATAAATTTGACCCCTTGAACCCCACTTCTATACAGTAAAACTGGGGTTTAAAGGGGTAAACCTTATTTTTCTTATTTCTGCTCTAAAATATAGATTGTGGGTACTCGTTAGAACCGCCTCACGTTCTAACGAGTACTCACAACTTATATTTTGAGTGGAAATAAGAAAATATGACAATTTTTCATTTCAAAATGTTCGTTTTTTCGGCGGTAAAGTTTACAATGCATTTGTATAGGCGTGTTTTCGTAATGGATTTTTTTTTAGAAACAGCTCCTTCCTACAACACACCGGTCTGCTAAAATGGCATCTTTCTTATCGTTAGAACTAGGAACGCCTCAGTGAGCACCCATAACCTACGTAAAAAAAGAACTATCCCCGACAGCAATTTTCTCTATATTCAGTGGGATTAACATGGATTTTCATTGGCCCCGTTGACCTAATGTGCGTTAACCTATTCAGCTTTCAGAGAACACCTTTTATGTCCTTTCAGGGTACCCGATAGCTCAGTTGGTAGAGTGTCCGCTCCGGGGAACGGGAGGTCACGGGTTCGACCCCGGCCGCGACATACCAAAGTCGTTAAAAATGGTACTAGCTGCTCCTCGCTTGGCACTCAGATTTACGGGGTAGAGCTTGGACTGGTCCACCCAGTGTCAGGATAATGTGAAAGGGTGTGGTATCATGTAATGTGTATGGGACATGATACTTCAGTGAGGCAGCACTATAAAAGTGAGCATTGAGCTCCCTGTCACAACCAGACACCGTCGTGATATGACCGAAAAATGTTGAAAGCGACGTTAAACCCGAATTCACACAGTCACACATCTCCTTTCGGGTCACAGCATGAGAATTCACTTTCACATTTATTGACCTCCAAAGTTTATGTTTATTGCAGCAATAAAACGTAAATCCCGTAACTTATCCTACACCCTTCAAAACTAATAGTTATGGCCAATGGTTGCGGAGTAATAAACTTTAAACAAAAGAACAAGAGGGTAATGATGACCCGGGATCGCTCACCTGGTCCTTATTGCACAATTGAAACTGTAGGGAGGGTTGATCCCTTTGACACCTAGCGCATCATGTGATCAAGTCCGTGAAATAAAGACCCCCTAAACCCCACTTTATATAGAGAAAACTGGGGTTTACGGGGGTAAATATTATTTTCCTTATTTCTCTTCCAAAACATAGTTTGTGGGTACTCGTTAGAACCGCCTCAATGAGGCGGTTCTAACGAGCACCCACAACCTATGTTCTGAGTATCAATAAGGAAAATATCACAGATTTTCATGAGAAAAATTACCTTTTTAAGGTATGAAAAAATGCACTATATCACACGGATGTGTTGTCGTAATGGCACAAGGAGATGAACAGGCTCAGTTTAACTATCAATAACACATGGAGACATGGGGTTGTGGGGGGACGGGGACAACAGGTTGTGTGTGGACAGGCTCAGTCCATCAAGGAATCATGGTGGCGAAAGGTTGTGCAAGTTGGGGGTGCATTTGATTTTATTCTTGAAATACCAGTATGTACGGTAGGGTAAGTAGAGTGAAACTGCCAGAAGGCAACATAGCTTGTCTATAGGGGCCTAAGTTAAACAAATTATTTTTGAGCGCATACATGCGTGCATTAGTGCGTGTGTGCATGTATGCATGTGTGTGTGTGTGTGCATGCATGTATGCCTGAATGTGTGCATGATACATGCATGTGTGTGTGTGCGTGTGTGCCTGTGTGCATGCATACGTGCATGCATGTTTGCATGCATGCCTGAGTCTGTGTTTGAACACAGCATATGTGTGTGCATGCATGCGTTTCTGATCTTATAGACGCCACTGAAGGTTGTTGAGCATATCAGAGTAACACTAGCTGTATAGCTGTAGTCACGAGATACCCATCTGGCAGCTCTGTGCTGCACAGGTTCTAATTTGTAAATGCCAGTGGCTGTGTGTTATGACCAAACAGTGGAGGCATATTCCAACTGTGGTCTAAGGAGTGTCTTGTAACCTGTTAATTTTAGTGTCTGGTTATGCACTCTGATCTTCCGTTTTAGAAACCCCAGTGTTTGGTTGCCTTTTTTGCAATGTTGTTATCTATGTGGGTACCCCAGCTGAAGTCATCCGCAATGGTGAACCCGAAGTACTTGGCAGCAGAAGCACATTCCAACTCAATGCCATGTAGGAAATACTTGGATGGGATATGTTGTTTTAACTGGGTAATGTGTAGGACCTGACATTTTGATGGATTGAAGCTCATATCCCAGGACTTTTCCCATTGCTCAAGGGTCAGAAGATCATCGTGGAGGATGCTGGACTCGGACAGTGAGGTAATTGTCAGGTAAATGGCAAAAAGCCTAACTCTAGAGAGGACCTGCTCAGGGGTGGGGTCGTTAATGTATGCCAGAAAGAGGATTGGTCCGAGAACAGAGCCCTGCGGGACACCAGAAGATATAAGAATGCTGTTTTGGAGACATTTTTCATGTGAAACCTTGTCGAAAGCCTTACTTAAATCGAGTAGAATCAGATCTGTTTGCAACCCCATTTGTATATTTTTGTAGTTCGTCGGCACGCATGATCAGCTTAGTCTGAAAGATCTCTTTTCTCGGAACCATGCTGCAGGTCATAAAGTATATTCTGATGTGATAAATGACTTAGAGAGGCTCGAGGCTACAATGAGTTCCAGCACTTTACAGAGGATACATGTAAGGGAGATGGGGCGATAGTTAGAGGTTCAGTCTTGTCTGCGTTTTTAACACATTTCAGACCGGAAACCCCTGAAGGGGTACCCTGGCAAACAGTGCAGGCCCAGATCAGGCGCCACAGAACGCGGTGTCTGATCAGGGCCTCCACTGTTTGCTAAAAGTTCAGGCATTTTCCAGATAAATTTTGATGAAAACACAACCCGACACTCCTAAATTTTGAAATGGACTCCTGCTATATATAAGAAAGAAGATTCCATTTGGTACAAAAAGAGTTAAATAGGTGGGACACGTTGGCGTCTTTCCATATAATAGGTAATTTCGCTTGGTAAGTGAACCGTTGGAATATTACCTGAAGGATTGGGGCTAACTCTGTATGGAGGGTCTGAAGCACGACTGGCTTGAGTTGGTCAGGCCCTGTTGCCTTGTGAGGATTTAGCTGTTTGAGGAGTTTTTCAATTCCATCAGTTGATGTCTGTATGTTTGACATTTTGGAAAAAGGGCTCGGAGTGAAAAGTAAATTTATTCCTGATGAGTCATATAAGTCCTGCAAGTCCTGCAGTTTCCTTTGTGCTAGGGATTTAAGAGAAGTTGGGGGCTTGGAGCTAAATACAGACTGAAACTGTTGATTCAGTGTATTAGCTATGCCTGGGTCTGAGGAGAATGTGTTCCCGTTTTCTTTCAAAGACGAAATGCCCCTGGAGTCTTGTTTCTAGTGCTTAAGTGATGAATAACGTTTTTTGATGTTGACCTTTGGGGTGAGGTCAGGTGATTGGCATCCGTGTGCAATCCTAAGATATCCCCTGTATATTTTTCATAAGCCCTATCAGTGATATTCAAGGAATTTCTTGTGGTCAGTAGGTCTGTTGGACTTATACCAGCGCTTGTAGTGTCTTTCTCTCTTACGCATGAGATGACGGATCTCCTGGTTGACCCAAGGAAAACCCTTGCGGGATCCAGTCATACGTACTGGTATGCAAGTGTCTGGTATCAAACTCATCCACAGAACTTGAATGTCAGCGGTAGAAAGGTCTGACTGTATAATTTATAGAAATTCCCTCATGGATGCTTTTAGCTGGTCCCAATCAGCTTCCTTGTACAGTAAACTTTTACGAGTGACCTGCTTTGATTCTTTTGGCTTGGTGTTTACTTCGGCCATTAATTTGTCATGGTCAGACGGACCAGGGAGGATAGGGCCACAAGGGAGATTAGTTATTGTACTAATTGTGTTACCCGCGTAAAATAAAGTCTATTATTATTATTATTATTATTATTATTATTTTTATTATTATTATTAGAGACTTTCTGTATGAGAATGGGTTTGGACATGAGGAAGAGATACAAAATGTTTTGACCTCGAGTAGGTGATGTGACAACTTACTCCAAAAGGCTGTCGTTGAAAGCGTCCAGGCATTCTCTATAAAATGTTGGATGGCTGCAGTCGATCCAAGTCGCTGATATGTTCAATAAATTTTCTTCGCTATGCCATAATTCTATAAGCTTTTCAATATCTTTGCTTGAACATGGGTTGTCTGCCATTTGGGTCACGAATAGGGCTTGTTCAATGTGTATATACCATATAGCATCAACATGTAACTGACCTTCCAGAACATGCCAAACTGTGATTGACTAATACTCCAATACAAATTATCACGCAAACACGCCTGCATAATTTTGACCCCCTTAAAATCTTCTGCAACAAGGTATATCGGAACCCGAATTTTATGGTGACTTAGTATATAAATTCCGAAAAATATATAACCGCAATAACTTCAGCATCCAATTTCGTAAAATCATTCTTCGATATAAAAAGATTGGGTACAACATAAATGTTATACGACAGACTGCATGCATGTAGTTAACCAAATCACGGTTGACAACTTTGCTTCCCTTTTTAATTGCACGCTGGTGGTTCAAGCCTCAGATTCTATGATTCTATTAAAGAGATCTAATTCAAGGTAATGTTGGTTGGTGCCTGATGCTCTGTCTCGGGTCGGGCCCATCGGAGTCCAACTGTTGGTTTTCATTTGCTCCAGCATTTCAGTGGTTTCTTGCTGTCGAGTCCTCATCGTTGTTTCATCTCTGTGGTTTTTTTATTATTTGTGTTCACGTAGATGTTGCACAGATGAGTTAGCAGGCATTCATTCGGACTGAACAAATTATTTGTCTAAATCGCGACGGAAGTAAGGGCGAGGATTGTGGCCACGTAAAATCTATTTAAGTCCCCGCCACCCACCCAGTGGAATTCGTTTCCGCTGCCCGTTCCAAGGCGGTTCTTCTGTCGCGGTTTATTTTTGCTATGGTTTGTCTTTTTGTGTTTGTGTCGCTTATATTATTTTATTTTCAATAGTCTATTGGCCATTTTGTGGGAAAGTAACTGTCCTTTTGCCTTCCCGCTATTGATGTTTCCATAAGGGTCTGTTGTTTTATGTTTGTGTTTCTTTCGATGGGAGCTGTGGGTTGATTGTCATTGCCTCCACTTCTATGTTGTTATATAGTAAAACTGGGGTTTGCAGGGGTAAGCCTTATTTTTCTTCAGAAAAAATATCACAATTTTTCATCCTAATTCGGCGATATAGGTTACAATGGCGGCATTCGACTGTTTTTTTACGTGCTCCACGAATTGAAGCGTGGAACACGATTTGCGTTCGACTATAAGATTCGTGAAATTTCGAACAATTTCGTGGAGCACAACGACCACGTTTAAAAAAGAGCGTGGAATCAGTCACGTGACTGAATTAATATGGCTGAACATAACGCGGAAGTAAAAGTAGCACAGTAAAGTTGTTGCAAGATGATTTTCTTATACTGATCAAAAAAACAACTTTGAAGTTGAAATTCATGCATCCTGTCTGGATCTGATGAGAAAGCCAAATATTGACCATTTTAGCCTCCATGATTTTCATCAGATCTTTGCTCGAGCGCAGCCATTTTGTTTTTTAAAATTTACTGTGTCTATCACGTGTCTAGCTTTGACAGTTGACCTTTCGCCATGGTGCCTATCCGTGAATCCATTACGACTATATTTGATCATTTGTATTTGCTTAAAAATTGCCTTCTGTGCAACCGAGGGGCTTACAAAAATGCTAAATTATGAAACAGTCACATAAGTTTTTCATTTTCTTGCGTTAGACATCAAACCGGAAGCCATTATACATGTAGCGTGTGAAGCATGAATTACATTCGACTTGTACAATAACGTGGATAGAGCACAATTTTCCACTCCGCATATATAGTGGGCGGAGCTTAGTCGTGCTCAACGAAGGTCGACAATGTATTTTCGTAATGCTTAGGAATAAAGGTCTGTACACACAATAAGATTAATGTCAGAGATTTTTTATCAGATACAAATCTTACTGTCTGTACAGCCCTAATACATGTATTATAATATTTTTTTTTGGAATCTTGTGAGACTGCATTTGGGTCTAGAGCTGTCATTACATTGAAGGCCACTTACCAATTGATACCCTTAATATATGGATAGTTTTCCTTGAAACAAACAACACCTAGAAATTGTGCTTGCCCAAACCATATGCTTGTCCCTAAATTGGACAGTAAACAGTAGCTCATGATCATTTGCATTAAAAACAAACCTGTTAAATATTGACAGGATATGATCAAAAGTTAATCAGATCATTTACATGTTAGCCTAGCTCATGCGGTTCGGTTGATATTTTGTTCAAAAGTTTCCTTATGGTAATACAATCTATGCCAAATACCATTCTATACATGAAATTCCAAGATCCTTGCATAATCTGTAGTTAAAGTATAACGGACGAACGGACAGAGCACAACCAATATGCCCCATCGACTTCTTCGAAGTTGGGGGAATAAAAATATTAAAGTTACCGATCGGAAACGAAGTGTCGACCGATGTACAGACATACAGACACAGAAGGGTATAACGCTATCGATAGTGACTGGAATTGGTTGAAATTCCCACAACGGGATTGAAATGTGTTTGAAAATATATTTCCTTCACAAGATTTCTTATAGCTACAATGCAGAAGTCTGAATGCACACAACCATATGCTTACACCCTGCAATGCACAAGTCCGAAAAGGGGCCTTACTCTGTTAAGTATTTTCAGAAGTTCATCAAAAGTTTATCAGGTCATCTATACCTTAGAACCAAACTATATACCAAATATCATGAGCAAACACTATGCCCCCAACCATATGCTGTCTCTGAACGGGAACAATGTAATGCCTAAATCTGAAAGAGGGACATACCTCCACCAAATATTAACAGATTTTAAACAAAAGTTATTCAGGTCATCTATGCCTTAGTAGCAAACAGACTGCCAAATATCATGAGCCTAGCTCAAGTGTTCACAAGGTGTCCCTATAGCCAAAATGTACAAGTCCAAAAAGGAGCATAACTCCATTAAATATTTTCAAAATTTCGTCAAAAGTTAATCAGATCATCTACACATTAGACCCAAACTGTATACCAAATATTATGAGGCTAGCTCAAGCGGTTCTCCAGGTATTTTGTTCACAAGGTTTCCATATAGCCACAATGCATAAGTCCAAAAATGGGCATAACACCGCAAGGACAAGTCCGACGGAAAAGGACAAAAAAATACGGGTCCGCTTATTTTTCATGCTCATGCCATATATGAAATTTCAAGATCCTAGCTCAAGCCATTCTGTAGTTTACCTAGCTACTTAAAGCGTAACGGACGGACGGACAGGGCAGAACCAATATGCCCCATCAACTTCTTCGAAGTTGGGGGCATAAAAATGGCTGTCAACGCATTTTCAAGTCAAGATATTGAAAAGGTGATAGGATTATGACAAGGTGTAGAACATTTGAGGAATATATCGGCTGAGAGGGTTACCAGACAAAGGAAACAAGAACTAATGCTGTAGACAGAATAAGAGAAGCATTTGAAAATAGATTTACAGTTAATTTCTTATATAATACATATTTTGTCTAGATTTCCTTTATAAGATGGGGGCAAACAGTGTAGACCAAGATGAGCCATATCTCCAGATAAGGCGCTTTTTTCATCTCTGTAAGCCAATTTGGACACTTGTTCTACACATTACAATAATTTTGGCAGGAGAAAAACAACAGGAATAAGATTTTGCATTAGTGTGTGAAGTTTGTTGTAATACAAACATCTCAGAGACTCATTTCTTGGGACGAATCTTAATGTGTGCACCAAGCTTAAACCTAATACAGTTTCATGAGACACCAACAATCTTATAATGCAAGTTAGTACACACAGTAAGATATATTCTGAGGCTAATCTTATTGTGTTTACAGAGCTTTATTTTTTCATACAGTTCTTTATGAGCGTACATCTTGGCCCCTAAGCCCTGATAAATGGTTAGTACCCTATTATACGATTATATTCCATTGGCCAGCCCAGGCAAAGCGGTGCGAGTCGAACCGTCCATGCATATGAACTCTATTGGTTTCATCGGGCAGCAGGGCTTGCGATGTCATTTCATCTCAATGTTGAGTAAAATTCCCACAAAATTGGAAGCTACGTCTCCAAAATGACCTTTATAGTGTTGACGGGGACGTTAAACCTCAAATCGAACGAACAAACAAACAGAGATGAAAAACCTTAAATCAAACAAAATATTCCATTGGCCAATGATTAGCCAAGATCATTGAAGTGAAGTGAATATACTTAGAAAGTAAATGCGTGAGAGAGGGAAAAAGAAGGAAAAAAAGAAAGAAAAATAAACAAGGAGGGACTTTAATAGATTTTAAATTACATTTAGTGCAGATTTATACATCTGTATTCACCAGGTCCCGGATGATAGATCATCGATCGACGCCTTGTAGGCGTTTTTGCAGGCATGGGCAGTATGTGAGCCGTGGGGACAGGTCCCGTTGATACCCAGCGACAGCTTGTCCCTAGAGGACACCCACAGTGACGGTTGGCCTTCTCCAGTGGATAACATCTACCCTGAACAGCGTGGTATTTCTCACAGTAACCTGAAGGAAAGACATACAGTGGAATTGCGCTATTAAGACCACCTAAAATTGAGCTTTTTGAAAGCATATTTAGAAGGTTACAGTTACATTTTCTTTGTGTTCTCCACATCAAGTGTCCTCTAGTAAGAGACCACCTTTGGGACTGGTCAAAAGTGATCTTGAAGACCACTTTTGACCAGTCCCAAAGGTGGTCATTAAATGGAAATTTTACTGTACTTCCATGAGTAGTGGCGCTGTGCTTTTTGGATTTGCGTTAAACCACAGCTTTTCCGCATTCAACCATGTCAGATTAGACGCTGTTCATGTCGTCTGTTATCCATTCATATGTGCATATTCGCTTAGCGAGGCCCATTATAAACCCATATAAGACAATGGGATCTTCCATCTTATAAGTTTTGAGTTGTCCATTTCAATTAGTAGGGCTGTCAGATTTGTTCTGTTTGTGAAACATTTTACAACAATTTGTGTACAGTAAAATTCAGTTATTAAGATCACCAAAACTTGAGACTAGCTCTGCTTTAAAAAAGTTTATTTATAAAGTTAATTTTTCTTTTTTCTTTGTGTTTTCTGCATATAGTGTTTTCTGGTCAGAGACCAACTTTGCGACTGTTCAAAAGTGGTCTTTAAGACCACTTTTGAACGAAAGTGGTTAAGACCACTTTTGAACAGTCCCAAAGCTAGTCTTAATATAGGAGTTGTAATGTACTTTTAACAAACAGTGTAGAAATAGACCAATCGTCGTATTCTGTGGCATCTGATCTGGATCTACACAATGTTCCACTGTCGGAAATGTATGACACTAGGCATATATGAGCTAATAATGGGCCACACCAAGTGATTATGCACAGAAGAACTTTCCAATGTCTTATATGGGTTTTTAATCACTACTACGAATCTTAGAGGAAATTTTATTTTATATCACGTGGGCACTGCAAAAACAAAACAAACCCATAAGGATAGAGGTGCAGCTGGCATATTTTCTACCATTTTGTATAGTATTAAAACACATAATGTTTGTAATCTCGTGTTTGTTTTTCTGTATACTAAAAGGGATCTACCCTCAACGGTAACAGGTGGTGGGTCCTCAGTACACTGTTGGCAAGGTTAGGGATTGTCGTGTTCAACATGACAAATGTAAAGAACAGATTCCTATTGACAATCAAACTGATTTAAACAGAGTTGCCTCCCCTGAAAGGAATGAATACACCTGGCAGATTTTTGCCATATTTCAAAAGGAGACAACGTTCGGGGCTTCCTGTTCGCTTTCCTGGAAACTCTGTCCTACGGAAAAAGGGGTCTACTCTTAAAGGAAAGAATTTGCTCCCCATGAGCATATTCTTTCAGTTGACCCCTGTTGACACGAGAGCAGAAATACTATTGCAGGAGTTGCCTCCTCCGAAGGTGTATCAATTCCCCTTAGATGATGAGAGGAATTTTGCTTCTGGGATTGGGTTGATCAAGCTCGTCTAACATGGCAATACTATTCGAATAACTAGCAAAGATTAGTCCCTTGTATCATGTTTATATCTCACAGCGTTGGTTCGAGCCTCGCTCGGACCACATGTGAGACGCCAAATTCTGTAACAAATACCAGGTGTTTTCTCTCCAGGTGCTCCGGTTTTCTCCCACCTCTGATTAACGGTCGGCTCGAAATATGTGAAATAATCTTGAAATGGCCGTAAAAACCAAAACCAAAACAATAACTAGAATTTGTTTTTCTACAAAAACACAGATGTCTCCCCCGTTTTTGACCTCTAAGTATAACCTTGACATTGGAGGTATTGAGCCGGGTCTTGTGTGCAACACATCATCTAATGAAGATAAACATTTCTGCAAAGTAACTTTAAAAATGTTCATAGAAAAATAAAAAAAGTTATTGGCCATACATAAAAAAGCCCTTTTTTACCTTTGACCTCTAAGTATGGCCTTGATTATGCAGATCTATACAAACATAGGGATATAAATGATTTAAACATCAACGAAATTTTAAACATAGATTACCCCGTTTCATCAGAAGAGGAGAAAAATGAATTAGAAGGTGAAATAAGGGAACAGGAGGTCGCTTTTGTACTGAGTAAAATGAAAAACAGTAAAAGCCCGGGCTCTGACGGTTTTTCAGCAGAATTTTTTAAATTTTTCTATTCAGATTTAAAATATTTCATTGTTAAGGCAATAAATGAGGGCTATAGATTAGGGATGTTATCGGTTACCCAGCGACAGGGTTTAATCACGTGTCTCCCAAAGGGAGAAAAAGCAAGGCATTTCATTAAAAACTGGAGACCAATTACCTTGTTAAATATTATATATAAAATAGCATCGGGATGTATCGCTGAAAGAATTAAATCAAAACTTTCAAAACTCATTTCTCATGATCAAACCGGTTTCATATCCGGAAGATATATAGGTGAAAATACTAGATTTATTTATGATATTTTAAAATATGTCGATGACGAAGATATACCAGGTTTGTGCCGTGTGGCGGCCGTAAAACGTCTCCCCGTACATCAACCATAGTGCAGTTTATATTTTACTTTTGGTTCTTTGAGATCAGCGTGAATATTCTGAGAAATCAGAAATAAATTATTGGTTTAGACTCATATTCTAGACAGGTTTTTAATTATTTTGACCCCATTTTGATTTATATCAGTCTTTAAATCGGCTGCCTATTCGAAATTCGCAAAATTGCAGTATGTTTCCTCTGGCTTTCTTTGCCGGATCGTTACAGGGTCACTGATGAGGCTTTATTAGCCGAAACTACGTAGTATGACCCATCTTCTTTCTTATGAATGTTTTCATTGCTCTTAAAGGAACTCATTTTTGATTTTTATTTGCTTTTAATCGTGGATTTTGAGAAAGCATTTGATTCAATTTCATGGGACTTTATTCAAAAAGTTTTACTTTTTTAATTTTGGTAATTCAATAAAGAAATGGATTAATACATTTTATAATGGAATAACATCTTCGGTTATACAAAACGGATTTCTGTCAGAATTTTTCTCAATACAAAGAGGCTGTCGCCAAGGCGACCCCCTGTCTCCCTATATTTTTCTTCTATGTGCAGAGATCTTGTCCCTTATGTTAAAAAATAACACTGATCTTAAAGGAATCAACATTGGTGGAGTAGAGTATACACTATCGCAGTATGCAGATGACACCACAATACTCTTAGATGGATCTGAGCAGTCACTAACAGAGGCGCTTGATACTCTTAATATGTTTGCTCATATGTCAGGCTTAAAAATGAATTCTTCTAAAACCAAAGCGGTTTGGATTGGGAGCAGAAAATTCTGTGGAGAAACCTTTAACCATAGGTTCAAATTAGATTGGACAGAGCGAAATTTTACAATATTAGGAATTAATTTTTCTTGTAACCTAGATGATATATTAGAGTTGAACTATAAAGATAAGATAACGCAGATTGAGAAAGAGCTTAAACAATGGTCTAAAAGGATTTTAACGCCATTTGGCCGGATAACAATTCTCAAAACCTTGATAATATCCAAGTTAAATCACTTATTCATAGCATTACCAAACCCATCAATGGATACTATTAATAGCCTCCATAAGAAATTTTTTAATTTTATCTGGCAATCCGGAGTAGATAGAGTGAAAAGAGATGTACTCGTGCAAGACTATGAATACGGTGGCTTAAAGATGATTAATTTAGTAAATTATATAGTAGCTCTTAAATCCACATGGATACGGAGATTAATTGTAAAAGACACTAAATATAAGACACTTTTCGAATCTAAATATGCTCCTTTAGACCAGTTAATGAAACGAGGAACAGAATTTATAAAACAAATAAGATCTAATAATACAAATCTATTTTGGAATGATGTTTTAGAGGCCTGGGTCGAAGTAAATAAACATACCGAAATTTCCGTTGTTGAAGATATATTATCAGTAAATCTATGGGACAATAACAATATTCAAATAAATAATAAATCGATTTTTTATCAAAGATGGTTTGAAAAAAAATATATGCTTTATAAGAGATCTTATAAGCGAAGATGGATCTTTCTTAAATTATGATCAGTTTGTACAGAAATTTGATATAAATACTAACTATCTTGATTATTTTGGCATAATTTCATCTGTGCGAAATTATGTCAGAAATGTTAATATCAGATTAACGCCTATACCATTGAGTAATTGCTATCTTCCATTAAGTATAAAAGAAATAATGAAACACAAAAAAGGAAGCAAACATATTTATAATCTTATTAATGAAAAAGTAATTACGTTAAAAAGTCAACGGAAATGGAATGAAATTTTTAACAGAGAACTAGATTGGAAAACCATATATAACATACCTGCAAAATCTTGTACTAACACAAAATTGCATTGGTTTCAATATAGGATTCTCCACAGGATTTTAGCAACCAACGACTTTCTCCATAAGATTAATATAAAAAATGATAATCTCTGCAGTTTTTGCCACGTACAGCCCGAGACTTTAGTTCATTTATTTTGGAATTGTAGAATAGTTTCTGATTTTTGGGATCAAATTGAAAAATGGATTAATGAAAAGATTAATGGGTCTATTAGTATAGCTATGTTTTGTGTCTTTTTTGGTATTTCCTACAACAAAGATTGCAATAAGCCATTCAACTATATCATTATTTTGACAAAATACTTTATTTATAAGTGTAGAATCAATAATAAACCCTTAAATTTTAACATATGGAAATTTGAAATTAAAAATGCTTTGGCGTCAGAAAAAATGATCGCTATTAAAAACTATCGCTATACAAAATTTCAAAAATATTGGGGCAAATGGATAACAATATTTGAAGATTCGAACTGACTTATTTTAAGCCTGACAAAAAGTAGTCTGACCGTAATTAAGAACCTTTAACTATGATAGTAAAAATGTCGTCTTAAAAGCCATTGTGAATAATTGAGCTTAATTACTGCAACACAAGTCCATGTATACGTATATATGAGTATATATAGGATCTTATGCGCATGAATATATGTATGTGTGTGTATATGACGTGCCTATGTCATATTGCACTTATATTTGTGGGTGTATGTATGCACACCCCGATAGGCGCGTGTATATGTGTAGTTTATGTATGTGTATGCATGTATATGTGTACAGATCTATGTATGTATATATTGATACTTGGGAAATATTCATTAATGTGTTATACACGTAATTTGCTGTGTATGTCTATGTATGTCTTCAGAATAAATTATAAAAAAAAAAATAAGTTAAAAAAAAAAAAAAAAAGTATGGCCTTGACCTTTGAGGTACAACATATTGTCTCATGATGGTTAACATTTATGTCAAGTAATTTCAAAATCCATCAAAGAATAAGGAAGTTATTGACTGTCCCTTTTTTTACCTTTGACCTCTAGGTATGACCTTGGCATTGGAGGTATATGACCCTTGGTCTTGTACATGACTCATGGTCTAATGACGGTGAACATTTCTGCATGGTTACTTTATAAAGTCCATCCAGAAATAAAAAAAAGTTATTGACTGGACACAAAAAAAAACTAAACTTTTTTTACCTCTGACCTCTTAGTATGACCTTGATCTTGGAGATACCGACCTAGGTCTAGCGTGCACCACATCGTCTCATGATGGTTAACTTTTCTGCCAAGTAATTTCACAATCTATCCAGGAAAAAGAAAGTTCTTGACTGAACACTAAACTAGAAATGGTGTTTTACAGAAATGGTGTTTGTAAACACAATGCCCCCAACCTTTTCTTGTCCCTAGATGGCAAAATATTCAACAAATATTGTTAAAGACTCAAAAACATACAACAAGAATTCCGCCGAAGGCTATGTCGCGCCTGTGGGGCCCATCCACCCGCCCAACCACCCACCCGGACATCGCTATTTTAAAGGACGGAATTTTTGAAAAAACCCGTCCAATAAAACCGAAAATTACCATAATTACAATAATAATTCAAAGTGTGTGGCCTTGGCCCCAAGGTTATGCTAACAAATAAATCAAAGGACAATAACTTTTGAAAGGGGCATAATGCGGATGAGAAAACATCCGCAACTATTATTGACATTTATACCTTTGGCGCAAAGGATTAAGCCTTTTACTGTGCGCTGACCTTCTCGGCTTACCTGTACAGAATCACTTGTTGGAAATAGCAGGCGCTTTAATGGAAAACAATTTTTAAACAAATATAATTTTTTTATTTTACAATTTGACAAACATGTTCCGATTTAATCTAATTGTCCGTTTGAATTACTTTAAAACGATATCAAATAAGTGCAATTTTTATTTAATTAGCTGCCGGCATTTTTATTTTCAAATTAATAACTATTAATCCTTACTTGAATCATACAAAACTGTGGAAAAACAACAACAGTACCCTACTTTAACGGCTGAAATCTGCACTTTTTGTTAATATTATGGAAAAACGCCCGTATCAGACGCAATGTGTTTACAATAGTGTGGAATTTGATAGCAATAATAATATTTCAAGATAATATTTAATAACGGCATTTTGCGATTAAATTTGGAGCTTATTCAGAAAAAGCTTTATCGTCTACACACGTGTGTAATCCCAAAGCGGGTCATTTTCAATCGACTGTAAAATCAACACATCTTCGCCTGGGCATCTCCTTGGGATGTAAATCAATCTAAGAATGCGGTGTCTGATCTGCATCTTATTTATTTATTTATTTATTTATTCACGTAGTTTTTTATTTCAATGTCCTGATTAGATTTTTGCAGATTATTTATACTTACTACGCAAATTTAAATAAACATTGCTAGTAATAAGATTTATGGTTACATTTGTTTGTTTTGTATGTTTGTATGATTACAGCTGAAAGAAAGAAACAGCGAAAGAAAGAAAGAAAGAAAGAAAGAAAGAAAGAAAGAAAGAAAGAAAGAAAGAAAGAAAGAAGCCCATGTGAATTCGTCACTAAAATTCTAAAAAGTTAAAAATTTATCTTTGTTATAATTTATATCTTATTTTCATTACTCAGATACAGGCTAATCTGACATTTCGTTGTTCGCACATTGTTTTGCTGGAATACCAGAGGAATGTTTGTTTTATATTACTTTTTTTTCTTTTTGTAACACTGTTTGATTATTTAAATGCTTTTGTGAATTCAGTCTGGTAAATATAAAAAAAAACCCGTAAAGATGCCATTAATGCCTATGCTAATTGTTTTGTATTCATTATTATCATCTTGGTTGTAATGAAAACCTCATTAGAAACTGCTTTATATAGAGAAAACTGGGGTTTACAGTGATATTCATTTTATTTCATTTCTTGTCCAAAACATAGGTTGTGGGTACTCGTTGGAGCCACCTCACTGAGGCGGTTCTAACTATGTTTTAAGTATTGATGAGTTTACTTTGACGAATTAATTGTTTTTGAGATATCAAAATTGCACTATGCCGCACGGATGTATTATCGTAATGTGATTATTATTATTATTATTATTATTATTATATTCATTTATGTATAATCTAATGATTATGAGAAAAGTTTCTTATTTATTTATTAATTTATTTCAACTGTTAAATGATTTAAGATAAGGCGTATACCCTTTTTCTGGTGTTCTTTCCATGATGCTGTTAGAAAGAATATGCATGTAAACCAAACTTTATACAAAACAGACAGGTAATCAGGAATCAGTATGATTTTACACAAAAACATAGGTAGAAAGTACTTAAAAGAACCATATCAGTTTGGCGGTTCTGTGCCAATATATTTTTTCAGCTCACTCAGGGGGGAAACATCTCTGAAGACAATTATCGCTTTTTATGACACACGTAATGTGTATTGTATACCGGCTACTGACCGTCAGGAAGCCTGACGATTAATGGACACGCGCGCAATGTATACTGTATTACTGTCTTTCCGGAGAGATTAAAATTTATCGAATGACTTTATTCATATGCATTAAGTTCTAAGCAGAATCGGTACTATTTAGATAATGAGAATCTATTATTATTATTATTATTTTTATATCTTGGATCCAAAAAACATGTTTGTTTTGTTTGTTTGATTTGAGGTTTAACGACCCCGTAAACACTGTATAGGTCATTTTGGAGACATTGCTTCCAATTTTGTGGGACTTTCACCCGACAATGAGATGAAATGATATCTCAAACCCTGTCGCCCAATGAAACAATAGGGTTTATAAGCACGGACGGTCCGACTCACACCGCTTTGCCTGGGCAGGCTTAGATCCTCTAAGCGGTTTACCAGTACTGGTGTGCGGTCGGTTTCAGCTCTGCGCGGACGCATCATCCAGCCTATCTATTTCTTCAAGCCCCGATGGGCGGGGGCCGTGAAATATACATGTATACTGGGTCCAAGTTACGAGAATACATCCGTTTGACATAGTGCCTTCTTATAGCTTGTGGGTTTTTTCTAGAACCGTTGCTTTGAAATTTATTTTAATTGCTTCAACAGACAAATACATATTATCCAAGATTTGCTAGAGCCGTTCTATAGAGTACCCACAACCTATGTCTTGTACAGAAGAAAAGGTTTGGGATTATTGCTGGAAACGCTTCATTGACAGCATAGTCTTTATTTTGTCCCCATCAACACTGTATATGTCATTTTGGAGTCGTTGCTTCCAATTTTGTGGGACTTTTACCCGACATTGAGATGAAATGGCATCTCAAGCCCTGCCACCTAATTACACTAATAGGGTTTATATGCATGAACGATCCAACTCGCATAGATAGATAGATAGATAGATAGATAGATAGATAGATAGATAGATAGATAGATAGATAGATAGATAGATAGATAGATAGATAGATAGATAGATAGATAGATAGATAGATAGATAGATAGATAGATAGATAGATAGATAGATAGATTATTGTGTCAATGAAGATCTGCCCGCATGAAACTCAGTAATTGCTTTAAAATGTGCCACCAGTAATATATCAAGGAAAACCTTTTACTTTCTAAATCTTCAGAAACGCATTGTCTTTATTCAGTAATTTTTGCGTACAACTCGATATGACAACAATATCCTTCTATGTCCGCGGCGTAAAACAAATTAAATAAAAAAAATATGTTGTAAATAATTATATTATCTAAATGCACGGCTAGTATTGTGGCCCAAAACAACAACAACAACAAAAAAGTAATATTCTGCATTTCAGCAGCCTCACTGAGGCGGTTGGTTCTAACTAGTACCCACAACCTATGTCTTGGTGCAGAAATAAAGAAAATAATGTATACCACCGAAGCCCCACTTTTCTCTATATAAGTGGGGGTTAGAGGGTTTTCATTACACGGACTTGCTATCGTGATGATAAATCGGTGATTATTTAAGCAAGAAGTGTAATCTCGGATGAGACCAGGAGTCTTAATTATTCATTTTAGCTGAATTCTAGGTATATGTTATACAACTACAGGTCAAGTTGCCACTTACTGTGACTACTGTGTAAAACAGCGCGCGTCACGATACTTGGTGATAATTCGATTATCAACAGGTAGTCGGAAGTGTGCTTACTCAATGTATTGATCGATTAACAATCCATCATGAACGATTATATTGACGAGCGTCATCTACCTGAGCAGCAAAAAAGAAAGAGCGCATATGATGAAGTTATCGTCAAAGATGTATCGTCAGTTAAGAAAAAAAGAAAGATTTACTCGTTTTGCACGAAAAAAAAAAATAAGGAAGAGAAACATATAAACTAGCTAACGGACATTTGCAGCACAGGCCGCCACAATTACCTCTTCACGGGAAAGAGAATAATAAAGTATTCTTATTGCTTGTTGCTTGTTTAAAATATAGACTGTTGGACCTCATTAGAATCGCCTCGACGAGGTGTTCTTACGTGTGCTCAAACTCTGTGTTATCAGCATAAATGAGAATATAACAATATTTCAGGAAAGAAAGAAAGAAAGAAAGAAAGAAAGAAAGAAAGAAAGACAGATGAATATTATTTGTGAACAACTAAAAACTAGAATTGTATTATGCGAAGTTGTTTATCAATGGTGGCATGATAAGGCTTACTGAGTCATTAAATAGACAGATAGATAATCGGCCATTATTGTGTCAAGACAGATTTATCCGCATTAAAATCAGTAAGAGTATCTCCTCTGTATTTCTATGCTTACAACTCAGACTCATGGTTCTCGTCTTAAAGGATACATTACGAAAACACGCCTATACAAATACATTGCAAATTTAACCACCAAACAGAGAAAATTTTCAGATGAAAAATTGTGTTATTTTTTCATATTTCTGCTCATAACATAGATTGTGGGTGCTCGTTAGAACCGCATCGGCGAGGCGGTTCTGTCGCGTGCCCAAAATCTATGTTTTTGAGCAGAAATAAGAAAAATAATTTATACCCCTCCAAACCCCAGTTTTACTGTACGAAAGTGGGGTTTAAGTGGTCAAATTTATATCGCCATGCTTTCGGGATGTAGCTCGATATAACAGTTATTTCACAGGCCGGTACGTAAACCTTGCAGACAACAATAGAAAGTATATACTTCTATATAACTGCTTTAAAATATGCGACCAGTAATATGTCTGGAAAACTTTTAATTCGAAATCTTCAGCAAAGCACTGTCTGTATTTTTGGCATACAACCCGATACTCGATATTACAACAATATTAATGTCTGTGGCGTAAAACAAATTTAATAATTATTAAATGACATAAATAAATATATTATCAATATGCACGGCCAGTATTGTGGCACAAAACAACAAAATAAAGTAACATTTACATTTCAGCAGATTAGCGTTTTAGTCACTTTCTGCTGATCCGCAGCCTGCTAAATTCAGCAGGTTTTTCAGCGTATTAGACAGTTCCCATTAAGATAGCATATCCGCGTGACATAGTGTTTTTCTTTTTTCTTTTTTTTCCGCATCCACAAAATGGCAATTCATATCTCACAAACGGTTATCTACTATATCTTGGTGCAGATATTAGAATTGTAATATAGGTTTTCTCTTTGTAAAGTATGGGTTAAAGGGGGTTTCATTACATGGACTTGTGATTATGTGGCATTTCTTAACAATGTCAATTAAAATAATTCAACTGACACCCACCATAAAGTATTAAGTTTTTTTTTTTCCTTCTTCTTTTTTTTCTAATATATAAAGAAGAATATTTCATTCCAGCACACACAAAAATAGGATTTTTGAGAACCAATAATATTTTGTGTTAAGCACAAAAAATAATCACTTTTAAAAGAGTATTTTTTTTAGTAACGAAAGAACAGAACTTTATTTGGAGATAAACTCAGACCACACCAAAACAGCCAGTCCGAAATTAACTAGACATCAACTGACATGAGCGATTCTCGTTCAGTATCACCCGGGGTCATAAAAGCGAAACTGATTTCACACACAGCGGCTTATAACACAGTTGAGATAACACAACAGGTACCTATTATAGGCCTCAGTCAAAGGGAGACAATCCAATATCGACTTGTAGTGTGACTATCAGGGAACAGGTGAATAGATTAAATGTCAGATAAAGTTGGCCATGAATATGGGTCAGTTAATTTTCCATAGCAAGCCATATGTGAACTTTCAAAACCCTAGCTTACACGGTTCTTAAGTTAATCCGGATGAAAAAAAAATACCTGTTAGCTTATTTTCCATCAGGAACGCATATATGAAATTTCAAAACCATAGCATACAGGGTTCTAAAGTTATGTAATGCATCACTTTTAGCATACATTACAAAAGACACAAATTACCAAAATGACAAAGGGCCATAACTCAAATTTTGTCAAAAGTTAATCAGGTCATCTACTCATCACCACCAATCTTTTCATCACTTTTCAAGACTCTAGCTATAATAGTTTTTGAGATATCTTGCTGACAAGATTTTATTAAAAAAACTTCAAAGGGCAATAACTCTTGAAAGAGGCATAATCCGGATGAGAAAAAAAATACGTGTCAGCTTATTTTCCATCAGGAATGCATATATAAAATTTCAAAACAATAGCATATACAGTTCTAAAGTTATGCTATGCATCACTTTTAACATACATTATAATGGGCACAAATTACCAAATGACAAAGGGTCATAACTCACAAAGTATTTTTCGGAATTTTGTCAAAAGTTAAGCAGGTCATCTACTCATCAACACCAATCTACGTGTATTCACCAACATTCAAGGTTCTAGCTATAATAGTTTTTGAGATATTTTGCTGACAAGATTGTATTCAAAAACCTTCAAAGGGCAATAACTCATGAAAGGGGCATAATCCGGATGAGAAAAAAAATGCGTGTCAGCTAATTTCCCATCAGGAATGCATATATGAAATTTCAAAACCATAGCATACACGGTTCTAACGTTATGCTATGCATCACTTTTAGCATATATTACAATGGGCACAAATTACCAAAATCACAAATGGCCATAACTCACAAAGTGTTTTTCGGAATTTTGTCAAAAGTTAATCAGTTCATCTAGTCATCACCACCAATATATTCACCACTTTTCAAGGCTCTAGCCCCTATAGTTTTTGAGATATCTTGCTGACAAGATTTTATTAGAAAAATTTCAAAGGGCAATTACTTGAAAGGGGCATAATCGGGATGAGAAAAAAAAATACGCGTCAGCTTATTTTCCATTAGGAATGCATATATGAAATTTCAAAATCATAGCATACACAGTTCTAAAGTTATGCTATAAATCACTTTTAGCATTCATTACAATGGGCACAAATTACCAAAATGACAAAGGGCCATAATTTACAAAGTATTTTTCGGAATTTTGTCAAAAGTTAATCAAATCATATACTCATCACCACCAATATACTCAACAACTTTCAAGGCTCTAGATCCAATAGTGTTTGAGAAATTTTGCTGACAAGATTTTATTAAAAAAAAATCAAAGGGCAATAATTCTTGAAAGGGGCATAATCCTGATGAGAATAAAAAATACCCGTCAGCTAATTTTCCATGAGGAATCCATATATGAAATTTCAAAACCCTAGCATACATGGTTCTAAAGTTATGCTATGCATCACTTTTAGCATACATTACAATGGGCACAAATTACCAAAATGACAAAGGGCCATAACTCACAAAGTTTTTTTCAGAATTTTGTCAAAAGTTAATCAGTTCATCTACTCATCACCACCAATATATTCACCAATTTTCAAGGCTCTAGCTCCGATAGTTTTTGAGATATCTTGCTGACAAGATTTTACAAAAAAAATTTCAAAGGGCAATAACTCTTGAAAGGGGCATAATCCTGACGAGAAAAAAATGCGTGACAGCTTATTTTCCATCAGAAATGCATATATGAAACTTAAAAACTATAGCATACACGGTTCTAAAGTTATGCTATGCATCACTTTTAGCATACAATACAATGGGCACAAATTACCAAAATGACAAAGGGCCATAACTCACAAAGTATTATTCGGAATTTTGTCAGAAGTTAATCAGTTCAGATACTCATCACCACCAATCTATTCACCAACTTTCAAGGCTCTAGCTCCAATAGTTTTTGAGATATCTTGCTGACAAGATTGTATTAAAAAAAATTCAAAGGGCAATGACTCTTGAAAGGGGCATAATCCGGACGAGAAAAAAAATACGCGTCAGCTAATTTTCCATGAGAAATCCATATATGAAACTTCAAAACCCTAGCATACACGGTTCTAAAGTTATGCTATGCATCACTTTTAGCATACATTACAATGGGCACAAATTACGAAAATGACAAAGGGCCATAACTCACAAAGTATTTTTCGGAATTTTGTCAATAGTTAATCAGTTCATCTAGTCATCACCACCAATATATTCACTAACTTTCAAGGCTCTAGCTCCAATAGTTTTTTAGATATCTTGCTGACAAGATTTTATTAAAAAAATTTCAAAGGGCAATAACTCTTGAAGGGGGCATAATCCGGACCAGAAAAAAATACGCGTCAGCTAATTTTCCATGAGGAATCCATATATGAAATTTCAAAACCCTAGCATACACGGTTCTTTAGTTAAGCTATGCATCAAAAGCGTAACGGACGGACGAACGGACGAACAAACCAGAACCAATATGGTCCTCCAACTTTTTCAAAGTTGGAGGCATAAAAAGGCCCCTTTTTGTCCTTTGACCTCTTAGTACGGCCTTGACATTTGAGGTACCAACTTGGGTCATGCACGCAACACATCGTCTTATGGTGGTTAACATTTCTGCCAAGTAATTTCAAAATCCATCTAAAAATAAGAAAAGTATTGACAGAAAACAAAAAGGCCCCTTTTTGACCTTTAACCTCTATGTATGACCTTGACCTTTCAGGTACCAAACTGGGTCATGCGTGTAACACATCACCTCATGGTGGTTAACATTTCTGCCAAGCAATTTCAAAATCCATCTAAAAATAAGAAAGTTATTGACCAAACACGCAAAAAGGCCCCTTTTTTACCTTTGACCTCTATGTATGACCTTGACATTTGAGGTATCAAACTGAATCATGCATGCAACACATCGTCTCATCATAGTTAACATTTTTGCCAAGTAACTTCAAATTCTATCTAAAAATAAGCAAGTTATTGACAAAACCCGAAAAAAGGACCCCTTTTTTACATTTGACCTCTAAGTATGACCTTGACCTTTGAGGTACCAACCTGGGTCATGCACGCAACACATTGTCTTATATTGGTTAACATTTCTGCCAAGTGATTTCAAAATCCATCTCAAAATAAGAGTTATTGACAAAACACGAAAAAAAGTCCCTTTTTTGACCTATGACCTCTAAGTATGACCTTGACCTTCGAGGTACTGACCTGCCTGATGCACACCACACATCGTCTCATGGTTGTTAATATTTCTGCCAAGTAATTTTAAAATCCATCTCAATATACGAAAGTTATTGACCAAATACGAAAAAAAGGCCCCCTTTTTTACCTTTGACCCTTAAGTATGACCTTGACCTTTGAGGTACCGACCTGATTCATGCGCACCACACATCGTCTTATGGTTGTTAATATTTCTGCCAAGTAATTTTAAAATCCATCTGAAAATAAGAAAGTTATTGACCGGACACGATTTGCCCATACATATATACATACCAACAAACTTCCAAGGGAGATAATTCAAAAAGTATTAATGCGAGAGTTATAGTTCTTGCGCACTGCACGTCGTCTAATGCTGATTTATATTTATACTAAGTTTCGTGAAGATGGCTCGAACGGTTTTCAAGTTATAGAGCGGACACGAATGTGTGACAGACGGACAGACGGACAGACAGACAGACAGACAGACGGACAGACAGACGCCCGGGGGAAAAACAATATGTCTCTCCGAAAAAAAAAATTTCGGGGGAGACATAATTATACTTTTGGACTCGACCGCGTTCGATAAGCCCCCGTGGTGTTGTGGATATACCACTCGCCTCATACAAGAGGGGTCGTAGGTTCGATCCCAGGCTTCACCAGACTTTCGGATGAGTCTGTAAACCGAGGTCCCGTCTCCGTATGACCTTAGCTGTTGGTGGGACGAAAATCACATACACACTCACTCACTCGACAGCGTTCGCCCTAATTTGGAATTAGCTCTCGGTCAGGATATCTCCCACGGATGGTAATAGCTGCTAACTGAGTTTACCGACACTTTATTTTGTTTACTGTTGTAACTCCATGTTTCGACTTCTTTCCCTAGTGATATTGGGGTCGGGGTGGATTTGAGATCTGACTGTATCAGTTCCTGTTCCTTTCCGTCTTCAATTTTCACATGTCAGGTGTCTTTTCTCCAGGTTCACGGGTTTTCGCCCACCTCTGATTAACGAATGGCTCGAAATAAGTAATATAATCTTGAAAGGGCCGTTATATCAACTCATATAAAAGGAATGTTATCTGAACACTCGGGGGAAATACTGATTTGTGCATTAGCGCAAATGTACGTGCTCGTTGAACGGTTAGACTTGATTGCACGACCCGCAGAAAAAGCAACCGACTGAAGTCGGTTGATTTCTAAGAGTGCCCTAAAATCACCGTGTCATTCTGTCACTCGGTCATTCTGTAATTCTGTCAGTCTGTCAGTCTGTCCGTCCGTAACCCGTTTGTAAAAATTGGTGATAGTGACTTAACCGCTTGGAATATTTAAACAATTTTTGGCATACTGATAGATATCAATGAGATCTAACCAATGAACTTGCCAAATATTACATTCCATTTAGTAAAGCTTCGCCGAGGCGAAAAATGTGAACATTTTCGAACTGCTTCTCCTCGGAAACCGTTGGACCGATTGAAGTCAAATTTCATATGGAGCCTCTATGGGATGGGGGAAACCAAAATTGGCTCATGGGGTCCAGGTCACATGACCAAAATGGCCACCAAGCCATATGTGGTCTGTCTGTCTGTCCGTCCGTAACCCGTTTGTGAAAATTGGTGATAGTGACTTAACCGCTTAGAATATTTAAACAATTTTTGACATACTGATAGATATCAACGAGATCTAACCAATGAACTTGCGAAATATTACATTCCATTTAGTATAGCCTCGCCGAGGCGAAAAATGTGAAAATTTTCGAACTGCTTCTTCTCGGAAACCGTTGGGCCGATTGAAGTCAAATTTCATATGGAGCCGCTATGGGATAGGGAAACCAAACTTTGCTCATGGGGTCCAGGTCACATGACCAAAATGGCCGCCAAGCCATATATAGTAAAACCCTTCAAAAATAGTCTTCTCCAGAACCACAGGGCAGATCTCCACGAAACTTGATAAATAGCATCTGGGACGTAGGCCCATCATAAATGGCTAAAATGGTGACCTAGGGTTGACCTTGACCTTCTTTGGGTCCGTCCGTAACCCGTTTGTGAAAATTGGTGATAGTGACTTAACCGCTTGGGTTATTTAAACAATTATTGGCATACTGATAGATATCAATGAGATCTAACCAATGAACTTGCGAAAAATTACATTCCATTAAGTATAGCCTCGTCGAGGCGAAAAATGTGACAATTTTCGAACTGCTTCTCCTCGGAAACCGTTGGGCCGATTGAAATCAAATTACATATGAAGCCTCTTTGGGATAGGGGAAATCAAAATTTGCTCATGGGGTCCAGGTCACATTACCAAAATGGCCGCCAAGCCATATATGGTCTGTCTGTCTGTCCGTCCGTAACCCGTTTGTGAAAATTGGTGATAGTGACTTAACCGCTTGGAATATTTAAACAATTTTTGGCATACTGATAGATATCAATGAGATCTTACCAATGAACTTGCGAAATATTACATTCCATTTAGTATAGCCTCACCGAGGCGAAAAATGTGAACATTTTCGAACTGCTTCTCCTCGGAAACCGTTGGGCCGATTGAAGTCAAATTTCATATGGAGCCTCTATGGGATGGGGGAAAACAAAATTTGCTCATGGGGTCCAGGTCACATGATCAAAATGGCCGCCAAGCCATATATGGTAAAAACCCTTCAAAAATAGTCTTCTCCAGAACCACTGGGCAGATTTCCACGAAACTTGATAAATAGCATCTGGGACTTAGGCCCATCATAAATTGCTAAAATGGTGACCCTGGGTTGACCTTTACGTTCTTTGTGCCTAGGTCAAACTTTGACACATATGCTTTTGTATTGGAAAAGTGAGAATGCATTTTATCCTGCAAACGATTCAGAATATAGTACTAAAGTATAAGATATATTTTTGCTCCTTACGATAAGGCGCATTTATTGGGGGAACCGTTTTAGGTCCAGGTCACATGACCACAATGGCCGCCATACCCATATATGGTAACACTCATAAAGCTAAAAGGATCCGGCGGGTCGTGCACTTCAGCTGAAGCACTGGTTGACTATTATTTTTTTCCAAGCGAAATTACGATAGTTCGAGTACGGATGACTCGTTTACCACGACTAATTCGAACTCATTCTAGAAGCCTTAGACTGTCAGATATCCATATATAAAGGTTGGCTTTTGACCCCCCTGGAACCCTTCTTTTATATAGTAAAAAATGGGGTTTACAAATATATACCTTATTTTTCTTATTTCAGCTCTAAGATAAAGATTGTGCGTACTCGTTAGAACCGCCTCAATGTGGCGGTTCTAACGAGTACCCACAACCTATATTTTGAACAGAAATAAGAAAAAAAAAATCACAATTTTTCATTTTAAAATTTTCGTTTTTAGGCGGTAAAGTTTATAATGTATTTGTATAGGCACGTTTTAGGAGTTGGTTTTTACAATAGATCGAAAAGACATCTTTTGGTCATACATATGGCCTGATATAATGGTTAGCCCACAATGGGTCGAACTACCCGCATCTCGAACAAATGTTCATGGACTCAAGGCATTATGATAACACACCCGTGCGACATAGTGCATTTTTTTCACATCTCCAAACTGGCTACTTTTCTGTTGAAAATCCGTGATATTTTTCGCATAAATACAGCAAACATAGGTTGTGGGTGCTCGTTAGAACCGCCTCATTGAGGCGGTTCTAACGAGTACCCACATCCTATGTCTTGGATCAAAAATTAGAAAATTAATGTATTCCCCCGTTATCCCCAGTTTTCTCTACATAAAGTGGGGTATAGGGGGGTCTTCATTGCACGGACGTGTTCACGTGATGGGTATTCGAGTTATTGAATTTTGACAGTATATAAGTTTACCTGTATCAGGTTTGGTGTGAGGTATTGGTTGTAGCAGATCCACTGGCTGTAATACATTTATACCTCTCTTGCTCATTATCAGAAACTCCGGCTCTATATAACAACATTCGCCGACGCTGCATTGAGTGTTGTTTTTACATACAACATGTTGTGTTCCACTGCCAATTACGGCTCCCTGTGTAATAAAACAAATTATGAATATTGACACTATATACCTGGATAACCTGTGTACAGACACGCCCCCCCCCCCTCCCCGCCCATCGGGGTGTGAGAAAAGGATTCGGCTGCATGGTTTTTCCGCGCAGAGCTGAAACCGATCGAACTTGAGCACTGGTAGATCTAGTTCTAAGGCTGTACAGGAGAAGAAGTGCGGGTCGGACCGTTCATAAATCCCAGCGGAGGGATTGAAAGTTGCCCACACTTGGTACACACACGACGAACGCACAGCCACCATGTCATCATCGCGCGTCCTACGCACGTAAGCTGTATGGGCTCCGTACATTTTCCGTGCGAAGGCAGTGGAGACTGCATGATGACTGAACGATTTCCGCACGGTCGCCGAAAGTTTGCACGATACCCGTACACAATATAAACACGTAGCATGTAGCACCTACGATGCCTGTAAAATCGCATGAAAATCGTAGAAAATAAATCGTACCGCACCGGGAGCAAATGTATTCCAAGCATTAGAGAGTTTGTTTCTTATTTTATCATGAAAAGATATTTCGTGTGCTCAATAGCACGAATCAACGAGGCTAACATAGTTCAACTTTATAGAAGAAAGAAATATTATTCCAATTATACCATCCCTCCCTGACCTTACGCTATAATCAGCCCTCAATGGCTCGAACTACCCGTATCTGGAACAAATTTTCTTGCTCGTCAAACGTCCATCTGCAACAGAACCCCGTATCAGATTCTTATAGTATTGGTCCTATTAATGTTTGAGCCATTGAAATTCGATTGTATCAACATCTTGATTTGTCGTTTTCAAAATCATGTTTTTTTTAAATGGGGGAGGAAGTGGGGGTTGTGTTGGGTTTTACGGCCCTTTGAAGATTATTTCACTTATTTCGAGCCGATCGTTAGTCAGAAAGATTGAACATATGTTATTTAAAAATACAATGGGATTGGACACGAATTAGATAACATTATTAAGTCCTCTCCCTACGAATTACACAAACTCTATCATTTTTTTTTTTTTTACACTGAAGAAAGACATGAGAAAATACGTCTATGCTAGTCACGGATAATATATGCATCGAACAGTATATAACAATACTTAGCTTAACCGTTCGTACATAAAATAGAAGTGGAGGCAATGATCAGGAATCGATACAATTGCCCGACAGCTCCCGTCAGAGACACCAAAAGGTAAAGAAACACAAACATAAAACAACTTGACCCTAATGGCAACATCAGTAGGGGAAAGCCAAAAGGACAGTTACTTTCCCGAAAAAAATGGCAAATTGGCTATCAAAAACAAAATAATATAAGCGATACACACACTCAAAGACAAGTCATAACAAAAATAAATCGAGACAGAAGAACCGCCTTGGAACGGTCAGTGAAACGAATTCCACTGGGGGACTGAAATCGCTTTTATATGGCCACAATCTTCGCCCTTACTGTCGTCGCAATTTAGACAATAATTTGTTCAGTCCGCATGAAGGCCTCCTAACTCATCAGTGGAACATCTCCGTGAACACAAACAATCAAACAACCACGGAGATGAAATAACGGTGAGGACACGACAGCAATAAACGATTGAAATGTTTGAGCAAAAAAAAAAAAAAAAAAAAAAAAACAGTTAGACTCCGATGGGACCGACCAGAGACAGAGCATCAGGCACCAACCAACATTACATAAAATTAGATACTTTCTAATTCTCAGTAAGCCTTAACGCTGGAACAGTCATAAAATCTTAGGCCTGATCCATCGGTCAAATCTCACAAGCGTATTCTAAGATTGGCCGTATATATGTACAGTACAGAATGTTTAAAATTTCTTTTGAAAATGCATATTTAATTTTTCTTAGACACGAAATCTGCCTTGAAGCGGATGAAATAATAGAAACAACATGGCTTGTCCATCTATTATTCGAAGATAGGACCACTCCGAAATGCTTGTGATTATTTACTGTTTTCATATTATCATCGACGACTATATTTGAAATGGGCATAACCTCCGTTTTTAAAGGATTGAAAGTCATGAGCCACAATTTTGCCCATGCGCTTATCTTGACGATTTTGGAGTCCGAGATGGTTTGCTGAGAAATAATTAAGAAAAGTATCATCGCTAGGCCTGTCAAGTCATCTGAAATACCATTTATATAAATTAAAAACAAAAGTGGTCCTAGTATAGAACCTAGTGGAACGCCTGCTGTGACAGCTTTGTAGTTCAAAGGAACCCATTTATGGTAACTCTGATTACGATTGAGTAAACAGTTTTTAAACCATATCAATAGACTATAATATATGTTTCTAATTTCTGCGCTAGACCATGGTGCCAGACCATGTCGAAAGCTTTGGAAATGTCACAAAAATCTGGAAAGTTGTCTAATAAAATTCTAAATGAGCTACTTCAATACGATGGTGGGCGGGTCATTGTCCAGGGAGGAACCCTGACTGCTATTTGTAAATAAGTCAATTAGTTATGAAATGATTGCATACGTTTTTCAATACAACTCTTTCAAAAGACTTTTCAACACAGCCTACTAATGAGACAGGTCTATAATTACTTTAAACAGATTTATTGCCCTTTTATTTCACCTGTCACCTAATGACAAGGTGAGCTTTCGTGATCACTTTTCGTGCGTCGTCCGTCGTGCGTCCGTCCTTCCGTCCGTGCGTGCGTCCGTAAACAATTTCTTCAAACGACATCTCCTCCTAAACCACTGATCGGATTTTGACCAAACTTCATAGGAATTATCCTTAGGTGGTCCCCTTTCAAAGTTGTTCAAATGGATCCGGTCCTTTGCACATCTAAGTCACAGGAGCTAAAATAGATATGTTTTATTAAAACTTAAAAAATCTTCTTCTCTTAAACTGCAAGGCCCAGGTCTTTGATATTTGGTGCTTTATCTAGTGAACCTCTACCAAGATTGTTCAAATTATAGCCCTGGGGCCAAAAATGCCAAAAAATCCCCCCCCCCCCCCCCGCGCCAGGGCACACTGGTTTTACATAGACATATAGGAAAAACCTTTAAAATCTTCTTGTCTGAAACCAGAAGGTCCAGACTTTTGATATTTGGTATGTAGCTTCATCTAGTGGGCCTCTACCAAGATTGTTCAAATTATAACCCTGGGGTCAAAAATGGCCCCACTCTGGGGGCCAACCGGTTTTACATAGACTTATATAGGGAAAACCTTTAAAAATCTTCTTCTCTGAAACCACATGGCCCAGCTCTTTGATATTTGGTATGAAGCTTCATCTCGTGGCTCTCTACCAAGATTGTTCAAATTATTGCCCTTGGGCCATAAATTGCCCCACCCCGGGGCCACATGTTTTACAAAGACTTATATTGGAAAAAAAAAACTTTAAAAATCTTCTTCTCAGAAACCACAAGGCCCAGGCCTTTGATATTTGATATGAAGCTTCATCTAATGGACCTCTACCAATAGTGTTAAAATTATAGCCCTGTGGCCAAAATTGGCCCCGCCACAGAACCCACATGTTTTACATAGTTTTATATAGTACTTATATCGGGAAAGACTTTAAAAAATCTTCTTTTCTGAAACCACAAGGCTCAGGTCTTTCATATTTGGTCTGAAGCTTCATCTTGTGAACCTCTACTAAGATAGTTCAAATTATAGCCTTTGGGCTAAAAATGGCCCCGCCTTAGGCCCACTTGTTACACTTTGGATCAGGTGAGCGAACCATGGCCATCATGGCCCTCTTGTTTGAAAATTGGAGTTATATTAGTGGACTTCCATACAGTAAGCAACAAAGATAAATTAAAAAGTGTATATAATTGTTTAGAAATACCTTAACGTGTAAGTTAGCATTCTATGGCTTATTATTTAGAAGTCTGTGGCGCAGTGATTATGCTACTCGCCTAGTAAACCAGGGGACGCAGGATTGATCCCGGGCTTCTCCAGACTTCGGATGAGTCTTTAAATCGAGGTCCCGTCTCCGTATGACCTTAGCTGTTAGTGAGCAGTAAAACTCAAACACTCACTCACTCTATGGCTTATTCCATCAGGCCCGCAGGCTTTATGAGTCAGGCCTCGGATTCTATGACGGTTCCTGCATAAAGGCTTACTGAGAATTAGAGAGTATCTAATTTTATGTAATGTTGGTTGGTGCCTAATGCTCTGACTCTGTTCGGGCCCATCGGAGCCTAACTGTTGGTCTCCTTTTGCTCCAGCATTTCAGCGGTTTCTTGCTGTCGAGTCCTCTCTGTGGTTGTTTGATGTTTGTGTTCACGGAGATATTGAACTGATGAGGCCTTCATGCGGACTGAACAAATCATTTGTCTAAATCGTGACGGAAATAAGGACAGAGATTGTTTTAGAGCTGAAGTTCCTGTCCACGCTGCCCACGTCCCTGTGGGATAGCTCTATCTTTCATGTCAGTATCAATGACTCTTTTTCTAAGGAATATTTGTAATACTTTTGTTACTTAGACTTTAAGCGTACAATGTAGATACTCATTAGAACTGCCTCTATGAGGCGTTAGCGCCTCTAACGAGTGCCTACACTATATGGCTTGGAGTAGAAAATTATTATACATTTTTGTAAACTTCAATTTCCTATAATTTAAACGGGTTTTCCGACTGGCCGGTTGGCTGTAATTGATACAGGTACTACATAAATGCTACAGTTGTTACCTCAGTTAAGACAAATGCTCCAACAGCCAATACGACTAAACAGGTGTCCATTTCAAACCAAGGACAGTTTAAAGGTGACTGAGCAATTCAGACTACGGGTCAGATAAACTGATAAGGGATACGAGGAATGTTCAAATATGAATGCAACTAAGCATATAAAAATGATTCCGTGATAGATTTCGATGAAAAATGTATTTTGTCCCCTCAAAGTATTCCCCTTTAACAGATATACAAACAGTCAGTCTTCTGATCCAATCATTGAATGCATTTTGGTAGTCTTTTCGATGTATACTATGAAGGCACTGGAATATTGCAGAACCGAGGTGTTTGCGCTGTACAAATTTTCGTCCAGAAAGGTATTTTTTTCAGCCGCGGGAACAAAAAAGTCACACTGGGCAAGGTCAGGGGAATACGGGGGGTGAGGGAGTTCAACAACCTTTTCCTGCTTCAGATAGTCTTGCACAATGAACGCCTTGTGCGATGACACATTGTCATGTAGCAATCTGACATTGGCCAAACCAGTTGCGGGTCTTCGTTCTTTGAAATATTTCTTCAATTTTCGAAGAACTTTATTCTTGTAAAACTTCGCATTTACAGATTTGCCTTTAGGCACAGCAACCTGAATAGCAAGGCCCTGATTTGAAAAGAATATGGCATACATTACCTTCTTGATGCTCATGGTCCGCTTTGCAATGCATGGTCTTTTGCAATACTTTGTTGCCCATATTTTGTTCTGAATCTTTCGTTTTGGCTAAAAAAGTGAACCCATGTCTCGTCACCTGTGACGACATTAGCGAAAGACCGTGCATTGTAATTTGGAAACATTTTAAGCAACTTCTTGGCGCACTGAACGCGTGTCTTTTTCTGCTCATCTGTCAACAGATGGGGAATCCATCTAGCACAGATCTTTCTCATTTTCAAATCCCGTTTCAGAATTGTATGAGCTGCTCCTAATGAGATGCCAACCATACTAGCTATTTGCCTAGTGGTGTATCGTGCACCGGTAGCAACTATTTCTTTCACTCTAGCAACCATCTTGGCAGATGTTGCTCTTTTCGGCCGACGATCATGTGGTGCATCTTCTGTTGAGCCTAGCCCACAGCTGAATTTCTTACACCAACGAAAAACTGTCGGAAAAGACATTTCATTAAGCCCATAAACCGAACATATTTCATCAAAAGAGGCCCCCGCCCAAAGGGGCTTGAAGAAATATATGGGCTGCCTGATGCTTCCACGCAGAGCTGAATCCGGCCCGCACACTAGTACAGGTAAACCGCTTAGAGGATCTAAGCCTGTCCAGAAACCGCGGTGCGAGGCGGACCGTCCATTCTAATAAACCCTTTTGGTTTATTGGACGACAGGGCTTGAGATGTCATTTCATCTCAATGTCGGGTAAAAGTCCCACAAAATTGGAAGCAACGTCTCCAAAATGACCTTTACAGTGTTGACGGGGACGTTAAACCTCAAATCAAACAAACAAAAAATTTCATGAAAAATGTCTTTGCACCGTATACCAAGAATACAACGATTCTTAATATAGGACCGTATTTCAACGGCGTACTCGGACCTTCTTCCAACCATGTTTTGTACTTGTATACAAGAGTAGACAGTGTTTATCGAACGATACACATGGCTAAAGTGTGCGGATTTTAACAGGTTTGGTATCAATGTAAAGGTAAAATGTTTTTCTACGCTGTGATATTTATTTCCAGGTGATTTTCGAATTAGTGCATGAGAAAACGTTCTACTTGCATTCATATTTGAACAGTCCTCGTAACTGATAATAATGTAACACGTGGAAGAAATTTTACTTTTATGCACCTAAAAATCTGACCACATCTTCAAAGATTCATAGAAGGCCGCCTATTGCCAGCAATAGGTTGGTCTTCCTTAAGCAATGGAGTCTCTGAAATAGACGATAGGGATTGTAAATCGTCACAATTACAAAACATAGATTAAACCCTTGCAAACACCATTTATAAAGGGGCGAAAAAGTCGAGTCAACAAAGGTTCATGTTGTAATATTTGCTCTGTAACATAGACTGTGGTATATTAAACTTGGGAGAATAACTAAAATAAAGTTTCCTTTTTAAAGGAGGGCTTCCCCAGTGTTTAAAGTTAAAAAATGGAATTCAAAGTGAAGGTGCATTAGTCTTTCCGTAAATAAAATTGACGTGAATACATGACTGAGATGACTATTTTCAATGTTCAAAGGGCCATAGTTTCAAAAGAAAGTACATCACGTGAACAAGTCCGTGAAATGAACACCCCCTCAACCCCACTTTATATAGAGAAAACTGGGGTTTATATACGAGGGTATAAATTATTTTATTATTTCCGCGCCAAGACATAGGTTGTTGGTACTCGTTAGAACCGCCTCACTGAGGCGGTTCTAACGAGTACCCACTACCTATGTTTGCAGTATAAATAAGGAAAATATCACGGATTTTCACCAGAAAAGTAGCCATTTTGGAGATAAGAAAAATGCACTATGCCGCAAGGGTGTGATATAGTAATGTTACCAGAATTACAGTATTTATTTTCTGCAGAACCACTCATGGTGCTTAACCTTTGTTTGAAGTTTACGAAGTACAAGTATATCCACGATTCGTTCACGTGAAAATCAAATTCGCAACCTCGGTGCGGATCTGACTGTAATGGTTTAAAAAGAAATGATATAAAAGTATATCACACTAGCCTTTGCGAACGGTTGTGTGACGAGCTGTTCTCTTGTCAGAAAAGACAACCATACACATTTCAAGTTTTGGAAAGGATGCCTTTATTGTTCGTTTGACGCGAAAACAAAATTGATTCCGAGATACACAATGACATGTTTTGTATGGGAAGGGACATAGCGGGTGGGTACGAGCGCTGACTCTTAAATATGTCTCTCACTGCCTGAGTTCGAGCCAAGATCGGGTCCCGTGTGAGACGCAATAGTCTACAACGGAATGTCAGGTGGTTTATTTTTTTCTCCGGAACACCAGTTTTCGTCCACCTCTGATTAAGGATCGGTTTGGTCATCTACAACTAATCGTTGAGTAACTTCTGTCTTATCTTTGATCATTATGTTACTTCTGCGGGAAAGAAAACAAGTGAAATAATGCAGAAAGGAATAAATGACAAATAAAAAAGAAAGAAATTTCACCTTTATACATAAACCACCCAGAATGATTTAATTCCTCAAACATAAGTAAGAAAAACTTTTTTACAATAAGTCATCACCTAGTTCTGCTTTTAGTCTGACGTTATCAGACGAGGAAGAAATGCTTGTAACTGGACCGACCCTTTGCAAGGTGTTACAGAATTATAGGTATTTCGCTACAAAAGCATAGGAGAAGCAGAGAAACGCAAAAGACGAGTTGTACAGAACTAGTGTTATCACAGCAAGTGGCCTGCTAAAAGATATATATATCAGGCGGGATAATTTCAGCTTGTAATCATCAATGCTGTACATTGACGAAAGTTTGAGCACCGGAAAATGGGAAAGAAAAGCCTTGACCAGTTTTAGGATGGAAAAAAAAAACACAAAAAAAAACTCAGAACTGGAATCAAGAGTTCCTGCTTCAGATTTACATTTGAGCCTGCGCACAACAAAACCTACAATAAGACAAATGCATCCAGCGCAGAATCCGATCGGCCTGCGCATCCATATAGTATAACCAGAGAATTCTCTTGCTGCATGGAGGAGCATGGGCCCTTAGCTATCCTTAGAGCGCACTACGAAGACCCTGATCAGACTGCGCGGATGCGCAGGCTGATCTTAGTCTTCGTTGGGCGCACATGTCTTATTGTAGGTTTTGTCATGTGCTGGCTCATTTACCTACACTAGACCCTTGGCTGACCACAGGGTGCGCACCCATTATACTGCTTACCAGTCGACATTCTTTGTTCGCGCGCCCCGCCCATCGGGGCTTGGCAATATAGATTTGACTGCATGGTGCTTCCGCACAGAGCTGAAACCGGCCGATCTTATAACGGGTAGACCGATTAGAAGCTTTAAGCTGGCCTAGAAAGTGATGCGAGTCACCCTTGCGGTTTCTTTCGGCGAAAGAGCTGAGGAAGTCATTTCGGTATAATAGTAGCAGATAAAATTGTCAGCCTCGATAGCACAGTGGTTAATGCGTTCAACTTAAGATCGAGAGGTTGTGGGTTCGAATCCGTCCACCGGAGCCGAGGTGTGTCCTTGGGCAAGACATTTTATGACAATGCCCAACTCAACCCAGGTGTTTATGGATAGCAGCGGTGTAAAAGTCACTGCCTCTCTCGCGCGCACGTGATAACAACCGGCAAGACTGTTCGAGAGCGATTCAATAAGCTTGGAGCTTTCATCGCAATCGAACTAAAATAAAATTAGTATTTATAAACTAAAATTGACTAGGCGGAGCTATTCAAGTGTTGTCAATATATACTACGAGGACTGTTCAAATATGAATGCAACTAAGAACATAAAAATGATTCCGTGATAGATTTCGATGAAAAATTTATTTTGTCCCCTCAAAGTATTCCCCTTTAACAGATATAGAAACTTTCAGTCTTCTGATCCAATCATTGAATGCATTTTGGTAGTCTTTTCGAGGTATACTGTGAAGGCACTGGAATATTGCAGAACCGAGGTGTTTGCGCTGTACAAATTTTCGACCAGAAAGGTATTTTTTCAGCCGCGGGAACAAAACAAAAGTCCAGGGGCAAGGTCAGAGGAATAGGTGGGGGGGGGGGGGGGGGGTGGGGGGTGAGGGAGTTCAACAACCTTTTCCTGCTTCAGATAGTCTTGCACAATGAACGCCTTGTGCGATGACGCATTGTCATGTAGCAATCTGACATTGGCCAAACCAGTTGCGGGTCTTCGTTCTTTGAAATATTTCTTCAATTTTCGAAGAATTTTATTCTTGTAAAACTTCGCATTTACAGATTTGCCTTTAGGCACAGCAACCTGAATAGCAGGGCCCTGATTTGAAAAGAATATGGCATACATTACCTTCTTGACGCTCATGGTCCGCTTTGCAATGTATGGTCTTTTGCAATACTTTGTTGCCCATATTTTGTTCTGAATCGTTCATTTTGGCTCAAAAAAGTGAACCCATGTTTCGTCACCTGTGACGACATTAGCGAAAGACCGTGCATTGCACTTTGGAAACTTTTTAAGCAACTTCTTGGCGCACTGAACGCGTGTCTTTTTCTGCTCATCTGTCAACAGATGGGGAATCCATCTAGCACAGATCTTTCACATTTTCAAATCCCGTTTCAGAATTGTATGAGCTGCTCCTAATGAGATGCCAACCATACTAGCTATTTGCCTAGTGGTGTATCGTGCATCGATAGCAACTATTTCTTTCACTCTAGCAACCATCTTGGCAGATGTTGCTCTTTTTGGCCGACGATCATGTGGTGCATCTTCTGTTGAGTCCACAGCTGAATTTCTTACACCAACGAAAAATTGTCGGAAAAGACATTTCATTATGCCCATAATTTTCGCATTAGTGCATGAGAAAACGTTCTACTTGCATTCATATTTGAACAGTCCTCGTAAGGGAAACAAATTCAGCAATTCTTTATATTACCACTAATTTCGCTCTTCTCTGGATCTAAAATACAACCAAATTTATACACATCAACATTTAATGTATTGGCTATGAAAATTTTCTAATTAGATTTGATAAAAGCACAAGAAACATCCGCTGTATAGCGTCAATCAACGTCGGTGTGCCACACAAAAACTCACACCAATTATCAGTATCTGGTATGCTACAATCTGAATCCACAACAGCCCCACACCGTCTTCCAATGCTCGAAATAAGCCTCCGGACAACATCCATGGGCATGCGATTCCATTCCTCAGTAAGAACACGTTCAAGGTCTCTTACGTTGTTGACGTCATTTCTCGTCCCATGAATGGTCTCAGAGGTGCTCAATAGGCGAAAGATCCGGTGATCTTGCTGACCAGTCTAACACATTCAATCTTGCCCCAAAATACGTACTCTTCCGTCAGCAGATATAAAATTGAAACGGGATTCGTCCTTGAACACAACTTGGTTCCACTGCCGTCTTGTCCACCGACGATGTGCCCTTGCCCAATTGAGTCTAGCCAATCTGTTGTCCCGTGCCAGTGGAACTCCTACGTACGGTCGACGCCCACATAACCGCGCAGCTCGTAGTCTATTACTCAGTCTTACTGCAAATGCGTGTTCCAGTTGCATTCCGAACCATACCGGCGATTCCGGTAACTTTTGGCCGATTTGCCGGCTATTAATCCAAATATATGGTGTAATTAAGCACTCGAAGATCGAAGAAAAGTTTACACCACAGAGTAACTGATCTTCACTACTCGTGTAAATGTACCATTCAAGGAAACGTTTCCGTTGCGAGGTGGGCGTATTGTTTCCTTCGTTAAATCGGTGTAACAACACACCAATAATTAAGACTGGCTACACCACAATGGACATTTAACAGTATGTATCATAATTATTTATCTTTTCTTCCATTGGTATAGAGCTTATTAGACTCCGATACCCTTTTAAAAGGCACGTTTGATACCCTTTTTAATAGGTAACATATTCCATTGTTCAATAATAATGCTAGAGTTTCTGTAAAACGCTAGTGTAAAACGTTGCGCTTTCCATTAGATTTTGTATAAATTCTTTATTTAACAAAAATTGTGTTTATACTGAAATAGAATTTATCTCATTTTAATCTCATTTACCAGGATTTTCATTACGCATGAAACAAACCTATAATCAGTATTACTAATTATATAATTTGTATGATATTTATGCCGTTTTGAGCTATATGACACAAAAAGGAACAAAATAACATATGTTGTACATATGTCGTATTCTGTAAGACTAGTTACACGATTCGACAGAGAACGTTAACTTGGGTTAAGGTAGAGCAAAACACCAGTATAAGTGCAAACACAACACCGATAAGCTTGAAAGATAACGCTTTCAATGTGTAATTACTTTTTTAAACTGAACATAAGAAAATGTTATCCATCATTCGAAAAAATATTACACCGATATTTCATTACACTGAAAAAAGTGTAAGGTTCACAGTTACACAGCCCTTCAAAAAATGTTACCCTGTAGTATGACTAAAATTACGCTATTTAGTAGCAAATCTTACACCATAAATAGTGTATCATTTCAAACACGAAACGTAACTCTTGTTTTGTAGAATTGTTACACCAAACACCAACCTTGCAGTGCTACACCAAAGTTGGAATAAACTATACAAGTTATCAGTGTATTGTTACTCAAAGTAACACTTTACACCAAAAATGGTGTATGGTTCCAGCTCACACGAGTTTTAGTGTAAACTTTACTCTACCTTTACGTCGAGTTAACACTTATTTTTACAGTGTACCATATTCCAAGATTGGGCGAGCAAGTACTTTAAATGCTGCCTCTTTTACATCCTGAGGACACTGATGAAGATTTCACCTCAGGAAACCAAGCGTTCTATTTGTCTTTGTACACATGTTGCTAATATGTGTATTCCTACTCAAATCGTGTGTGAGTGTCACCCCAATGCATTTAATGGAATCCACGTTCTCGAAAACAGTTCCGTCTAAGTTGTAAGAAGCCTCAATTTTATTTGGTCTCTTCCTAGTTATCTGCATAATACTGCATATAACGGGATGAAATCTCATGCCTCATTTTCGCGCCCAAAATCCTAATCTATCTATCTATATTATTCTGAAGTTTTAGCGAGTCCTCTGTATCTCTAAATTCCCGATAGCAAACACAGTCATCTGCGAACAGTCTTATTTCTGAGTCAATGTCAGTGGAAATGTCATTGATGTATAGGGAGAATAACAGCGGACCAAGAACAGACCCTTATGGGACTCCAGACAAAACTGGTGCCCAAACTGAAGATTCACCATTTACAACAACACGCTGCTTTCTGTAGCAAACAAAAGAATCTATTCATTTCAGAGTATTTCCCCCAATTCCATGATTTAAGTAGTTCATGTGGTGAGTTGTCAAAAGCTTTCTCGAAGTTCAGAATAAATGTGTCTCCCTGTCTCCCTTTGTCCAAGATCTTTGCCAAGTCATTATTAACTGTGCTCATCTGAGTTTCATATCTATGCCTTTTCCTAAATGCAGTGGACCATGCTGTTTTGGCAGACTATATGTTCAAGCAATTTACACAGAACACACGTCAGAGACACAGGGTGGTAATGATGGGCAAGAGCCCTATCTCCGTTTTGAAGAGTGGGCAAATGTTCGCTAGAAGCCATTCTTTGGGAATTTCACCCGTATAAAGAGACTGTTGAAACTGCTGTTCATGACAACCCCTACCTTTTCAAACAGTGTAGATCCATATCAGATGGCTTCTAAAGAAGCCATCTGATCAGCATCTACACTGTTTGTCAGGCAGTTTATGAATTGAATGGATACATTAATTCAAGTGATTTCATTGGTTAATATGAAACAGGGGTCATAAATACGATAAACTCCTTATATGGTTAAACGTTCATTTATCCAAACTCCGCCTTACAATGAGGACCATGACTTTGGCGATGAACTGTACTAGAACAAATGTTCATAAAATGCTTCGCACTCGTAAAAATTGTGGTGTTTTCAACACACTAGATGAATTATGTTGATGAAATATTTATATATAAAAAAAAAATAAGTTTTTTTTTATTTGATACGAAAACGTGACAAACCTGAAATATAATCCCGGCCGCTACTGTGAACATAACATGGTCATGTTATTTTTCAAACTGTGAAAATATCACTTTTTTCCGTTTCAGATATGCATTGATTGCTCAGTACATGTATAAAATAAAGGCGTTTTCGACTGTGTTACTCCAAGAAAAAAAATGTTGTGGATATTTGTTAAAAACGAGGCGATTCTAAAGAATATCCACAACATTACGGTAACACATCCGTGCGACATAGTTCATATCTCCAAAATGGCTACTTTTCGGGTGAAAATCCATGACATTTTTCTTATTTACATTGCAAACATAGGTTGTGGATACTATTTAGAACCGCCTAATTGAGGCGGTTCTAACGAGTACCCACAACCTATGTTTTGGAGTAAAAATAAGAAAAATAATGTTTACACCCGTAAACCCCAGTTTTCTCTGTACAAAGAGGGGTGTAAGGGGGTGTTCATTTCACACTCTAGTTCACGTGATGGTTTATTCCTCGGAGTATTCTTGCAAAACTCCATTGATCTTAGGAGGGGTTGGGTGGGTCGGTGGGGGTGCTCTTATATCGAATTCGGAATAGAAAGGGTCGACTGTACATGAAAACCAGGACGTTTGTAACATGTCTGGGAGGATAGAGGACACACGTGCTGATTTTGTTTTCCGTGTGAGCGCATGCTCGTTTGTCACGACCTTAATAAAACACTTACGTCCTGGTTATATGTAGTCAGTATTTATATTACTAAACCGTATATGGCTTACTTTCCAAGCCAGGTCAAGTTAGCAGAACAGCAGAGCGAGCAGAACGAAATGGTCAAGTTAGCAGAACAGCAGAACGAGCAGAACGGATTGGTCAAGCTAGCAGAACAGCAGAACGAGCAGAACGGATTGGTCAAGATAGCAGAACAACAGAACAGCAGAACGAGCAGAACCAACTGGTCAAATAAGAGCAGAACCAGTAGAAAATGGTCATATTAGCAAAACAACTAAACCAACAGAAGAAATGGTCAAGTTAGCAGAACAACAGAACAAGAAAAAAAAAAAAAAAAAAAACAAGACTACATACAAAGTCTCTCCAAAAGATGATGTATGCGGTTTTTTGTCTCCGAATTTCGGACATTTTCTCTCTATACTTAGTCGCTATAAAAATGATGAAGAACACCGTTTACCGCGCCTTCCTATCGCATTTATCAGCTGAGATATTGAGAAAAACATCATTTTTGTATTCTGCTGGCAAGATAGAGAAAAATTTTTGTCTCCGAATTTCGGATTTTTTCTCTCTATACTTAGTCGCTATAAAAATGATGAAGAACGCCGTTTACCGCGCCTTCCTATCGCATTTATTAGCTGAGATATTGAGAAAAACATCATTTTTGTATTCTGCTGGGAAGATAGAGAAAAATTTTTGTCTCCGAATTTCGGATTTTTTCTCTCTATACTTAGTCGCTATAAAAATGATGAAGAACGCCGTTTACCGCGCCTTCCTATCGCATTTATTAGCCGAGATATTGAGAAAAACATCATTTTTGTATTCTGCTGGGAAGATAGAGAAAAATTTTTGTCTCCGAATTTCGGATTTTTTCTCTCTATACTTAGTCGCTATAAAAATGATGAAAAACGCCGTTTACCGCGCCTTCCTATCGCATTTATTAGCTGAGATATTGAGAAAAACATCATTTTTGTATTCTGCTGGGAAGACCGAGAAAAATTTTTGTCTCCGAATTTCGGATTTTTTCTCTCTATACTTAGTCGCTATAAAAATGATGAAGAACGCCGTTTACCGCGCCTTCCTATCGCATTTATTAGCTGAGATATTAAGAAAAACATCATTTTTGTATTCTGCTGGGAAGATAGAGAAAATTTTTTGTCTCCGAATTTCGAATTTTTTCTCTCTATACTTAGTCGCTATAAAAATGATGAAGAACGCCGTTTACCGCGCCTTCCTATCGCATTTATTAGCTGAGATATTGAGAAAAACATCATTTTTGTATTCTGCTGGGAAGATAGAGAAAAATTTTTGTCTCGGAATTTCGGATTTTTTCTCTCTATACTTAGTCGCTATAAAAATGATGAAGAACGCCGTTTACCGCGCCTTCCTATCGCATTTATTAGCCGAGATATTGAGAAAAACATCATTTTTGTATTCTGCTGGCAAGACCGAGAAAAATTTTTGTCTACGAATTTCGGATTTTTTCTCTCTATACTTAGTCGCTATAAAAATGATGAAGAACGCCGTTTACCGCGACTTCCTATCGCATTTATTAGCTGAGATATTGAGAAAAACATCATTTTTGTATTCTGCTGGGAAGATAGAGAAAAAATTTTGTCTCCGAATTTCGGATTTTTTCTCTCTATACTTAGTCGCTATAAAAGTGATGAAGAACGCCGTTTACCGCGCCTTCCTATCGCATTTATTAGCTGAGATATTGAGAAACACATCATTTTTGTATTCTGCTGGGAAGATAGAGAAAAATTTTTGTCTCCAAATTTCGGATTTTTTCTCTCTATACTTAGTCGCTATAAAAATGATGAAGAACGCCGTTTACCGCGCCTTCCTATCGCATTTATTAGCTGAGATATTGAGAAAAACATCATTTTTGTATTCTGCTGGGAAGACCGAGAAAAATTTTTGTCTCCGAATTTCGGATTTTTTCTCTCTATACTTAGTCGCTATAGAAATGATGAAGAACGCCGTTTACCGCGACTTCCTATCGCATTTATTAGCTGAGATATTAAGAAAAACATCATTTTTGTATTCTGCTGGGAAGATAGAGAAAATTTTTTGTCTCCGAATTTCGAATTTTTTCTCTCTATACTTAGTCGCTATAAAAATGATGAAGAACGCCGTTTACCGCGCCTTCCTATCGCATTTATTAGCTGAGATATTGAGAAAAACATCATTTTTGTATTCTGCTGGGAAGATAGAGAAAAATTTTTGTCTCCGAATTTCGAATTTTTTCTCTCTATACTTAGTCGCTATAAAAATGATGAAGAACGCCGTTTACCGCGCCTTCCTATCGCATTTATTAGCTGAGATATTGAGAAAAACATCATTTTTGTATTCTGCTGGGAAGATAGAGAAAAATTTTTGTCTCGGAATTTCGGATTTTTTCTCTCTATACTTAGTCGCTATAAAAATGATGAAGAACGCCGTTTACCGCGCCTTCCTATCGCATTTATTAGCCGAGATATTGAGAAAAACATCATTTTTGTATTCTGCTGGCAAGACCGAGAAAAATTTTTGTCTACGAATTTCGGATTTTTTCTCTCTATACTTAGTCGCTATAAAAATGATGAAGAACGCCGTTTACCGCGACTTCCTATCGCATTTATTAGCTGAGATATTGAGAAAAACATCATTTTTGTATTCTGCTGGGAAGATAGAGAAAAATTTTTGTCTCCGAATTTCGGATTTTTTCTCTCTATACTTAGTCGCTATAAAAATGATGAAGAACGCCGTTTACCGCGCCTTCCTATCGCATTTATTAGCTGAGATATTGAGAAAAACATCATTTTTGTATTCTACTGGGAAGACCGAGAAAAATTTTTGTATCCGAATTTCGGATTTTTTCTCTCTATACTTAGTCGCTATAAAAATGATGAAGAACGCCGTTTACCGCGACTTCCTATCGCATTTATTAGCTGAGATATTGAGAAAAACATCATTTTTGTATTCTGCTGGGAAGATAGAGAAAAATTTTTGTCTCCGAATTTCGGATTTTTTCTCTCTATACTTAGTCGCTATAAAAATGATGAAGAACGCCGTTTACCGCACCTTCCTATCGCATTTATTAGCTGAGATATTGAGAAAAACATCATTTTTGTATTCTGCTGGGAAGATAGAGAAAAAATTTTGTCTCCGAATTTCGGATTTTTTCTCTCTATACTTAGTCGCTATAAAAGTGATGAAGAACGCCGTTTACCGCGCCTTCCTATCGCATTTATTAGCTGAGATATTGAGAAACACATCATTTTTGTATTCTGCTGGGAAGATAGAGAAAAATTTTTGTCTCCAAATTTCGGATTTTTTCTCTCTATACTTAGTCGCTATAAAAATGATGAAGAACGCCGTTTACCGCGCCTTCCTATCGCATTTATTAGCTGAGATATTGAGAAAAACATCATTTTTGTATTCTGCTGGGAAGACCGAGAAAAATTTTTGTCTCCGAATTTCGGATTTTTTCTCTCTATACTTAGTCGCTATAGAAATGATGAAGAACGCCGTTTACCGCGACTTCCTATCGCATTTATTAGCTGAGATATTAAGAAAAACATCATTTTTGTATTCTGCTGGGAAGATAGAGAAAATTTTTTGTCTCCGAATTTCGAATTTTTTCTCTCTATACTTAGTCGCTATAAAAATGATGAAGAACGCCGTTTACCGCGCCTTCCTATCGCATTTATTAGCTGAGATATTGAGAAAAACATCATTTTTGTATTCTGCTGGGAAGATAGAGAAAAATTTTTGTCTCCGAATTTCGAATTTTTTCTCTCTATACTTAGTCGCTATAAAAATGATGAAGAACGCCGTTTACCGCGCCTTCCTATCGCATTTATTAGCTGAGATATTGAGAAAAACATCATTTTTGTATTCTGCTGGGAAGATAGAGAAAAATTTTTGTCTCGGAATTTCGGATTTTTTCTCTCTATACTTAGTCGCTATAAAAATGATGAAGAACGCCGTTTACCGCGCCTTCCTATCGCATTTATTAGCCGAGATATTGAGAAAAACATCATTTTTGTATTCTGCTGGCAAGACCGAGAAAAATTTTTGTCTACGAATTTCGGATTTTTTCTCTCTATACTTAGTCGCTATAAAAATGATGAAGAACGCCGTTTACCGCGACTTCCTATCGCATTTATTAGCTGAGATATTGAGAAAAACATCATTTTTGTATTCTGCTGGGAAGATAGAGAAAAATTTTTGTCTCCGAATTTCGGATTTTTTCTCTCTATACTTAGTCGCTATAAAAATGATGAAGAACGCCGTTTACCGCGCCTTCCTATCGCATTTATTAGCTGAGATATTGAGAAAAACATCATTTTTGTATTCTACTGGGAAGACCGAGAAAAATTTTTGTATCCGAATTTCGGATTTTTTCTCTCTATACTTAGTCGCTATAAAAGTGATGAAGAACGCCGTTTACCGCGCCTTCCTATCGCATTTATTAGCTGAGATATTGAGAAAAACATCATTTTTGTATTCTGCTGGGAAGATAGAGAAAAATTTTTGTCTCCGAATTTCGGATTTTTTCTCTCTATACTTAGTCGCTATAAAAATGATGAAGAACGCCGTTTACCGCGCCTTCCTATCGCATTTATTAGCTGAGATATTGAGAAAAACATCATTTTTGTATTCTGCTGGGAAGATAGAGAAACATTTTTGTCTTCGAATTTCGGATTTTTTCTCTCTATACTTAGTCGCTATAAAAATGATGAAGAACGCCGTTTACCGCGCCTTCCAATCGCATTTATTAGCTGAGATATTGAGAAAAACATCATTTTTGTATTCTGCTGGCAAGATAGAGAAAAATTTTTGTCTCCGAATTTCGGATTTTTTCTCTCTATACTTAGTCGCTATAAAAATGATGAAGAACGCCGTTTACCGCGCCTTCCTATCGCATTTATTAGCTGAGATATTGAGAAAAACATCATTTTTGTATTCTGCTGGGAAGACCGAGAAAAATTTTTGTCTCCGAATTTCGGATTTTTTCTCTCTATACTTAGTCGCTATAAAAATGATGAAGAACGCCGTTTACCGCGCCTTCCTATCGCATTTATCAGCTGAGATATTGAGAAAAACATCATTTTTGTATTCTGCTGGCAAGATAGAGAAAAATTTTTGTCTCCGAATTTCGAATTTTTTCTCTCTATACTTAGTCGCTATAAAAATGATGAAGAACGCCTTTTACCGCGCCTTCCTATCGCATTTATTAGCTGAGATATTGAGAAAAACATCATTTTTGTATTCTGCTGGGAAGATAGAGAAAAATTTTTGTCTCCGAATTTCGGATTTTTTCTCTCTATACTTAGTCGCTATAAAAATGATGAAGAACGCCGTTTACCGCGCCTTCCTATCGCATTTATTAGCCGAGATATTGAGAAAAACATCATTTTTGTATTCTGCTGGCAAGATAGAGAAAAATTTTAGTCTCCGAATTTCGGATTTTTTCTCTCTATACTTAGTCGCTATAAAAATGATGAAGAACGCCGTTTACCGCGCCTTCCTATCGCATTTATTAGCTGAGATATTGAGAAAAACATCATTTTTGTATTCTACTGGGAAGACCGAGAAAAATTTTTGTATCCGAATTTCGGATTTTTTCTCTCTATACTTAGTCGCTATAAAAATGATGAAGAACGCCGTTTACCGCGCCTTCCTATCGCATTTATTAGCTGAGATATTGAGAAAAACATCATTTTTGTATTCTGCTGGGAAGATAGAGAAAAATTTTTGTCTCCGATTTTCGGATTTTTTCTCTCTATACTTAGTCGCTATAAAAATGATGAAGAACGCCGTTTACCGCGCCTTCCTATCGCATTTATTAGCTGAGATATTGAGAAAAACATCATTTTTGTATTCTGCTGGGAAGACCGAGACAAATTTTTGTCTCGGAATTTCGGATTTTTTCTCTCTATACTCAGTTGCTATAAAAATGATGAAGAACGCCGTTTACCGCGCCTTCCTATCGCATTTATTAGCCGAGATATTGAGAAAAACATCATTTTTTTCTTCTGCTGGGAAGATAGAGAAATTTTTTTGTCTCCGAATTTCGAATTTTTTCTCTCTATACTTAGTCGCTATAAAAATGATGAAGAACGCCGTTTACCGCGCCTTCCTATCGCATTTATTAGCTGAGATATTGAGAAAAACATCATTTTTGTATTCTGCTGGGAAGATAGAGAAAAATTTTTGTCTCGGAATTTCGGATTTTTTCTCTCTATACTTAGTCGCTATAAAAATGATGAAGAACGCCGTTTACCGCACCTTCCTATCGCATTTATTAGCTGAGATATTGAGAAAAACATCATTTTTGTATTCTGCTGGGAAGATAGAGAAAAAATTTTGTCACCGAATTTCGGATTTTTTCTCTCTATACTTAGTCGCTATAAAAATGATGAAGAACGCCGTTTACCGCACCTTCCTATCGCATTTATTAGCTGAGATATTGAGAAAAACATCATTTTTTTCTTCTGCTCGGAAGACCGAGAAAAAATTTTGTCTCGGAATTTCGGATTTTTTCTCTCTATACTTAGTCGCTATAAAAATGATGAAGAACGCCGTTTACCGCGCCTTCCTATCGCATTTATTAGCTGAGATATTGAGAAAAACATCATTTTTGTATTCTGCTGGGAAGATAGAGAAAAATTTTTGTCTCCGAATTTCGGATTTTTTCTCTCTATACTTAGTCGCTATAAAAATGATGAAGAACGCCGTTTACCGCGCCTTCCTATCGCATTTATTAGCTGAGATATTGAGAAAAACATCATTTTTGTATTCTGCTGGGAAGATAGAGAAAAATTTTTTTCTCCGAATTTCGGATTTTTTCTCTCTATACTTAGTCGCTATAAAAATGATGAAGAACGCCGTTTACCGCACCTTCCTATCGCATTTATTAGCCGAGATATTGAGAAAAACATCATTTTTGTATTCTACTGGGAAGACCGAGAAAAATTTTTGTATCCGAATTTCGAATTTTTTCTCTCTATACTTAGTCGCTATAAAAATGATGAAGAACGCCGTTTACCGCGCCTTCCTATCGCATTTATTAGCTGAGATATTGAGAAAAACATCATTTTTGTATTCTGCTGGGAAGATAGAGAAAAATTTTTGTCTCGGAATTTCGGATTTTTTCTCTCTATACTTAGTCGCTATAAAAATGATGAAGAACGCCGTTTACCGCACCTTCCTATCGCATTTATTAGCTGAGATATTGAGAAAAACATCATTTTTGTATTTTGCTGGGAAGATAGAGAAAAAATTTTGTCTCCGAATTTCGGATTTTTTCTCTCTATACTTAGTCGCTATAAAAATGATGAAGAACGCCGTTTACCGCGCCTTCCTATCGCATTTATTAGCTGAGATATTGAGAAAAACATCATTTTTGTATTCTGCTGGGAAGATAGAGAAACATTTTTGTCTCCGAATTTCGGATTTTTTCTCTCTATACTTAGTCGCTATAAAAATGATGAAGAACGCCGTTTACCGCGCCTTCCTATCGCATTTATTAGCTGAGATATTGAGAAAAACATCATTTTTGTATTCTGCTGGGAAGATAGAGAAAAATTTTTGTCTCCGAATTTCGGATTTTTTCTCTCTATACTTAGTCGCTATAAAAATGATGAAGAACGCCGTTTACCGCGCCTTCCTATCGCATTTATTAGCTATGATATTGAGAAAAACATCATTTTTGTATTCTGCTGGGAAGACCGAGAAAAATTTTTGTCTCCGAATTTCGGATTTTTTCTCTCTATACTTAGTCGCTATAGAAATGATGAAGAACGCCGTTTACCGCGACTTCCTATCGCATTTATTAGCTGAGATATTGAGAAAAACATCATTTTTGTATTCTGCTGGGAAGATAGAGAAAAATTTTTGTCTCCGAATTTCGAATTTTTTCTCTCTATACTTAGTCGCTATAAAAATGATGAAGAACGCCGTTTACCGCGCCTTCCTATCGCATTTATTAGCCGAGATATTGAGAAAAACATCATTTTTGTATTCTGCTGGCAAGATAGAGAAAAATTTTTGTCTCCGAATTTCGGATTTTTTCTCTCTATACTTAGTCGCTATAAAAATGATGAAGAACGCCGTTTACCGCGCCTTCCTATCGCATTTATTAGCTGAGATATTGAGAAAAACATCATTTTTGTATTCTACTGGGAAGACCGAGAAAAATTTTTGTATCCGAATTTCGGATTTTTTCTCTCTATACTTAGTCGCTATAAAAGTGATGAAGAACGCCGTTTACCGCGCCTTCCTATCGCATTTATTAGCTGAGATATTGAGAAAAACATCATTTTTGTATTCTGCTGGGAAGATAGAGAAAAATTTTTGTCTCTGAAATTCGGATTTTTTCTCTCTATACTTAGTCGCTATAAAAATGATGAAGAACGCCGTTTACCGCGCCTTCCTATCGCATTTATTAGCTGAGATATTGAGAAAAACATCATTTTTGTATTCTGCTGGGAAGATAGAGAAAAATTTTTGTCTTCGAATTTCGGATTTTTTCTCTCTATACTTAGTCGCTATAAAAATGATGAAGAACGCCGTTTACCGCGCCTTCCTATCGCATTTATTAGCTGAGATATTGAGAAAAACATCATTTTTGTATTCTGCTGGCAAGATAGAGAAAAATTTTTGTCTCCGAATTTCGGATTTTTTCTCTCTATACTTAGTCGCTATAAAAATGATGAAGAACGCCGTTTACCGCGCCTTCCTATCGCATTTATTAGCTGAGATATTGAGAAAAACATCATTTTTGTATTCTGCTGGGAAGACCGAGAAAAATTTTTGTCTCCGAATTTCGGATTTTTTCTCTCTATACTTAGTCGCTATAGAAATGATGAAGAACGCCGTTTACCGCGCCTTCCTATCGCATTTATTAGCTGAGATATTGAGAAAAACATCATTTTTGTATTCTGCTGGGAAGAAAGAGAAAAATTTTTGTCTCCGAATGTCGAATTTTTTCTCTCTATACTTAGTCGCTATAAAAATGATGAAGAACGCCTTTTACCGCGCCTTCCTATCGCATTTATTAGCTGAGATATTGAGAAAAACATCATTTTTGTATTCTGCTGGGAAGATAGAGAAAAATTTTTGTCTCCGAATTTCGGATTTTTTCTCTCTATACTTAGTCGCTATAAAAATGATGAAGAACGCCGTTTACCGCGCCTTCCTATCGCATTTATTAGCCGAGATATTGAGAAAAACATAATTTTTGTATTCTGCTGGCAAGATAGAGAAAAATTTTTGTCTCCGAATTTCGGATTTTTTCTCTCTATACTTAGTCGCTATAAAATGATGAAGAACGCCGTTTACCGCGCCTTCCTATCGCATTTATTAGCTGAGATATTGAGAAAAACATCATTTTTGTATTCTACTGGGAAGACCGAGAAAAATTTTTGTATCCGAATTTCGGATTTTTTATCTCTATACTTAGTCGCTATAAAAATGATGAAGAACGCCGTTTACCGCGCCTTCCTATCGCATTTATTAGCTGAGATATTGAGAAAAACATCATTTTTGTATTCTGCTGGGAAGATAGAGAAAAATTTTTGTCTCTGAATTTCGGATTTTTTCTCTCTATACTTAGTCGCTATAAAAATGATGAAGAACGCCGTTTACCGCGCCTTCCTATCGCATTTATTAGCTGAGATATTGAGAAAAACATCATTTTTGTATTCTGCTGGGAAGATAGAGAAAAATTTTTGTCTTCGAATTTCGGATTTTTTCTCTCTATACTTAGTCGCTATAAAAATGATGAAGAACGCCGTTTACCGCGCCTTCCTATCGCATTTATTAGCTGAGATATTGAGAAAAACATCATTTTTGTATTCTGCTTGGAAGATAGAGAAAAATTTTTGTCTCCGAATTTCGGATTTTTTCTCTCTATACTTAGTCGCTATAAAAATGATGAAGAACGCCGTTTACCGCGCCTTCCTATCGCATTTATTAGCTGAGATATTGAGAAAAACATCATTTTTGTATTCTGCTGGGAAGATAGAGAAAAATTTTTGTCTCCGAATTTCGGATTTTTTCTCTCTATACTTAGTCGCTATAAAAATGATGAAGAACGCCGTTTACCGCGCCTTCCTATCGCATTTATTAGCTGAGATACTGAGAAAAACATCATTTTTGTATTCTGCTGGGAAGATAGAGAAAAATTTTTGTCTCCGAATTTCGGATTTTTTCTCTCTATACTTAGTCGCTATAAAAATGATGAAGAACGCCGTTTACCGCACCTTCCTATCGCATTTATTAGCTGAGATATTGAGAAAAACATCATTTTTTTCTTCTGCTCGGAAGACCGAGAAAAATTTTTGTCTCGGAATTTCGGATTTTTTCTCTCTATACTTAGTTGCTATAAAAATGATGAAGAACGCCGTTTACCGCGCCTTCCTATCGCATTTATTAGCTGAGATATTGAGAAAAACATCATTTTTTTCTTCTCCTGGGAAGACCGAGAAAAATTTTTGTCTCACAATTTCGGATTTTTTCTCTCTATACTTAGTCGCTATAAAAATGATGAAGAACGCCGTTTACCGCGCCTTCCTATCGCATTTATTAGCTGAGATATTGAGAAAAACATCATTTTTGTATTCTGCTGGGAAGATAGAGAAAAATTTCTGTCTCCGAATTTCGGATTTTTTCTCTCTATACTTAGTTGCTATAAAAATGATGAAGAACGCCGTTTACCGCACCTTCCTATCGCATTTATTAGCTGAGATATTGAGAAAAACATCATTTTTTTCTTCTGCTCGGAAGACCGAGAAAAATTTTTGTCTCGGAATTTCGGATTTTTTCTCTCTATACTTAGTTGCTATAAAAATGATGAAGAACGCCGTTTACCGCGCCTTCCTATCGCATTTATTAGCTGAGATATTGAGAAAAACATCATTTTTGTATTCTGCTGGGAAGATAGAGAAAAATTTTTGTCTCCGAATTTCGGATTTTTTCTCCCTATACTTAGTCGCTATAAAAATGATGAAGAACGCCGTTTACCGCACCTTCCTATCGCATTTATTAGCTGAGATATTGAGAAAAACATCATTTTTTTCTTCTGCTCGGAAGACCGAGAAAAATTTTTGTCTCGGAATTTCGGATTTTTTCTCTCTATACTTAGTTGCTATAAAAATGATGAAGAACGCCGTTTACCGCGCCTTCCTATCGCATTTATTAGCTGAGATATTGAGAAAAACATCATTTTTTTCTTCTCCTGGGAAGACCGAGAAAAATTTTTGTCTCACAATTTCGGATTTTTTCTCTCTATACTTAGTCGCTATAAAAATGATGAAGAACGCCGTTTACCGCGCCTTCCTATCGCATTTATTAGCTGAGATATTGAGAAAAACATCATTTTTGTATTCTGCTGGGAAGATAGAGAAAAATTTCTGTCTCCGAATTTCGGATTGTTTCTCTCTATACTTAGTCGCTATAAAAATGATGAAGAACGCCGTTTACCGCGCCTTCCTATCGCATTTATTAGCTGAGATATTGAGAAAAACATCATTTTTGTATTCTGCTGGGAAGATAGAGAAAAATTTTTGTCTCCGAATTTCGGATTTTTTCTCTCTATACTTAGTCGCTATAAAAATGATGAAGAACGCCGTTTACCGCGCCTTCCTATCGCATTTATTAGCTGAGATATTGAGAAAAAACATCATTTTTGTATTCTGCTGGGAAGACCGAGAAAAATTTTTGTCTCCGAATTTCGGATTTTTTCTCTCTATACTTAGTCGCTATAGAAATGATGAAGAACGCCGTTTACCGCGCCTTCCTATCGCATTTATTAGCTGAGATATTGAGAAAAATATCATTTTTGTATTCTGCTGGGAAGAAAGAGAAAAATTTTGTCTCCGAATTTCGAATTTTTTCTCTCTATACTTAGTCGCTATAAAAATGATGAAGAACGCCTTTTACCGCGCCTTCCTATCGCATTTATTAGCTGAGATATTGAGAAAAACATCATTTTTGTATTCTGCTGGGAAGATAGAGAAAAATTTTTGTCTCCGAATTTCGGATTTTTTCTCTCTATACTTAGTCGCTATAAAAATGATGAAGAACGCCGTTTACCGCGCCTTCCTATCGCATTTATTAGCTGAGATATTGAGAAAAACATCATTTTTGTATTCTGCTGGGAAGATAGAGAAAAATTTTTGTCTTCGAATTTCGGATTTTTTCTCTCTATACTTAGTCGCTATAAAAATGATGAAGAACGCCGTTTACCGCGCCTTCCTATCGCATTTATTAGCTGAGATATTGAGAAAAACATCATTTTTGTATTCTGCTGGGAAGATAGAGAAAAATTTTTGTCTCCGAATTTCGGATTTTTTCTCTCTATACTTAGTCGCTATAAAAATGATGAAGAACGCCGTTTACCGCGCCTTCCTATCGCATTTATTAGCTGAGATATTGAGAAAAACATCATTTTTGTATTCTGCTGGGAAGATAGAGAAAAATTTTTGTCTCCGAATTTCGGATTTTTTCTCTCTAAACTTAGTCGCTATAAAAATGATGAAGAACGCCGTTCACCGCGCCTTCCTATCGCATTTATTAGCTGAGATACTGAGAAAAACATCATTTTTGTATTCTGCTGGGAAGATAGAGAAAAATTTTTGTCTCCGAATTTCGGATTTTTTCTCTCTATACTTAGTCGCTATAAAAATGATGAAGAACGCCGTTTACCGCACCTTCCTATCGCATTTATTAGCTGAGATATTGAGAAAAACATCATTTTTTTCTTCTGCTCGGAAGACCGAGAAAAATTTTTGTCTCGGAATTTCGGATTTTTTCTCTCTATACTTAGTTGCTATAAAAATGATGAAGAACGCCGTTTACCGCGCCTTCCTATCGCATTTATTAGCTGAGATATTGAGAAAAACATCATTTTTGTATTCTGCTGGGAAGATAGAGAAAAATTTTTGTCTCCGAATTTCGGATTTTTTCTCTCTATACTTAGTCGCTATAAAAATGATGAAGAACGCCGTTTACCGCACCTTCCTATCGCATTTATTAGCTGAGATATTGAGAAAAACATCATTTTTTTCTTCTGCTCGGAAGACCGAGAAAAATTTTTGTCTCGGAATTTCGGATTTTTTCTCTCTATACTTAGTTGCTATAAAAATGATGAAGAACGCCGTTTACCGCGCCTTCCTATCGCATTTATTAGCTGAGATATTGAGAAAAACATCATTTTTTTCTTCTCCTGGGAAGACCGAGAAAAATTTTTGTCTCACAATTTCGGATTTTTTCTCTCTATACTTAGTCGCTATAAAAATGATGAAGAACGCCGTTTACCGCGCCTTCCTATCGCATTTATTAGCTGAGATATTGAGAAAAACATCATTTTTGTATTCTGCTGGGAAGATAGAGAAAAATTTCTGTCTCCGAATTTCGGATTGTTTCTCTCTATACTTAGTCGCTATAAAAATGATGAAGAACGCCGTTTACCGCGCCTTCCTATCGCATTTATTAGCTGAGATATTGAGAAAAACATCATTTTTGTATTCTGCTGGGAAGATAGAGAAAAATTTTTGTCTCCGAATTTCGGATTTTTTCTCTCTATACTTAGTCGCTATAAAAATGATGAAGAACGCCGTTTACCGCGCCTTCCTATCGCATGTATTAGCTGAGATATTGAGAAAAACATCATTTTTGTATTCTGCTGGGAAGATAGAGAAAAATTTTTGTCTCCGAATTTCGGATTTTTTCTCTCTATACTTAGTCGCTATAAAAATGATGAAGAACGCCGTTTACCGCACCTTCCTATCGCATTTATTAGCTGAGATATTGAGAAAAACATCATTTTTGTATTCTGCTGGGAAGATAGAGAAAAATTTTTGTCTCCGAATTTCGGATTTTTTCTCTCTATACTTAGTCGCTATAAAAATGATGAAGAACGCCGTTTACCGCGCCTTCCTATCGCATTTATTAGCTGAGATATTGAGAAAAACATCATTTTTGTATTCTGCTGGGAAGATAGAGAAAAATTTTTGTCTCCGAATTTCGGATTTTTTCTCTCTATACTTAGTCGCTATAAAAATGATGAAGAACGCCGTTTACCGCGCCTTCCTATCGCATTTATTAGCTGAGATATTGAGAAAAACATCATTTTTGTATTCTGCTGGGAAGACCGAGAAAAATTTTTGTCTCCGAATTTCGGATTTTTTCTCTCTATACTTAGTCGCTATAAAAATGATGAAGAACGCCGTTTACCGCGCCTTCCTATCGCATTTATTAGCCGAGATATTGAGAAAAACATCATTTTTGTATTCTGCTGGCAAGATAGAGAAAAATTTTTGTCTCCGAATTTCGGATTTTTTCTCTCTATACTTAGTCGCTATAAAAATGATGAAGAACGCCGTTTACCGCGCCTTCCTATCGCATTTATTAGCTGAGATATTGAGAAAAACATCATTTTTGTATTCTGCTGGGAAGATAGAGAAAAATTTTTGTATCCGAATTTCGGATTTTTTCTCTCTATACTTAGTCGCTATAAAAATGATGAAGAACGCCGGAAGATAGAGAAAAATTTTTGTCTTCGAATTTCGGATTTTTTCTCTCTATACTTAGTCGCTATAAAAATGATGAAGAACGCCGTTTACCGCGCCTTCCTATCGCATTTATTAGCTGAGATATTGAGAAAAATATCATTTTTGTATTCTGCTGGGAAGAAAGAGAAAAATTTTTGTCTCCGAATTTCGAATTTTTTCTCTCTATACTTAGTTGCTATAAAAATGATGAAGAACGCCTTTTACCGCGCCTTCCTATCGCATTTATTAGCTGAGATATTGAGAAAAACATCATTTTTGTATTCTGCTGGGAAGATAGAGAAAAATTTTTGTCTCCGAATTTCGGATTTTTTCTCTCTATACTTAGTCGCTATAAAAATGATGAAGAACGCCGTTTACCGCGCCTTCCTATCGCATTTATTAGCTGAGATATTGAGAAAAACATCATTTTTGTATTCTGCTGGGAAGATAGAGAAAAATTTTTGTCTTCGAATTTCGGATTTTTTCTCTCTATACTTAGTCGCTATAAAAATGATGAAGAACGCCGTTTACCGCGCCTTCCTATCGCATTTATTAGCTGAGATATTGAGAAAAACATCATTTTTGTATTCTGCTGGGAAGATAGAGAAAAATTTTTGTCTCCGAATTTCGGATTTTTTCTCTCTATACTTAGTCGCTATAAAAATGATGAAGAACGCCGTTTACCGCGCCTTCCTATCGCATTTATTAGCTGAGATATTGAGAAAAACATCATTTTTGTATTCTGCTGGGAAGATAGAGAAAAATTTTTGTCTCCGAATTTCGGATTTTTTCTCTCTAAACTTAGTCGCTATAAAAATGATGAAGAACGCCGTTCACCGCGCCTTCCTATCGCATTTATTAGCTGAGATACTGAGAAAAACATCATTTTTGTATTCTGCTGGGAAGATAGAGAAAAATTTTTGTCTCCGAATTTCGGATTTTTTCTCTCTATACTTAGTCGCTATAAAAATGATGAAGAACGCCGTTTACCGCACCTTCCTATCGCATTTATTAGCTGAGATATTGAGAAAAACATCATTTTTTTCTTCTGCTCGGAAGACCGAGAAAAATTTTTGTCTCGGAATTTCGGATTTTTTCTCTCTATACTTAGTTGCTATAAAAATGATGAAGAACGCCGTTTACCGCGCCTTCCTATCGCATTTATTAGCTGAGATATTGAGAAAAACATCATTTTTGTATTCTGCTGGGAAGATAGAGAAAAATTTTTGTCTCCGAATTTCGGGTTTTTTCTCTCTATAATTAGTCGCTATAAAAATGATGAAGAACGCCGTTTACCGCGCCTTCCTATCGCATTTATTAGCTGAGATATTGAGAAAAACATCATTTTTGTATTCTGCTGGGAAGATAGAGAAAAATTTTTGTCTCCGAATTTCGGATTTTTTCTCTCTATACTTAGTCGCTATAAAAATGATGAAGAACGCCGTTTACCGCACCTTCCTATCGCATTTATTAGCTGAGATATTGAGAAAAACATCATTTTTTTCTTCTGCTGGGAAGACCGAGACAAATTTTTGTCTCGGAATTTCGGATTTTTTCTCTCTATACTCAGTTGCTATAAAAATGATGAAGAACGCCGTTTACCGCGCCTTCCTATCGCATTTATTAGCCGAGATATTGAGAAAAACATCATTTTTTTCTTCTGCTGGGAAGACCGAGAAAAATTTTTGTCTCACAATTTCGGATTTTTTCTCTCTATACTTAGTCGCTATAAAAATGATGAAGAACGCCGTTTACCGCGCCTTCCTATCGCATTTATTAGCTGAGATATTGAGAAAAACATCATTTTTGTATTCTGCTGGGAAGATAGAGAAAAATTTTTGTCTCCGAATTTCGGATTTTTTCTCTCTATACTTAGTCGCTATAAAAATGATGAAGAACGCCGTTTACCGCACCTTCCTATCGCATTTATTAGCTGAGATATTGAGAAAAACATCATTTTTAATGACAGATTCTATCTGTCTATTCTTGCTGTGGTGCACGTTTGAAGTAATTCAGGCTTTTTCTTCCGGCTTTGACCGCCATAGAAATATGAGTCCGCACAAAATGTAGTCCGGTTTTGCGCAGTAATCAAGATTGTACAAGCGTATTAGTTATCCTGTAAACGTAATACAAACTTTTGAAGCAGACGACTTGACTATTCAGCATTTCATACGAGACAGCTGCATCATGCGACGGGTTTGGCGAAGACTATACCCAGATCAATGCGGCGTCTGTTTAGCAGTCTGCTCAGGTTTCACATTGTTTTCTATCAGTGCTGTCAATATTTAATCCTTAAAGACCAGCCTGCTGTTGGACCAGGTCAGCTGTAGACAAGAATATTATTGGGTTTTCTTTCTGACTTTCGAGGTCAAGTTTAGGTCAGTTACAACTTAGGTGTATATTGACTTTGCGTAGAGAAATTGAAAAGAAAGGCTGTCCCTTTCAACCCTGGAATATGGTACAGATACTTAGTGTAAGTCCTGTGATATAATTCTAGGTGTCATGTATTTAGCAGAATGGACGAGCCCAACTTCAGTGATGGAAGGGTGCACTCCAGAAACCCAAGGCAGTGAATAAATCAAAGCACTGACAACACTCATGCTGATTGTCTCTAAATGCAGGCTGGTCATGAACGGGGACTTGGACTGATTCGTTTAAATTTAAGATGTTAGTAACTAATGCAAAAAAGTGTTGAACAAGATCAGCACCATGTTGTGTGGCTTTTGAACTGAGTTTACATTGTTTGCCAGATCCAACATTCGATTCATGTGCAGATTTTACAGATAACACTTACATATACCCAACACTGACAAACGACGCGGCTATGTTCAGGTTGATTGTATGGCATTCGATCCGAAGTTGCTAATAAGAAAAGCGCTTTAGTGCTAATGTCTACGTCAGTATCACTGACTTGTCAGAATAACTTTTTGTCTTGGAGAAAATAGCCGCAGTGAGATCGGAGTATTCCATAAGACGGAAGAGGGTTATCCTGGAATCATAGGGTGAGCTTGGAAAACAGTGTAGACCAAGATCAGACGCTGCCGAACGCGTCTTCTTATCAAAATCTTCACGATTTGTTTGGAATTTCAGAGTTAAATGAAACAGTTTAAATCTCAGCCTCGGCCTATTACTCCAACCTACACCCCACACTCTCAGTGCTTTGATTCTGAAACCAAACGATTTCAACACACTTAGGCACCATGCCCTTAAGCTAAAAAGGTTAAACCAATCAACCGTGACGTCTGGTTACCAGTCCGGCCACGTCGATCCTGTGCACCACCCTCACACCAGTACTGATAGAAACCACATGTTCAGGATCTAACTTTTGATGTGTAATGTAAGGTCGTGCCTAGAAAAGAAGAAACTGAAATTTGTTCTCAAAAAGCATTTAAAGAGAGCGTATTGCAACATTTTTCATTAAAGGATCGTAAGCGTGCCCCTGGACAGTTAGAAGCTGGTCGGAAAGCGGATGACGTTTACTCTGATTTTGGGTGCCACATGTGTTGATCTATCGTCTATTGGAGCGACATCTTACTATATACAGAAGACGCTAGTGGACGTCGACGTAGCAGAAGACCGACGTCCTTACGTCAAGATCGATTCGACCGTCAGACGCATATGCGAAACAGATTTTCGCCGGCAGCTGCTACACTGTACCTGTAGATAAACAAGGGGTCTCAACTACCGACTGATAAGCACTGACACTGATCGTCGTCCTTATGCGATGCACGTTTGAGAGCTAGACGTCCCTGTCGTGACCAAAGTTAACGCGTCGACACAGTACGGAACACTTACGCTAGTGCATGAAACACGTAGATTGGCGACTGACATATGCGTTTCAGTGACAATTCGCACTTCAGCGTGAATCACGTCGGTTGTCGTTTCCGGGTGTTTCGACGTATAGGTGTAAGGTATGCCGAGGCGACGCGTGCGTAATAGAGCATGACATATCGGATGAAATAAGCGTAGTTGTGTGGCGAACTATTGCGTGTAGTTAGCGAACGCAGCTTAGTGTCATTAAGAACATTCAAGATCATAGCCGAGACGTGGATTGAACAGCGAGACGTTACATCAATCAAGTGCTTCGGCCTCACATGGTTCCATTTATTTGTTTACGCTCAGAATCCGGGATATCTTATCCTGCAGGATTACGAGCGGGCTCATAGTGCTGTTCTTACTCATAAATGTCTTCAAGCCAATGGAATCCATGTACTGGACTAGCCAGCCTTTCTCCTCCGATCTCTTTCCCATAGAGTATCTTTGGGTAGAGGTGTCCACAACCGACCAGACAAAAACTGTTACTTATGGACAATAGCATTGTTAAAACATGAATTCTAATGTTTGTTTTGGAAAACGTAAATAGTTTTTTTTTTTTTTTTTTTTCAAAAATTTGAAACATCGAATGGCGTTTCATAATACCATCGGTCATTACCTACGGTAATGGTCAAATGTGACCGACGCAGTATCAGAAGATAGATAGTCTATAGACATCTGCAAACATATCATATATTGGAATTTGCAGAACTACCTTTCTAAATTTTAAGCTCTTTTTAAAAAGGTTTCACAGTGTTATGATTTTCACATAGAATCTGTCATTTCAGTGCCTTTGGCGCTTTGATTTTCTTCTGCTGGGAAGACCGAGAAAAATTTTTGTCTCGGAATTTCGGATTTTTTCTCTCTATACTTAGTTGCTATAAAAATGATGAAGAACGCCGTTTACCGCGCCTTCCTATCGCATTTATTAGCCGAGATATTGAGAAAAAAATCATTTTTTTCTTCTGCTGGGAAGACCGAGAAAAATTTTTGTCTCACAATTTCGGATTTTTTCTCTCTTTACTTACTCGCTATAAAAATGATGAAGAACGCCGTTTACCGCGCCTTCCTATCGCATTTATTAGCTGAGATATTGAGAAAAACATCATTTTTGTATTCTGCTTGGAAGACCGAGAAAAATTTTTGTCTCCGAATTTCGGATTGTTTCTCTCTATACTTAGTCGCTATAAAAATGATGAAGAACGCCGTTTACCGCGCCTTCCTATCGCATTTATTAGCTGAGATATTGAGAAAAACATCACATTTGTATTCTGCTGGGAAGATAGAGAAAAATTTTTGTCTCCGAATTTCGGATTTTTTCTCTCTATACTTAGTCGCTATAAAAATGATGAAGAACGCCGTTTACCGCGCCTTCCTATCGCATTTATTAGCTGAGATATTGAGAAAAACATCATTTTTGTATTCTGCTGGGAAGATAGAGAAAAATTTTTATCTCCGAATTTCGGATTTTTTCTCTCTATACTTAGTCGCTATAAAAATGATGAAGAACGCCGTTTACCACACCTTCCTATCGCATTTATTAGCTGAGATATTGAGAAAAACATCATTTTTTTCTTCTGCTGGGAAGACCGAGAAAAATTTTTGTCTCGGAATTTCGGATTTTTTCTCTCTATACTCAGTTGCTATAAAAATGATGAAGAACGCCGTTTACCGCGCCTTCCTATCGCATTTATTAGCCGAGATATTGAGAAAAACATCATTTTTTTCTTCTGCTGGGAAGACCGAGAAAAATTTTTGTCTCCGAATTTCGGATTTTTTCTCTCTATACTTAGTCGCTATAAAAATGATGAAGAACGCCGTTTACCGCGCCTTCCTATCGCATTTATTAGCTGAGATATTGAGAAAAACATCATTTTTGTATTCTGCTGGGAAGATAGAGAAAAATTTTTGTCTCCGAATTTCGGATTTTTTCTCTCTATACTTAGTCGCTATAAAAATGATAAAGAACGCCGTTTACCGCACCTTCCTATCGCATTTATTAGCTGAGATATTGAGAAAAACATCATTTTTTTCTTCTGCTGGGAAGACCGAGAAAAATTTTTGTCTCGGAATTTCGGATTTTTTCTCTCTATACTTAGTTGCTATAAAAATGATGAAGAACGCCGTTTACCGCGCCTTCCTATCGCATTTATTAGCCGAGATATTGAGAAAAACATCATTTTTTTTCTTCTGCTGGGAAGACCGAGAAAAATTTTTGTCTCACAGTTTCGGATTTTTTCTCTCTTTACTTACTCGCTATAAAAATGATGAAGAACGCCGTTTACCGCGCCTTCCTATCGCATTTATTAGCTGAGATATTGAGAAAAACATCATTTTTGTATTCTGCTGGGAAGACCGAGAAAAATTTTTGTCTCCGAATTTCGGATTGTTTCTCTCTATACTTAGTCGCTATAAAAATGATGAAGAACGCCGTTTACCGCGCCTTCCTATCGCATTTATTAGCTGAGATATTGAGAAAAACATCACATTTGTATTCTGCTGGGAAGATAGAGAAAAATTTTTGTCTCCGAATTTCGGATTTTTTCTCTCTATACTTAGTCGCTATAAAAATGATGAAGAACGCCGTTTACCGCGCCTTCCTATCGCATTTATTAGCTGAGATATTGAGAAAAACATCATTTTTGTATTCTGCTGGGAAGATAGAGAAAAATTTTTGTCTCCGAATTTCGGATTTTTTCTCTCTATACTTAGTCGCTATAAAAATGATGAAGAACGCCGTTTACCGCACCTTCCTATCGCATTATAGCTGAGATATTGAGAAAAACATCATTTTTTTCTTCTGCTGGGAAGACCGAGAAAAATGTATGTCTCGGAATTTCGGATTTTTTCTCTCTATACTTAGTCGCTATAAAAATGATGAAGAACGCCGTTTACCACGCCTTCCTATCGCATTTATTAGCCGAGATATTGAGAAAAACATCATTTTTTTCTTCTGCTGGGAAGACCGAGAAAAAGTTTTGTCTCACAATTTCGGATTTTTTCTCTTTATACTTAGTCGCTATAAAAATGATGAAGAACGCCGTTTACCGCGCCTTCCTATCGCATTTATTAGCTGAGATATTGAGAAAAACATCATTTTTGTATTCTGCTGGGAAGATAGAGAAAAAAGTTTGTCTCCGAATTTCGGATTTTTCTCTCTATACTTAGTCGCTATAAAAATGATGAAGAACGCCGTTTACCGCGCCTTCCTATCGCATTTATTAGCTGAGATATTGAGAAAAACATCATTTTTGTATTCTGCTGGGAAGATAGAGAAAAATTTTTGTCTCCGAATTTCGGATGTTTTCTCTCTATACTTAGTCGCTATAAAAATGATGAAGAACGCCGTTTACCGCGCCTTCCTATCGCATTTATTAGCTGAGATATTGAGAAAAACATCATTTTTGTATTCTGCTGGGAAGACCGAGAAAAATTTTTGTCTCTGAATTTCGGATTTTTTCTCTCTATACTTAGTCGCTATAAAAATGATGAAGAACGCCGTTTACCGCGCCTTCCTATCGCATTTATTAGCCGAGATATTGAGAAAAACATCATTTTTTTCTTCTGCTGGGAAGACCGAGAAAAATTTTTGTCTCACAATTTCGGATTTTTTCTCTCTATACTTAGTCGCTATAAAAATGATGAAGAACGCCGTTTACCGCGCCTTCCTATCGCATTTATTAGCTGAGATATTGAGAAAAACATCATTTTTGTATTCTGCTGGGAAGACCGAGAAAATTTTTTGTCTCCGAATTTCGGATTTTTTCTCTCTATACTTAGTCGCTATAAAAATGATGAAGAACGCCGTTTACCGCGCCTTCCTATCGCATTTATTAGCTGAGATATTGAGAAAAACATCATTTTTGTATTCTGCTGGGAAGATAGAGAAAAATTTTTGTCTCCGAATTTCGGATTTTTTCTCTCTATACTTAGTCGCTATAAAAATGATGAAGAACGCCGTTTACCGCACCTTCCTATCGCATTTATTAGCTGAGATATTGAGAAAAACATCATTTTTTTCTTCTGCTGGGAAGACCGAGAAAAATTTTTGTCTCGGAATTTCGGAATTTTTCTCTCTATACTTAGTCGCTATAAAAATGATGAAGAACGCCGTTTACCGCGCCTTCCTATCGCATTTATTAGCCGAGATATTGAGAAAAACATCATTTTTGTATTCTGCTGGGAAGATAGAGAAAAATTTTTGTCTCCGAATTTCGGATTTTTTCTCTCTTTACTTAGTCGCTATAAAAATGATGAAGAACGCCGTTTACCGCACCTTCCTATCGCATTTATTAGCTGAGATATTGAGAAAAACATCATTTTTGTATTCTGCTGGGAAGATAGAGAAAATTTTTTGTCTCCGAATTTCGGATTTTTTCTCTCTATACTTAGTCGCTATAAAAATGATGAAGAACGCCGTTTACCGCGCCTTCCTATCGTATTTATTAGCTGAGATATTGAGAAAAACATCATTTTTGTATTCTGCTGGGAAGATAGAGAAAAATTTTTGTCTCCGAATTTCGGATTTTTCTCTCTATACTTAGTCGCTATAAAAAAGATGAAGAACGCCGTTTACCGCACCTTCCTATCACATCTATTAGCTGAGATATTGAGAAAAACATCATTTTTTTCTTCTGCTGGGAAGATAGAGAAAAATTTTTGTCTCCGAATTTCGGATTTTTTCTCTCTATACTTAGTCGCTATAAAAATGATGAAGAACGCCGTTTACCGCGTCTTCCTATCGCATTTATTAGCTGAGATATTGAGAAAAACATCATTTTTGTATTCTGCTGGGAAGATAGAGAAAAATTTTTGTCTCACAATTTCGGATTTTTTCTCTCTATACTTAGTCGCTATAAAAATGACGAAGAACGCCGTTTACCGCGCCTTCCTATCGCATTTATTAGCTGAGATATTGAGAAAAACATCATTTTTTTCTTCTGCTGGGAAGACCGAGAAAAATTTTTGTCTCCGGATTTCGGATGTTTTCTCTATATACTTAGTCGCTATAAAATGATGAAGAACGCCGTTTACCGCCCCTTCCTATCGCATTTATTAGCTGTGATATTGAGAAAAACATCATTTTTTTCTTCTGCTGGGAAGATAGAGAAAAATTTTGTCTCCGAATTTCGGATTTTCTCTCTCTATACTAAGTCGCTATAAAAATGATGAAGAACGCCGTTTGCCGCGCCTTGTGGCAACCTCTAATGTAATACAACGCCAATTGTAATAAACAGGCGTTGTTACATTAGGCGTTGCAGTCAACGCCAAATGTAACAACGCCTAATGTAATAAAGTAAATTTCGTGTAGGACAAGATGAAATCTCAAAAAAAGTTAAAATCATAGAGTATCCATATACCTTGGGGTCGAAGGTTGTCTGGGTACTGGGGTCGAAGGGGTTGTGGATACTGGGGTCGAAGGTGGTGTAGGTACTTTGAGTGTGTATGGTGGGGAGCTTGTGCTTCAACGCAACTCTATTCTAATTAATGATATTACTTAAGATCTGAATGTATTACATTAGGCGTTGTTACATTAGGCGTTGCACTCAACGCCAAATGTAACAACGCCTTATGTAATAAAGTAACTTTCGTCTAGGACAAGATGAAATCTAAAAAAAATGTTAAAATCATAGAGTATCCATATACCTTGGGGTCGAAGGTTGTGTGGGTACTGGGGTCGAATGGTGTGTGGGTACTGGGGTAGAAGGTGGTGTGGGTACTTGGAGTGTGTATGGTGGGGAGCTTGTGTTTCAACGCAACTCTATTCTAGTTAATGATATTACGTAAGATCTGAGTGTATTACATTAGGCGTTGTTACATTAGGCGTTGCAGTCAACGCCAAATGTAACAACGCCTAATGTAATAGAGTAACTTTCGTCTAGGACAAGATGAAATCCCCCCCAAAAAGTTAAAATCATAGAGTATCCATATACCTTGGGGTCGAAGGTTGTGTGGGTACTGGGGTCGAAGGGGGTGTGGGTACTGGGGTCGAAGGTGGTGTGGGTACTTGGAGTGTGTATGGTGGGGAGCTTGTGCTTCAACACAACTCTATTCTAATTAATAGTATTACTTAAGATCTGAGTGTATTACATTAGGCGTTGTTACATTAGGCGTTGCAGTCAACGCAAAATGTAACAACGCCTAATGTAATAAAGTAACTTTCGTCTAGGACAAGATGAAATCTAAAAAAAAATAATCATAGAGTATCCATATGCCATGGGGTCGAAGGTTGTGCGGGTACTGTGGTCGAAGGGGGTGAAGCTACTGGGGTCGAAGGTGGTGTGGGTACTTGGAGTGTGTATGGTGGGGAGCTTATGTTTCAACGCAACTCTATTCTAATTCAAAGATTTTACTTAAGATCTGAGTGTATTACATTAGGCGTTGTTACATTAGGCGTTGCAGTCAACGCCAAATGTAACAACGCCTAATGTAATAAAGTAACTTTCGTCTAGGACAAGATGAAATCTCAAAAAAAGTTAAAATCATAGAGTATCTATATACCTTGGGGTCGAAGAATGTGGGTACTGGGGTCGAAGGGGTGTGGGTACTTGGAGTGTGTATGGTGGGGAGCTTGTGCTTCAACGCAACTCTATTCTAATTAATGATATTACTTAAGATCTGAGTGTATTACATTAGGCGTTGTTACATAAGGCATTGCAGTCAATGCCAAATGTAACAACGCCTAATGTAATAAAGTAACTTTCGTCTAGGCCAAGTTCAAATCTCAAATAAGAAAGTTTAAATCATATAGTATCCATATATCTTAGGGTCGAAGGTGGTGTGGGTACTGGGAACGAAGGTGGTGTGGGTACTTGGGTCGAAGGTGGTGTGGTAACTTGGAGTTTATGTGGTGGGAAGCTGTGCTTCTTGAAAGATACCAACGCAACACTGTTATTATTAATGATATGACTTAAGATTCTATGAAATGTTCTGAGTGTAATACATCAGGCGTTGTTACATTAGGCGTTGCAGTCAACGCCAAATGCAACAACGGCTAATGTAATAAAGTAACTTTCGTCTAGGACAAGTTCAAATCTCAAATAAGAAAGTTAAAATTATACAGTATCCATATATCTTAGGGTCGAAGGTGGTGTGGGTACTGGGGACGACGTTGGTGTTGGTACTTGGGTCGAAGGTGGTGTGGGTACTTGGAGTGTATGTGGTGGGAGGCTGTGCTTCTTGAAAGATACCAACCCAACACTGTTCTCATTAATGATATGACTTAAGATTCTATTAAATGTTCTGAGTGTAATACATTAGACGTTGTTACATTAGGCGTTGCAGTCAACGCCAAATGTAACAACGCCTAATGTAATAAAGTAGCTTTCGTCTAGGACAAGATGAAATCTCAAATGAAAGAGTTAAAATCATAAAGTATCCATATATCTTGGGGTCGAATGTGACGTGGGTACTTGGGGTCAAAGTTGGTGTGGGTACTGGGGTCGAAGGTGGTGTGGGTACTTGGAGTGTTTGTGTGTGTGTGTGTGGGGGGGGGGCTTGTGCTTCTCTAACGCAACTCTATTCTAATTAATGATATTCCTCAAGATTCTATGAAATGTTCTGAGTGTATTATATTAGGCGTTGTTATATTAGGCGTTGCAGTCAATGCCAAATGTAACAACGCTTAATGTATTAAATTGACTTTCGTCTATTACAAGACGAATATCAAATGAAAATGTTAAAGCAAGCTATCAAGTATCCATATATATGAGATGAAGGTGGTGTGGATACCGGGATCGAATCTGGTGTGGGTACGCAACACTGTTCTTATTAATGATATGACTCAAGATTCTTTGAAAAGATTATTTCACTCATATCGAGCCGATCGGTAATCAGAGGTGGGCGAAAACCGGAGTACCCGGAGAAAAACCACCTGATCTTCCGTTGCAGAACTTGGCGTCTCACATGTGACCCGCGCAAGGCTCGAACCACAGCGGTGAGAGACCTAGTGATCAAGAGTCAGCGCTCTTAACCACTAGGCCACGGAGGCCCGTTTCTTTGAAATGTTCTGAGTGTATTACATTAGGCGTTCAAGCCCCCGCCCATAGGGGCTTGAAGAAATATATGGGCTACATGATGCTTCCACGCAGAGCTGAATCCGGCCCGCACACTTGTACTGGTAAACCGCTTGGAGGATCTAAGCCTTCCAGGAACCGCGATGCGAGGCGGACCGTCCATGCTAATAAACCATATTGGTTTCATTGGGCGACAGGGCTCGAGATGTCATTTCATCTCAATGTCGGGTAAAAGTCCCACAAAATTGGAAGCAACGTCTCCAAAATGACCTTTACAGTGTTGACTGGGACGTTAAACCTCAAATCAAACAAACAAACAAAACATTAGGCGTTGCAGTCAACGCCAAATGTATCAACGCCTTATCTAATAAAGTAACTTTCGTCTAGGACAGGTTTGTTTGTTTGTATTGGAGTTTAACTATTTTAGGTCATTTTTGAGCCGGTCAATTTACCTATCAACATATACGTAAGAGGTTAACCAGTACAGTGAACATTCTTTCGACAGAAACTGACAACTGCCCGTCTTGAATCAGCGGAATGGAGAGAATGACCGTAGAAAAGATTTCATGATCAAACTCTACGAAAGAATGTTGCCGACCCTAGCAGGTATCGAACAAGCGTCCTCCTGATCACCAGTCAGACGCGCATCCGACTGAGCTACCGAGGAAGATGAAATCTCAAACGTAAAAATTAAATCATAAAGTATCCATATATCCTAAGGTCGAAGTTGGTGCAGGTCCTGAGGTAGAAGTTGGTGCGGGTACCCGGTGTCTGTGTACAGACAATCCCAAAAATAACAACGTCTAATGTAATAAAGTAACTTTCGGCCCCGCCCATCGGGACTTGAACATAAAGATGGGCTGCATGATGCTTCCTCGCAGAGCTGAAACCGACCGCACGCGAGTACTGGTAAACCGCTTAGAGATCTAAGCCTGCCCAGGGAAAGCGGTGCGAGTCGGACCGTCCATGCTTGTAAACCCTGTTGGTTTTATGTAGCTCACCCGAGTTTTTCTGCATCACGAAAACACGCCTACATAATTTTGACTCCCTTGAACCCCACTTTTATTTCGTAAGACTGGGGTTTGCAGGGGTAAACCTATTTTGTCTTATTTCTGCTCTACAATATAGATTGTGGGTACTAGTAAGAACCACCTCGATGAGGCGGTTCTCTAACGACTACCTACAATCTATATTGTAAAGCAGAAATAAGAAAAATATCACAATTGTTCATCTTAAAATTTTCATTTTTTCGGAGATAAAGGTTACAATGTATTCGTATAGGCATGTTTTCATAATGGACAGGCAAGTGCTCAGGCGTCCGTCCTTAGTCCGTCGTCCGTCAGCATTGACATCTCCTCCTAACCACTGTGCCAATTTAAACCAAACTTCACCAGAATGATGCTTGGGAGGTACATACGGAAAGTAGTTCAAAAATTTGGGATCCAAACAAAACCAGCAAACAAAACTTTTAAAACTCTTCTTGTCTGAAACCAGAAAGCCCGGGTCTTTGATATTTGGTATGAAGCTTCATCAAGAGGACCTTGGTATGAAGCTTCATCTAGAGGATCTATACCAATATTGTTCAAATTATAGCCCCCGGGCCAAAATGGCCCCGCCCCGGGGCCCACTGGTTTTACATAGGCTTATATAGGGAAAACCTGAAAAAAAAAACGTCTTGTCTGAAGCCAGAAATCCAAGGTCTTTGAAATTGGGTATGAAGCTTCATCTAGAGGACCTCTACGAAGATTGTTCTAAAAATAGCTCTGAGGCCTAAAAGGGCCCGACCCGCGGCCCCGCTTAATCTGGGATCATTGAGTTCATTTAGAATCATTTTGAAAATAGGGTTCTGCATAATCCGGTGTTAGAGGGCGTGGTCGGTTTTGTGCATTTCAGTACTGGTCATAAATGAATAAGCTCAATAACCGAGTCTGCTATTTTCCTTTATCAGCTCACCTGAGCACAAGGTGCTCATTGTGAGCTATTGTGATCGACCTGTGTCCGGCGTTCGTCGTCCTTTGTGTGTCGTGCGTCGTCAACAATTTCTTCAAATGACATCTCCTTAACCGGTGAAAGGATTTTGAAATAAGTTCACACGAATGTACCTTGAGTGACCCTTTACCAAAATTGCTAAAATTGTTCACCCCGTTAAACAAAATTGCCATCCGATCTGAGTGAGTGAGTGAGTGAGTGGGTGAGTGAGTGAGTGAGTATTTGAGTTTTACGTCTCACCAACAGCTAAGGTCATACGGAGACGGGATCTCGGTTTAAAGACTCATCCGAAAGTCTGAGGAAGCCCGGTCCACCAGAGCTAAAAATAGAAAAAAAAACTTTAAACGACATCTCCTCCTAGCCCACTGGCTCGATTTCAAAATAATTCACAGAAATGGTCCTTGGGTGACCCTCTACCATAATTGCTAAAATGGTTCAGCTCTGCTGAACAAAATGGCCACCAGCGCTAAAAATAGAAAAAAATGACAACGAAATCTCGTCCTAGCCCACTGGCCCAATTTCAAAATATTTTCACAGAGATGTTCCTTGGGTGACCCTCTACCAAAACTGCTAAATGGTTCCGGTCTGCTGAACAAGCCGCAAGAGCTAAAAAAAAAACACTTTTAAATGACATCTCCTCCTAGCCAACTTGCCCGAATTCAAAATTATTTCATAGAAATGTTCCATTGGTGACCCTCTACCATCCTTACTAAAATTGTTCCTCTCCGCTGAACAAAATGGCTGTCAGAGCTAAAAATAGCCATCGGAAGAGATGGCAAATCCCCCGACCAAAAACCAATATGGCCTTCAGAAGATTGTTCACCAATAGAAAGTGCACCAGAATTAAACCACATATCACAAAAGTATTGCAGTTATGGCCATCGCAAGATTATACTGTCAGGGGAGATAACTAAAAAACCAGGGCACTCAGAAATGTGGTTCTTGCGCATGACATGCCTGCTTAAGCTCATGTATTTCTGCACAAAGTACCATCAATATGTCTCAAAAGGTATTGGAGATATGGTGATCACAAGCTGGTCATACTGTTATATTGGAAGGGTAGATAACTCAAATACCACAGCAACAACAGTTGTGGTTCTTGCACATGACATCCCTTCTGTACCTTGTATACAATTGTGCCAAGTTCCTTCAATATATCTCAAAGGGAGTTGGAGTTATGGCCATCACAAGGTTATATTGCCAGGGGAGATAACTAAAAAACCAGAGCACCCAGAGTTGTAATTCTTGAGCGTGACACACCTGCTTAACCTCATGTACATCTGCATCAAGTATCACCAATATGTCTCAAAGGGTATTGGAGGTACGGTGGTCACAAAGTTGTCATACTTTTATATTGGAAGGGGAGATAACTCAAATATCATAGCACCCAGAGTTGTGGTTCTTAGGCATGAAGCGCCGTCTCAACGTTGTATACAATTGTGCCAAGTACCATCAATATATCTCAAAGGGTATTGGAGTTATGGCCATCACAAGGTTATATTGTCAGGGGAGATAATTAAAAACCCAGGGCACCCAGAGTTGTGGTTCTTGCACGTGACACACATGCTAAACCTCATGTACAACTGTACCAAGTATCATCAATATATCTCAAAGAGTGTTGGAGATGTGGCCATCACAAGGTAGTGATTCTATATTATTGGAAGGGGAGATAACTAAAAAAACACGGCACCCAGAGTTGTGGTTCTTGTGCATGACACACTGTCTCGGCTTTGTGAACAACTGTGCCAGGTATCATCAATATATCTTAAAGTCTATTGGAATTATGGCCATCACAAAGTTGTCACTCTATTTTATCGGAAGGGGAGATAACTCCAAAACCATGGCAACCAGAGTTGTGGTTCTTGTGCATGACACACCGTCTCAGCCTTGTGAACAACTGTGCCAGGTACCATCAATATATCTCAAAGGGTATTGGAGTTATGGCCATCACAAAGTAGTCATTCTATTTTATTAAAAGGGGAGATAACTAAAAAAGTATGGCATCCAGAGTTCTGGTTCTTGCGCATGACACGCCGCCTCAGCCCTGTGAATAATTGTGCCAAGAACCATCAATGAATCTCAAAGGGTATAGGAGTTATGGCCATCACAAGGTTGTCACTCTATTTTATTGGAAGGGGAGATAACTCCAAAACCATGGCAACCAGAGTTGTGGTTCTTGTGCATGACACGCCGTCTCAGCCTTGTGAACAACTGTGCCAGGTACCATCAATATATCTCAAAGGGTATTGGAGTTATGGCCATCACAAAGCAGTCATTCTATTTTATTAAAAGGGGAGATAACTAAAAAAGTATGGCATCCAGAGTTCTGGTTCTTGCGCATGACACGCCGTCTCGGCCTTGTGAACAATTGTGCCAAGAACCATCAATGAATCTCAAAGGGTATAGGAGTTATGGCCATCACAAGGTTGCGTCTACGGACGGACGGACAGACGGTCGGACGGACGGACGCCAGGCTGATCGCTATATCCCCCGAACCTATTCGGTCGGGGGATACAAATAGAAAAAAAACCCTTTAAACGACATCTCCTTCGATTTCAAAGTAATTTCACAGAAATGTTCCTTAGGTGACCCTATTAATAAATATTACTAAAATGGTTCCGCTCCGCTGATACAGACGAAACTTTAAAACGACATTTCCTCCTAGCCTACTTGCCCAAATTTGAAATAATTTCACAGAAATGATTCTTGGGTGACCCTATACCAAATTGCTAAAATGGTTCAGGGGAACGGGAGGTCTCGGGTTCGATCCCGGGCCGCGACATACCAAAGTCGTTAAAAATGGTACTAGCTGCTCCTCGCTTGGCACTCAGATTTACGGGGTAGAGCTAGGACTGGTCGATCCAGTGTCAGGATAATGTGACTGGGTGTGGTATCATGTAATGTGTCTGGGACATGATACTTCAGTGAGGCAGCACTATAAACGTGAGCATTGAGCTCCCTGTCGCAACCAGACACCGTCGTGATATGACTGAAAAATTGTTGAAAGCGACGTTAAACCCGAATTCACACACACTAAAATGGTTCAGCTTCGATGAACAAAATGGCCACCAGAGCTAAAAATAGAAAAATGTTTAAATGCCAACTGGCAAGATTTCAACATGTTCCTTGGGTGACCCTCTGCCAAAATTGCTAAAATCGATTCGCTCCACTGAACAAAATTACCGCCAGAGCTTAAAATAGGAAAAAAAAATAACTTCAAATATCTCCTCTGAGGCAAATGGTCTAAATTTAAAACAACTTCACAGAAATGTTTCTCTTGTGACCATTTACCACACTTGCTAAAATCGTTCTGCTCTGGCCATCAGAGCTAAAAAAATAGAAGAACCTTTCATGGACTTCTCCTCCTAGGCAAATGGCCCAATTGCAAACTAATTTCACGGAAATGTTCCTCTTATGACCTTTCAGTTGTTCTGCCAGAGCTGAAAATACCAAAATCTTTAAAGAACATCTAAGCCAAAGGCTCCTTGTAATATAGTTTCATAGAATGTTTCCTCTAATGTTGCTAAAAGGATTCCACTGCAATGAAAAAGATGGTCTAAAAAAAACAGTGAAAAAAAGCTTTGGTCCAAACGTCCTTTAACTAGTGACTTCACTATTTCCATAAGCTATGAAACGTCTTGGACTCAGGTGAACGATCCAGGGCTACCATGGCCCTCTTGTTTGGTGTATGTTTTGCTTCCAAATGATCCAACTATTCAGAACTTATTTATCTTCACTGCAGCTAGTGTTGTGCCGTGTGGCGGCCAGAAAAAATCTCCTCGTACACCATCAAAGTGCAGATTATATTTTCTGGTCCTTTGGGATCATTGAGTTCATTTAGAATCAATTTGAAAATAGTGTTCTGCTTAAGCCGGTGCTAGAGGGCATGGTCGGTGTTGCACATTTAAGTACTGGTCATGAACAGACTCAATAAAACCGAGTCTGCTATTTTCGTTTATTGGTGTATTCTTTGCTTCCAAAGGATCCAGTTATTATAGGGAAAACCTTTCAAAATCTTCTTGTCTTAAACCAGAAGGCCAAGGTCTTTGATATTTGGTTTGAAGCTTCATCAAGAGACATCTACCAAGATTGTTCAAACTTTTGCGGCAGGACTCTATAATTCGAACAATCTTGGTAGAGCCACTGGATGCAGCTTTGTACCAAATATCGAAGACCTGGGCCTTGTGGTTTCAGACAAGGAGATTTTTAAAGGCTTTCTTAATATAAGCCTATGTAAAACCAGTGGGCTCCGGGCGGAGACATTTTGGCCCCAGGGCTATTATTTGAACAATCTTGGTATAGAGGCGCTTTAGATGAAGCTGCATATCAAATATCAAAGGCCTGGACCTTCTGGTTTCAGACAAGAATATTTTAAAGGTTGTCCCTATACAAGCCTATGAAAAACCAGTGGGCCCCGGGGCAGGCCAAAAATGATGTTTTTCTCAATATCTCAGCTAATAAATGCGATAGGAAGGCGCGGTAAACGGCAGTCTTCATCATTTTTTATAGCGACTAAGTATAGAGAGAAAAAATCCTAAATTCGAAGACAAAAATTTTTCTCTATCAACACAGCAGAAGAAAAAAATGATGTTTTTCTCAATATCTCAGCTAATAGATGCGAAAGGAAGGTGCGGTAAACGGCGTTCTTCATCATTTTTATAGCGACTAAGTATAGAGAGAAAAAATCGGAAATTCGGAGACAAATATTTTTCTCTATCTTCCCAGCAGAAGAAAAAAAATAATGTTTTTCTCAATATCTCTGCTAATAAATGCGAGAAGAAGGCGCGGTAAACGGCGTTCTTCATCATTTTTATAGCGACTAAGTATAGAGAGAAAAAATCCGAAATTCGGAGACAAAAATTTTTCTCGGTCTTCCCAGCAGATGACAAAAATGATGTTTTTCTCAATATCTCAGCTAATAAATGCGATAGGAAGGCGCGGTAAACGGCGTTCTTCATCATTTTTATAGCGAATATGTAAAGAGAGAAAAAATCCGAAATTAGGAGACAAAAATTTTTCTCTATCTTCCCAGCAGAAGAAAAAAATTATGCTTTTCTCAATATCTCAGCTAATAGATGTGATAGGAAGGTGCGGTAAACGGCGTTCTTCATCATTTTTATAGCGACTAAGTATAGAGAGAAAAAATCCGAAATTCGGAGACAAAAATTTTTCTCTATCTTCCCAGCAGAAAAAAAATGATGTTTTTCTCAATATCTCAGCTAATAAATGCGATAGGAAGGCGCGGTAAACGGCGTTCTTCATCATTTTTATAGCGACTAAGTATAGAGAGAAAAAATCCGAAATTCGGAGACAAAAATTTTCCTCGGTCTTCCCAGCAGAAGAAAAAAATGATGTTTTTCTCAATATCTCAGCTAATAAATGCGATAGGAAGGAGCGGTAAACGGCGTTCTTCATCATTTTTATAGCGACTAAGAATAGAGAGAAAAAATCCGAAATTCGGAGACAAAAATTATTCTCGGTCTTCCCAGCAGAAGAAAAAAATGATGTTTTTCTCAATATCTCAGCTAATAAATGCGATAGGAAGGCGCGGTTAACGGCAGTCTTCATCATTTTTATAGCGACTTAGTATAGAGAGAGAAAAATCCGAAATTCGGAGACAAAATTTTTTCTCTATCTTCCCAGCAGAAGAAAAAAATTATGTTTTTCTCAATATCTCAGCTAATAAATGCGATAGGAAGGCGCGGTTAACGGCGTTCTTCATCATTTTTATAGCGACTAAGTATAGAGAGAAAAATCCGAAATTCGGAGACAAAAATTTTTCTCGGTCTTCCCAGCAGAAGAAAAAAATGATGTTTTTCTCAATATCTCAGCTAATAAATGCGATAGGAAGGTGCGGTAAACGGCGTTCTTTATCATTTTTATAGCGACTAAGTATAGAGAGAAAAAATCCGAAATTCGGAGACATAAATTTTTCTCTATCTTCCCAGCAGAATGCAAAAATGATGTTTTTCTCAATATCTCAGCTAATAAATGGGATAGGAAGGCGCGGTAAACGGCGTTCTTCATCATTTTTATAGCGACTAAGTATAGAGAGAAAAAATCCGAAATTCGGAGACAAACATTTTTCTCGGTCTTCCCAGCAGAATACAAAAATGATGTTTTTCTCAATATCTCAGCTAATAAATGCGATAGGAAGGCGCGGTAAACGGCGTTCTTCATCATTTTTATAGCGGCTAAGTATAGAGAGAAAAAATCCGAAATTGTGAGACAAAAATTTTTCTCGGTCTTCCCAGCAGAAGAAAAATATGATGCTTTTCTCAATATCTCGGCTAATAAATGCGATAGGAAGGCGCGGTAAACGGCGTTCTTCATTATTTTTATAGCGACTAAGTAAAGAGAGAAAAAATCCGAAATTCCGAGACAAAAATTTTTCTCGGTCTTCCCAGCAGAATACAAAAAATGATGTTTTTCTCAATATCTCAGCTAATAAATGCGATAGGAAGGCGCGGTAAACGGCGTTCTTCATCATTTTTATAGCGACTAAGTATAGAGAGAAAAAATCCGAAATTCGGAGACAAATTTTTTTCTCTATCTTCCCAGCAGAATACAAAAATGATGTTTTTCTCAATATCTCAGCGAATAAATGCGATAGGAAGGCGCGGTAAACGGCGTTCTTCATCATTTTTATAGCGACTAAGTATAGAGAGAAAAAATCCGAAATTCGGAGACAAAAATTGTTCTCGGTCTTCCCAGCAGAATACAAAAATGACGTTTTTCTCAATATCTCAGCTAATAAATGCGATAGGAAGGCGCGGTAAACGGCGTTCTTCATCATTTTTATAGCGACTAAGTATAGAGAGAAAAAATCCGAAATTGTGAGACAAAAATTTTTCTCGGTCTTCCCAGCAGAAGACAAAAATGATGTTTTACTCAATATCTCGGCTAATAAATGCAATAGGAAGGCGCGGTAAACGGCGTTCTTCATCATTTTTATAGCGACTAAGTATAGAGAGAAAAAATCCGAAATTCCGAGACAAAAATTTTTCTCGGTCTTCCCAGCAGAATACAAAAATGATGTTTTTCTCAATATCTCAGCTAATAAATGCGATAGGAAGGCGCGATAAACGGCGTTCTTCATCATTTTTATAGCGACTAAGTATATAGAGAAAAAATCCGAAATTGTGAGACAAAAATTTTTCTCGGTCTTCCCAGCAGAAGAAAAAAATGATGTTTTTCTCAAAATCTCAGCTAATAAATGCGATAGGAAGGCGCGGTTAACGGCAGTCTTCATCATTTTTATAGCGACTTAGTATATAGAGAGAAAAATCCGAAATTCGGAGACAAAATTTTTTCTCTATCTTCCCAGCAGAAGAAAAAAATTATGTTTTTCTCAATATCTCAGCTAATAAATGCGATAGGAAGGCGCGGTTAACGGCAGTCTTCATCATTTTTATAGCGACTAAGTATATAGAGAAAAATCCGAAAATTCGGAGACAAAAAATTTTCTCGGTCTTCCCAGCAGAAGAAAAAAATGATGTTTTTCTCAATATCTCAGCTAATAAATGCGATAGGAAGGTGCGGTAAACGGCGTTCTTTATCATTTTTATAGCGACTAAATATAGAGAGAAAAAATCCGAAATTCGGAGACATAATTCTTTCTCTATCTTCCCAGCAGAATGCAAAAATGATGTTTTTCTCAATATCTCAGCTAATAAATGGGATAGGAAGGCGCGGTAAACGGCGTTCTTCATCATTTTTATAGCGCTAAGTATAGAGGGAAAAAATCCGAAATTCGGAGACAAAAATTTTTCTCGGTCTTCCCAGCAGAATACAAAAATGATGTTTTTCTCAATATCTCAGCTAATAAATGCGATAGGAAGGCGCGGTAAACGGCGTTCTTCATCATTTTTATAGCGACTAAGTATAGAGAGAAAAAATCCGAAATTGTGAGACAAAATTTTTTCTCGGTCTTCCCAGCAGAAGAAAAAAATGATGCTTTTCTCAATATCTCGGCTAATAAATGCGATAGGAAGGCGCGGTAAACGGCGTTCTTTATCATTTTTATAGCGACTAAGTATAGAGAGAAAAAATCCGAAATTCCGAGACAAAAATTTTTCTCGGTCTTCCCAGCAGAAGAAAAAAATGATGTTTTTTCTCAATATCTCAGCTAATAAATGCGATAGGAAGGTGCGGTAAACGGCGTTCTTCATCATTTTTATAGCGACAAAGTATATAGAGAAAAAATCCGAAATTCGGAGACAAAAATTTTTCTCTATCTTCCAAGCAGAATACAAAAATGATGTTTTTCTCAATATCTCAGCTAATAAATGCGATAGGAAGGCGCGGTAAACGGCGTTCTTCATCATTTTTATAGCGACTAAGTATAGAGAGAAAAAATCCGAAATTCGGAGACAAAATTTTTTCTCTATCTTCCCAGCAGAATACAAAAATGATGTTTTTTCTCAATATCTCAGCGAATAAATGCGATAGGAAGGCGCGGTAAACGGCGTTCTTCATCATTTTTATAGCGACTAAGTATAGAGAGAAAACATCCGAAATCCGGAGACAAAAATTTTTCTCGGTCTTCCCAGCAGAATACAAAAATGACGTTTTTCTCAATATCTCAGCTAATAAATGCGATAGGAAGGCGCGGTAAACGGCGTTCTTCATCATTTTTATAGCGACTAAGTATAGAGAGAAAAAATCCGAAATTGTGAGACAAAAATTTTTCTCGGTCTTCCCAGCAGAAGAAAAAAATGATGTTTTTCTCAATATCTCGGCTAATAAATGCGATAGGAAGGCGCGGTAAACGGCGTTCTTCATCATTTTTATAGCGACTAAGTATAGAGAGAAAAAATCCGAAATTCCGAGACAAAAATTTTTCTCGGTCTTCCCAGCAGAATACAAAAATGATGTTTTTCTCAATATCTCAGCTAATAAATGCGATAGGAAGGCGCGGTAAACGGCGTTCTTCATCATTTTTATAGCGACTAAGTATAGAGAGAAAAAATCCGAAATTCGGAGACAAAAATTTTTCTCGGTCTTCCCAGCAGAATACAAAAATGATGTTTTTCTCAATATGTCAGCTAATAAATGCGATAGGAAGGCGCTGTAAACGGCGTTCTTCATCATTTTTATAGCGACTAAGTATAGAGAGAAAAAATCCGAAATTCGGAGACAAAAATTTTTCTCGGTCTTCCCAGCAGAAGAAAAAAATGATGTTTTTCTCAATATCTCGGCTAATAAATGCGATAGGAAGGCGCGGTAAACGGCGTTCTTCATCATTTTTATAGCGACTAAGTATAGAGAGAAAAAATCCGAAATTCGGAGACAAAATTTTTTCTCTATCTTCCCAGCAGAATACAAAAATGACGTTTTTTTCTGAATATCTCAGCGAATAAATGCGATAGGAAGGCGCGGTAAACGGCGTTCTTCATCATTTTTATAGCGACTAAGTATAGAGAGAAAAAATCCGAAATTCGGAGACAAAAATTTTTCTCGGTCTTCCCAGCAGAATACAAAAATGATGTTTTTCTCAATATCTCAGCGAATAAATGCGATAGGAAGGCGCGGTAAACGGCGTTCTTCATCATTTTTATAGCGACTAAGTATAGAGAGAAAAAATCCGAAATTCGGAGACAAAAATTTTTCTCGGTCTTCCCAGCAGAAGAAAAAAAATGATGTTTTTCTCAATATCTCGGCTAATAAATGCGATAGGAAGGCGCGGTAAACGGCGTTCTTCATCATTTTTATAGCGACTAAGTATAGAGAGAAAAAATCCGAAATTGTGAGACAAAAAATTTTCTCGGTCTTCCCAGCAGAAGAAAAAAAATGATGTTTTTCTCAATATCTCGGCTAATAAATGCGATAGGAAGGCGCGGTAAACGGCGTTCTTCATCATTTTTATAGCGACTAAGTAAAGAGAGAAAAATCCGAAATTCCGAGACAAAAATTTTTCTCGGTCTTCCCAGCAGAATACAAAAATGATGTTTTTCTCAATATCTCAGCTAATAAATGCGATAAGAAGGTGCGGTAAACGGCGTTCTTCATCATTTTTATAGCGACTAAGTATATAGAGAAAAAATCCGAAATTCGGAGACATAAATTTTTCTCTATCTTCTCAGCAGAATACAAAAATGATGTTTTTCTCAATATCTCAGCTAATAAATGGGATAGGAAGGCGCGGTAAACGGCGTTCTTCATCATTTTTATAGCGAAAAAAATCCGAAATTCGGAGACAAAAAATTTTCTCTATCTTCCCAGCAGAATACAAAAATGATGTTTTTCTCAATATCTCAGCTAATAAATGCGATAGGAAGGCGCGGTAAACGCGTTCTTCATCATTTTTATAGCGACTAAGTATAGAGAGAATAAATCCGAAATTCGGAGACAAAAACTTTTCTCTATCTCCCAGCAGAATACAAAAATGATGTTTTTCTCAATATCATAGCTAATAAATGCGATAGGAAGGCGCGGTAAACGGCGTTCTTCATCATTTTTATAGCGACTTAGTATAGAGAGAAAAAATCCGAATTCGGAGACAAAAAATTTTTCTCGGTCTTCCCAGCAGAATACAAAAATGATGTTTTTCCTCAATATCTCAGCTAATAAATGCGATAGAAGGCGCGGTAAACGGCGTTCTTCATCATTTTTATAGCGACTAAGTATAGAGAGAAAAAATCCGAAATTCGGAGACAAAAATTTTTCTCGGTCTTCCCAGCAGAATACAAAAATGATGTTTTTCTCAATATGTCAGCAATAAATGCGATAGGAAGGCGCGGTAAACGGCGTTCTTCATCATTTTTATAGCGACTAAGTATAGAGAGAAAAAATCCGAAATTGTGAGACAAAAATTTTCTCGGTCGTCTCCAGCAGAAGAAAAAAATGATGTTTTTTTCAATATCTCGGCTAATAAATGCGATAGGAAGGCGCGGTAAACGGCGTTCTTCATCATTTTTTTAGCGACTAAGTATAGAGAGAAAAAATCCGAAATTCGGAGACAAAAATTTTTCTCTATCTTCCCAGCAGAATACAAAAATGATGTTTTTTCTCAATATCTCAGCTAATAAATGCGATAGGAAGGCGCGGTAAACGGCGTTCTTCATATTTTTATAGCGACTAAGTATAGAGAGAAAAAATCCGAAATTCGGAGACAAAAGTTTTTCTCCATCTTCCCAGCAGAATACAAAAATGATGTTTTTCTCAATATCTCAGCTAATAAATGCGATAGGAAGGCGCGGTAAACGGCGTTCTTCATCATTTTTTATAGCGACTAAGTTAAATAGTATTATTATAAGAGAGAAAAAATCCGAAATTCGGAGACAAAAATTTTTCTCTATCTTCCCAGCAGAATACAAAAATGATGTTTTTCTCAATATCTCAGCTAAATAAATGCGATAGGAAAGGCGCGGGAAACGGCGTTCTTCATCATTTTATAGCGACTAAGTATAGAGAGAATAAAATCCGAAATTGTCAGACAAAAATTTTTCTCGGTCTTCCCAGCAGAAGAAAAAAAATGATGTTTTTCTCATATACTCGGCTAATAAATGCGATAGGAAGGCGCGGTAAACGGCGTTCTTCATCATTTTATAGCGACTAAGTATAGAGAGAAAAAATCCGAAATTCCGAGACAAAAATTTTCTCGGTCTTCCCAGCAGAATACAAAAATGATGTTTTCTCAATATCTCAGCGAATAAATGCGATAGGAAGGCGCGGTAAACGGCGTTCTTCATCATTTTTATAGCGACTAAGTATAGAGAGAAAAAAATCCGAAATTCGGAGACAAAAATTTTTCTCGGTCTTCCCAGCAGAATACAAAAATGATGTTTTTCTCAATATCTCAGCTAATAAATGCGATAGGAAGGCGCGGTAAACGGGCGTTCTTCATCATTTTTATAGCGACTAAGTATAGAGAGAAAAAATCCGAAATTGTGAGACAAAAATTTTTCTCGGTCTTCCCAGCAGAAAAAAAAAAATGATGTTTTTCTCAATATCTCGGCTAATAAATGCGATAGGAAGGCGCGGTAAACAGGCGTTCTTCATCATTTTTATAGCGACTAAGTAAAGAGAGAAAAAATCCGAAATTCCGAGACAAAAATTTTCTCGGTCTTCCCAGCAGAATACAAAAATGATGTTTTTCTCATTATCTTAGCTAATAAATGCGATAAGAAGGTGCGGTAAACGGCGTTCTTCATCATTTTTATAGCGACTAAGTATAGAGAGAAAAAATCCGAAATTCGGAGACATATATTTTTCTCTATCTTCTCAGCAGAATACAAAATGATGTTTTTCTCAATATCTCAGCTAATAAATGGGATAGGAAGGCGCGGTAAACGGCGTTCTTCATCATTTTTTATAGCGACTAAGTTTAGAGAGAAAAAAATCCGAAATTCGGAGACAAAAATTTTTCGCTATCTTCCCAGCAGAATACAAAAATGATGTTTTTCTCAATATCTCAGCTAATAAATGCGATAGGAAGAGCGCGGTAAACGGCGTTCTTCATCATTTTTATAGCGACTAAGTATAGAGAGAAAAAATCCGAAATTCGGAGACAAAATTTTTTCTCCATCTTCCAGCAGATTACAAAAATGATGTTTTTCTCAATATCTCAGCTAATAAATGCGATAGGAAGGCGCGGTAAACGGCGTTCTTCATCATTTTTATAGCGACTAAGTATAGAGAGAGAAAAATCCGAAATTCGGAGACAAAAATTTTTCTCTATCTTCCCAGCAGAATACAAAAATGATGTTTTTCTCAATATCTCAGCTAATAAATGCGATAGGAAGGCGCGGTAAACGGCGTTCTTCATCATTTTTATAGCGACTAAGTATAGAGAGAAAAAATCCGAAATTGTGAGACAAAAATTTTTCTCGGTCTTCCCAGCAGAAGAAAAAAATGATGTTTTTCTCAATATCTCGGCTAATAAATGCGATAGGAAGGCGTGGTAAACGGCGTTCTTCATCATTTTTATAGCGACTAAGTATAGAGAGAAAAAATCCGAAATTCCGAGACAAAAATTTTTCTCGGTCTTCCCAGCAGAATACAAAAATGATGTTTTTCTCAATATCTCAGCGAATAAATGCGATAGGAAGGCGCGGTAAACGGCGTTCTTCATCATTTTTATAGCGACTAAGTATAGAGAGAAAAAATCCGAAATTCGGAGACAAAAATTTTTTTCGGTCTTCCCAGCAGAATACAAAAATGATGTTTTTCTCAATATCTCAGCTAATAAATGCGATAGGAAGGCGCGGTAAACGGCGTTCTTCATCATTTTTATAGCGACTAAGTATAGAGAGAAAAAATCCGAAATTGTGAGACAAAAATTTTTCTCGGTCTTCCCAGCAGAAGAAAAAAAAATGATGTTTTTCTCAATATCTCGGCTAATAAATGCGATAGGAAGGCGCGGTAAACGGCGTTCTTCATCATTTTTATAGCGACTAAGTAAAGAGAGAAAAAATCCGAAATTCCGAGACAAAAATTTTTCTCGGTCTTCCCAGCAGAATACAAAAATGATGTTTTTCTCAATATCTTAGCTAATAAATGCGATAAGAAGGTGCGGTAAACGGCGTTCTTCATCATTTTTATAGCGACTAAGTATAGAGAGAAAAAATCCGAAATTCGGAGACAAAAATTTTTCTCTATCTTCTCAGCAGAATACAAAAATGATGTTTTTCTCAATATCTCAGCTAATAAATGGGATAGGAAGGCGCGGTAAACGGCGTTCTTCATCATTTTTATAGCGACTAAGTATAGAGAGAAAAAATCCGAAATTCGGAGACAAAATTTTTTCTCTATCTTCCCAGCAGAATACAAAAATGATGTTTTTCTCAATATCTCAGCTAATAAATGCGATAGGAAGGCGCGGTAAACGGCGTTCTTCATCATTTTTATAGCGACTAAGTATAGAGAGAAAAAATCCGAAATTCGGAGACAAAAACTTTTCTCTATCTTCCCAGCAGAATACAAAAATGATGTTTTTCTCAATATCATAGCTAATAAATGCGATAGGAAGGCGCGGTAAACGGCGTTCTTCATCATTTTTATAGCGACTTAGTATAGAGAGAAAAAATCCGAAATTCGGAGACAAAAATTTTTCTCGGTCTTCCCAGCAGAATACAAAAATGATGTTTTTCTCAATATCTCAGCTAATAAATGCGATAGGAAGGCGCGGTAAACGGCGTTCTTCATCATTTTTATAGCGACTAAGTATAGAGAGAAAAAATCCGAAATTGTGAGACAAAATTTTTTCTCGGTCTTCCCAGCAGAAGAAAAAAATGATGTTTTTCTCAATATCTCGGCTAATAAATGCGATAGGAAGGCGCGGTAAACGGCGTTCTTCATCATTTTTATAGCGACTAAGTATAGAGAGAAACAATCCGAAATTCCGAGACAAAAATTTTTCTCGGTCTTCCCAGCAGAATACAAAAATGATGTTTTTCTCAATATCTCAGCTAATAAATGTGATAGGAAGGTGCGGTAAACGGCGTTCTTCATCATTTTTATAGCGACTAAGTATAGAGAGAAAAAATCCGAAATTCGGAGACAAAAATTTTTCTCTATCTTCCCAGCAGAATACAAAAATGATGTTTTTCTCAATATCTCAGCTAATAAATGCGATAGGAAGGCGCGGTAAACGGCGTTCTTCATCATTTTTATAGCGACTAAGTATAGAGAGAAAAAATCCGAAATTGTGAGACAAAAATTTTTCTCTATCTTCCCAGCAGAATACAAAAATGATGTTTTTCTCAATATCTCAGCTAATAAATGCGATAGGAAGGCGCGGTAAACGGCGTTCTTCATCATTTTTATAGCGACTAAGTATAGAGAGAAAAAATCCGAAATTCGGAGACAAAAATTTTTCTCGGTCTTCCCAGCAGAATACAAAAATGATGTTTTTCTCAATATGTCAGCAAATAAATGCGATAGGAAGGCGCGGTAAACGGCGTTCTTCATCATTTTTATAGCGACTAAGTATAGAGAGAAAAAATCCGAAATTGTGAGACAAAAATTTTCCTCGGTCTTCCCAGCAGAAGAAAAAAATGATGTTTTTTTCAATATCTCGGCTAATAAATGCGATAGGAAGGCGCGGTAAACGGCGTTCTTCATCATTTTTTTTAGCGACTAAGTATAGAGAGAAAAAATCCGAAATTCGGAGACAAAAATTTTTCTCTATCTTCCCAGCAGAATACAAAAATGATGTTTTTCTCAATATCTCAGCTAATAAATGCGATAGGAAGGCGCGGTAAACGGCGTTCTTCATCATTTTTATAGCGACTAAGTATAGAGAGAAAAAATCCGAAATTCGGAGACAAAAGTTTTTCTCCATCTTCCCAGCAGAATACAAAAATGATGTTTTTCTCAATATCTCAGCTAATAAATGCGATAGGAAGGCGCGGTAAACGGCGTTCTTCATCATTTTTATAGCGACTAAGTATAGAGAGAAAAAATCCGAAATTCGGAGACAAAAATTTTTCTCTATCTTCCCAGCAGAATACAAAAATGATGTTTTTCTCAATATCTCAGCTAATAAATGCGATAGGAAGGCGCGGTAAACGGCGTTCTTCATCATTTTTATAGCGACTAAGTATAGAGAGAAAAAATCCGAAATTGTGAGACAAAAATTTTTCTCGGTCTTCCCAGCAGAAGAAAAAAATGATGTTTTTCTCAATATCTCGGCTAATAAATGCGATAGGAAGGCGCGGTAAACGGCGTTCTTCATCATTTTTATAGCGACTAAGTATAGAGAGAAAAAATCCGAAATTCCGAGACAAAAATTTTTCTCGGTCTTCCCAGCAGAATACAAAAATGATGTTTTTCTCAATATCTCAGCGAATAAATGCGATAGGAAGGCGCGGTAAACGGCGTTCTTCATCATTTTTATAGCGACTAAGTATAGAGAGAAAAAATCCGAAATTCGGAGACAAAAATTTTTCTCGGTCTTCCCAGCAGAATACAAAAATGATGTTTTTCTCAATATCTCAGCTAATAAATGCGATAGGAAGGCGCGGTAAACGGCGTTCTTCATCATTTTTATAGCGACTAAGTATAGAGAGAAAAAATCCGAAATTGTGAGACAAAAATTTTTCTCGGTCTTCCCAGCAGAAGAAAAAAAAATGATGTTTTTCTCAATATCTCGGCTAATAAATGCGATAGGAAGGCGCGGTAAACGGCGTTCTTCATCATTTTTATAGCGACTAAGTAAAGAGAGAAAAAATCCGAAATTCCGAGACAAAAATTTTTCTCGGTCTTCCCAGCAGAATACAAAAATGATGTTTTTCTCAATATCTTAGCTAATAAATGCGATAAGAAGGTGCGGTAAACGGCGTTCTTCATCATTTTTATAGCGACTAAGTATAGAGAGAAAAAATCCGAAATTCGGAGACATATATTTTTCTCTATCTTCTCAGCAGAATACAAAAATGATGTTTTTCTCAATATCTCAGCTAATAAATGGGATAGGAAGGCGCGGTAAACGGCGTTCTTCATCATTTTTTATAGCGACTAAGTATAGAGAGAAAAAATCCGAAATTCGGAGACAAAAATTTTTCGCTATCTTCCCAGCAGAATACAAAAATGATGTTTTTCTCAATATCTCAGCTAATAAATGCGATAGGAAGGCGCGGTAAACGGCGTTCTTGATCATTTTTATAGCGACTAAGTATAGAGAGAAAAAATCCGAAATTCGGAGACAAAATTTTTTCTCCATCTTCCCAGCAGAATACAAAAATGATGTTTTTCTCAATATCTCAGCTAATAAATGCGATAGGAAGGCGCGGTAAACGGCGTTCTTCATCATTTTTATAGCGACTAAGTATAGAGAGAAAAAATCCGAAATTCGGAGACAAAAATTTTTCTCTATCTTCCCAGCAGAATACAAAAATGATGTTTTTCTCAATATCTCAGCTAATAAATGCGATAGGAAGGCGCGGTAAACGGCGTTCTTCATCATTTTTATAGCGACTAAGTATAGAGAGAAAAAATCCGAAATTGTGAGACAAAAATTTTTCTCGGTCTTCCCAGCAGAAGAAAAAAATGATGTTTTTCTCAATATCTCGGCTAATAAATGCGATAGGAAGGCGCGGTAAACGGCGTTCTTCATCATTTTTATAGCGACTAAGTATAGAGAGAAAAAATCCGAAATTCCGAGACAAAAATTTTTCTCGGTCTTCCCAGCAGAATACAAAAATGATGTTTTTCTCAATATCTCAGCGAATAAATGCGATAGGAAGGCGCGGTAAACGGCGTTCTTCATCATTTTTATAGCGACTAAGTATAGAGAGAAAAAATCCGAAATTCGGAGACAAAAATTTTTTTCGGTCTTCCCAGCAGAATACAAAAATGATGTTTTTCTCAATATCTCAGCTAATAAATGCGATAGGAAGGCGCGGTAAACGGCGTTCTTCATCATTTTTATAGCGACTAAGTATAGAGAGAAAAAATCCGAAATTGTGAGACAAAAATTTTTCTCGGTCTTCCCAGCAGAAGAAAAAAAAATGATGTTTTTCTCAATATCTCGGCTAATAAATGCGATAGGAAGGCGCGGTAAACGGCGTTCTTCATCATTTTTATAGCGACTAAGTAAAGAGAGAAAAAATCCGAAATTCCGAGACAAAAATTTTTCTCGGTCTTCCCAGCAGAATACAAAAATGATGTTTTTCTCAATATCTTAGCTAATAAATGCGATAAGAAGGTGCGGTAAACGGCGTTCTTCATCATTTTTATAGCGACTAAGTATAGAGAGAAAAAATCCGAAATTCGGAGACAAAAATTTTTCTCTATCTTCTCAGCAGAATACAAAAATGATGTTTTTCTCAATATCTCAGCTAATAAATGGGATAGGAAGGCGCGGTAAACGGCGTTCTTCATCATTTTTATAGCGACTAAGTATAGAGAGAAAAAATCCGAAATTCGGAGACAAAATTTTTTCTCTATCTTCCCAGCAGAATACAAAAATGATGTTTTTCTCAATATCTCAGCTAATAAATGCGATAGGAAGGCGCGGTAAACGGCGTTCTTCATCATTTTTATAGCGACTAAGTATAGAGAGAAAAAATCCGAAATTCGGAGACAAAAACTTTTCTCTATCTTCCCAGCAGAATACAAAAATGATGTTTTTCTCAATATCATAGCTAATAAATGCGATAGGAAGGCGCGGTAAACGGCGTTCTTCATCATTTTTATAGCGACTTAGTATAGAGAGAAAAAATCCGAAATTCGGAGACAAAAATTTTTCTCGGTCTTCCCAGCAGAATACAAAAATGATGTTTTTCTCAATATCTCAGCTAATAAATGCGATAGGAAGGCGCGGTAAACGGCGTTCTTCATCATTTTTATAGCGACTAAGTATAGAGAGAAAAAATCCGAAATTGTGAGACAAAATTTTTTCTCGGTCTTCCCAGCAGAAGAAAAAAATGATGTTTTTCTCAATATCTCGGCTAATAAATGCGATAGGAAGGCGCGGTAAACGGCGTTCTTCATCATTTTTATAGCGACTAAGTATAGAGAGAAACAATCCGAAATTCCGAGACAAAAATTTTTCTCGGTCTTCCCAGCAGAATACAAAAATGATGTTTTTCTCAATATCTCAGCTAATAAATGTGATAGGAAGGTGCGGTAAACGGCGTTCTTCATCATTTTTATAGCGACTAAGTATAGAGAGAAAAAATCCGAAATTCGGAGACAAAAATTTTTCTCTATCTTCCCAGCAGAATACAAAAATGATGTTTTTCTCAATATCTCAGCTAATAAATGCGATAGGAAGGCGCGGTAAACGGCGTTCTTCATCATTTTTATAGCGACTAAGTATAGAGAGAAAAAATCCGAAATTCGGAGACAAAAATTTTTCTCGGTCTTCCCAGCAGAATACAAAAATGATGTTTTTCTCAATATGTCAGCTAATAAATGCGATAGGAAGGCGCGGTAAACGGCGTTCTTCATCATTTTTATAGCGACTAAGTATAGAGAGAAAAAATCCGAAATTGTGAGACAAAAATTTTTCTCGGTCTTCCCAGCAGAAGAAAAAAATGATGTTTTTCTCAATATCTCGGCTAATAAATGCGATAGGAAGGCGCGGTAAACGGCGTTCTTCATCATTTTTATAGCGACTAAGTATAGAGAGAAAAAATCCGAAATTCGGAGACAAAAATTTTTCTCTATCTTCCCAGCAGAATACAAAAATGATGTTTTTCTCAATATCTCAGCTAATAAATGCGATAGGAAGGCGCGGTAAACGGCGTTCTTCATCATTTTTATAGCGACTAAGTATAGAGAGAAAAAATCCGAAATTCGGAGACAAAATTTTTTCTCCATCTTCCCAGCAGAATACAAAAATGATGTTTTTCTCAATATCTCAGCTAATAAATGCGATAGGAAGGCGCGGTAAACGGCGTTCTTCATCATTTTTATAGCGACTAAGTATAGAGAGAAAAAATCCGAAATTCGGAGACAAAAATTTTTCTCTATCTTCCCAGCAGAATTCAAAAATGATGTTTTTCTCAATATCTCAGCTAATAAATGCGATAGGAAGGCGCGGTAAACGGCGTTCTTCATCATTTTTATAGCGACTAAGTATAGAGAGAAAAAATCCGAAATTGTGAGACAAAAATTTTTCTCGGTCTTCCCAGCAGAATACAAAAATGATATTTTTCTCAATATCTCAGCTAATAAATGTGATAGGAAGGTGCGGTAAACGGCGTTCTTCATCATTTTTATAGCGACTAAGTATAGAGAGAAAAAATCCGAAATTCCGAGACAAAAAGTTTTCTCTATCTTCCCAGCAGAATACAAAAATGGTGTTTTTCTCAATATCTCAGCTAATAAATGCGATAGGAAGGCGCGGTAAACGGCGTTCTTCATCATTTTTATAGCGACTAAGTATAGAGGGAAAAAATCCGAAATTCGGAGACAAAATTTTTTCTCTATCTTCCCAGCAGAATACAAAAATGATGTTTTTCTCAATATCTCAGCTAATAAATGGGATAGGAAGGCGCGGTAAACGTCGTTCTTCATCATTTTTATAGCGACTAAGTATAGAGAGAAAAAATCCGAAATTCCGAGACAAAAATTTTTCTCGGTCTTCCCAGCAGAATACAAAAATGATGTTTTTCTCAATATCTCAGCTAATAAATGCGATAGGAAGGCGCGGTAAACGGCGTTCTTCATCATTTTTATAGAGACTAAGTATAGAGAGAAAAAATCCGAAATTGTGAGACAAAAATTTTTCTCGGTCTTCCCAGCAGTAGAAAAAAATGATGTTTTTCTCAATATCTCGGCTAATAAATGCGATAGGAAGGCGCGGTAAACGGCGTTCTTCATCATTTTTATAGCGACTAAGTATAGAGAGAAAAAATCCGAAATTCGGAGACAAAAAACCGCAATCATCATCTTTTGGAGAGACTTTGTATGTAGTCTTGTTTTTTTTTTTTTTTTTTTTTTTTTGTTTCTTGTTCTGTTGTTCTGCTAACTTGACCATTTCTTCTGTTGGTTTAGTTGTTTTGCTAATATGACCATTTTCTCCTGGTTCTGCTCTTATTTGACCAGTTCGTTCTGCTCGTTCTGCTGTTCTGTTGTTCTGCTAGCTTGACCAATCCGTTCTGCTCGTTCTGCTGTTCTGCTAGCTTGACCAATCCGTTCTGCTCGTTCTGCTGTTCTGCTAACTTGACCATTTCGTTCTGCTCGTTCTGCTGTTCTGCTAACTTGACCATTTCTTCTGCTGGTTCTGCTGTTCTGCCAACTTTACCTGGCCTACTTTCCATAATGATGATGTTTACGAGTTAACGACGCGCCAACTCTCTTTGTTACTTTCCATAAAGGATACACAAAGAGTCGAGACAAAGATCAGTGTGAAATTTCTGTGGTGGTCAGACAAACAAATAAATGAACGAATTATCTGAAAATAAAATTTTGAAAACCCAAGCTTCCTGGTACAATCTGATATATATGTACATGTATGCCTGGCTGTTCAGAAAATAGGTCACAAACCCGGATAAGACAATTTGCGCTTTGATTGGTAGGAAATGCTGCATACTTATTGCCTCAAATATTACAAAACATATTTCTCTTGCCACGGCTAAAATAAATATGGTTCAAAACACACACGATGGATTTCGTCCAAAGAGTAAAAACCCAGATTTTCTTTCTAGCTTTCTTTCTTGCTTTGATTTGCCCATCGAAGACACAGACTAGCCTGCGCATCCATATAGTCTAACCGGAGACTTCTCTTGGTGCATGAAGGAGCATTGGGCCCTTAGCTATCATTAGAGCGCACAACGTAGACTCTTATCAGACTGCGCGGATGCGCAGGCTGATCTGAGTCTTCGTTGGGCGAACATGTCTTATCGTAGGTTTTGTCATGCGCTGGCTCAAATAAGAGATGTGGCAAGCGAAAATGTGTCTTCATACAAGTGCGATCAGTGAAGATTAAGTTAAGACTGCGCATCAGCTTTATCTGGGCGGAACCTTCGGTGTTCGCCGAATGATAAACGTTCATTTATCCAAACATTACGACAACAGACTCGTGCGACATAGTGCAATTTTCACATCTCCAATATGGCTACTTTTCTGATGAAAATCCGTTGGATTTCTCTTATAAATACTGCAAACAAAGGTTGTGGGTGCTCGTTAGAACCGCCTCATTGAGGAGGTTCTAACGAGTACCCACATCCTATGTCTTGGATCAAAATTAAGAAAAATAATGTATTCCCCCGTAAACCCCAGCTTTCTCTGTATAAAGTGGGGTATAGTGGGGTCTTAATTTCACGGACGTGTTCACGTGACGCCTTACAATGAGCATCATGACTTTGGCGATCTTCTGTAACTGAACAAATGTTCATAACATGTTTCGCACTCGTAAAAAATGTGGTGTTTTCAAAACACTAGATGAATTATGTTGATGAAATATTTATATATAAATAAAAAATAAGTTTTTTTTATTTGATACGAAAAACAAACCTGAAATATACTACTCAAAGTTTGATAGGGATCACTTTTTTAATGCAAAATAATTTTTGGATGAATTAATCAGCTGAATCCAAATTTGATACATAATGATAGAACACGTATCCTTCACAAAACCTAGTGATTAATTTTGTCAACTAGTACTGCATTCAAGCGTGACAACAGCAACCGTCTTGGCACCCCCAAAATTTGCCGTAACACGAAGGGATTTGGACAACTGATTTTCACAAATTTCCAAATTTGTTTAGACAAACGTGCCTAATAACGTGTATGGCGTCCACGGGCATCAATTACAGAACGACATCGCCTGCGCATGCTCGAGTCTGTATCCGGTTTTGTTGAATCAGCTTTCATTCAGCAACCAAATACATCTTTTGTGCTCCTGTAAAGTCCTCGGTTGCACAGGTCGGGCTGAAACAGCACGCTGAAGCATGTCCTGCGCATGCTTAATCGGATATAAGTCCGGTGACCGAGTAGGCCAGTCCATACGAACGATTGTCTCACGTTCCAGATAGAAATCAGTGACGTTGGCACGGTTGGGACAGGCATTATCGTCCATCAGAATAAAGTCCGGGCCGATAGCATCTGCATATGGTCTTACAAACTCATCAAGAATATCATTACAGTATCTCACTGCCATTAACGTTCCGTTTTCAACGACGTACACGTCAGTTTTACCGTTCACGCTTATTCCAGCCCAAACCATGACTGGCCCCTTTCCATAGCGATCATGCTCTGCCACATCCAAGCCATCGAATCGCTCTTTAGACATTCGCCACACTAATTGACGTTTATAAGTGAAGTTTAGACAGAATCTGGACTCCTCAGTAAACAGTACTGGCGCCAAGTCACGAACCGTCCACCTGACGTAAGTTCTGGCAAAGTCCAGCCGGTCTAGCACGTGCTGTCTAGTCAATGGAACACGTACAGCAGGCCTCATGGCATTAAGTCCGAACTCGTGGAGCCCGTTTCTGACAGTTTGTGTAGAAATTCGTACTCAAGTTCCGTTCCTAAGCTCGTTATGCAAACGCGTAGCGTTCAGGAACCGTTGACGTCGAGACTGAATCAACAAGAAACGGCCCTGACGTTGAGTTGTAGCCCTTTCTCGACCCCGCCGTGTCTGTTTGAAGGATTTCCATGGGTAAGATGCCGACTCGACATTCGGGAAACCACGCTCCGAGACACATTCAGAATCCCAGCAACACGACGTTGAGAGACGCCAGATTCCAACATTCCGACGCCACAATTTATTTCTTCGGGGCTCAGACGGTTTCTTAATTTTCCTCTAGGCATTTTAGTGTTCCACAAACTCAAATGAAGTCCATTTTACGCTTGGTAAAGGAACACTGACACGTTTGATTGGTCTGTTGGAAAGCAGTGTAACGCAAGATTTTGGGGGTGCACGAATTCATTTGCGAAGTGTGAGAAGTGTGCACTTTTATGAGTACTGAACTGCACATGAGTTTCTGTTTAAGATATTTACCAATATACCGAGTACAAATTCTGTCAAGAAATTTTAAATTTTCAGTGCAAAATTTGGTATATAAAAAGTGATCCCTATCAAACTTTGAGTAGTATATAAACCCGGCCGCTACTGTGAAAATAACATGGTCATGTTATTTTTCAAACTGTGAAAATATCACTTTTATCCGTTTCAGATATGCATTTGATTGTTAAGTACATGTATAAAATAAAGGCGTTTTCAAAAGTGTTGCTCCAAGAAATAAATGTTGTGGATATTTGTTAAAATAGCCGCGACGAGGCGATTCTAACAAATATCCACAACATTACGGTAACACATCCTTGCGACATAGTTCATTTTTCACATCTCCAAAATGGTTACTTTTCGGATGAAAATCCATGACATTTTTCTTATTTACACTGCAAACTATGTTTTGGAGTAAAAATAAGAAAAATAATGTTTACACCCGTAAACCCCAGTTTTCTCTGTACAAAGTAGGGTATAAGGGGGTGTTCATTTCACTGTCTTGTTCACGTGATGGTTTATTCCTCGGAGTATTAGAATATTCTTGCGAAACTCCATTGATCTTAGGAGGGGTTGGGTGAGTGGGTGGGGGTCCTCTTATAACGAATTCGGTATAGAAAGGGTCGACTGTACATGAAAACCAGGGGTTGGTAACTCGAAGCCATCGTAAATATATCAACTTAAGATGTACTTAAGACATACTTAAGGTGACCACCGTAAAATTTATGGTCTCGTTATGCCGGCAACTGAAAACCTGTCGTATCGTTTCCATAAAGTTACGACCATCTTACCACTTACGATTTACCTGTGTAATTTTAATCTCGTGCAAAGCACTTCAGAAACTTTTGTAAGCCATGACATAGCAAAATAAAATAACGCTTAACATCTTACTATATATGATAATACCGGGGTTTGTTTAACCTGTTGGAGCCTTTTCAGCCAAACAAGGCTTGGGTAGCGGTATCATAATAGATAAGGTTCTAAATAAACTAAGGGGTGAGAAACAATGACACAACTAGCGACGCCTTCTCTACATTTCCTCCTGATTTGCCATGCCTGATCTCATATTAGCATCAATTACTTGACAGCGTCTTGAACAAATTGCTTTCCCACCTAACCAAGACTTTTCTCCCATTACAATATTTTTATCTTTATTATACGCACCCCACCCTCCCCACCTCCCCCACGTGTGAGACACAATATGGGATTCAAACATGGTGCCTCGAGGAAGGTTTCGAATAACATAATTCCCACGCGAGGAATCCCCCGGTCCATTGAGAAATTTGTTTGATCGCTATCATTACATGAAAACTTACTTGTGCACGAAAAAGGCGTGAAATAGGAAGCAGAAATAGGACATAGGAAGTGAGCAGTCATGACCGCTATTTCCCCAAAACAAGACCCCCCACCCCCTTCCCTCACGTGCGAGACACAATATGGGATTAAAACACTGTGTCTCGAGGAAGGTTTTAAATAACAGAATTCCCACGCGAGGAATCCCAACGTTTTTGATCGCTATCATTACATGAAAACTTTCTTGTGCACGAAAAAGGTGTGAAGTAGGTAGCGAGAAATAGGAAGTAGAAATAGGAAGTGAGCAGTCATGACCGCTATTTCTCAAAAACAAGACGATTGTGGTCAGTAGTACACTTATTGTACAGGCTATACTAAATTTACCTTATTTATTTTTTTCTTCTTCTTTTCTTCCTTTGTTGACACGACTATTACACACACAAGTAAGCAGGTTGTACACAATAATTATAGTCTTTCAAAATGCAGTGAGACGTGACTGCACTTTTAATTTTGGACTCGTCCGTGTTTTAGGTAAGTCGCCTGCAGTGGGTATTTTTTACACTGGGCGATAGTTACCGTCATATTCTTAAACTTGCGCGCTGTTTAACCAGATTGACGATCAGTCGAGACAGTCTAGTAACAAGTCTCTCATCTTGGAGATCTAGGGTTCGAATCTTAGGCAAATGTTTTTTTTTTTTGTGTTTTTTTTTTTACTTTTTCTTAACATTTTTTTCGTGCCTATAAAATTGGAGCACAGGAGATGTTTGTTTGTTTGTTTGTTCGATTGATTGGAGGTTTATTGTCCCCGTCAAGTTTGGAGAAGTTGCTTCCAGTTTTGTGGAGTTTTTACCCGACATAGAGATGAAATGACATCTCAAGCCCTGCCACCCAATAAAACTAAACGGGTTTAATAAATATGGACGGTCCAACCCGCACCACTTTGCCTGGGCAGGCTCGGACTTACTAAGCGGTTTACCATTGCTCATGTGTCGTTAGTTTCAGATCCGCTTGAAAGCATCGTGCGGCTCGAACTATTTCTCAAAGCCCGGATGGGCGGTGCCATCACATTAGATGTATATTCATTTTATTGAAAGGATGGAACGAGCACAAGCGAATCGTTGTAGCTCGGATTCAAGAGGTATTATCAAAAATGTTACTATGATTGAACGTACGTTCACAGCCGTCAGTGAAGGCAAATGCGCTGTTGAAATGAATCTGAAATAGTTTTTTTTTTTAATTTGGCTTTTACGGCCCAGGAATCACTATTTATGTCATTTTTGAGCCGGTCAGTTTACTAATCCACACTTATCCTGGGCAAGCTTATAGGTAAGCGGTTAACCAGTACAGTGCACATTCTTTCCCCAGAAACTAACAACTGCCCTTCTTGAATCATCGGAAGGGAGGGAATGGCCATCGAAAAGATTTCATGATTAATCTCCATGGGAAAGAATGTTGCTGACCCCGGCAGGTATCGAGCCCGCGTCCTATTGACCACCAGTCATACGCGCATCCGACTGAACTACCGAGGCCGGCATCCAAAAGATTTACAATGACATAAAAATATAATTGTTGAACATTAAACAAAGGAAACAAAATATTAAGGAGGTAAATATAAAAAAATAAAGATAATAACTTTAAACATAAAAAAGATAAAATAAAAATGAAACATTAAATATAAAAGAAATGTGCCACATAAAAAAGATAAAATAAAAATGAAACATTAAATATATATATAAAAAAAATGTGCCACTGGGACTCGAACCCTCGCCAAAACAATTTTTAGTGTGACTAGCGATACATCGCATTAACCGCTCGACCAAGACTTCTAGGTAGAAATTATTCAAACATTGATTTATATCTTTAAAATCCCAAGAAAAAAGGTATCCGAAACCTGCTTCCCCTAAAAAATGGAATCGACTCGTCACGCTTAAACTTTGAACTCTCAAAGGTCGTTGATAAACTATACGTACTACATATATACATGTTTATCGGAGATGTATAGATCTTTGTTTACATGTATTTTTAATGTAATTAATTTCGTTTGAACGAAGTGAATTAGGAATTAATTGTTTTCTCTTGGTCGTTTGTAGCATTCGGTAGTATACTTGTCATGGTCAAGTGAAATCAATTGGTATTGGTCATTCGGTAACAGGAAACTTCGGCCCCAAAACCACCTCGGCCCCTAGACACTTCGGCCCCAAAACCACCTCGGCCCCTAGACACTTCGGCCCCACATAAAATTGAAACCCTAGACAGGTCGGCCCCTGGACACCTCGGCCCCTGGACACGTCGGCCCCATATACCTAGACACTTCGGCCCCACTTTGCTTTTCACGGGGCTTCCACTTAAATAGGAGATCGGGTTTGATGCCCGGTGAGTTTTTATTTGCTGATTTGATTATTTTGGGAGCCACGAATATTTGAATTTTTCCGCTTCAATTTTGCCGCTCCCACGAGTCTCATGTGGCGTAAACAATAAATCATATGACGACATCGGATAGAATGACGTTACCTGCTTCGGCCCCCGCCCATCGGGGCTTGAAGAAATATATGGGCTGCATGATGCTTCCACGCAGAGCTGAAACCGACCCTCACACAAGTACTGGTAAACCACTTAGAGGATCTAAGCCTGCCCAGGCAATGTGGTGCGAGTCGGCCCGTCCATGCTTATAAACCCTATTGGTTTCATTTGGCGGCAGGGCTTGAGATGTCCTGTCATCTCAATGTCGGGTAAAAGTCCCACAACATTGGAAGCAATGTCTCCAAAATGACCTTTACAGTGTTGACGGGGACGTTAAACTTCAAATCAAACAAAAACATTTAATATATATATATTTATTATATATTATAACGTTACTGAATAGAAAATCTATATGTCCATTTACAAAGAATGGAAGATTCCCCTCTTTTATTTCAATGTATAATTCTAATTGCATTGCGGCATGCTTTAGAGCAGGCTCTTTTTTCTACTTTTCTGCTCTTTTGATCATCTATAGGCTTTTGTTTTATTATCCGAAATAATTCCACACCGCTAAAACACTTTTTAAATTAATTTCAATAAGTTACCCTTACTAATTGGATGGAAATCTGGATGGATCGGTGGCTGGGGCCGTAAACACCCCCCCCCCCCTCCCCCCATCAAAAGAAAAAATCATTCCTCGGTTTCGTCAAACATGGTGATGTTGGGGGATAATCTTATATTTGTTAACATATTGATATATTTATTTTTTAATTTATTTATTTATCCGGCCTCGGTAGCTAAGTCGGATGCGCGTATGACTGGTGATCAGGAGGACACGGGTTCGATACCTACCGGGGTCGGCAACTTTCTTTCGTGGAGATTGATTATGAAATCTTTTCTTCGGCCATTCTCTCCCTTCTGCTGATTCAAGAAGGGCAGTTGTCACTTTCTGGCGAAAAATGTGCACTGTACTGGTTAACCGCTTACGTATAAGCCTGTCCAGGTTAAGTGTGGATAAGTAAACTGACCGGCTCAAAAATGAACTAAAATAGTGTTGACTGGGCCGTTAAACTCCAATACAAACAAGCAATTTATTTATTTATTTATTTATTAGGTAATCATCAGTGTTCAGGTTCACTGAACTAGAATTATCCTCGTAAGTAAACCAATTAATATAATGTATGCATGCAATTCAAAAACTGCATGAAAAACGGTGCAGATCCTGTTCAGAGGGCAGAAGCAATCTGATCAGGATCTACACTGTTTGCAAAGATAAGGACTATCGTGTTCAGCGGGGTAAGGCTTAATGAATTTCAGGTTAGTACACTATTTTACAATAACAATTAATTATTGACTTAAATTAGTAAAGTGTGAAGCTCAATAAACAACCAGGCGTTACTAATCCCTCTACCCCTATAAATAGATCCTTGATGATAAACAGATCATTGTTATCAATTTTCACACATTTGATTGTCATTCTAGCTCATATTAAAGACAGTTTTTGTTTGTTTGATTTGAGGTTTAACGTCCCCGTCAACACTATAAAGGTCATTTTGGAGACGTTGCTTCCAATTTTGTGGGACTTTTACTCGACATTGAGATGAAATGACTTCTCAAGCCCTGTCGCCCAATGCAACCAGTAGGGTTTGTCCGACTCGTGCGCACCGCTTTGCCTGGGCAGGCTTAGAACCTCTAAACGATTTACCAGTACTCGTGTGTGGGTCGGATTCAGCTCTGCGTGGAAGCATCATGCAGCCCATATATTTCTTCAAGCCCCCGGATGGGCGGGTGCCATATGAAAGACAGAAACGAGTATATTGTATACTTTATTTATTTGTTTATTTATTAGTCACGTTTCTGTCTATCAGCTACTCAAATTACTTGATACATGTATACTATATGTATATATTAGTGGCAAAGAGTGTAGATCTGGATTTGCACTGTGTGCAAAGTCTTCACTGTTCGTATTTTTGTAGGAATTACTCAGTATGTTTCAATTGTTATCAATTTTCACAAGTAGGGTAAAAGGGGGGGGGGGATCTAGTCCTCAGGACTAGATTCCACCCTCTGACGTCATATCCGGCGGCCATCTTGAATCACGTGACATCCGGTCGGCCATCTTGGATGACGTACATCGGGCCGCCATCTTGAACTGTCGTCACGTCCTGTCAGCCATCTTGGATGACGTCTTAACGCGCCATTTGTATCGCGGTCGAGTTTATCGCTTTTGAAAAAAAAAACGCGCCATTTTTTTTCTCGCGATTTCGTATGCTATGTTGTCGATGCACCTTCTAAGCGCAACTTCGGTCATTACCCCTTCGGATCCCCTGTCTGGGGTTTAAGCATGCGGCGGGGGGGGGGGGCTTTTTTCGAACCCTAGAGCAATGCTGTATTAACGCTATAGCCGCGTTTATTGTTTTAACATCAGAAGTGGGGAACGAGTTTGGGCTTGTTGCCCTTTGTCTCCTTACACATCAATTACACGATACAATAGTATCTGATTTCACATTGACATGTCCCACCCCATTATACTTTTTTCATTGATAAGTTAACTAAGTACAAAGTAGTAGAAAATAAAAATATTATGACCTTGTAAAATTGTAAATTATAAAATGTCTATAGGCGACTTTTTTCAATACTTAAAATGCACAAGTGAAAGTATTGAGCAGACGATTTTCTGTCACTTGGGCACTGGGGTTTCTGTTCAACAACTGCACATATATCAAATGTTTTAAAAAAATTTAAAATAACACAAAATGACTGTTCAAGGAGAAATTAATGAGGCAAGGACGAACATAGAATATTGACCAGATATCGGAAAGAAATATCAAAAAAGACGAAACAGTATTTCTTTTTTATTGGGTTTTCCGAAAGTAGGGGAAAAAAACATAGTACATGTACACATTTGACAATAATAAAGAGACATATTTTATGTCGAGTCCAGTTTCACAGGTTCATTTTACACATTCTGTACAATTGTCCAGGGTGTTCGGCTTCTTTGTTTTTTCATTGTTTCTATCTCAGCTGTGTCTTCCGGCGTAAAACCATCGAATCCACGTTATCTGCCTTTGCGTAATAACTCAGGCCTCCTTAGCTCTCAATGCGATCGCTTCCGATGGGCTCACTAAGTTGACTTTTAATCTGTCGCTTCCTCTACCTTCCTGTGAATTGTTATTTTCCGCTGTTTTTCCTTGTTTTTCGGATTTTCTATCATAATCCCAGGTATCTGATACTTCTGGCGGGTCGTATTCTTCTAAGATTTTATCAAACAAAAATTTGCGTTTGTTGACGGCAGATTTCCAAGCATCCTCGGTGTCGTAATCGTCGCAAAGTTTCAAATCAGATACCATATGTTTAACAGTAAGGTAAGTACGATCTTTTTTCATGGCTTCAAACCACAACATTTCGTTGACAAAAATGTTCGCCAGCACTTTTCTGTACGTGGGTAACATAATATCATACACTTTCTTCCTAGCTGCCTCTTGGTCTTTCCCTTTGTCCAGCATGTACTTGGCGACTCTTTCATTAAACTCTGACTGACAACGCTCAAACACCTCCTCAATCAAGAAACGCCAAGAGTCATCTGAATCTGCTTCTTTATTGTCTTCTATTGCCTCCTCCTCCTCCATTTCCTCCTCCTCATCCGTGTAATCCTGTAAACTCGTGTCATCGCCACCATTTTTACCGTCGCCTTCTTCCTCTTCTAAGGTTTCTCGACTCTCACTATCATCTATCGTGTCATTATCTTTAAAGTCCCCATGAACGGTTTTAACGTGTCGACGCATGTTGTCTCCCCTTTTGAACTGTTTGGAACAAATTTGGCAAGCGTACATGATACCTTTTTGTTATTTTTTATTTTAAAAAAAAATATTCATTTGTCCTGAAATGTTACTCGATGTGGCCGCTTCGGAGATTTTCGCATAAATGAGGAGGAGGAAGATACATAACATTAAATTCTATAAAAAAAAAATCCGGATGAATCTTGCCCAAACCGGATCCAGGCTGTTCTCAAACGTTATGATTAGGTAGAAACATCAGCCCCCACCTAGCACACACACACATAGCCTCCATACACCCAGATATTGGAAGAGAATGGTGTTGGGCAATGACTAAAGACGTTAAGAGGAGATAGTGAAGAGGAGGTAATAAGGTAGTGAGGAAGCGGTGAGGAGGTAGTGAGGAGCTGGTGAGGGTGCCCAGGAGGCATTGACTGTAACCGGCACAAGCATGCTAAAACAATAGGCACAAATATAGCCATGGCATCCGACTGTATCGGGGGCTAGTATGGATCAGAAAACTGAGGGGATTTTCGAAATCGGTCAGAACCAGTCGGGGTCGATCAAGGTCAGTGGTAATAATCGTGGAGTTTCCGACTGCTATCAATGGATATTGGAATGATGCAATACTGCTCATTGTTATGAAATCTAAACAAACCAAAGTTCGTTTCCCACAGTGCTCTAGAATGCGTGAGGCGTCGGAAGGTATTGAGGAGGCGGCGAGGAGGTGGTGAGGTGGTAGTGAGAAGTAACCCAGAGGTAGTGATGGTAACCAGCGCCAGCGTGTTGAGTGATAATGTTTTAAGGAGACGAAAAGGGCAACACCGAACATGCCCAAACTCGTTTCCGATAGTGCTCTAGAAGCGATGAGGCATGAGGAAGTAGTGAGGAGGCAGTTTGGAGGTAGTAAGGAGGCGGCAAGGCGGTAGTGTGGAGGCAGTGAGGGATAACTGGGGGGGGGGGGGGGGGGCAAGTGATGGTAACAAGCATTTGCATGTTGAGTGCTTGTTGAAAATGATTAAGGAGAATGCCATCAGTTTAAAATAATTGTAATACATACAAAGTATATCCAGGCACTTTAGCTCAGTTGGTAGAGCACCTGTCTGATAAGCAGGAGGTCATAGGTTCGAGCCCTATTCGTGCCAAATATTTTTTCAATCTAGAGACTAATTTATTATCATAGAACAACCCTTGAAAAGATTCATGGAAAGAACCCCCTACAAGATGCCTCCAAAAAAAAAAAAGATCTCTCCGAAACGAGCCGCCAAATAGACCCCTCAAAACCAAGTTATGGCTGGGCCCCTAAATCTTAAATGTTAGGGGGCCAGTTGGCCCCCGAGAAAAAAAATGTTAGTCCTTATCGCTACATGAGTATCTATCAGTGGTGAATTTTATGTGTGCAATGGCAAAAACTTGGCGTAAAATAAGCACTGCTGCAGATTCCTGTGTTTCCTAAGGCTCTGTGGGAAACTAAGGCTGTGCTTTTAATCACTACATCACGGAGAGCCATTCGGACAACGAGGTATAACCAGGATAATTTTCATTCTTTATTGTCAAAAACATATGCTTCATGGTAGAATTGCCTTAGTAGAATTGCCTTGATGAGGATGATTCTAACAAGTCGCCACATATTTTGATAGAGAAACAAGAAAAGATATTCCAGAATTACCACAAAAAAGCTCAAATGTTTAACTTAAAAACTAAAAAGTATAACAAACCTTTCTTTTGTTTCTTTCAAAGAACATGAATATGTTTAAGGAGACGATAAGGGCAACACTGAACATACCCAAACTGGTTCTCCCTAGTGTCCTTGAAGCGATGAGGTATTGAGGAGGAGGGGGTGAGGAGGGAGTTAGGAGGCTGTGAGGAGGCAGTGAGGAGGCCGTGAGGAGGCGGTGAGGAGACAGTGAGGGTAACCCTCGCAATCCGGTTACCTGGAGGCAATGAGGGTAACCAGCACATGTGTGTTGAGTGACTGTTGAAGATGTTTTAAAGAGACGATAAGGGCAACATCGAACATGCCGAAACTCGTTCTCCGTTGTAAAAAGCAATGAGGAGGCGTTGAGGAGGTAGTGAGGAGGCGTTGAGGAGGTAGTGAAGAGGCAGTGAGGAGGTAATGAGGTAATGAGGAGACTGTGAGGAGGTAATCAGGAGGCATTGAGGAGGAAGTAAGGAGGCGGTGAGGAGGCAATATGGGTTACCAGTGCAAGCCGGTAACTTGGAGGCAGTGAGGGTGACCAGGGCATGCGTGTTGAATGAATGTTGAAGATGTTTTAAAGGGAGGATAAGGGCAACACCGAACATGCCCAAACTCGTTCTCCGTAGTAAGAAGCGATGAGGAGGCAGTGAGGAGGTAGTGAGGAGGCCTTGAGGAGGTAGTGATGATGCCTTGAGGAGGTAGTGAGAAGGTTATGAGGAGGTAATGCGGAGGCGGTGAGGCTGTAGTGTGGAGGCGTTGAGGAGGCAATGAGGGTTACCAGTGCAAGCCGCTATCCTGCAGGCAGTGAGGGTAACCAGGGCATGCGTGTTGAATAACTGTTGAAGATGTTTTATAGGGACGATAAGGGCAATGTCAAACAGGCCCAAATTAATTCGCCGTAGTAAGAAGCAATGGAGAGGTGGTGAGGCGGTATTGAGGAGGCGTTGAGGAGGTAGTGAGGAGGCAGTGAGGAGGTAGTGAGGGTAAACAGCACGAGCGTGTTAAAACAATAAACGAGGCTATAGCGTATCCGGCAGTTAATACAGTATTGCTCTAGGGTTCGAAAAAGGCCTTCCCCCTCCCCGCGCATGCTTAAACCCCAGACAGGGGATCCGAAGGGGTAATGACCGAAGTTGCGCTTAGAAGGTGCATCGACAATATAGCATACGAAATCGCGAGAAAAAAAATGGCGCGTTTTTTTCAAAAGCGATAAACTCGACCGCAATACAAGTGGCGCGTTAAGACGTCATCCAAGATGGCTGACAGGACGTGACGACGGTTCAAGATGGCGGCCGGATGTACGTCATCCAAGATGGTCGACCGGATGTCACGTGATCCAAGATGGCCGCCGGATATGACGTCAGAGGGTGAAATCTAGTCCTGAGGACTAGATTGCCCCACCCCCCCCCCCTTTTACCCTACTTTCACACATTTAGAAGTTCCTATTTGATTGTTATTTCAGCTCATAATTAACGACGGACAGTAACAAGTATACTGTATACTTCATTTATTCATTTAATAGAATTATTTATTAGTCACATGTCTGACTATCAGACCCGCAAATTACTTGATACATGTATATTGTATTCATTTAAAATTCGCAAACTGAGTGACAGTGTAGATCCAGATCAGATGGATCTGGATGTGCACCGAGTGCAAAGTCTTCATGGCCCTATATCTTTCCTTGTAGAAAGGCTCCTTGACTGTCAGTATCAAATATTCACAATTAGAACAACCCGCTAAACCCCACTTTTCGTGATGCTGACTCAAGGTCAACGTCACGGTTGAAGGCGGCGGGGGATTAGCTGTCCTTAAGAGTGTAGTCCAAGTTTACCTGAAAAAATGTCGTGTATGCGTTGTTATATTTATTATAAACGTCTCATTGGTTATTTGTTATTTTTATATGAAATAAAAATAGCAATAAAATAATTTGATCTTGTTTCCTAACAACTTAATAGAAGATTCCATAAAACAAAATTATATAACACACAACCTGTATCTTGGAGCAGAAATAAGAATTACGAAAACATGCCTATACAAATGCATTGTAAATTTACCGCCGAAAAGGCGAACATTATAAGAGGAAGAATTGTGGTATTTTTATTATTTCTGCTCAAATAAGAAAAATAAGGTTTACCCCTGTAAACCCCAATTTTACTATATAAAAGTGGGGTTCAAGGGAGTCAAAATTATAAAGGCGTGTCTTCGTGATGTAAATAATGTATGCCCCTATGGGCCCCAGTTTTCCCCATATAAACTGGGGTTTAGCGGGGTCTTCATTACACGAGCTTGTTAACATAATGTTTTGTTTGTTAGAATTGACGTTTAACGCCCCAATCAACACTGTATCGGTCATTTTGGAGACGTTGCCTCCAATTTTGTGGGAATTTTACGCGGCATTGAGATGAAATGACATCTCAAGCCCTGCAGCCTAATGAAACCAATAGGGTTTATAAGTATGAACGGTCCGACTCGCACCGCTTCTCCTTGCCAGGCTTAGAACCTCTAAGCGGTTTACCAGTACTCATGTCAAAGGCTGTCGGTTTCTTGAAGTCCCGATGGGCGTGGCCGATTTTAACATGATATAAATGCTCATGCCATAAACAGATATCAAAAGTGGGGCCGAGGTGTCTTTGGGGCCGAGATGTCTAGGGGCCGAGGTGACAGCGGGCCGAGGTGTCTAGGGCCGAGGTGACTAGGGCCGATGTGTATAGGGCCGACTTGGTTTTGGGCCGACCTGTCTAGGGGCCGAGGTGGTAGTGGGACCGAAGTGTCTGGAAATCGGTCATTCTAGCGGTGGATCGATTACTGGCCACATCGTTCGTGTACATGTGGCAACTTTTGTATGTTGCATAAATAATGTTTGAATCATGTTATTGAAAAGTGCGTTTCAAAGACAAAATATTGTCAGTCAAAAGACTGAGGATGTATAGGTTCAAAAGTGTGGTCGTATATGTTTCAGATGACGGTTTAAATAAATCTAGCGATCGATCCATACGCTCCCATGCAAAATGGTTTGTTTCGTTGTTATTTCGAATGCTTTGGTTTCCGAGAGAATACAGGAAATTCTGCTAAATATAGCATACACCTACCTTAATACAATACCATACAATACATGTATCGCATATCATTACTAAAAGAAACCCTGTGTGCCGAGAAAAAAAGTAGATAGATGTATAACTTGTTTTCTTATGCTTCTGTGTAGTGTGTGTTTCTTTCGCAATAGTTAAGATGAGGTTACGGCATGCCTGAGTTGTTCGTAACTTTACGATATGGTTAAGTTGTCTCCATAAATTACGGTACGTGAGAGTTACTCACACTAATCGCTACGAGGTGATTAAGATATACTTAAGGTCGTCGTAAGCCTTAAGAGAGCTTCGAGTTACCAACCCCAGGACGTTTGTAACCTGTCTGGGAGGATAGAGGACACACGTGCTGATTTTGTTTTCCGTGTGAGCACATGCTCGTTTGTCACGACATTAATAAAACACTTACGTCCTGGTTATATGTAGTCAGTATTTATGTTCCTAAACCGTATATGGCTTACTTTCCATAATGATGATGTTTTCGAGTTAACGACGCGCCAACCCTCTTTGTTACTTTCCATAAAGGATACACAAAGAGTCGAGACAAAGTTCAGTTAAATTTTTGTGGTGGTTTCAGACAAACAAATAAATGAACGAATTATCTGAAAAAAAAAGTTTTGAAAACCCAAACTTCCTAGTACATGTACAATCTGATATATATGTACATGTATGCCTGGCTGTCCAGAAAATATGTCACAAACCCGGATAAGACAATTTGCGCTTTGATTGGGAGGAAATGCTGCATACTTATTGCCTCAAATATTACAAAACATATTTCTCTTGCCACGGCTAAAATAAATATGGTTCAAAATACACACGATGGATTTCGTCCAAAGAGTGTGTGTGTGTGAATTCGGGTTTAACGTCGCTTTCAACAATTTTTCAGTCATATCACGACGGTGTCTGGTTGCGACAGGGAGCTCAATGCTCACGTTTATAGTGCTGCCTCACTGAAGTATCATGTCCCAGACACATTACATGATACCACACCCAGTCACATTATCCTGACACTGGATCGACCAGTCCTAGCTCTACCCCGTAAATCTGAGTGCCAAACGAGGAGCAGCTAGTACCATTTTTAACGACTTTGGTATGTCGCGGCCCGGGATCGAACCCGAGACCTCCCGTTCCCCGGAGCGGACACTCTACCAACTGAGCTATCGGGGCCGGTCGTCCAAAGAGTAAAAACCCAGATTTTCTTTCTTGCTTTGGTTTGTCCATCGAAGACACAGACTAGCCTGCGCATCCATATAGTCTAACCAGAGACTTCTCTTGGTGCATGAAGGCGCAGTGGGCCCTTAGCTATCATTAGAGCGCACAACGTAGATTCTTATCAGACTGCGCGGATGCGCAGGCTGATCTGAGTCTTCGTTGGGCGCACATGTCTTATCGTAGGTTTTGTCATGCGCTGGCTCAAATAAGAGATGTGGCAAGCGAAAATGTGTCTTCATACAAGTGCGATCAGTGAAGATTAAGTTAAGACTGCGCATCTGCTTTATCTGGGCGGAACCTTCGATGTTCATCTATCCAAACATTACGATAACAGACCCGTGCGACATAGTGCATTTCTCACATCTCCAAAATGGCTACTTTTTTGATGAAAATTCGTGATATTTTTCTTACAAATACAGCAAACATAGGTTGTGGGTGCTCGTTAGAACCGCCTCAATGAGGCGGTTCTAACGAGTACCCACATCCTATGTCTTGGATCAAAAATAAGAACAATAATGTATTTCCCCGTAAACCCCAGTTTTCTCTTTATAAAGTGGGGTATAGGGGGGTCTTCATTTCACGGACTTGTTCACGTGATGCCTTACAATGAGGACCATGACTTTGGCGATGTTCTGTAACTGAACAAAATGCTTCGTAAAATAAAAAAAAATGTGGTGTTTTCAACACACTTGATGAATTATGTTGATGAAATATTTATATATAAAAATATAAAAAAGTAATTTTCTTGTATTTGATACGGAAAACAAACCTGAAATGTAGTCCCGGCTGCTACAGTGAAAATAACATGGTCATATTATTTTTCAAACTGTGAAAATATCACTTTTATCCGTTTCAGATACGCATTGATTCCACTATTATGTATAAAATAAAAGCATTTCTCCAAGAAATAAATGTTGTAAACAGTTGATTGAATAGCCTCGGCGAGACGATTCTAACAAATCATTACGAAACTACACCTATTCAATTACATTGTAAATTTTACCGCCTTAAAAACGAAAATTTTAAGATGAAAAATTGTGATATTTTTCTTATTTCTACTCAAAATATAGATTATGGGTACACGTTAGAACCGCCTCATCGAGGCGGTTCTAACAGGTACCCACAATCTATAATTTTGAGCATAAAAAGAAAAATAAGGTTTACCCCTATAAACCCCAGTTTTACAATATAAAAGTGGGGTCCATGTGGGTCAAAACTATATAGGCGTGTTTTCGTTAAGCGGGGGGGGGGGGGGGGGGGGGGGGGGGGCTCATATCGAATGTCGGTATAAAGAGGGTCGACTGTACTTGAACATCAGGAACCTGACTTAGAGAATTACACTTTTCCGTGTAAGCACATGCTTGTTTGTCACGACCCTAATAAAACACCTACGTCCTGGTTATATGTAATCAGTATTTATGTTCCTAAACAGTATATATGGCTTTCTTTCCACGAAGGATACACAAAGAGTCGAGACAAAGATCAGTGTGATATTTTTGTGGCGGTTTCAGACAAACAAACAAATGAACGAATTATCTGAAAATAAAATTTTGAAAACCCAGACTTCCTGGTACAATGTGATAAATATGTACATATATACCTGGCTGTCCAGAAAATAGGACATCGGCAAAAAAAAAAAAAAACCCTGATCAGACATTTTTATTTTTATTTATTTTTTTTGTACTCTCATTGGGAGGAAATGCTGCATGATGTTAGCCTTCCATTACGATATCATACCCATCACGCTAACACGCCTATACAAACACATTGCCACCTTTATCGCCGAAAAAATGAAAATTTTAAGATGAAAAATGGTGATATTTTTCTTATTTCTGCTCTAAAATATAGATTGTGGGTACTCGTTAGAACCGCCTCTGATATTTTTCTTATTTCTGCTCAAAAAATAGATTGTGGGCACTCGTTAGAACCGCCTCATCGAGGCGGTTCTAACGAGTACCCACAATCTATATTTTAGAGCAGAAACTATATTTTGAGCAGAAATAAGAAAAATATCAGAGGCGGTTCTAACGAGTACCCACAATCTATATTTTAGAGCAGAAATGAGAAAAATAAGGTATACCCCCGGAAACCCCAGTTTTACTATATAAAAGTGGGGTTAAAGGGGGTCAAAATTATATAGGCGTGTTTTCGTGGTGCCCGTGCGTCATAGTGCATTTTTCGCATCTCCAAAATGACTTCTTTTCCGATGAAAATGTGTAATATTTTTATTATTATTACTGCAAACATTGTTTATGGGGGGTTCTAACGAGTACCCGTAACCTATGTCTTGGAGCAGAAATAAGAAAAATACTAGAGCGCGCAGTCGATGGCAAGCCATCGCAAATCCCCACGTTTTCTCCACAGTAGGTCAAAATTTGACCTTTTGACCCCTCCCCAGGGCCCCTGGGGGCGGGGACAAAAAAAAATGTGCTTTTGCGCAAGCCATTCATGTAAGCAACTCGCATACCAAATTAGGTTGAATTCCGGCTAACGGTTTAGGAGGAGACAGCCGGACAGACAGACGGACAGACGGACAGACGGACGGAGGCGATTGCAATATCCCCACCTTTTTTTAAAAACGTGGGGATAAATATATATCCCCGTAAACCCCAGCATTCTCTATATAAATTGGGATTTAGGGGGTGTTCATTTCACGGACTCGTTCACGTGATGCAAATGATCAAATGTTCCAAAACATATTTTCTCTTGTCACGACTTAAATAAATAGTTTAAAATATACAGTATAAAATGTGATTAACGTCTATGGATTTCGTCCTGTAAAGGATACACAAAGAGTAAAAACCCAGATTTTCTTTCTTTCTTCAGACAAACAAACAAATATGAACGAATTACCTGAATGAATAAAATACAGTTTGGAAAACCCAAACTTCCTGGTACAATGTGATTAACTCATATATATGTCCACGTGGCAAAAAATGAAAATCATGATCAGAGTCTGATCCAGGTATACACTTTTTTATTTCTGTAAGACAGATAGGGCAATAATCAGATACCCCGCTAAAATAATTTATTTCAAATGGCTCTTTCCAGGGGATAGATAGCATCACGAAAACACACTTATATAGTTTTTATCCCCTTGAATTCCTACTTTTATACAGTAAAACTGGGTTTTACAGGGGTAAACCTTATTTTTCTTATTTCTGCTCTAAAATATAGATTGTGGGTACTCGTGAGAACCGCCTCGATGAGGCGGTTCTGACGAGTACCCACATTATATTTTGAGCAGAAATCAGAAAAATATAACAATTTTTCATCTTAAAATTTTCTTTTTTTTTTTCGGCGGTAAAGTTTATAATGTATTTGTATATGCGTGTTTTCGTAATGTGAATCTGCATCTCATCAGCATCCACGCAGTTTGTGATACACGAATACATGATATCAATGATGATTAGATTTGTTGACAGTCAGAATGGAAGTGGCGAAATCAAAGATTTCATACGGACTCGATGCGTATGAAGGGGTTGTCACATATTGCGCGTCAGTTTATGTGATATTCAAATTATTTATGGAAACACTGAGTCCATCTTAACGCCCTTTGTGTTGTTCTTTCTTTTTTCTTTTTTTTTCAGGAAACGCCATTTTGAAACATTTTTCAACAACAATAATAAAAGAAAGGTCAACAATTTGTTGTCTGCTGTATTAGACTAGAGAGTGGTAAAAGTTCCATGTAAGCGACGCCAACCCTCTAAATTCCTCAGAACCGACCGGCCCGATAGCTCAGTTGGTAGAGTGTCCGCTCCGGGGAACGGGAGGTCACGGGTTCGATCCCGGGCCGCGACATACCAAAGTCGTTAAGAATGGTACTAGCTACTCGTCGCTTGGCACTCAGATTTACGGGGTAGAGCTAGGACTGGTCGACCCAGTGTCACGATAATGTGACTGGGTGTGGTATCATGTAATGTGTATGGGACATGATACTTCAGTGAGGCAGCACTATAAAAGTGAGCATTGAGCTCCCTGTCGCAACCATACACCGTCGTGATATGACTGAAAAATTGTTGAAAGCGACGTTAAACCCGAATTCACGCACGCACGCACACACACACACACGCACGCACGCACGCACACACGCACGCACGCACGCACACACACAAACACACAAACTCCTCAGAACCGAATTGTTTATTGTTAAGGGAGAAAACTACTTTTGAAAGAAAATTATTGTGTCCCTTGAAAGTGTAGATAAGGAAGAGGAAGGTCATGAGGGGAAACATGTCAGAGTAGTCTCGTGATTATGAACAAAAGGGCGGTTTGAAATAGCAACCCGCCATATTGTTATGGGAAATACCAATGTGTAGAACTCATCAGACTCTCCGCTAGTCAGAAGTGTCAGCTTGTACGATTTATAGTTGGTAGTTGAACTTGACCCATTTTTGTTGTTTGTTGTTGTTGTTGTTAACAAGGAAGGCTTCTTTCTTCATTTCCTATTCCGTTTTCTATACACTGATCCCCTCTGAAAAAGGGGTCTTCTTTCAATGTAGGAGTAAATCTGCTTCACAGGAGACATATTATAAAGAGAAACAATTTTTTACAGGATTGGTTTCCTTGATGTTGTATTTTGTCAACAACAGATCAAAGCACCGAGAGTACTGGTGGAGCGATTGCCTTTGAGTAGAATAGGAAAATAGTCCTGATCTAGGACTTCGGCCCCGCCCATCCGGGTTTCGGGAAACAGATTGGGCTGCATGGTGCTTCCGCGCAGAGCTGAAGCCGACCGCACATGAGTACTGGTAAACCGCTTAGGTCTAAATCTGCCGAAGCAAAGTGGTGCGAGTCAGTCCGTCCATTCGTATAGATCCTATTGGTTTCACTGGTCGGATTTCATATCAATGTCGGGTACAAGTCACACAAAATTGGAAGCAACGTCTCAAGAATGGCCAAACTTGATAGTGTTGACGGGGACGATAAACGCAATACATATAAAATGAGACCTAAACTGTTTTGTTTAACCGTTAAATTCCAGGTTTTAAGCAAAAATGTGTAGACCCTGATCAGACGCTGTGTTTTGCGGTGTCTGATCCTATACTTCCTGTACAGTAACCCAACAGAGTAGAATCTGACGAGACGCCGCGTTCTGTCGCGTCTTATATGTTTCTACACTGTTTGCCAAGACCGATTCATGATTCCAGTTCATATCACTGTCGGGTAAAAGTCAAACAATCTGCAAAATGACCTAAATGTAAACAGAGTAGAGCCCGATCAGACGCCGCGTTATATCGCGTCTGGTTCTACACTGTTTGCCAAGCCCAACCCATCATTCCAGTCCATATCAATGCCGGGTAAAATCTCACAAAATTGGAAGCAACGTCTCCTAAATGACCTAAATAGTATTGACGGGAACGATAAATCTCAAATCAAATAAACAATAAAATGATACTTAATCTGTTTTGTTTAATCTTTTAATTCCAGTCTTTAAGCAAAATGTGTAGACCTTAATCAGACACTGCGATTTGCGGTGTCTGGTCATTTTATCCTGTACAGCAACAACACAGAGTAGAACCTGATCAGACGCCACGTTTTGTCGCATCTTATCTGGGTCTACACTGTTTGCCAAGCCCAACCCATGATACCAGTCACATCTACATAGTTTTGACCCATTTGAACCCCACTCTTATACAGTAAAACTGGGGTTTGCCGGGGTAAACCTTAGTTTTCTTATTTCTGCTCTGTTACATAGATTATGGGCACTCGTTAGAACTGCCTCAATGAGGCGGTTCTAACGAGTATCCGCAATCTATATAACAGAGCAGAAATAACAATTATATAACAATTCTTCATCCTAAAAATTTCAATTTTTCGGCGATAAAGTTTCGGCAGAAATAACAATTATATCACAATTCTTCATTCTAAAAATTTCATATTTTCGGCGATAAAGTTTCCAATGTATTTGTATAGGGTTTTTTAACGTAATTGATAGCCCTTTCACACAGTATGTTGACCTCGCTGCGACTGTTTTCCAAATAAGTTCCCTACAAATTATTGATAGTCACGTAGATTTTAGCATTGACGAGGGTATTTGCTTAGTAATATTGGATGGATTGGTAAACAATCAAATCGATAAACATCGACCCAAAACCATAGTGACAGTGGAGATCATGAAATAACTTCACAACCAACTGTCAGCCTCGATAGCGCAGTGGTTAACGCGTTCGACTTATGATCGAACCGGCCACCGGTATCGAGGTGTGTCCTTGGGCAAGACACGTAATAATGACACTGCTCCACTCCACCCAGGTGTAAATGGGTAGCAGTGGTGTAAAAGCTACTGCCTCTCTCGCGCGCGTGTGAAAACACCCGGAATGAGTGTTCGAGAGCGATTCAATAAGCTTGAAGCTTTCATCGCAACCGAACTAAAATAAATTAGTATAAATTAAATAACTTCACATCACGTTAACAAGTCCGTGAAATGAACACACCCTTAAACCCCATTTTGTATTGAGAAAACAATATTATATCTTATTTCTGTTCCAAGACATAGGTTGTGGGTACTCGTTAGAACCGCCTCAATGTGGCGGTTCTAACGAGCACCAACAACCTATGTTTGCAGTATTAGAAAAAAATATCACGGATTTTTGTCAGAAAGTATACATTATGAAGACAAGAAAAAATATACAAGAAAAAAGAAAAACTCCGTTTAGAAAATCTGATTCATCTTGTTTGTTTGTTTTTTCATTTCTCGCTTTTAATACTCATTTTAGCCCATACATCACTATGTGAAGGTTTTAGACATCACCCTCCGCCGATTTCTCCTGCAAGTCGTTTGCCTCTACGACAGCTAGGAAAGGCTGTGGTTATTTGGAGAAAATTGCAAAATCTATATTTTCTTTCTCAGACTAAGACATTCTGACAGGTTTGCCACACCCTTTTATCCATATATAGAAGTGGTTACTGCTCTTGTACATTACAAGGGCATCTATGTTTCATTTGCACGATCACTTCAGCTGTGACACCACATCTGATATCGGTATAGTTCTTTTTGACGACTGTTGACAGCACATCTCGCAAGTGACTCCCCGTTCCTACAGTGAGCCTCTATCTAGCCATTCGAATATAAGGTGTGTCGCACTTGCATATCTATTTATGAGGTGGATCACATGGATTTTAATAGTTATTATTTTACCTGACAATCATCGTAAAATGGACTTAGTCTGTGCTCTCATTTCTTGGTTTTCCAATTTTCTCCAAATAATTTGACTGTCGCAGAGGCATTCGACTTGCTGGAGAAATCGACGGAGGGTGAGGTCTTAAACCTTCCCATAGTGATGTATGGGCTAAAATTAGTATTAAAAGGAAGAAACGAAAAAATCGATGATTCAGATTTTCTGAACGGAGTTTTTTCATGTCGCACGGGTCTGTTATCGTAATACGAGAATGCAATGACGAGTCAAAATTCTTTCCAGGATTTCATCACGTGAACAAGTCCGTGAAATGAACACCCCCTTAAACCCCACTTTATATAGAGAAAACTGGGGTTTAGGGGGGTAAACATTATTTTCCTTATTTCTGCTCCAAAACATAGGTTGTGGGTACTCGTTAGAACCGCCTCAATGAGGCGGTTCTAACGAGCACCCACAACCTATGTTTGCAGTATAAATAAGAAAAATATCACGGATTTTCACCAGAAGAGTAGCCATTTTGGAGATAAGAAAAATGCACTATGTCGAACGGGTGAGTTATCGTAATGTGCAGTACTCATCATCAAGAAAACCCGCCTGTATAATTTTGACCCCCTTAAACCTCATTTTTTTGGGTCAAACTGGAGTTTACAGGGGTGTACATTATTTTTCATAAATCTGTTCAAACACATAGGGTTTGGCCCCCGCCCATCGGGGCTTGAAGAAATATATGGGCTGCACGAAGCTTCCACACAGAGCTGAAACCGACACGAGTAATGGTAAACCACTTAGAGGACCTAAGCCTGCTCTGGCAAAGCGGTGCGAGTCGGACAGTCCATGCTTATAAACCCTATTGTTTTCATTGGACGATAGGGCTGGAGATGTCATTTCATCTCAATGTCGTCTCCAAAATGACCTATACGGTATTGACGGGGACGTTAAACCTCACAGGAGACTACCAAAACAAACAAAATCAAACACATAGATTAGGGATAGTCGTTAGAACTGCCTCTCCGAGGCGATTCTTACGTGTACCCACAATCTATGTTTTGAGACGCAATATGAAAAATATGAGGATTTTTATCTGAAAGGTTTCTGTTTTTGGTGGTAAAATTGTCATTCTATTTGAATAGGCGTGTTTCGTAATGTTTACTGTGTAACGATGAATCACATAACACAGCGACATTTAATAATCATGATACTTTTGTATTTTTGTTTATTTGCAGCTATATTTTTTTAGAAAACCAAAGACCCGAGTTGGCCGGCCTCGGTAGCTCGGTCGGATGCGCGTCGACTGGTGATCAGGAGGACTCGGGATCGATACCTGCCGGGGTCGACAACATTCTGTCGTGGAGATTGATCATATAATCTTTTCTACGGTCATTCTCTCCCTACCGCTGACTCAAGAAGGGCAGTTGTCAGTTACTAGCGAAAGAATGTGCACTGTACTGGTCAACCGCTTACGTATAAGCATGTCCAGGAAATTGTGGATAGGTAAACTGACCGGCTAAAAAAGACCTAAATACAGTGTTGACTGGGCCGTTAAACTCCAATACAAACAAACAAACAAACGAACAAATAAAGACCCGAGTTGGTACTTAAGCCTCAGGGGGTACAGAGGAGAGTCCGTAATATTTTTAGTTTATGGTTTTCTACAGTTTGCATGGGGACGTGTGCTGTTAATGCTCATTAGAACCGCATCGACGAGGTGGCGTCCCGGTTGGTACCCGCATTTGATCAGAAAATAGCTTCGGGGAAATGGCTGACGTGTTACATGTATCGTGATGTCTATTTATATCGCATTTGGTTTAAACATATTTCACAATATCCTGAAACGAAAGCATATTTTGTCCTTTGTGTCAAACCGCCTTTTTTCCCAGATCGTATACAAAAAAGAATAAATAAATAATTCGCAACCATATCTAAACTCCGTTCAGAAAATCTGAATCATCGATTTTTTCGTTTCTTCCTTTTAATACTCATTTTAGCCCATACATCACTATGGGAAAGTTTTAGACCTCACCCTCCGCCGATTTCTCCAGCAAGTCGTATGCCTCTGCGACATTCAGGAAAGGCTGTGATTATTTGGAGAAAATTGCAAAACAAAGAAATGAGACCACAGACTAAGTCCATTTGATTATGATTGTCAGGTAAAATAATACATATTCAAATCCATGTGATGCACTTTATAAATAGATATGCAATTACGACATACCTTACATTCGAATGGCCAGATAGAAGCTCACTAGACACGGGGAGCCACTAGCACGATGTGCTGTCAACAGTGGTCAAAATGAATTATACCGATATCAGATGTGGTGTCACAGCTAATGATTTTCCATGAAGTGATCGTGCAAATAAAATATAGACGCCCTTGTAATTTACAAGAGCAGTGACCACTTCTATATATGGTTTAAAAGGGTGTGTCGAACCTGTCAGAATGTCTTAGTCTGTGAACGAAAATTTAGATTTTGCAATTTTCTCCAAATAATCACAGCCTTTCCTGGCTGTCGCTGAGGCATACGACTTGTTGGAGAAATCGGCGGAGGGTGAGGTCTACAACTTTCCCATGGTGATGTATGGGCTAAAATGAGTATTAAAAGGAAGAAACGAAAAAATCGATGATTCAGATTTTCTGAACGGAGTTTAGTCATATTTGTCTTATTTATTAGTCCGTATTGAATGGTGTCATTTACATGAGCAATCGTGCAGGTATGCACTGGACCCTAGACGGCAAAAATCGTAAGGAAATTCGACAATCAAGTGGAAACTGAGATCAGCCTGTGCGCAGTCTGATCACAGCATTAGCCTTTTATAGCTTCCGGGTTATTAATAGAGACAAAGTTGAAGATTCTGACTATTGTAATATTAATATTAATAACAATAATAATAATAATAATAATAATAATCGATTTTATTTTGAGAGGGTTAACGAACTAATCTTCCACTAGGCCCTCTAATATATACAAATTTACAAACGAAGTCAAACACAGATGAACTTATTAATGAAGGGCTTTTTTGTACTCCAGGGCCTAGTTGCCAAAGCATCGTTAGCTTAACGAACTTATTAAGTGGTCCAGACAGTGTCCAGTAAGCGCAGTATCTAATACAGTGGTACTTTGCTGAAAAAAAAAAAAAAAACAATATGTGTTTGTGAAACACTGATGCTTCCGGACAGCGCATTTTATATATGAAAGCAGTATCACTAAGCAATCGAAAGTTATGGCCAATGTTCAAGTCTTAAAAAAGTAGGTCAAGCTCACAAGGTCAAAAATTATGGGATCGCTGGAACGGTCTCGTGACAAAGAATGCACATGTGAAATATGAAAGTCCTATCACTTACCAATCGAAAGAAATGGCCAATGATAAAGTTTTTAAAAAGTAGACCAAACGTCAAGGTCAAGGGAATGAAGTCAACAATTATGATACCACTGGAAAGGTCTTGTGAAAAAGAAAGCACATGTGAAATATGAAAGCCCTATCATTTACCAATCGAAAGTTATGGACTATGTTAAAGTTTTTAAAATGTATGTCGAACGTCAATGTCAAGGTGTCAAAAATGATGGTACCACTAGAAAGGTCTTGTGACAAGGAATGCACATGTGAAATATGAAAGCCCTATCACTTACCAATCGAAAGTTATGGCCAATGTTAAAGTTTTTAAAAAGTAAGTCAAACGTCAAGGTCAAGGTCACGAGATCAAAAATTATCTCTTGAAAGGTCTTGTGACTTGTAACAAGGAATGGACATGTGAAATATGAAAGCCTTATCGGTTAACATTCAAAGGTTATGCCCAATGTTAAGGTTTTTGCGGACAGACAAACAGACAAGCAGACAGACAGACCAAAAACAATAAGCCCCTCCCCCCCCCCCCCCCCTCGCGAATCTTTGATTCCGGGGGCATAAAACGTTTGCAGCTGCACACATGTTTCGCAACAATAATGCATACATATACCTAATTAAATTTATTTATTTTTTATTTATTTTACATTTTTTTAAAGAGGGTAAAACACATTTAGCCGTATGGCTAGTCTACCATGTGGCCCTCTGTAACATATTAAAAGAACAAACACATATACAATAAATACAAGTACAAACAAAATAAACAAGGGCAATCACATTGTTTGGTTGAATTATACGTAGTAATTTGTATCACAGCTTCTCGTTAAAATATCATGCGTCTTGTTGATAAAAAAAAACTGTGGGCGCGTTAAAATCCTATTAAAGGTTAAAAGATATATCGTTTCACCTAAAATGGGATGTTAAAATGTTTGCAACAGTATCGCCCCAGTAAATACAATAAGACAATTAAAGTGCATTTGTGAGACTGGCTTAAAAGCATTCAAAGATGATACATCTCTTAGTGAGATAGGAAGTGAGTTCCATAGTCTCGGTACTGTGACTGAAAATGAACGATCATATAAGGCTGTACGTGATCTAGGAACCGCCAATGTGCCGTTGACCGATGATCTTAGATGGCGATCGTGAGTTTCTGCTGCTGGTTTTAACAACGAGGTGAAATTAACATATTTTTAACGACATGTTAACTAACTAACGGCATCATTAGTGTTGAACAACTGCCATGGTCCCAGATCTAATGCCGTGATGTTACAGATTTATCCAAAGTTGAACCTTGCTATTCAAGGTGTTGAGTTTCTACCTATGTTTCACCTCAACCATTATCTGTACATACAGTGTTTACTACACATTTACACGTTTATCTTGTATATAAGTGTTTTTCATTAAGCTAAACATTTACAAAAGCATTTTACAGAGTAGGTCCTTTGGTCCATTTTATAATGTGGTTATGAAATTGGTTCATGCTTTCAGCTGATCATAAATTATTTGGTAAGGTATTCCAAATGATGGGCCCAGAATAGACAATTCTTTGTATGAATATTTCTTTGTTTGGTCTTGGAGGAACAAATGTCTGCCCTGTATTATATCGTAATTGTGGCGCACTGTTTGTCAGAACTTTCATTAACATACTGTGGAATTTCACTCATTGATACTTTATACATGAATTTCGCCCTTCGCATGTATTTCCTGTCAAAAATATTTAATATTTTCAGATATTGCATACTTTCCATTTTATTGTTAATTTTATAGTCTAAAAACTATATTGCAGGCTCTCTTTTGAAGACGAAAAACTCTGTCTAGGTTGAGATCGTATGATATGACACTAATCAATATACCCTGATTCAATGAAAACGCACCACCTGTAAAATACCTCAAATTTTAATTGATTAAAAATTTGCCCAGCATTTGACCACGTTTAATGAATTATCACTAATTTATCCACCGACTCACTACAGAGTTACCGCATTTCATTGGATGCAGACATACGGAGACTCGAATAAAATCACACATCCGAAAAATCAAAATCACATATCGTAATACCGGGTATGTCCACCATTAGCGTCAAGTGTTACTTGGCATCGACGTCTCACGCTTCGAATTAAACGCTGTATCTGGTCTTGTGTGATTTTGTCCTATTCTTCATGTACCATGACAAGCCGCTGACGATTTATTGGCGGATGGCGTCGGCTGTACACACGTTTTCCGAGCTTGTCCAAAAGGTGTTTATATTATTATGACGGTTTTTGAAAAACAAGAGGGCCATGGGCCACTATGCTCACCAGAACTCAGGGGGCACTGCCCACTGGCAGCAATGTATTTTAATTAACCATGAAAGCCCTGCGCCCAAGGATGTTACAGATAAAGTTTGGACCCAATCAGCCTAGTGGCTTCAGAGGTCTGATGTCGCTTGAATGTGTTGTTGCAGGACAGCAGATGAAAAATGACAATTACCAATCTGTGGCAACCAATAGGCCTAAAAGAACGTTATTAAAGGAACACTTCTATGAAAGTTGGACAAAATATCTTGAAAGCCATAAATGTCATTTTTTCAATTTTCTCCATTATAAGTCAATGGAAACTCTTAACTTGCCATAGCAAACAAACCAAAGAGCCAAATTTCATAAATCAGAGCTCAGGTGGGAACTGCCCAATGGCAGCCATGTATTTTAACATGATATGATTTTAATCTACCAATTATTAAGTCTCCCAAACACACCCCATACTCAAATGAGCACTCATGTGGACTGATCTGAAATATTAGGTGTTTTATAAAGTAGACAGGGCGGGGCATGAACCCAATGGAGCCCTGGTTGGTGTCACTAAATGTGTCTTATCAAAAGGAACAGAGACTTTTATGGTTTAGCGGTGGGTATATGTATGGCTCCTGAGATGTAAGGCCTTTTAAGCAGTGGAGGGATTCAGGCATGGCGGATACCAGAACAGCTCGGGATTGTCACTGAATGCTGAACGGTTTCTGATATATGAGGCCATTTTATGAAGTGGATGGCAGAGAAATGGCCCCTGCGGATCCCCTAAAATGGGGGTGACTGAATCTGTCTAATAGCAATGAACAAGAATATATGCGATTATGGGGATGGGATTTAAATGGTGTCTGAGATATATGGCCTGTTATGAAGCTGGGTCTTATCATAAGGAACAAGAATATATATAGTTAAGGGGTGAGGATCTGAAAGGTTTCTTAGATATATGGTTTTTAATGAAGTCAAGGGGTGGGGCATGGCCCGTGGCACCTCAGGGGACCCCCCATGCCGGTATCACCGATTGCTTCTTATCATAAGGAACAAGAATATATATGGTTTAGGGGTAGGGCTCTGAACAGTTCCTCAGATATATTGTCTTTTGTGAAGTGGGGGGGGGGGCATGTCCCCGGCACATCCGTCGGAACACCAGGTTGGTGTCACTTAATGCATCTTATCATAAGGAACAATAATATATATGGTTTAGGGGTAGGGCTCTGTAAGGTTTCTGAAATTTTTAGCCTTTTATGAAGTGGAGAGGCTTGGGCGTGGTGCCGGTACATCCCGAGAGGCCCCAGGTTGGTGTCACTGAATCCGACTTATCATATAAGGAACAAGGGTATATATGGTTATGGGGTGGGGATCTGTAAGGTTTCTGGGATATTGGGTCTTTTATGAAATGGCGTGGTCACTGAATGCGACTTATCATAAGGAACAAGAATATAATACGGTTTAGGGGTGGGGATCTGTACGGTTTCTGGGATATTGGGTCTTTTATGAAATGGAGGGGGTGGGGCATGGCCCCGGCACATCTCAGGGGACCCCCAGGTTGGTATCACTGAGTGTGTCTTATCATAAGGAACATGAATATATATGGTTTAGGGGTGGGATCTGAATGGCTTTTGAGATAAATGGCATTTTATGAATTGGAGGGGGTGGGGCATGTCCCTGGAACATCCGGAGGAACCCCAGGTTGGTGTTTGTTAATGCATCTTATCATAAGTAACAAGACTATATATGGTTTAGGGGTTAGGAGCTGTAGGTTTTCTGATATATAAGGCATTTTATGAAGTGGAGTGGGCGGGGCGGGGCATGGTCCCGGCACAACCTTCGGGACACCCAGGTTGACATAAAAGCATATGACTGAGAGAAGTTTACTCAAGGAACATTTCTATGGACGTTTTGTCAAAATATCTGCAAAGGCTTGGCAGTTAATGCCATTTTTTAATTTTCCCCATCATGAGTCTATGGAAAAATCTAAGTTGCCATAGCAACCAAACTAAACAGCCGAATTTCATAAAAAACACAAAACCTGTAAAGGCAAATTTGATGAATATTTCCATAAACTCTCAGCCTCAAATAGCATACGGTTTCTGAGGAGATGATTTTTTATAATTTGTTTCTATTTTTTTTTTCAATTTTCATTTTGGTTTCCATGGCAACCAATACAAATGAGCAGTAGGCCTAAAATCATATGGCAGATAGAAGATTGCCTAAGGAACATTTCTATGAAAGTGTTGTCAAAATATCTGCAGAAGCTTGGCAGTAAATGCCATTTTTCAATTTTCCCCATTATAAGTCGATGGAAACTCTATGTTGCCATAGCAACCAAACTAATAAGCCGAATTTCATAAAAACACTTACAATACTCCAGCCCAAAGATGTTACAGATGAAATTTGGGCTGAATCGGCCCAGTGGTTTCAGAGGAGGTGTCGTTTGAAAGTGTAGACGCAGACACAAACGCAAACGACGACGACGACGGACAACTGCATATTCTATAAGCTCCCCCGGAGCCTTCAGCTCTGGTGAGCTAAACAAACTACTTCTCGCTGTTTTTACGACACAATATACTTTAGCTTGATGTAAAAACTGAATGTTTCCGAGGAAGGACAATGGAGAAACCGATTTTCAAAAATTTACCATTTTGAAAGACAGTTTTCTAAAGTGATTTAATATTTGCTCTTCGCTACAACAAAAATACACTTTTTGGTAAAGTAGAAGTAAAACAAAGATCAGGAATTGATACAATTAACTTACTCCACCCATAAAAGACACCAAAGGGAAAGAAATACAAACATTAAGCGACCAGACCATAATGGAAACCTAAACAAAGGAAGGCCATAAGGACAGTTACTTTCCCACAAAATGGCCATATGGCCATCCAAAACCAAAAGACACAAGTGATACACACAGCAAGTAACAAACAACAACATAAATAAATCGCCACAGAAGAGCCGCCTTGGAACGGTCAGTGGAAGATTTCCACTGGGGGGCTTAAATCGATTTTACGTGGCCACAATCCTCGCCCTTACTTCCGTCGCGATTTAGACAAATAATTTGTTCAGTCCACATGAAGGCCTCCTAACTCATCAGTGCAACATCTCCGTGAACACAAAAATCAAAGAACCACAGAGGTGAGACAACGGTGAGGACTCGACAGCAAGAAACCACTGAAATGCTGGAGCAAAAGAAAGCAAACAGTAAGACTCCGATGGGCCCAACCAGAGACAGAGCATCAGGCACCAACCAACATTACCTTGAATTAGATTTCTCTATTTCTCAATAAGCCTTTACGTTGGAGCCGTCATAGAATCTGAGGCCTGACCCACCGGCGTGCAATTAAAGAGGGAAGCAAAGTTGCCAACCGTGATTGGGTTAACTACCATGCATGCAGTCTGTCGTATAACATCCATGTTGTACCCAATCTTTTTATATCGAAGAATGATTTTACGAAATTGGGTGCTGAAGTCATTGCGGTTATATATTTTTCTGAATTTATATACTAAGTCACCATAAAATTCGGGTTCCGATAGACCTTGCTGCAGAAGAGATTTAAGTCCAATATTGAATTTTGAAATTAAATCAGAATGGCGTCTATAAAATTTTGAAAAGGCTTTGCGTAGTTTATGGTACCGATAACCCTGATTAAGGAGTTTAGCCGTTAATAATTTATTACGAGTGTTGAAGTCAGTTACATGACTACACACTCTAGCAAATCGAATTAATTGCGAAATATAAACGCCATAGGATGGCGCACGAGGAACATCACCATCCAAAAAAGGAAAATTTACAATCTCAAAATCAAATTCATCGCGTTTATCATAAATTTTGCATATTTTATGATAATTCATATAAGTTTGAACATTATGGGTTGCGTTTCTAGAGACTTGTCAACATTCTAAACAACCGTAAATTTTAGCCTACATGGTAGGTTGACATTTTGATATACTTGAAGGGAAATGGGAACACCTAGCACATTTTTCCCGCCATTTTTCAAAGGAAGACAACTTTCGGGACTTCCTGTACACTTTTCTATAGGCTTAATCGCACTGAACTAGGGGTCTTCTTTTAAAGGGAGCAAATCCCTTCCTTTAAGAGTTGACGCCTATTGATATGGGAGACAAAAATACCTTTGTAGGAGTGGTCTCCCCTGAAGGTATACCCATTCCCCATCGGGGCTTGAAGAAAAAGATGGGCTGCATGATGCTTCCACGCAGAGCTGAAACCGACCCGCACACGAGAACGGCTAAACCGCATAGAGGATCTAAGCCTACCCATACAAAGCGGTGCGAGTCGGACCGTCCATGCTTATAACCTATATTGGTTTCATTGAGCGGCAGGGCTTGAGATGTCATTTCATCTCAATGTCGGGTAAAAGTCCCACAAAATTGGTACCAACGTCTCCAAAATGACCTTTACAGTGTTGATGGGGACGTTAAACCTCAAATCAAACAAAAACAAACAAACAAACATATACTACAGTAAAGTGGCGCTACTTCTGCGAGCTCCGTTTGTCGAGCGTTGAGAAGGTGCACAATAATATTGAAATAATGGGTCTGCATTTTAGATCTACGATGCAGAACCTGAACATCGCCCCTGACCAGGGTAGGCACTGCTTAACAATCTGTCTATACTGTTACATTGCAAGTTAATGCTAGTGGCATCATTCGATAATGTCGACAGGATGTCGGGGTCATACAGTTTGCCGTGCGTTTGTGCGAGTGTAAGTACCTTTGTACGCATGCGTGTACGTACGTGATCTTGAAACCTTATATGATGATTAATTGACTTTACTGCGAAGGTCCTCCAAAAAGATTTGTCACTAATAGGTTTCAGTAGTTTGATCGTATGTTGGTAGGACCAAGACCTTTATCACCAATGCAACCATCGCTGCTGCGAAGGCAGCGGTCGAAGAAGATGCGCGACTGCCAGTGAAAGAGATAACTAAATACAATGGCATATCAGAAGGCAGCGTGCATACCATTCTGACAAAGTATTTGGGCTTGAGAAAGATTAGCGCTAGGTGAGTGCCCCGTTTGATCACTGAGGAGCAATAGAAGCTGCACCAAACAGCTCTTGAAAAACAAATACAAAAAACTGTGACACCTGAGTTATTTTTAACTTGCCAACAGATGACAAAACATGGGTGCACATGTTTGAGCTTGAGAGAAAAGCTGATAACAAACTATCGAAGCGCAAAGATCAAAAGCGCCACTTTATTGTCAAGAGAACCTTCAGCTCCAAGATATTGAATGCAATCTTCATCAATTCATGTGTGCCAGTGGTTCAAGTGGCTAGTCCTTCTGGCCATACAGTCACTAGGCGATCCTATAAGAACGCTTTACAAAAGCTACAATAAGAAGCGTCCAAGCAAAGGTTGGTCAGGAGTGCACCTGATCCGCCACAATACCTGCTCTCAAAAGTCTGAGGTTGTGAGGTCGTATTTGGCTGCTATAATGGCCGAGGTTGTAAAGTATCCTCCCTATACTTGAGTCAATACGATTTGTTCTTGTTTTCAAGGCTCAAGAAAGGTTTCTGGAAAGAAATATAAGTCCAAAAGTGCACCTGGCAGCGTGGTTTTTCAGTGCCTCCAACAGTTGCCCAAAAAGATTACCAATCAGTTTTTAGATATTGAATCAGAAGGTTACAAAACTGCGTGTCGGCAGGGTGAGGGGGTTACTTTGAGGGCCTGCAACAAGTAAAAATATTAAATGGAGTATTTAGGAAATAAAACCCCAGTGACAAACATTTTGAAGAACCCTCGTAGAAGTCCTGATCCTGACCTCCACAATATGTCATATTACAGTATGTGTTTTTTTTTTTATATACTTGACAACCAATTATATTCCTTTGCTAATTTTTACTGTTCTGCGATTAACCTGTTGAATTTTTCCAGCAATAAATATTGGACGGGCGTTGAGTCTACATTTCCATTTCTATTCTGGTTTTGAAAGAACGTCTTGTTGTCAAACTATGTGGACCATGATTAAACATTCGGCGTCTGATCAGGGTATGCACCGTTTGCCCTCGTCTACTTTATGAGTTTCCAGGTAGGAATGGATTGGCTGAGGGCATGGGTGAGATTTATGTAAACTGGATACAATCACACCCCCACTGTTTCTCTGTTATCTTTTTCACAGGTATACAATATACCCTAGGGTGCTAGCACGTGAAGTATGCCAATATCCGTTTTAAGGCACGTTGCACCGTAATGAGCACCGAAAGAGTTTTTTCTTCACTCTTGCTTTCACCACTCTTGAGAATGCTGCCTTTGGTGTTCATTTGATTTTACCATCAGCCTTCGTGTTTTGTAGACGTATCGCCTACGAATGATTTATACATGCAATGTCTTAGCAGTTCCTCTGAAATAAAAATCAAAAAGATCAAATTATATAGGAATGTCCTAAAATAACATTATTTTTCTTAAAAACAGCAACAACAGCAAACGGTTTAAAGGTATAAGTGGCACAGGCTCGCGCGGAGTGCTCTTGAAGTGCAGTCAGATCGAATTTGCATTACTTGCTACTTGGTTTTGATTATAGTAGTTATGGGATACATAGGACACCTAGTTGTTTACCAGGTTTATTTATTCTCTGAATATTCTGCAGCACTCGTTTTCCGCGTCACAATGCCTGCTCTCACAAGTCTGACCTAGTTGTTTATCAGGTTAAGTTATTCTCTGTATATTTTGCAGCACTCGTTTTCCGTTTCAAAATGCCTGCCCTCACAAGTCTGGCCTAGTTGTTTATCAGGTTTATTTATTCCCTTAATATTCTGCAGCACTCCTTTTCCACGTCACAATGCCTGCTCTCACAAGTCTGGCGTAGTTGTTTATCAGGTTTATTTATTCTCTGAATATTCTGCAGGACTCGTTTTCCACGTCACAATGCCTGCTCTCGCAAGTCTGTCCTAGATGTTTATCAGGTTTATTTATTCTCTGAATATTCTGCAGCAATCGTTTTCCACGTCACAATGCCTGCTCTTACAAGTCTGACCTAGCTGTTTACCGTTCAAAGGCGGTTCTTCTGTCGCGGTTTATTTTGTTATGGTTTGTCTTTGGTGTGTGTGTCGCTTATATTGTGTCTATGTTGGATAGCCTATTGGCCATTTTGTTGGAAAGTAACTATCCTTTCGCCTTTCCGCTATTAATGTTTTCATTAGGGTCTGTTGTTTCATGTTCGTGTTCCTTTCCGTTTGGTGCCTCTGATGGGAGCTGTGGGTAAATTGTATCGATTCCTGATCATTGCCTCCACTTCCACTTTATTTATTCTCTGAATATTCTGCAGCACTCGTTTTCCACGTCACAATGCCTGCTCTCACAAGTCTGACCTAGTTGTTTACCAGGTTCATTTATTCTCTGAATATTCTGGAGCACTCGTTTTCCACGTCATAATGCCTGCTCTCACAAGTCTGACCTAGTTGTTTACCAGGTTTATTTATTCTCTGAATATTCTGCATCACTCGTTTTCCACGTCACAATGCATGCTCTCACAAGTCTGACCTAGTTGTTTACCAGGTTTATTTATTATCTGAATATTCTGCAGCACTCGTTTTCCACGTACTTACGAACATGCAGTCGGACGGCATATTTGTTTACCTTTATTGTTTTGTCTTCTTTTGCATATTCATTTATATTCTGTACCTATTACGGTCGCCAAGGCTACCTTTCTGACCTTCTTAAGATTCGTTACAACTTGAGGTATGGGTACAAGTGTTGATCAGTGCTGAGCCGTCATTAGTATGTTCATTGGTCTCGTTATACGAGGCAGTCGTAGTGAATTTAACATAAAGATGAAGTTCAGCTATTTCTATCAAAGTTTTAAATGGTTATTTCTCTTTATACTTTCACTGCTCTTGTCCAATTTCAAGATCATTTACTAAGACTACAAATAATAACCGCTTTGCTTTATTATTTTGATATTGACGCTACAAGCACTTGACATTGAAGAAAATCCTGGTCAACCAATGCAAGCCCTAGTCATGTAGAATTATCTATTTTGTATATTAACATACGTAGCATAAGGAACTAGATCGTGTATATTACGACCATTTTTAGACTTAAATATTTCATATTTTACAGAGTCTCACCTTGATCAACAGATTTCAAACGAACCACTGTTTTTATCAGACATGACGATGAAAATAAAAAAGGACACGACCAGGAAATGATACAAATTCTTCCCACAATATCACTAAGGAAAGTAGTCAAAACATCGAGTGACGGCAGTAAACAAAACTGACAACAGACAAACCGAATCAGCAACTCTTTCCTAAACCTAACTTGAAAGGAGTAACATACATAATGGGGGAAAGAACCAGAATCACCAACATGACAAACATTTAAGTGGACAAACTTAATTAAAAACGGACAACCAAAAGGAAGAAGAATCAGAATCATCAACGTAACAACATAAATAGGGAAAGAATCAGAACCACCAATCAGAACATGAAGGAACCACAGCAAAAGAACCGACTTGGAACGGTCGGTAAACCGATAGGAAAGATAGAACCAACCACGGAGGAGGGCTCCTGGTTCACATTAATTCAGAACTTATTCAGAATCAGAATTGTTGCTGGTGACACGTCAAATGACATTCATACACCAGGACAAGACGAACAGACTTAGAAATCTGTTGCCCATAATCCATATGGGTGGACGTCAAAACGAACAACATTAAATACCTTCTTGTGTTACAGTCCGCAACTTTCATTGAAAACTTAAATTTAAATATTGAAAATGATTACGACTCTATACAGCCAATGGAAAAAATTAATATGATGTAAATTCTACAGCTAGGTTTAAAATTATTAAACGGCATGAAACTGAATTAAAATGGATTAAATTACACCTTTTCCATTGGGCTTTAATCCCAACATAGATCATGACGGTAATATATCGAAAATGCCCGACTTTGATATTTTCTCGCTTCTGGACTGTCGAAAGCGTAAAACTAGGTCGCAAGGCACCAGAAAAAAATGGTAATTATAAACGTAAATTACGTACTTTTAAAAGAAACAATACCAGACTGAAGTGACTGTCCATAATATTATTGAATCCTGGACGCCATTCAATGCTTGCTTTTCTAAGTTCATTACCCATTTCTGTATTACGGATTCTGGATACCCGGGCGAATAAATTCTACGATAGTTCTAATCAGTTATAAGACGCTGCTCTTTTAACTAGAGGTTATACTCAGCATGCTCTTCGTCCTGTCATCGATTCGGAAATTAATCACAAACGTCATTACATCAAAATATCCTTCATTAATAAGGGTTTGGATTTTATTGATCTACCTAGTATCTTCCGGTACAATTTGGTTATTTCATCCATTCCTGCTTATTTTCAAAATACTGAAACACCCATAATTTGCTATAAATACAATAAACCTGTTAGATCTATCATCCTTAATTTCAATAAACTTGTTTCTGATCTTGATATTGACGCTAACGCTCCTGATACATGTGACTGTAAAAATTATGTGTATGGCTATCCTCCTGCTGGTCATTTATAACTGGCAATTTCAAAATTATTCCTGATTCGAGGATACGTAATATAATTCCTAAAGGACCTAAATATCGATTTCCTTCTAAAATTGATTTCAATAAATGTAGAGATGAAATCGATGCTGCCTCGAATGAATTTGGTAATCGATGGTGTAAACGTGAGTTTGTTGAGCATAAAGCTCTGAAAGAATGAAAACTTAGCATTCTGAAATTAGTGAACAACCGCATTTATTTTTATTCGCAAAATACGAACTTATTACCACCTAAACCTAAGACGTCTTTACGTCACCTTAAACTAGGTATTCAAGAATTTCATAGGAAGTTTGTTTGGCTCCAGCTGATAAGGCCGCTAACAATGTGGTCGTTGTTTGACGGCTTCACTATGTTAAAACTCTTCAGCAAGAACTTGGTGGTTCAGCCACTTATGAACTTCAGCCTTAACCTGTAGAGAGGGCTTTAGTTGATGACCATATTTGTCATTCAGCCACCTAGTTTGCTGTCTGTGTTACAGAAGACCAAGATAAGCTTCCTACGTTACATTGGTTCCCTAAACTTCATAAAAGACCATACAAAGCACGGTTTATTGCATATTCTAGCTTATGTCAGAATCAGAATTGTTAATGGTGACACGTCAAATGACAGTCATACACCAGGACCTGTGATGTGGGAAGTTAGTCCCTAGCTCTAACCAAAGAGGTAAATTTAGCTACTCAATCATCAGCACCTTCAGCTGTCGAAATAATCGAATCGGGAAGGGCATTCCAATCTCTAATGGTTCTTGGGAAGAACGACTCTTTATAAATGTCAGTTCTTGCGCTAAGGGTCTGAAACGCCAACGAAAATTTGGAGCGTTCATGTACTACCACTGAACGCTCCAAATTATTAACTTTATGTTTGACTGCCATCAAAAAGCATGTGATAAAATATTGCGACAAAGTATTCGAAAGATCAGGTCGTGATCTGTTTTGGTCTATAAAAATTTCAAATGAAGTTTGAATAAATTGAAATCCAGGCGTTTTCGTGCTTCAAGTTTGTCTACTTATGATTTTTCTACCCTTTACACTACACTTCCTCATAATCTTATAAAAGAAAAACTTATTGATTTAATTGACTGAACATTTCATAGGGAAGACTCCCTCTATCTTGCATGTAAAGTAAAAAAATGCGTTTTTCACTTCCGAAGAGCATAAAAACTTTACTTTATGGTCATGTCAGAAGGTGTGTGAAGCTCTCACCTTTCTACTTGACAATATTTACATAAGATTTGGTACTGAGTCATTTAGACAAGTTGTGGGTATTCCGATGCGTGCTAATTGCGCACTACTTGTGGCTGATCTGATTTTGTTTTGTTATTAGAGAGACTTCATGATGTCCCTTTCTGCTAATAACCAGTCTGAAATCATTGAAGCCTTTAGCTCCACTTCTAGATATTTGGACGATTTATTAAATATTGATATTACCTATTTCTATGGTTTGATCAGTCAAATTTACCCCACAGAACTTCAGTTAAATAAAGCAACTTCTTCTGATACCGAGGCCCCGTTTTTGGATTTACATCTATCTATTGTGGATGGGTTTGCTTCTTGCAAAATTTAAGATAAACGCGATGATTTTGAGATTGTAAACTTTCTTTTTTGGATGGTGATGTTCCACGTGCGCCATCTTATGGCGTTTATATTGAACAATGAATTCGATCTGCCAGAGTGTGTAGTCATGTTAGAAACTTCAACAATCATTATAAATTGTTAACGGCTAAACTTCTTAATCAGGGTTATCGGTACCATAAACTACCATACCATGAATGACTGTGTTAGAGATTACCTTAGAAAGTAATAATTCAATCTTCTACATCTACTGCTAGAACAGCTTATGCTTGGATACACCAAGGTTCTGTTCGGACTACAGACGTTTTTCTGTAGTTACGATTTGACATGTAAGTCTTTGGATTTGATATATGTGATAACCTGACATGATGCAAATTTTAAAATGAGGTATGTCGGGCAAATTAATCGCATGTTAAAACACGTTTTAACGAACACTGTCGTAGAATGAGTAAGCCTAAAATATCTGACACGTTCTTGTACCGTCATCTCAGACGTATAGATCATTCTATAAAAGATATTTCTATACAGCCAGTGGAAAAAATTAGTATGTTGTAAATTGTACAGCTAGGTTAAAATTATTAAACGGCATGAAACTGAATTAAAATGGATTAAATTATCACAGACTCCTTTTCCATTTGGCTTTAATGACAACATCTATCGTGAGGGTAATATATCTAAAGTGCCCGAATGCATAAAGCTCTTAAGGAATGGAAACTTAGCATTCTGAAATTAGTGAACAAACGCATTTCTGCTTATTCGCAAAATATGAACTTATAACCTCCTAAACCTAAGACGTCTTAACGTCACCTTAAACTAGGTATTCAAGAATTTCATAGGAAATAAAAATCAAAAATGAGTTCCTTTAAGAGCAAAGAAAACATTCTTAAGAAAGAAGATGGGTCATACTACGTAGTTTCGGCTAATAAAGCCTCATCAGTGACCCTGTAATGATCCGGCAAAGAAAGCCAGAGGAAACATACTGCAATTTTTCGAATTTCGAATAGGCAGTCGATTCAAGGACTGATATAAATCAAAATGGGGTCCAAATAATTAAAAACCTGTCTAGAATATAAGTCTAAACCAATAATTTATTTCTGATTTCTCAGAATATTCACGTTGATCTCAAAGGACCAAAAGTAAAATATAAACTGCACTATGGTTGATGTACGGGGAGACGTTTTACGGCCGCCACACGGCACAACACCAGCTGCAGTGAAGGCAAATAAAAATCAAAAATGAGTTCCTTTAAGAGCAATGAAAACATTCTTAAGAAAGAAGATGGGTCATACTACGTAGTTTCGGCTAATAAAGCCTCATCAGTGACCCTGTAATGATCCGGCAAAGAAAGCCAGAGGAAACATACTGCAATGTTTCGAATTTCGAATAGGCAGTCGATTCAAGGACTGATATAAATCAAAATGGGGTCCAAATAATTAAAAACCTGTCTAGAATATAAGTCTAAACCAATAATTTATTTCTGATTTCTCAGAATATTCACGTTCATCTCAAAGGACCGAAAGTAAAATATAAACTGCACTATGGTTGATGTACGGGGAGACGTTTTACGGCCGCCACACGGCACAACACCAGCTGCAGGGAAGGCAAATAAAAATAAAAAATGAGTTCCTTTAAGAGCAATGAAAACATTCTTAAGAAAGAAGATGGGGAAGTTTGTTTTGGCTCCAGCTGATAAGGCCGCTAACAACGTGGTCGTTGTTGAAGGCTTCACTATGTTAACACTCTTCAGCAAGACCTTGGTGGTAATATGGCATATGAATTTCAGCCTTTAGCTGTAGAGAGCGCTTTAGTTGATGACCACATTTGTCATTCAGCCACCAAGTTTGCTGTCTGTGTCACTGAAGGCCACGACAAGCTTCCTACGTTATATTGGTTACCTAAACTTCATAAAAGAACAAACAAAGCACGATTTTTGGCAAATTCAAGCTCTTGTACCACCACTGAACTCTCCAAATTATTAACGTCATGTTTGACTGCCATCAAAAAGCATGTGATAAAATATTGCGACAAAGTCTTCGAAAGATCAGGTAGAAATCTGTTTTGGCCTGTAAAAAAATCTAATGAAGTTTTAAATAAATTGAAATCCATGCGGTTTCGTGTTTCAAGTCTGCCTACTTATGATTTTTCCACTCGTAACACTACACTTCCTCATATTATTGTAAAAGAAAAAAAATAATGATTTAAATGAATGGACATTTCATAGGGAAGACTCCCTCTATCTTGCATGTAATGTAAGAATGTTTTTTTTTTCACTTCTGAAGAGCATAAAAACTATACTTTATGGTCATGTCAGAAGGTGTGGAGCTCTCACCTTTCTACCTGATAATATTTACATAAGATTTGATACTTAGTTATTTAGACAAGTTGTGCGTATTCCAATGGGTACTAATTGCGCACCACTCGTGGCTGGTTTGTTTTTGTTTTGTTATGAGAGAGACTTCATGGTGTCCCTTTCTGCTGAAAACCAGTATGAAATCATTGAAGCTTTTAGCTCCACTTCTAGATACTTGGATGATTTATTAAATATTGATAATACCTATTTCGATGGCTTGATCAGTCAAATTTACCCCCCCCCCCCCAGAACTTCAGTTAAATAACGCAACTTCTTCTGATACCGAGGCCCGTTTTGAATTTACATCTATCTATTGTAGACTGGCTTGTTTCGTGCGAAATTTATGATAAACGCGATAATTATGATATTGAGATTGTAAATGTTCCTTTTTTGGATGGTGATGTTCCTCGTGCGCCATCCTATGGCGTTTATATTTCGCAATTTCGATTTGCAAGAGTGTGTAGTCATGTAACTGACTTCAAAACGCGAAATAAATTGTTAACAGCTAAACTTCTTAATCAGGGTTATCGGTGCCATAAACTACGCAAAGCCTTTTCAAAATTATATAGACCTCATTCTGATTTAACTTCAAAATTTAATATTGGACTTAAATCTCTTCTGCAACAAGGTCTATCGGAACCCGAATTTTATGGTGACTTAGTAAACAAATTCAGAAAAGATATAACCGCAATGACTTCAGCACCCAATTTCCTAAAATCATTCTTCGATATAAAAATATTGGGTACAACATAAATGTTATACCACAGACTGCATGCATGGTAGTTACCCGAATCACGGTTGACAACTTTGCTTCCCTCTTTAATTGCACGCCGGTGCGTCAGGCGTCAGATTCTATAACGGTTCCAGTGTAAAGGCTTATTGAGAATTAGAGAGATCTAATTCAAGGTAATGTTGGCCGGTGCCTGATGCACTATCTCTTGTCGGGCCCATCGGAGTCTAGCTGTTGGTTTTCTATTGCTCAGCATTTCAGTGGTTTCTTGCTGTCGAGTCCTCACACTTGTTTTATCGATGTGGTTGTTTGCTTATTTGTGTTCACGGAGATGTTACACTGATGAGTTAGGAGGCCTTCATGCGGACTGAACAAAAAATTATTTGTCTAAATCGCGACGGAAATATGGGCGAGGATTGTGGCCACGTAAAATCGATTTAAGCCCCCCCCCACCCCCCCACCCCCCAGTGGAATTCGTTTCCGCTGACTTTTCCAAGGCGGTTCTTCTGTCGCGATTTATTTTTGTTATGGTTTGTCTTTGGGTGTTTGTGTCGCTTGTGTTATTTTATTTTTGATAGCCCTTTAGTGGGAAACTATCTGTTCTTTTGGCTTTCCGCTGTTGGTGTTTCCATTAGGTATGTTAGTGCATGTTTGTGTTTCTTTCCCTTGGGTGTCTCTGATGGGAGCTATGGCTTGGTTGTATCGATTCCTGATCATTGCGCCCACTTCTATTTTGATATTTTCTCGCTTCTGGACTGTCGAAAGCGTAAAACTAGATCGCAAGGCACCAGAAAAAAATGGTAATTATAAACGTAAATTATGTGCTTTTAAAAGAAACAATACCAGACTGAACTGACTGTCAATAATATTATTGAATCATTGATGCCAGCCAATGCTTGCTTTTCTAAGTTCAATACCATTTCTGAATTACGGATTCTGGATACCGAGGCAAATAAATTCTACGATAGTTGTAATCAGTTATACGACGCTGCTCGTTTGACCAGAGGTTATACACAGCATGCTCATCGTCCTGTCATTGTTTCGGAAATGAATCACAAACGTAATTACATCAAATTATCCTTCATTAACAAGGGTTTGGATTTTATTGATTAACCTAGTATCTTCCGGGACAATTCGGTTATTTCAACCATTCCTGCTTATTTTCAAAATGCTGAAACACCCATCATTTGCTCTAAATACAATAAACCTGTTAAATTTATCATTTTTAATTTCAATAAACTTGTTTCTGATCTTGATATTGACACTAACACTCTTGATATATGTGATTGTAAAAATCAGTGTATTGCTATCCTCCTGCTGGACATATTATTATCGGCAATTTAAAAATTATTCCTGATTCTAGGATTCGTAATATATATTCTTAAGGACCTAAATATCGATTTCCTTCTAAAATTGATTACAATAAATGTGGAGATGAAATCGCTGCTGCCTTGAATAAATTTGGTAATCGATAAACGTGAGTATGTGGAGCATAAAGCTCTCAAAGAATGGAAACTTAGCATTCTGAAATTAGTGAACAAACGCATTTATTTTTATTCGCAAAATACGAACTTATTACCACCTAAACCTAAGACGTCTTTACGTCACCTTAAACTAGGTATACAAGAATCTCATAGGAAGTTTGTTTGACTCCAGCTGGTTAGGCCGCTAGCAATGTGGTCGTTGTTTGACGGCTTCACTATGTTAACACTCTTCCGCAAGAACTTGGTGGTACTAAGGCCTATGAACTTCAGCCTTAAGCAGTAGGGAGGGCTTTAGTTATATCGGTTACCCAAACTTCATAAAAGACCAAACACAGCAAGGTTTATTGCAAATTCAAGCTCTTGTACTACCACTGAACTCTCTAAATTATTAACTTCATGTTTTATTGCCATCAAAAAGCATGTGATAAAATATTGCGAAAAAGTATTCGAAAGATTGGTCTATGAAAAATTCTATTGAAGTTTTAAATAAATTGAAATCCAGGCGTTTTCGTGCTTAAAATTTGTCTACTTATGATTTTCCAATCTTTACACTACACTTCCTCATAATCTTATAAAAGAAAAACTTAATGATTTAATTGAATGGACATTCCATAGGGAAATAAAAATCAAAAATGAGTTCCTTTAAGATCAATAAAAATATTCATAAGAAAGATGGGTCATACTACGTAGTTTCGGCTAATAAAGCCCCATCAGTGACACTGTATTGATCCGGCAACGAAAGCCAGAGGAAGCATACTGCAATTTTGTGAATTTCGAATAGGCAGTCGATTCAAAGACTGATATAAATCAAAATGAGGTCCAAATAATTAAAAACCTGTCTAGAATTTGAGTCTAAACTCCCTCTATCTTGCATGTAATGTAATAAATACGTTTTTCACTTCTGAAGAGCATAACAACTATACTTTATGGTCATGTCAGAAGGTGTGTGGAGCTCTCACCTTTCTACCTGATAATATTTACATAAGATTTGGTACTGAGTCATTTAGACAAGTTGTGTGTATTCCGATGTGTACTAATTGCTCACAACTTGTGCTTGATCTGTTTTTGTTCTGTTATGAGAGAGAGACTTCATGATGTCCCTTTCTGCCGATAACCAATCTGAAATCATTGAAGCTTTTAGCTCCACTTCTAGATATTTGGATGATTTATTAATTATTATGTACCTATTTCAATGGTTTGATCAGTCAAATTTACCCCTCCCCCCCCCCCCCCAGAACTTCAGTTAAGAAAAGCAAATTTTTCTGATACCGAGGCCCCGTTTTTGGATTTTCATCTATCTATTGTGGATGGGTTAGATTCTTGCAAAATTTATGATAAACGCGATGATTTTGGTATTGTAAACTTTCCTTTTTTGGATGGTGATGTTCCGCATGCGCCATCTTATGGCGTTTATATTTCACAATTAATTCGATTTGCCAGAGTTTGTATACATGTAACTGACTTGAACTGTTAACGGCTAAGCTTCTTAATCAGGGTTGTCGGTACCATAAACTACGCAAAGCCTTTTCAATTTTTTTTAGACGTCATTCTGATTTAACTTCAAAGTAGAAGTAAAACAAAGATCAGGAATCGATACAATTAACTTACTCCACCCATCAAAGACACCAAAATTCAATACTGGACTTAAATCTCTTCTGCAACAAGGTCTATCGGACCCGAATTTTATGGTGACTTAGTATAAAAAAAAATAGAAAAAAATATAACCGCAATGACTTCAGCACCCAATTTCGTACAATCATTCTTCGATATAAAAAGATTGGGAACAATATAAATGTTATACCACAGACTGCATGCATGGTAGTTAACCGAATCACGGTTGACAACTTTGCTTCCCTTTTTAATTGCACGCCGGTGGGTCAGGCCTCAGATTCTATGACGGTTCCAACGTAAAGGCTTATGGTTGGTTAGTACATGATGCTTTGTCTCTGGTCGGGCCCATTGGAGTGTAACTGTTGGTTTTCTATTGCGCCAGCATTTCTGTTGCTTCATGCTGTCGAGTCCTCACCTGTGTTTCATCTCTGTGGTTGTTTGATTTTTGTGTTAACGGAGATGTTGCACTGATGAGTTAGGAGGCCTTCATACGGACTGAACAAATTATTTGTCTCAATCGCGACGGAAGTAAGGGCGAGGATTGTGGCCACGTAAAATCGATTTAAGCCCCTACCCCCACCCCCCAGTAGAATTCGTTTCCGCTGACCGTTCCAAGGCGGTTCTTCTGTCGCGGTTATTTTTGTTATGGTTTGTCTTTGGGTGTTGGTGCCGCTTATATTATTTTATGTTTGATAGTTTTGGATAAAAGTAGGCCTAACGTCAAGGTCAAGGTCACGACGTCATAAATAATGGTACCACTAGAAAGGTCTTGTGACAAGGAATACACATGTGAAATATGAAAGCCATGCCACTTACCAATCGAAAGTTATGGCCAATGATAAAAATTTTAAGAAGTAGGTCAAATGCCAAGGTCAATGTCACGAGGTCAAAAATCATGGTGCCACTAGAAATGTATTGTAAAAAAGAATGCACGTGTGAAATATGAAAGCCCTATCACTTACCAGTAGAAAGTTATGGACTATGTTAAAGTTTTAAAAAAATAGGTCAATTCAATGTCACGGGGTAAAACAATTTGGTACCATTAGAGAGGCCTTGTGACAAGGAATGCACAAGTGACATATGAAAGCCCTATTACTTACCAATCGAAAGTTATGGCGAATGTTCAAGTTTAAAAAAAATGAAAAAAGTGGGTCAACGGTCAAGCTGCCGAGATCAAAATTTATGGTACCATTGGAAAGGTCTTGTGATAAGGTATACATCTGTGAAATATGAAAGCTCTATCTATTACCATTCAAAAGTTATGCCCAATGTTAAGGTTTTTGTAGACAGACAAACGGACAATTAGAAAAAAGGACAAACAGACAGACAGACCAAAAATTATATGCCCCCCGAATCTCGAGGGGTCATAAAAATGGAAACAATGTGTACCCCTGTAACCGTTTTTAATGACAGATTCAATATGTCATCTCTAGCTATCCTGCATGTTTTAACGTAAGACCGGCTTTCTTCCGGCTTTGACCGCCATGGAAATATGAGTCCGCACAAAATGTAGTCCGGTTTGGCGCAGTAATCAAAATTGTACAAACGTATTAGTTATCCTATAAGCACAATACAAACTTTTGAAGCAGACGACTTGAAGATTTAATATTACATTTCAGAGAATCGATTCAGCATTTCATATTAATCAGCTGCATCATGCGACGGGTTTGGCAAATATACCCAGATCAATGCGGCGTCTGCTCAGCCGTCTGCTCAGGTTTTACACTGTTTTCTAACAGTGCTGTCAATATTTAATCCTTAAAGAACAGCCTGCCTGTTGGACAAGGTCAGCTGCAGACAAGAATATTAATGGATTTTCTGGCTTTCGAGGTCAAGTCTAGGTCAGTTACAACTTAAGTGAATATTAGACTTTGCGTGAAAGGCTTCCCTTTCAACCCTGGAATATAGTACAGATACTTATGCAAACAGTGTATGTCCTGTGTTATAATTCTAGGTGCCATATTTACCAGTATGAACGAGCCCAACTTCAGTGATGGAAGAGTACACTCCAGAAACTCAAGGCACTCACAACACTCATGCCGATTGTCTCTGAATGCAGGCTGGTCATGAACGGGGACTTGGATTGATTCGTCGAAACTTAAGATGTTAGGAATTAATGCAAAACAGTGTAGAACAAGATCAACACAGTGTTCTGCGGCGTTTGTCTGAGTCTGCATTGTTTGCCGGATCCAACATTTTATTCAAGTGCAGATCTTACAGATAACACTTACATGTACCCAACACTGACAAACGACGCGGCTATGTTTGGGTTGATTGTTTGACATTCGACCCGAAGTTGCTAATAAGAAAAGCGCTTCAGTGCTAACGTCTATGTGACTATATCACTGACTTGTCAGAATAGCCTTTTTTTCTTGCAGAAAACAGCGGCTGACAAACGACGCGGCTATGTTTGGGTTGATTGTTTGGCATTCGACCCGAAGTTGCTAATAAGAAAAGCGCTTCAGTACTAACGTCTACGTGACTATCACTGACTTGTCAGAATAACCTTTTTTCTTGTAGAAAATAGCCGCAGTGAGATCCGGGTATTCCATAAGAGACTGAAGATGGTTATCCAGGAATCATAGGGTGAGCTTTGCAAACAATGTAGACCAAGATCGGACGCTGCAGAACGCGGCTTCTTATCAAAATCTTCAATATGTGTTTGGAATTTCAGAGTTAAATGAAACAGTTTAAATCTCAACCCAGGACTATTACCCCAACCTACACCCCACCAACACCCTGAGTGTTTTGATTCTGAAACCAAACAATTGCATGATTACAACATGCTTAGGCACCATGCCCTTAAGCTAAAAAGGTTAAATTAATCAACCTGGTCTGGTTACCAGTCCGGCCACATCGATCCTGTGCACCACCTTCACAGCAGTACGGATAGAAACAACATGTTCAGGATCAAACTTTTGATGTGTAATGTAAGGTCGTGCATAGAAAAGAAGTTCTCAAAAAGCATTAAGTGAGAGCGTATTGCAACATTTTTCATTAAAGGATCGTAAGCGTGCCCCTTGTCCGAAAGCGGATGATGCCACATGTGTGTGATCTATCGTCTATTGGAGCGACATCTTACTATATACAGAAGACGCTTGTGGACGTCGACGTAGCGGAAGACCGACGTCAGTACGTCAAGATCGATTCATCCGTCGGACGCATTTGCGAAACAGATTTCCGCCGGCAGCTGCTACACTGTGCCTGTAGATTAACAGGGGTCACAACTACCGACTAATAAGCACCTACACTGTTCGTCCCCCTTATATATGCAATGCACGTTTGAGAGCTAGACGTCCCTGTCGTGACCGAAGTTAATGCGTCGACACAGTATGGAACACTTACGCTGGTGCATGAAATACGTAAATTAGCGTCTTAGCGACTGACGTGATATGCATTTCAGTGACAAATCGCACTTCAGCGTGAATCACTCCAATTGTCGTTTCCGTGTGTATCGACGTATAGGTGTAAGGTATGGCGAGGCGACGCGTGCGTAATAGAGCGTGACATATCGGGTGTAACAAGCGTATATGTAATTGTGTGGCGTGGTATTGCATGCAGTTAGCGAACGCAGCTTAGTGCCATTAAGAACATTCAATACCATGGCTGAGACGTGAACTAAACAGCGAGACGTTACATCGATCAAGTGCGTCGGCCCCACATGGTTCCATTTATTTGATTATTCTCAGAATCCGGGATATCTTATCCAGCAGGATTACGCGCGGGTTCATAGTGCTGTTCTTACTCAAAAATGTCTTCAAGCCAATGGGATTCATGTACTGGACTAGCTAGCCTTTCTCCTCCGATCTCTTTCCCATAGAGTATCTTTTGGGAGAGGTATCCACAGCCGACCAAACAAAAACTGTAACAGTTACTTATGGACAGTTGCATTGTTAAAACTTGAATTTTAATATTTGGTTTGGAAAACGTAAATAGTTTCTTTCAAAAATTTGAAAGATGACTTTTCATAATACCACCGGTGTATAGACATCTGCAAACATATCATATAATGGAATTTGGAGAACTACTCTTTCTAAGATCTTTTTAGAAAGATTTTCTGTAAATTTTCACAGCGTTTTGATTTTCTCATAGAATTTGTCATTTCAGTGCCTTTGGCGCTTTGATTACCACACTGTTGTTTATTTTAAGTCGCATTTACAACAGAATCCACCTCTTAGTGATGAAAATGTTTATGTAACTTTACGGAGACATGCATACATTCATCCAGTTGATTGCTGTTGATTTTTTATATGTAAATATAAAAGCCCTGTCGCTATAAGGCTAACAAGTCCGTGTAAAGAGGACCCCTCTAAACCCCGTTGTATATAAAGAAAAGAAAAGTTTTAGGGGGTGGGGTCGTTGTTTTCCTTAAGTTTGCTCAGTAACATATATGGTCGCTGCACTTTAGAAGGGTCTCAATGTTATGAAAAACAAAAAAAGAAGGGTCTCAATGAGGCGGTTCTAACGAGCACCCATGATCTATGTCCGGACTAGGAATACGAAACACAAAAATGTTTTATATTAGCCTAAAATGCTACTTCTAGAGAGATCTCAGAAAGACGCCAATATAGCGCATGGTGGTGTTATCATAATAACCACAATCACCACGGTAACAAATCTGTGAAATTAACATACATTAAAAACCAACATTGTATGAAGAAAACTGGTGTTTACGGGGGAATTCAATATTTTTCTTATTTCTGCTGTAAGACATAGGTTGTGGGTACTGTACTCGTTGGGATCGCCTAAATGGAGCGGTTCTAACGAGCACTGACCGGTTCATTAGAAGCGTCCCAATGGGGCGGCTCTAAAAAGCAACCACAACCTATGTTTTGAGTATGAATATAAAAAATATCACAACATTTCATCAGAAAACGGCCCCGTCCGTCGGGGCTTGAAGAAATATATGGGTTGCATGATGCTTCCACGCAGAGCTGAAACCGACCCGCACACGAGTAATGGTAAACCGCTTAGAGAATCTAAGCCTGCCCAGGCAAAGCGGTGCGAGTGTCGGACCGTCAATACTCATAAACCCTATTGGTTTCATTGAGCGACAGGGCTTGAGAAGTCATTTCATCTCAATGTCGGGTAAAAGTCTCACAAATTTGGAAGCAACGTCTCTAAAATGACCTATACAGTGTTGACGGGGACGTTAAACCTTAAATAATACAAACAAAACATGTATGTTTGGAGTATAAATAAAACAATAGCACAGTTCATCAGAAAAAAATATCTGTTTTTTTTAGAGATATAGAAAAAGCCCTATGTCATGATTTGTGACTAAGAAAGACACAAAAAAGTTTCAAAGATAATGTACGCTTTTTGACATTTTGTTCTGTACATTTTAACTCCCTTTCCTAGTAGAAAGCCAAATCAATGAAAAAAAAACCTTGCTGACGAAAACAAAACATATAAAGAAAGTGGTGTTTTTAGTGACGGAATTGCCACTGAGACAGGAGCGTGTCTTCTAGAAGTATGGTAATATCCAAATAACCAACGCAAAGGCTCTGAACAGACTGTGTAAACGCACAGGATGATCTGCACCGTGATCTGAACTGTTGTTTTTCGCAAATGGCTAAAACAGGCATGTTTTTCATATTTAGATTCACTGTGGCTATAAAAAGACAAACGGGGAAACCCCTTCCGGGTGTTTAAAAACCAAGCAATGAGATATACCCGTGTTATTCATCCTTGTGTTGTCAATATGTGAATATGTGCTCAAAATTAAGATGACAGGGAAGTTTAAACATATTTCAATTAATTTGTTTTCATACTAATTCATAATCACATGAGTTTTGTTATTGGCTGAAAGGTGTGACAGGGAAAATGTCTGATTGTGTAGAATTGATAAAATCACTACTTAAAGCTCTTCAGGATTTCCATGAAGATGCTGATAACAAAACTGTTAAGCTAAAACACTTTCTTCGTAAAGTACGTGACGGAGAAATCGTGATTCCCGAGGAGAATAGGGAGAAGTGTAAGGATTTGTTGAGAAAAACAAAATTCACAACACATGAGCTATGTAAATGTCTCCATATCTTAACAGAACTTGTTGATAGCGGGTGTAATACGCTACAGACACAAGACTCCCAAGGAACAACACATGTTTATAACTATTTAAAACCAAGTAGTTATGAAGAACAGTTGGAAATGCGCGTTCCGGGGTCAAGAGGTAACATAGGTACGAATATTATGGGGATGGGATAATTTTCTTAACACCAAGGTTAACAGTTCTCTGTTAAACATCCCCTCTAGACCCCACTTTATATAAAGAGAATTGGGGTATTTAGGGGTATACATTATTTTTTCTTATTTCTGCTCCAAGACATATGTTGTGGGTGCTCGTTAGAACCGCCTCATTGAGGCGATTCTAACGAGCACCCACAACCTATGTTAGGAGTATAAGAAATATAAGAAATATATTACATATTTTCATCAGAAAATAATCATTTTGGTGTTATGAAAGAATACGCTATGCTATCGTAATGAAATATGTTCGCCATGTTTAACAAGGGCGACAGGTTTTTGAACTTCCTACAGGCTTAGCGCCCATTACGCATATTACGTATGTGCGTTAATTTAAGATATTTGCAGTAAAGGGGAATCACCTAAAAAATAGCATTTTCCATCACATATAGAAAATGAAAAGAGTTTGCTCCTATTAGAGTAGCCGCAATCCCAGAGAAAGATCATTTTATATGTATATATATTTTTTTGTTCTTTGCCCTAGCTACATGTACGTCTTTGTAGTCCTTCTTCTTCTTCTTCTTCTTCTTCTTCTTCTTCTTCTTATTATTATTATTATTATTATTATTATTATTATTATTATTGTTATTATTATACTTGTTAATATTACCATTAGTTAGAATTATTATCATTTATTATTATTATTGGCATCTCCCCTGTGTCTTCCTTTCGATCTTTTCGTTGTTATATTTCTGTTCTTTTCCCTAGACTGTTTTTTGGTGTTGACATATGTATTGCTATATTTGAAGATGTATTGCCATATCGGTACGTAAAAGCACCGATGGGTCGATTGTCCATGGGTGTATGCTAGGAGAAGGTCCTAAATTCTTCCGTTCTTAGAGAAACCGCATTTTGCATTTGAATATCTGCACTTCACCCAAGCAGTATATATAGATCCTGATCAAACCTCTAATACTGCAGTGTCTGATCTGGGACCACACTGTTTGCAACAACGTATTTGTTTTGTTTGTTTTGGAGTTTAACGGCCCTGTTTACACTATTTGGGTCATTTTAGCCTATCCACTCTTTTCCTTGGCAGGCTTATACGTAAGCGGTTATCCAGTAGGACCAGTACAGTAGACATTCTTTCGCAAGAAACTGACAACTGCCCTTCTTGAATCAGTGGAAGGGAAAGAATGACCATAGAAAAGATTTCATGACCAATCTCCACGAAAGAATGTTGCCGAGCCCAGCACGGTATCGAACCCGCGTCCTCCTGATCACCAGTCAGACGCGCATCTGACAGAGCTACCGAAACACCGGTCTAACCGACTGCGCCACTATGCATATGAGATGTCGGTAATATACATCTAACAGTAAAACCCTGTCGGTAGCACTGCATTCAGTTATGTATAGATGAAGTCGACAGGGGGGGGGGATTGTATCATTAACAGTGATGGCCCCCGCCCATCGGGGCTAGAAGAAATATATGGGCTGCATGATGCTTCCACGCAGAGCTGAATTCGTTCGGTTATTTGCTGATGACACGTCTTTGGCGTTCACGGCGCGAAATTTAAACGATATAGAAGGTATATTGAACCACGACTTAAAAGTAGTATCCCTTTGGGCCAAACAATGGTTAGTTAGTTTTAACCCGAGCAAAACAGAAGCTATGTTGTTTACCCTGGAAATAGGTATAGAGGTCCCAAATTTAAGTTTTGATAATGTCCCAGTTCAATTTGTGACTCACCACAGACATCTTGGTATAACCTTGTCAAGTAATGCTAAATGGCACCAACACATAGATACTATTAGTTCTTCAGCTTCTAAAATATTAGGTGTTATGAGACGATTGAAATATACGCTTAGCAGAAAAGCTTTAAATCAAGTATATATATCATTTTTAAGGCCAGTTCTTGAATATGCTTCTGTTGTATGGGATAGCTGTACCGGATATGAAAAAGACTTATTAGAAAAAATTCAACACGAAGCTGCTCGAATTGTAACTGGCTTAACTCGTTCAGTCTCAATTCACAACTTATATAAAGAAATAGGTTGGTTATCTTTAAATGACCTAATATTTAAAGTAAAAAAATGGAATATCTCCAGATTACTTCCTAAACTTGTTCCCTCCGATAGTTGGAACGCAAACAACTTAGGCTCTAAGAAATGCTCAGGATTTTCAAATTTTAAGCCAAAGGACTGCAACTTTTTCTAACTCATTTGTACCATCAGCTATTTCTCTTTGGAATGCACTACCTGATAACTTTCGTAATTGTACATCTGTTTCGTCTGCCGGCCTCAGTGGCTCAGTCGGATGCGTGTCTGACTGGTGATCAGGAGGACGCGGGTTCGACTCCCGCTGGGGTCGGCAACATTCTTTCGTGGCGATTGATCATGAAATCTTTTCTACGGTCATTCTCTCCCTTCCGCTGATTCAAGAAGGGCAGTTGTCAGTTTCTGGCGAAAGAATGTGCACTGTACTGGTTAACCGCTTACGTATAAGCCTGCCCAGGAAAGTGTTGATAGGTAAACTGACCGGCTCAAAAATGACCTAAATAGTGTTGACTGGGCCGTTAAACTCCAAAACAAACAAACAAAAAATCTGTTTCGTCTTTTAAAAAACTATTCTGATCCAATTTATTTGTAGTTAATACAGTTCCAAACCACTATATACACGGTAACAGAAGACTCTCAATAATACATGCCAGAATTAGAAACAGATGTAGTAATTTAAACTCCGATCTCTTCGCTAACCATCTCATTGAAAACGCCGCATGTATTTGTGGCTATGCGCGAGAGTACGCAGATCATTTTTTCTTTCAGTGTCCCAATTTTTCAAATGAACGTCGGACTCTTTTTGAGGCAACACGTGCATTTCATCCTCTCAGCTGCAATACTTTATTGTTTGGTAAAGATGAATTGTCTAGCGAAGAAAACCAGCATTTATTTAATTTAGTACATCTCTATATTAAGAATACAGGTCGGTTTGATTGAAGTTGATGTAGTCCCTACACATGTAACATGGTTTTGTGTTGTATTATGTCATTGTAAAATTGCAAATTGTTTGACAATTGATGAATGTGCTCGGTAGATATCTCTCTCTCTCTCTCTCTCTCTCTCTCTCTCTCTCTCTCTCTCTCTTTTAAAGCACTTTTATATCACTCTTCTGCTACCATAATTAATACTCTTGTTGTTTATTTGTTTTGAAGCATTGTGTCATAGCCATCATCAAAATTTGTAAATGAATTGTGTATACGGGGAGGGCCGTAATTAATGTTGCTAGAACTTGTGGCCCAACCCACTTGCTTGTTTCATTGTAAATGAAAAGCAATAAAATATGTTTAAATTAATTAGAGCTGAATTCGACCCGCACACTAGTACTGGTAAACCGCTTAGAGGACCCAAGCCTGCACAGGCAAAGCGGTGCGCACGAGTCGGACCGTCAATGCTTATAGACCCTATTGGTTTCATTGGACGACAGGGCTTGAGACGTCATTTCATCTCAATGTCGGGTACTAGTCCCACACAATTGGAAGCAACGTCTCGAAAATGTGTTGACGGGGACGTTAAACCTCAAATTAAACAATAAATCATCATCAGTTTTTAACTGAGTTGTACCTGAGCGCGCTTTCGCCTTTCGGTTTCTTCAGAGGCAAGTATTTGCTGCAAGAAACATGAAAAATACAAATCAATTATTTACAAACGCAAAATTTGCTTCATTGCTATGGTGGTGTAACAAAGCTCCTAACAAACACTCCGCTACGGGCGAAGGGTTTTCAAATTCAAATATAATAAACAAATTACTTTAACAGTTCATCTATGGGCTTAACAATACACTTTTAACCCATTTTGTAACGGAAATTCCAAAACGGATACTTGGCAAACAGTGCAGGCCCAGGGCCTTCACTGTTTGCAGAAAGATCAGCCATTTTCCAAATAAATTTTGAAGAAAACACAACCTGTCACCCCTAACTTTTGAAATGGGCACCACCTATATATAAGGAGGAAGATTCCATTCGGTACAAAAAGGGTTAAACACCAAATAGATAACCCAGTACCCGTGTGTCATGACGTGAGAAATAACTTGAAATTCCCCAAAACGTGACCAAAATGCAAAATTTAAACCCGGAAGAATATGAACAGCAAAATAACATAATTCGATAATTTACCTATATTATTACATTATAAATATACAAAGATCTGATTTACTTTGCGGGATATGGGTGTGTGTTTGCGGAGCCTTGACATATTAGGGAGAACAACTCATTCGAAATCATTCATTTGGGCCAGTATGAAAATAACTTGTTCTCACCATTGCATTTTCGCGTCCGTGTTGTAACCCCAACCATATATAGAGAACAACTTATATAAAGCCAGGGGATTTTAAACGAATATTTGAATTCACTTTTTAGCTCACCTGAGCACGAAGTGCTCAAGGTGAGCTTTTGTGATCAGCCTTTGTCCGTCGTCCGTCCGTGCGTGCGTGCATCCATCGTCAACTTTTACTTTAAACAACTTCTTCTCCAAAACCGCTAGATAGATTTTGAAATAATTCCACAGGAATGTTCCTTGGGTGACCCTCTTCCACAATTGCTCAAACCGTTCCACTCGGATGAACAAGATGGCCGCCAGAGCTAATAATATAAAAAAATCTTTGAATGACTTCTTCTGCTTAAGCAGTTGATGGATTCTGAAAGTATTTTAAAGGAATGTTCCTTGGGTGACCCTCTACCAAAATTGTTATCCGTATTCGTGTTTTCGAAGTTTCACTGTACAGTGAAATTCCTATGTTAAGACCACCTTTGGGACTGTTCAAAAGTGGTCTTTAGACCACTTTTGAACAGCCCCAAAGATGGTCTCCTATTAAGAGACACTGGGTGTAGAAAACACAAAGAAAGAATAACTGAAATCATCTCAATAAGCTTTTAAGAGCAGAAATAGTCATAATTTTAGGTGGTCTAAATAGCGGAATTTCACTGTATATATAAAGAACCTACCACATGTAGTTCACAAAAATTCGTCAAAACTATAATTGAAAATTTGGCTGAGTAAATTTCAAATTAAAATTTGATCCGTTTAATATTGAATCATGAACTTGTTTTTGACTTTATTGAGAATTATAGGCGTTAATGTATCTACGGGCTACGAAAGAGCATTAGGGCCACTTTAACTTTTATTTTTTTGACTCGTATCTCGAAATTTCGACTTAGTATCTCGAATTTTCGACTTATTATCTCGAAATTTCGACTTACTATCTCGAAATTTCGACTTAGTATCTCGAAATTTCGACTTATTAACTCGAAATTTCGACTTAGAATCTCGAAATTTCGACTTAATAACTCGAAATTTCGACTTAATATCTCGAAATTTCGACTTAGTATCTCGAAATTTCGACTTAATATCTCGAAATTTCGACTAAGTATATCGAAATTTCGACTTATTATCTCGAAATTTCGACTTAATAACTCGAAATTTCGACTTAATATCTCGAAATTTCGACTTAGTAACTCGAAATTTCGACTTAATATTTCGAATTTTCGACTTATTATCTCGAAATTTCGACTTAATAACTCGAAATTTCGACTTACTATCTCGAAATTTCGACATACTAACTCGAAATTTCGACTTACTATAATGTCTACATACTAGCTCGAAAATGACTCTGTGATCATAGGGGCTTGAATCATGAAAAAAAAAAAATGAAAAAAAAAAAAATTTTTTTTTTTTTTTTTTTTTTTTTTTTTTTTTTTTTGGTACTATATTAGAGACAAGGGGGGAAACTTCGGCTCCATTTTGGGGGGGGGGGGGGGGGGGGGGGGTTACCTCATTTGACCCGGTGTATCTTTTTCGCAAATGAAGTTTTTCACCTGTTTATTGCGAATTATAAAAGTTAAATATGTCCACTTTGCAACAATAATCAGCCTCTGTCTGTCACTTGCAGGAAACATGTTTTTCTCGCATGGATTAACTCAGCAAAGCAAAATTCGGCATAAACGTGTGACAAAAATTTTCAGGTTTTCATCAATCACAAGCGAACTAGTGTTACGGAGGAAACTTTTTTCGCTTTCAACTGATGTCTTTCATTCAAATGAACCTCTCTTGACCAAATTGAATCCAAAATGATGTATTTGCAGCTCTAAATTTAGATTTTATTACTTTTACATCACTTTATGTAAAAGATCAAGAAAACAGTCGTCGCGAAGCTTGGTTTTTCTGCTGATTCCGGGCTGCTCTATCGATGAACTAACGACCGGTACGACCGGTGCTGTTTAATTTCTATACCGTTCGCAGTAGTGACAAATGAGCATTATCGCTATTTTTCTTCCATTTTCAACTAAACCCCAAGAGGGGACACAGACGTTGTATACTGCATATACTCCAGTTTTGAGAGCTGAAAGATTACACAGTCACCATGTAATTACGGTAGGGTTCTTTAACCTGCACAGGGGATGGTTCTCCCTGCACAGAGGTCTCCAGTTAACGTTCAGATTCGAAGGACGATGCACCGTTATGATATTCATACCTGCAAAATTTATTATACAAATGGAACGTGTTCTGACGCCGAAATTTTGGCACCGCTGCTGGGGATCAAACCTGGGACCTTTAGCATCTGAGGCACTGAGCTAGGTGTGTGGCTAAATTTAGGAAGGCAGGGATTAGCCGCAGTTATCTCCTTACCGGACTCAGAAAATGTGAAATGTATTTTTTGTTGAAATCGTGGACGTTTTGTGTTAGTTTCAAAACAGTTTCACTCATGCTTGTGTAGACAGAAATAAAACAAATGGACCCTGTATCGCTCACCTGAGCTAACAGATTAAAAGTTTCAGGAAGTGCCAGCCTTTACTGAAGGATTAATGGAAGGACATGGTGATGACAGGGTAAGCATTTTCTGCAAATCAATTAGAATGTAACACTATGATAAATAGGCTGACCTCACCAGTTTTCAAACGCATCCCAGCTTTTATTCCTGACTTGCTAAGAAGATCCGATATAAACTGATGGGGCTATGATGATGACAAGTTCAAAAATAAGCAATTAACTGCTGCAATCAAGGGGATGTTACTCTGTGACAAATAGGCAAACCTCACGAGGTATCAAACTCCTCCGAGCTTTTCAGCCTGACTTATTTGTTTGTAAGTTTCATAAAGATCCGATCAAAACTGAAGTGCTAACAAGGTCGAAAATAGGCATTTTAAAGCAATCAAAGGCAGGTAACTCTATGATAAATGTGCCGACTTGGCCAGTATTCAAACTCATCCAAGGTTGTATTCCCAGCCACCTTACATGTAAGTTTCAGAAAGATCCGATCAAAACTGAAGGGGCTACGGTGATGACAAAGGTCAAAAATCAACATTTTCAGCCATCAAAGGGATATAACTCTACGATAAATAGGCTGACTTGGTCTGTTTTCGAACTCATCCAAGATTTTATCCCCAGCCACCTTACATATAAGTTTCAGAAAAATCCGATCAAAACTGAAGGGGTATGGTGATAACAAGGACGTAAATCTATGTTAAATGGGCCAACTTGGCCGGTATTCGAACTCATCCTAGGTTTTATCCCCAGTCACCTTACATATAAGTTTCAGAAAGATCTGATCAAAACTGAAGGGGCTACGGTAATGACAAGGTCGAAAATCGACATTTTCAGCCATCAAAGGGACATAACTATATAGTAAATAGGCTACCTTGGCCGGTATTCGAACTCATCCGAGATTTGATCCACAGCCACATTACATAAAAGTTTCAGAAAGATCCGATCAAAACTGAAGGGGCTACGGTGATGACACGGTCAAAAATCGGCATTTTCAGCAATCAAAGGGATGTAACTCTATGATAAATGGGCCGACTTGGCCGGTTTTCGAACTCATCCGAGGTTTAATCCCAAGCCACCTTATATATATATGTTTCAGAAACATCCGATCAAAACTGGAGGGGCTACGGTGATGACAAACATTTTCCCATTGTAAGTCTATGGGACCTTGTGATTGCCATAGCAACCAAAGTTTTCATGCGATTTCAAAAAAACAAAAAAAACGCTAATGTCATCAATGCCCCACCAGAGGCATGCTACAGATGAGAAATGATTGAGATCAGCCTGCAGGCTGCAGAGATATAGCTGCTCAAAAGTGTGGACGGACGGACGGATGACGGACGACGGACGACCCACTATACTATAAGCTCCCCTGGAGCCTTCGGCCCAGGTGAGCTAAAAAACAGCCAGCTTGTTAAAGTGCCATCAATACGTAAATGTTCAAAATGATGCAGCATGGAAACAAGTTGTTCCCTAATAATAATAATAATAATAATAATATAAATAATAATGATAATAATAATAATTGCAACATATTCCTTTTTATGTTTTGAAATTTTGATCCTGGGTCGCTAATGGCCAGTAAATGACAATAAGCACTATTTAGGTTGGGCCCATTGGGTGATTTAAGGGGACAGAACCCCTACAGTGCAGCACACACATGTTCTCTCATCCGCGAGTTTCTGAAGTGGACGCTTCTATTAATGAATTCGGCCAAATCCATTAATGTAGGGACTTGGGTAAGAAAAAACACTACTCGATTCTTCTGCTCAGCAAGTTTGTATTAATCTGAATAGGCACCACAACTCACCACAACACGGCAAACAAAGAAGGTCAGAATAAGCTAGAGCATATCAACCTGATGTTCTTGAGGGGGGGGGGGGGGGGGGGGGGGGTTGTAGCGGGGATCATTTTACGGTCCTTTCGAGTTTATTTCACTCATATCGAGCCGATTGTTAATCACATGTGGTCGAAGACCGTAGTATCCGGTAAAAAAAAACAACAAAAAAAAAAACATCAGGCCTTCCGTTGCAGAACTCTTGAATGCCTTAAAATAGATGCCTTTTTGAAAGGTTTGATTGTGAAGTGCTTAGATCTGTTGAAAAGTACTTGTATTAGCCTAGAGTGTATTGGAAAGTAAGTGAGAAATGGGGCCTTTTTCAATATATAGGACATTTAATTTTGGTGCTTTTGAGTAAAGCGGCATTCCAATCTTAGTGTTTCTCGACCAGGCTATTAAAAGGTTATAAATCGTTATTCATGCTCAATTCAGTCGAGCGTTAAATTTGTAATGCTCGCTAATTTTAAATACTAAAAGTTCATCAATTTTCCTGCTTAGATTTGTTTGTTTGATTTGAGGTTTAACGTCCCCGTCAACACTGCAAAGGTCATTTTAGAGACGTTGCTTCCAATTTTGTGGGACTTTTACCCGACCTTAAGATGAAATGACATCTCAAGCCCTGCCGCCGAATGAACAAATAGGTTTAATTAACATGGACGGGCCGACTCGCACCGCTTTGCCTGGGCAGGCTTAGATGCTCTAAGTGGATTACCAGTACTCGTGTGCGGGTCGGTTTCAGCTCTTCGTGGAAGCATCATTTCTTCATGCCCCGATGGGCGGGGCCGTTTCCTGCTTAGATAAGAACTGAATAATAGAATGTATGATGGGATTGAGGCCGAAACAAGGAATTTTCAAGCAAGTTTTCAGTTTAGTTAAGTATCATGTAGGGTTTTGTCGAGCACGAGACTTTAATTCACTGAAAACGAGCCCGAAGCCACGACCGCAATATTAATTATTTTTCTCACCCAAACACTTTAAGGAATTTATTTGTTTGATTAGATGTTAAAAGTGCCCATCAACAGGTCATTTGGAGACGTTGAATCCATTTTGTGGGACTTTTACTCGACATTGAGATGAATTGACATCTCAGGCCCTGTCGCCCTATGAAACCAATAATGTTTATAAGCATGAACGGTCTGACTCGCACCGCTTTGCCCGGGAAGGCATTGATTCTTTGAGCGGTTTAGCAGTACTCGCGTGCGGTCGGTTTCAGCTCTGCTTGGAAGCGTCACGCAGCCCACCTATTTCTTTAAGCCCCGATGGGCAGGTCCGAAAACTTTAAAGAATGCGTTGTGAACTGCCCAAATATACAGAAATTAATTAGCGATAAAGCACATTTACACCAATATAACACAACAAAATGTCAGTATTTTAATATTCATACCTCCTGGAGAATATCGTCATAATTTTTTCAGTGAGCCGCTAAAGTTTGTGTCTAAAGCATCCGTTTACATCTAAAATGCTACGCATGAAATAAAAAACAGTGCATGTACATTTCATGACCTGCTTTCTTTGACACTTGACAGCAGTTTGATGACAAATTGAATGTCCATTTCATTAAAAGTTGATAAGGACATGTCATTCTGACTGTTAAAAATGTACATTTTAGGGGAAACTGAGAAGCTGCTCCCCTAATTGCATGGATAACAAAACACGCTACAGAAGACGGTTTTGAAAACAAAATTACCTCGGGCTCAATGTGGGTGTTTTGCAATGACTGACATAATGGGGTAGCTAATAAACCCTAGAGTGAGCAGCGATATGAGGCAAAGAAAACAAACACTTAAGAAATGAAAATTATTTTTCTGCTGTTCATGATAGTACGGACGCAGTGGGTTGTATGCAAAGTAAGTGAACCCCGAAGGGGTTCATGTAAACTTTGTTAGCGACTCGCTGTCGTTCATATTTTCATGAAAAGCAGAAAAATTAAGTTTATTGTTTTATAATAACATTCTATGCCCCTCATCACTGGGCGAAAAATAATGCTTATAGGGCAAACTTTTTAAACTGAAAAACATTTACACCCATTTTACTACATAGAGAGGAACAGCGTTGACCTCACCAACGCCCGTAGAGAACCATGGTTTAGAATGACGTCACTTGGTGTCACTGAAAATCATGTGACTCGATGCGTTTACGGAAGTATGAACCATACTGTTTTCTATGTGTTTACATTATATTTTTTATTTATGAGCCGGATAAATTCCATACCCTATCAGTTGAATGTCCGTGAAGTTGGCTGCCAGTTGCCAGTTGCCAGTTGCCTATTCAATCGGCAACTGGCAAATGGCATCTAACTTCACAGTGTTGCTGCCAATTCGCTAATTCTATTGAATTGGCAACTGGCAACTGGCAGCCAGCTGCCAATTCGATTTGAGAGATTTTAAGAGTATAAAAACTGAATAGGCAGCTGGCAAACGGCAACCAGTTGCCAATTCGACAATCCTAGTGAATTGGCAACTGTCAACTGGCAGCCAGCTGCCAATTCGATTTGAGACGGTTTTAGAGTATAAGAAATGAATAGGCAACTGGCAAACGGCAGCCAGCTGCCAATTCGCTAATTCTATTGAATTGGCAAATGGCAAACTGCAGCCAGCTGCCAATTCGCTAATTCTATTGAATTGGCAACTGGCAACTGGCAGCCAGCTGCCAATTCGTTTTGAGACGATTTTAGGGCATAAGAACTGAATAGGCAACTGGCAACCGGCAGCCAGCTGCCAATTCGCTAATTTTATTGAATTGGCAACTGGCAACTGGCAGCCAGCTGCCAATTCGATTTAAGACAGTTTAAAAGTACAACAACTGAATAGGCAACTGGCAAACGGCAACCAGTTGCCAATTCGACAATCCTAGTGAATTGGCAACTGGCAACTGGCAGCCAGCTGCCAATTCGATTTGAGACGGTTTTAGAGTATAAGAAATGAATAGGCAACTGGCAAACGGCAGCCAGCTGCCAATTCGCTAATTCAATTGAATTGGCAACTGGCAACCGGCAGCCAGCTGCCAATTCGATTTTAGACGATTTTAGAGCACAAGAACTGAATAGGCAACTGGCAACCGGCAGCCAGCTGCCAATTCGCTAATTCTATTGAATTGGCAACTGGCAACTGGCAGTCAGCTGCCAATTCGATTTGGGAAAGTTTAAGAGTACAACAACTGAATAGGCAACTGGCAAACGGCAACCAGTTGCCAATTCGACAATCCTTGTGAATTGGCAACTGGCAACTGGCAGCCAGCTGCCAATTCGATTTGAGACGGTTTTAGAGTATACGAACTGAATAGGCAACTGGCAAACGGCAACCAGATGCCAATTCGCTTATTCTATTGAATTTGCAACTGGCAACTGGCAGCCAGTTGCCAATTCGATTTGAGACAGTTTAAGAGTACAACAACTGAATAGGCAACTGGCAAACGGCAACAAGTTGCCAATTCAAAAATCCTAGTGAATTGGCAACTGGCAACTGGCAGCCAGCTGCCAATTCGATTTGAGACGGTTTTAGAGTATACGAACTGAATAGGCAACTGGCAAACGGCAACCAGATGCCAATTCGCTAATTCTATTGAATTGGCAACTGGCAACTGGCAGCCAGCTGCCATTTCGATTTGAGAGGGTTTAAAAGTATAAAAACTGAATAGGCAACTGGCAAACGGCAACCAGTTGCCAATTCGACAATCTTAGTGAATTGGCAACTGGCAGCCAGCTGCCAATTCGATTTGAGACGGTTTTAGAGTATAAGAAATGAATAGGCAACTGGCAAACGGCAACTAGATGCCAATTCGCTAATTCTTTTGAATTGGCAACTGGTAACCGGCAGCCAGCTGCCAATTCGATTTGAGAGGGGTTTAAAGTATAAAAACTGAATAGGCAATTGACAAACGGCAACCAGTTGCCAATTCGACAATCCGTGTGAATTGGCAACTGGCAACTTGCAGCCAGCTGCCAATTCGATTTGAGACGGTTTTAGAGTATAAGAAATGAATAGGCAACTGGCAAACCGCAACCAGATGCCAATTCGCTATTCTATTTAATTGGCAACTGGCAACCGGCAGTCAGCTGCCAATTCGATTTGGGAAAGTTTAAGAGTACAACAACTGAATAGGCAACTGGCAAACGGCAACCAGTTGCCAATTCGACAATCCTTGTGAATTGGCAACTGGCAACTGGCAGCCAGCTGCCAATTCGATTTGAGACGGTTTTAGAGTATACGAACTGAATAGGCAACTGGCAAACGGCAACCAGATGCCAATGCGCTTATTCTATTGAATTTGCAACTGGCAACTGGCAGCCAGTTGCCAATTCGATTTGAGACAGTTTAAGAGTACAACAACTGAATAGGCAACTGGCAAACGGCAACAAGTTGCCAATTCAAAAATCCTAGTGAATTGGCAACTGGCAACTGGCAGCCAGCTGCCAATTCGATTTGAGACGGTTTTAGAGTATACGAACTGAATAGGCAACTGGCAAACGGCAACCAGATGCCAATTCGCTAATTCTATTGAATTGGCAACTGGCAACTGGCAGCCAGCTGCCATTTCGATTTGAGAGGGTTTAAAAGTATAAAAACTGAATAGGCAACTGGCAAACGGCAACCAGTTGCCAATTCGACAATCTTAGTGAATTGGCAACTGGCAGCCAGCTGCCAATTCGATTTGAGACGGTTTTAGAGTATAAGAAATGAATAGGCAACTGGCAAACGGCAACTAGATGCCAATTCGCTAATTCTTTTGAATTGGCAACTGGCAACCGGCAGCCAGCTGCCAATTCGATTTGAGAGGGGTTTAAAGTATAAAAACTGAATAGGCAATTGAAAAACGGCAACCAGTTGCCAATTCGACAATCCGTGTGAATTGGCAACTGGCAACTTGCAGCCAGCTGCCAATTCGATTTGAGACGGTTTTAGAGTATAAGAAATGAATAGGCAACTGGCAAACCGCAACCAGATGCCAATTCGCTATTCTATTTAATTGGCAACTGGCAACCGGCAGCCAGCAGCCAATTCGCTAATTCAATTGAACTGGCTACTTGCAGCCAGCTGCCAATTCGATTTGAGAGGGTTTGAGAGTATAAAAACTGAATAGGCAACTGGCAAACGGCAACCAGTTGCCAATTCGACAATCCTAGTGAATTGGCAACTGGCAGCCAGCTGCCAATTCGATTTGCGACGGTTTTAGAGTATAAAAAATGAATTGGCAACTGGCAACTGGCAGCCAGCTGCCAATTCGATTTGAGATTGTTTAAGAGTACAACAACTGAATAGGCAACTGGCAAACTGAAATCAGTTGCCAATTCGACAATCCTAGTGAATTGGCAACTGGCAACTGGTAGCCAGTTGCCAATCGATTTCAGACGGTTTTAGAGTATAAGAAATGAATAGGCAACTGACAAACGGCAGCCAGATGCCAATTCCTTAATTCTATTGAATTGGCAACTGGCAACCGGCAGCCAGGTGTCAATTCGCTTATTCAATTGAATTGGCAACTGGCAACTGGCAGCCAGCTGCCAATTCGATACAGACGATTTTGGAGCATAAGAACTGAATAGGCAACTGGTAACCGGCAGCCAGCTTCCAATTCGCTAATTCTATTGAATTGGCAACTGGCAACTAGTAGCCAGCTGAAAATTCGATTTGAGACGATTTTACAGCATAAGAACTGAATAGGCAACTGGCAAACGGCAACCAGTTGCCAATACGACAATCCTAGCGAATTGGCAACTGGCAACTGGCAGCCAGCTGCCAATTCGATTTGAGACGGGTAAAGAGTATAAGAACTGAATAGGCAACTGACAACCGGCAACCAGATGCCAATTCACTAATTCTATTGAATTGGCAACTGGCAAATGGCAGCCAACTGCCAGTTCGACTGAGACGGTTTAAGAGTAAAAAAAAACTGAATAGTCATCTGACAAACGGCAGCCAGTTGCCAATTCGACAATCCTAGTGAATTGGCAACTGGCAACAGGAAGCCAGATGCCAATTCGATTGGAGACGGTTTTAGAGTATAAGAACAGAATAGGCAACTGGCAAACGGCAACCAGATGACCATTCGCTTATTCTATTGAATTGACAACTGGCAACTGGCAGCGAGCTGCCAATTCGATTTGAGAGGGTTTAAGAGTATAAAAACTGAATAGGCAACTGGCAAACGGCAATCAGTTGCCACTTCGACAATCCTAGTGAATTGGAACCTGGCAACTGGCAGCCAGCTGCCAATTCGTTTTTTAGATTGGTTTAGAGTATAAGAAATTAATAGGCAACTGGCAAACGGCAACCAGATGCCAATTCGCTAATTCTATTGAATTGGCAACTGGCAGCCAGCTGCCAATTCGATTTGAGACAGATTAAGAGTACAACAACTGAATAGGCAACTGGCAAACGGCAACCAGTTGCCAATTCGACATTCCTAGTGAATTGGCAACTGGCAGCCAGCTGCCAATTCGATTTGAGACGGTTTCAGAGTATAAGAACTGAATAGGCAACGGGCAAACGGCAACCAGATGCCAATTCGCTAATTCTATAGAATTGGCAAGTGGCAAGTGGCAGCCAGCTGCCAATTCGATTTGAGACGATTTTAGAGCATAAGAACTGAATTGGCAACTGGCAACCGGCAGCCAGCTGCCAATTCGCTAATTCTATTGAATTGGGAACTGGCATCTGGCAGCCAGCTGGTTTAGGAGTACAAAAACTGAATAGGCAACTGGCAAACGGCAATCAGTTGCCAATTCGACAATCCTAGTGAATTGGACACTGGCAGCCAGCTGCCAATTCGATTTGAGACGGTTTAAGAGTATAAAAACTGAATAGGCAACTGGCAAACGGCAACCAGTTGCCAATTCGACAATCCTAGTGAATTGGCAACTGGCAACTGGCAGCCAGCTGCCAATTCAATTTTGGACGGTTTAAGAGTATAAGAACTGAATAGGCAACTGGCAACCGGCAGCCAGCTGCCAATTCGCTAATTCCATTGAATTGGCAACTGGGAACTGGCAGCCAGCTGCCAATTCGATTTGAGACGGTTTAAGAGTACAAAAACCGAAAAGGCAACTGGCAAACGGCAATCAGTTGCCAATTCGACAATCCTAGTGAATTGGCAACTGGCAACTGGCAGCCAGCTGCCAATTCGATTTGAGAGGGTTTAAGAGTATAAAAACTGAATAGGCAACTGGCAAACGGCAACCAGTTGCCAATTCGACAATCCTAGTGAATTGGCACCTAGTGAGTTGCCAATTCACTAGGATTGTCGAATTGGCAACTGGTTGCCGTTTGCCAGTTGCCTATTCAGTTTTCATACTTTTAAACCCTCTCAAATCGAATTGGCAGCTGGCTGCCGGTTGCCAGTTGCCAATTCAATAGAATTAGCGAATTAGCATCTGGTTGCCGTTTGCCAGTTGCCTATTCATTTCTTATACTCTAAAACCGTCTCAAATCGAATTGGCAGCTGGCTGCCAGTTACCAGTTGCCAATTCACTAGGATTGTCGAATTGGCAACTGGTTGCCGTTTGCCAGTTGCCTATTCAGTTTTTATAATTTTAAACCCTCTCAAATCGAATTGGCAGCTGGCTGCCAGTTGCCAGTTGCCAAATCAATAGAATAAGCGAATTGGCATCTGGTTGCCGTTTGCCAGTTGCCTATTCAGTTCGTATACTCTAAAACCGTCTCAAATCGAATTGGCAGCTGGCTGCCAGTTGCCAGTTGCCAATTCACTAGGATTGTCGAATTGGCAACTGATTGCCAGTTGCCTATTCAGTTGTTGTACTCTTAAACTGTCTCAAATGGAATTGGCAGCCGGCTGCCAGTTGCCAGTTGCCAATTCAATAGAATTAGCGAATTGGCATCTGGTTGCCGTTTGCCAGTTGCCAGTTGCCTATTCAGTTCGTATACTCTAAAACCGTCTCAAATCGAATTGGCAGCTGGCTGCCAGTTGCCAGTTGCCAATTCACTAGGATTGTCGAATTGGCAACTGGTTGTCGTTTGCCAGTTGCCTTTTCAGTTGTTGTACTCTTAAACTGTCTCAAATCGAATTGGCAGCTGGCTGCCAGTTGCCAGTTGCCAATTCAATAGAATTAGCGAATTGGCAGCTGGCTGCCGGTTGCCAGTTGCCTATTCATTTCTTATACTCTAAAACCGTCTAAAATCGAATTGGCTGCTGGCTGCCAGTTGCCAGTTGCCAATTCACTAGGATTAGCGAATTGGCATCTGGTTGCCGTTTGCCAGTTGCCTATTCATTTCGTATACTCTAAAACCGTCTCAAATCGAATTGGCTGCTGGCTGTCAGTTGCCAGTTGCCAATTCACTAGGATTGTCGAATTGGCAACTGGTTGCCGTTTGCCAGTTGCCTATTCAGTTGCTGTACTCTTAAACTGTCTCAAATCGAATTGGCAGCTGGCTACCAGTTGCCAGTTGCCAATTCAATAGAATTAGCGAATTGGCAGCTGGCTGCCGGTTGCCAGTTGCCTATTCAGTTCTTATGCTCTAAAATCGTCTCAAATCGAATTGGGAGCTGGCTGCAAGTTGCCAGTTGCCAATTCAATAGAATTAGCGAATTGGCAGCTGGCTGCCGGTTGCCAGTTGCCAATTCAGTAGAATTAGCGAATTGGCATCAGGTTGCCGTTTGCCAGTTGCCTATTCATTTCTTACACTCTAAAACCGTCTCAAATCGAATTGGCATCTGGCTGCCAGTTGCCAGTTGCCAGTGCATTAGGATTGTCGAATTGGCAACTGGTTGCCGTTTGCCAGTTGCCTATTCAGTTTTTATACTCTTAAACTCTCTCAAATCGAATTGGCAGCTGGCTGCCAGTTGCCAGTTGCGAATTCAATAGAATTAGCGAATTGGCATCTGGTTGCCGGTTGCCAGTTGCCTATTCAGTTCGTATACTCTAAAACCATCTCAAATCGAATTGGCAGCTGGCTGCCAGTTGCCAGTTGCCAATTCACTAGGATTGTCGAATTGGCATCTGGTTGCCGTTTGCCAGTTGCCTATTCAGTTGTTGTACTCTTAAACTGTCTCAAATCGAATTGGCAGCTGGCTGCCAGTTGCCAGTTGCCAATTCAATAGAATTAGCGAATTGTCAGCTGACTGCCGGTTGCCAGTTGACTATTCAGTTCTTATGCTTCATAAATCGTCAGAAATCGAATTGGCAGCTGGCTGCCAGTTGCCAATTCAAAAGAATAAGCCAATTGGCAGCTGGCTGCCAGTTGCCAGTTGCCAATTCAATAGAATTAGCGAATTGGCATCTGGTTGCCGTTTGCCAGTTGCCTATTCATTTCTTATACTCTAAAACCGTCTCAAATCGAATTGGCAGCTGGCTGCCAGTTGCCAGTTGCCAATTAACTAGGATTGTCGAATTGGCAACTGGTTGCCGTTTGCCAGTTGCCTATTCAGATTTTATACTCTAAATCCCTATAAAATCGAATTGGCAGCTTGCTGCCAGTAGCCAGTTCAATTGAATTAGCGAATTGGCTGCTGGCTGCCGGTTGCCAGTTGCCAATTAAATAGAATTAGCGAATTGGAATGTGGTTGCGGTTTCACAGTTGCCTATTCATTTCTAATTCTCTAAAACCGTCTCAAATCGAATTGGCAGCTGGCTGCCAGTTGCCAGTTGCCAATTCACTAGGATTGTCGAATTGGCAACTGGTTGCTGTTTGGCAGTTGCCTATTCAGTTTTTATACTTTTAAACCTCTCAAATCGAATTGGCAGCTGGCTGCCGGTTGCCAGTTGCCAATTCAATAGAATTAGCGAATTGGCATCTAGTTGCCGTTTGCCAGTTGCCTATTCATTTCTTATACTCTAAAACCGTCTCGAATCGAATTGGCAGCTGGCTGCCAGTTGCCAGTTGCCAATTCACTAAGATTATCGAATTGGCAACTGGTTGCCGTTTGCCAGTTGCCTATTCAGTTTTTATACTTTTGTACCCTCTCAAATCCAATTGGTAGCTGGCCGCCAGTTGCCAGTTGCCAATTCAATAGAATTAGCGAATTGGCATCTGGTTGCCGTTTGCCAGTTGCCTATTCAGTTCGTATACTCTAAAACCGTCTCAAATCGAATTGGCAGCTGGCTGCCAGTTGCCAGTTGCCAATTCACTAGGATTGTCGAATTGGCAACTGGTTGCCGTTTGCCAGTTGCCTATTCAGTTGTTGTACTCTTAAACTGTCTCAAATCGAATTGGCAGCTGGCCGTCAGTTGCCAGTTGCCAATTAAATAGAATTAGCGAATTGGCATCTGGTTGCCGTTTGCCAGTTGCCTATTCAGTTCGTATACTCTAAAACCGTCTCAAATCGAATTGGCAGCTGGCTGCCTGTTGCCAGTTGCCAATTCTCTAGGATTGTCGAATTGGCATCTGGTTGCCGTTTGGCAGTTGCCTATTCAGTTTTTATACTTTTAAACCCTCTCAAATCGAATTGGCAGCTAGCCGCCAGTTGCCAGTTGGCAATTCAATAGAATTAGCGAATTGGCATCTGGTTGCCGTTTGCCAGTTGCCTATTCAGTTCGTATACTCTGAAACCGTCTCAAATCGAATTGGCAGCTGGCTGCCAGTTGCCAGTTGCCAATTCACTAGGATTGTCGAATTGGCAACTGGTTGCCGTTGGCCAGTTGCCTATTCAGTTTTTGTACTCTTAAACTGTCTCAAATCGAATTGGCAGCTGGCTGCCAGTTGCCAGTTGCCAATTTAAAAAGAATTAGCGAATTGGCATCTGGTTGCCGTTTGCCAGTTGCCTCTTCAGTTCGTATACTCTAAAACCGTCTCAAATCGAATTGGCAGCTGGCTGCCAGTTGCCAATTCACAAGGATTGTCGAATTGGCAACTGGTTGCCGTTTGCCAGTTGCCTATTCAGTTGTTGTACTCTTAAACTTTCTCAAATCGAATTGGCAGCTGACTGCCAGTTGCCAGTTGCCAATTCAATAGAATTAGCGAATTGGCAGCTGGCTGCCGGTTGCCAGTTGCCTATTCAGTTCTTGTGCTCTAAAATCGTCTAAAATCGAATTGGCAGCTGGCTGCCGGTTGCCAGTTGCCAATTCAATAGAATTAGCGAATTGGCAGCTGGCTGCCGTTTGCCAGTTGCCTATTCATATCTTATACTCTAAACCGTCTCAAATCGAATTGGCAGCTGGCTGCCAGTTGCCAGTTGCCAATTCACTAGGATTGTCGAATTTGCAACTGGTTGCCGTTTGCCAGTTGCCTATTTAGTTTTTATACTTTTGAACCCTCTCAAATCGAATTGGCAGCTGGCTGCCGGTTGCCAGTTGCCAATTCAATAGAATTAGCGAATTGGCATCTAGTTGCCGTTTGCCAGTTGCCTATTCATTTCTTATACTCTAAAACCGTCTCGGATCGAATTGGCAGCTGGCCGCCAGTTGCCAGTTGCCAATTCACTAAGATTGTCGAATTTGCAACTGGTTGCCGTTTGCCAGTTGCCTATTCAATTTTTATACTTTTGTACCCTCTCAAATCCAATTGGCAGCTGGCCGCCAGTTGCCAGTTGCCAATTCAATAGAATTAGCGAATTGGAATCTGGTTGCCGTTTGCCAGTTGCCTATTCAGTTCGTATAATCTTAAACTGTCTCAAATCGAATTGGCAGCTGGCTGCCAGTTGCCAGTTGACAATTCAATAGAATTAGCGAATTGTCAGCTGACTGCCGGTTGCCAGTTGACTATTCAGTTCTTATGCTTCATAAATCGTCTGAAATCGAATTGGCAGCTGGCTGCCAGTTGCCAGTTGCCAATTCAAAAGAATAAGCCAATTGGAAGCTGGCTGCCGGTTGCCAGTTGCCAATTCAATAGAATTAGCGAATTGGCATCTGGTTGCCGTTTGCCAGTTGCCTATTCATTTCTTATACTCTAAAACCGTCTCAAATCGAATTGGCAGCTGGCTGCCAGTTGCCGGTTGCCAATTAACTAGGATTGTCGAATTGGCAACTGGTTGCCGTTTGCCAGTTGCCTATTCAGTTTTTATACTCTAAAACCCTATAAAATCGAATTGGCAGCTGGCTGCCAGTAGCCAGTTCAATTGAATTAGCGAATTGGCTGCCGGCTGCCGGTTGCCAGTTGCCAATTAAATAGAATTAGCGAATTGGCATCTGGTTGCGATTTCACAGTTGCCTATTCATTTCTTTTACTCTAAAACCGTCTCAAATCGAATTGGCAGCTGGCTGCCAGTTGCCAGTTGCCAATTCACTAGGATTGTCGAATTGGCAACTGGTTGCCGTTTGCCAGTTGCCTATTCAGTTTTTATACTTTTAATCCCTCTCAAATCGAATTGGCAGCTGGCTGCCGGTTGCCAGTTGCCAATTCAATAGAATTAGCGAATTGGCATCTATTTGCCGTTTGCCAGTTGCCTATTCATTTCTTATACTCTAAAACCGTCTCAAATCGAATTGGCAGCTGGCTGCCAGTTGGCAGTTGCCAATTCACTAGGATTGTCGAATTGGCAACTGGTTGCCGTTTGCCAGTTGCCTATTCAGTTTTTATACTTTTAATCCCTCTCGAATCGAATTGGCAGCTGGCTGCCAGTTGCCAGTTGCCAATTCACTAAGATTATCGAATTGGCAGCTGGTTGCCGTTTGCCAGTTGCCTATTCAGTTTTTATACTTTTGTACCCTCTCAAATCCAATTGGCAGCTGGCCGCCAGTTGCCAGTTGCCAATTCAATAGAATTAGCAAATTGGCATCTGGTTGCCGTTTGCCAGTTGCCTATTCAGTTCGTATACTCTGAAACCGTCTCAAATCGAATTGGCAGCTGGCTGCCAGTTGCCAGTTGCCAATTCACTAGGATTGTCGAATTGGCAACTGGTTGCCGTTTGCCAGTTGCCAATTCAGTTGTTGTACTCTTAAAATGTCTCAAATCGAATTGGCAGCTGGTCGTCAGTTGCCAGTTGCCAATTCAATAGAATTAGCGAATTGGCATCTGGTTGCCGTTTGCCAGTTGCCTATTCAGTTCGTATACTCTAAAACCGTCTCAAATCGAATTGGCAGCTGGCTGCCTGTTGCCAGTTGCCAATTCTCTAGGATTGTCGAATTGTCATCTGATTGCCGTTTGGCAGTTGCCTATTCAGTTTTTATACTTTTAAACCCTCTCAAATCGAATTGGCAGCTGGCCGCCAGTTGCCAGTTGGCAATTCAATAGAATTAGCGAATTGGCATCTGGTTGCCGTTTGCAAGTTGCCTATTCAGTTCGTATACTCTGAAACCGTCTCATATCGAATTGGCAGCTGGCTGCCAGTTGCCAGTTGCCAATTCACTGGGATTGTCGAATTGGCAACTGGTTGCCGTTTGCCAGTTGCCTATTCAGTTGTTGTACTCTTAAACTGTCTCAAATCGAATTGGCAGCTGGCCGTCAGTTGCCAGTTGCCAATTAAATAGAATTAGCGAATTGGCATCTGGTTGCCGTTTGCCAGTTGCCTATTCAGTTCGTATACTCTAAAACCGTCTCAAATCGAATTGGCAGCTGGCTGCCTGTTGCCAGTTGCCAATTCTCTAGGATTGTCGAATTGGCATCTGGTTGCCGTTTGGCAGTTGCCTATTCAGTTTTTATACTTTTAAACCCTCTCAAATCGAATTGGCAGCTAGCCGCCAGTTGCCAGTTGGCAATTCAATAGAATTAGCGAATTGGCATCTGGTTGCCGTTTGCCAGTTGCCTATTCAGTTCGTATACTCTGAAACCGTCTCAAATCGAATTGGCAGCTGGCTGCCAGTTGCCAGTTGCCAATTCACTAGGATTGTCGAATTGGCAACTGGTTGCCGTTGGCCAGTTGCCTATTCAGTTTTTGTACTCTTAAACTGTCTCAAATCGAATTGGCAGCTGGCTGCCAGTTGCCAGTTGCCAATTTAAAAAGAATTAGCGAATTGGCATCTGGTTGCCGTTTGCCAGTTGCCTCTTCAGTTCGTATACTCTAAAACCGTCTCAAATCGAATTGGCAGCTGGCTGCCAGTTGCCAATTCACAAGGATTGTCGAATTGGCAACTGGTTGCCGTTTGCCAGTTGCCTATTCAGTTGTTGTACTCTTAAACTTTCTCAAATCGAATTGGCAGCTGACTGCCAGTTGCCAGTTGCCAATTCAATAGAATTAGCGAATTGGCAGCTGGCTGCCGGTTGCCAGTTGCCTATTCAGTTCTTGTGCTCTAAAATCGTCTAAAATCGAATTGGCAGCTGGCTGCCGGTTGCCAGTTGCCAATTCAATAGAATTAGCGAATTGGCAGCTGGCTGCCGTTTGCCAGTTGCCTATTCATATCTTATGCTCTAAACCGTCTCAAATCGAATTGGCAGCTGGCTGCCAGTTGCCAGTTGCCAATTCACTAGGATTGTCGAATTTGCAACTGGTTGCCGTTTGCCAGTTGCCTATTTAGTTTTTATACTTTTGAACCCTCTCAAATCGAATTGGCAGCTGGCTGCCGGTTGCCAGTTGCCAATTCAATAGAATTAGCGAATTGGCATCTAGTTGCCGTTTGCCAGTTGCCTATTCATTTCTTATACTCTAAAACCGTCTCGGATCGAATTGGCAGCTGGCCGCCAGTTGCCAGTTGCCAATTCACTAAGATTGTCGAATTTGCAACTGGTTGCCGTTTGCCAGTTGCCTATTCAATTTTTATACTTTTGTACCCTCTCAAATCCAATTGGCAGCTGGCCGCCAGTTGCCAGTTGCCAATTCAATAGAATTAGCGAATTGGAATCTGGTTGCCGTTTGCCAGTTGCCTATTCAGTTCGTATAATCTTAAACTGTCTCAAATCGAATTGGCAGCTGGCTGCCAGTTGCCAGTTGACAATTCAATAGAATTAGCGAATTGTCAGCTGACTGCCGGTTGCCAGTTGACTATTCAGTTCTTATGCTTCATAAATCGTCTGAAATCGAATTGGCAGCTGGCTGCCAGTTGCCAGTTGCCAATTCAAAAGAATAAGCCAATTGGAAGCTGGCTGCCGGTTGCCAGTTGCCAATTCAATAGAATTAGCGAATTGGCATCTGGTTGCCGTTTGCCAGTTGCCTATTCATTTCTTATACTCTAAAACCGTCTCAAATGGAATTGGCAGCTGGCTGCCAGTTGCCGGTTGCCAATTAACTAGGATTGTCGAATTGGCAACTGGTTGCCGTTTGCCAGTTGCCTATTCAGTTTTTATACTCTAAAACCCTATAAAATCGAATTGGCAGCTGGCTGCCAGTAGCCAGTTCAATTGAATTAGCGAATTGGCTGCCGGCTGCCGGTTGCCAGTTGCCAATTAAATAGAATTAGCGAATTGGCATCTGGTTGCGATTTCACAGTTGCCTATTCATTTCTTTTACTCTAAAACCGTCTCAAATCGAATTGGCAGCTGGCTGCCAGTTGCCAGTTGCCAATTCACTAGGATTGTCGAATTGGCAACTGGTTGCCGTTTGCCAGTTGCCTATTCAGTTTTTATACTTTTAATCCCTCTCAAATCGAATTGGCAGCTGGCTGCCGGTTGCCAGTTGCCAATTCAATAGAATTAGCGAATTGGCATCTATTTGCCGTTTGCCAGTTGCCTATTCATTTCTTATACTCTAAAACCGTCTCAAATCGAATTGGCAGCTGGCTGCCAGTTGGCAGTTGCCAATTCACTAGGATTGTCGAATTGGCAACTGGTTGCCGTTTGCCAGTTGCCTATTCAGTTTTTATACTTTTAATCCCTCTCGAATCGAATTGGCAGCTGGCTGCCAGTTGCCAGTTGCCAATTCACTAAGATTATCGAATTGGCAACTGGTTGCCGTTTGCCAGTTGCCTATTCAGTTTTTATACTTTTGTACCCTCTCAAATCCAATTGGCAGCTGGCCGCCAGTTGCCAGTTGCCAATTCAATAGAATTAGCAAATTGGCATCTGGTTGCCGTTTGCCAGTTGCCTATTCAGTTCGTATACTCTGAAACCGTCTCAAATCGAATTGGCAGCTGGCTGCCAGTTGCCAGTTGCCAATTCACTAGGATTGTCGAATTGGCAACTGGTTGCCGTTTGCCAGTTGCCAATTCAGTTGTTGTACTCTTAAAATGTCTCAAATCGAATTGGCAGCTGGTCGTCAGTTGCCAGTTGCCAATTCAATAGAATTAGCGAATTGGCATCTGGTTGCCGTTTGCCAGTTGCCTATTCAGTTCGTATACTCTAAAACCGTCTCAAATCGAATTGGCAGCTGGCTGCCTGTTGCCAGTTGCCAATTCTCTAGGATTGTCGAATTGTCATCTGATTGCCGTTTGGCAGTTGCCTATTCAGTTTTTATACTTTTAAACCCTCTCAAATCGAATTGGCAGCTGGCCGCCAGTTGCCAGTTGGCAATTCAATAGAATTAGCGAATTGGCATCTGGTTGCCGTTTGCAAGTTGCCTATTCAGTTCGTATACTCTGAAACCGTCTCATATCGAATTGGCAGCTGGCTGCCAGTTGCCAGTTGCCAATTCACTGGGATTGTCGAATTGGCAACTGGTTGCCGTTGGCCAGTTGCCTATTCAGTTGTTGTACTCTTAAACTGTCTCAAATCGAATTGGCAGCTGGCTGCCAGTTGCCAGTTGCCAATTCAAAAGAATTAGCGAATTGGCATCTGGTTGCCGTTTGCCAGTTGCCTATTCAGTTCGTATACTCTAAAACCGTCTCAAATCGAATTGGCAGCTGGCTGCCAGTTGCCAATTCACAAGGATTGTCGAATTGGCAACTGGTTGCCGTTTGCCAGTTGCCTATTCAGCTGTTGTACTCTTAAACTTTCTCAAATCGAATTGGCAGCTGACTGCCAGTTGCCAGTTGCCAATTCAATAGAATTAGCGAATTGGCAGCTGGCTGCCGGTTGCCAGTTGCCTATTCAGTTCTTGTGCTCTAAAATCGTCTAAAATCGAATTGGCAGCTGGCTGCCGGTTGCCAGTTGCCAATTCAATAGAATTAGCGAATTGGCAGCTGGCTGCCGTTTGCCAGTTGCCTATTCATATCTTATACTCTAAAACCGTCTCAAATCGAATTGACAGCTGGCTGCCAGTTGCCAGTTGCCAATTCACTAGGATTGTCGAATTGGCAACTGGTTGCCGTTTGCCAGTTGCCTATTCAGTTTTTATACTTTTAAACCCTCTCAAATCGAATTGGCAGCTGGCTGCCGGTTGCCAGTTGCCAATTCAATATAATTAGCGAATTGGCATCTAGTTGCCGTTTGCCAGTTGCCTATTCATTTCTTATACTCTTAAACCGTCTCGAATCGAACTGGCAGCTGGCTGCCAGTTGCCAGTTGCCAATTCACTAAGATAGTCGAATTTGCAACTGGTTGCCGTTTGCCAGTTGCCTATTCAATTTTTATACTTTTGTACCCTCTCAAATCCAATTGGCAGCTGGCCGCCAGTTTGCTGTTGCCAATTCAATAGAATTAGCGAATAGGAATCTGGTTGCCGTTTGCAAGTTGCCTATTCAGTTCGTATACTCTAAAACCGTCTCAAATCGAATTGGCAGCTGGCTGCCAGTTGTCAGTTGCCAATTCACTAGGATTGTCGAATTGGCAACTGGTTGCCGTTTGCCAGTTGCCTATTCAGTTGTTGTACTCTTAAACTGTCTCAAATCGAATTGGCAGCTGGCCGTCAGTTGCCAGTTGCCAATTCAATAGAATTAGCGAATTGGCATCTGGTTACCGTTTGCCAGTTGCCTATTCAGTTAGTATACTCTAAAACCGTCTCAAATCGAATTGGCAGCTGGCTGCCTGTTGCCAGTTGCAAATTCTCTAGGATTGTCGAATTGGCATCTGGTTGCCGTTTGGCAGTTGCCTATTCAGTTTTTATACTTTTAAACCCTCTCAAATCGAATTGGCAGCTGGACGCCAGTTGCCAGTTGCCAATTCAATAGAATTAGCGAATTGGCATCTGGTTGCCGTTTGCCAGTTGCCTATTCAGTTCGTATACTCTAAAACCGTCTCAAATCGAATTGGCAGCTGGCTGCCAGTTGCCAGTTGCCAATTCACTAGGATTGTCGAATTGGCAACTGGTTGCCGTTTGCCAGTTGCCTATTCAGTTGTTGTACTCTTAAACTTTCTCAAATCGAATTGGCAACTGACTGCCAGTTGCCAGTTGCCAATTCAATAGAATTAGCGAATTGGCAGCTGGCTGCCGGTTGCCAGTTGCCTATTCAGTTCTTGTGCTCTAAAATCGTCTAAAATCGAATTGGCAGCTGGCTGCAGGTTGCCAGTTGCCAATTCAATAGAATTAGCGAATTGGCAGCTGGCTGCCGTTTGCCAGTTGCCTATTCATTTCTTATACTCTTAAACCGTCTCAAATCGAATTGGCAGCTGGCTGCCAGTTGCCAGTTGCCAATTCACTAGGATTGTCGAATTGGCAACTGGTTGCCTATTCAGTTGTTGTACTTTTAAACTGTCTCAAATCGAATTGGCAGCTGGCTGCCAGTTGCCAATTCAATAGAATTAGCGAATTGGCAGCTGGCTGCCGGTTGCCAGTTGCCTTTTCAGTTCTTATGCTCTAAAATCGTCTCAAATCGAATTGGCAGCTGGCTGCCGGTTGCCAGTTGCCAATTCAATAGAATTAGCGAATTGGCAGCTGGCTGCAGGTTGCCAGTTGCCAATTCAAAGGAATTAGCGAATTGGCAGCTGGCTGCCGTTTGCCAGTTGCCTATTCATTTCTTATACTCTAAAACCGTCTCAAATCGAATTGGCAGCTGACTGCCAGTTGACAGTTGCCAATTCACTAGGATTGTCGAATTGGCAACTGGTTGCCGTTTGCCAGTTGCCTATTCAGTTTTTATACTCTTAAAATCTCTCAAATCGAATTGGCAGCTGGCTGCCAGTTGCCAGTTGCCAATTCAATAGAATTAGCGAATTAGCAGCCACACTGTGAAGTAAGATGCCATTTGCCAGTTGCCGATTGAATAGGCAACTGGCAACTGGCAGCCAACTTCACGGACATATCAGTTGAGCATGAAAAAAAGTTTTATAATCCTTGGGCTGCAGGTTGGTGCAGTTTATGTCTGTACACCGTTCTTTCTACCTCTGGAATGAACAGTACACAATATTTCCATACCCCTCTAATTAATCTTAAGACTTCCACAAATTTAATCCAAATATCTGAGAGAGAGAGAGAGAGAGAGAGAGAGAGAGAGAGAGAGAGAGAGAGAGAGAGAGAGAGAGAGAGAGAGAGAGAGAACAGCTAACATTAGACAAAATACATGTTGAAACGCTTTTTCCTTGGTTTCCACTTATCACAAAGAAAAAAAAAAGAACGAAAATTCCTACAGGCCTATTGGCACCAAAACAGCCTTTGTTATTTAGGTAATAATATTAGAACACACGCTTAAAGTCGTCAGTCTTTCCGACCACTATGAATTCAAATTTGTAAAACAATTTCAAGTTATTTCTAGCCGTATCTCTTTTAACTAAAATTCTGAACCGTTTGGCTTAACACTGCTGCATTTTTATTTAATTTTTTGCTTAGCTAACCGTCGCCGTGTACCGGGAACGAGCGTTTAAACATAAGGTGACGATGTCGTGTACATAGCGGCCCCCGCCCAAAGGGGCTTGAAGAAATATATGGGCTGCATGATGCTTCAACCGCAGAGCTGAATCTGGTCCCCCACTAGTACTGGTAAACCGCTTAGAGGATCTAAGCCTGTCCAAGAACCGCAGTGCGAGGCGGACCGTCCATGCTAATAAACCCTATTGGTTTCATTGGGCGACAGGGCATGAGATGTCATGTCATCTCAATGTCGGGTAAAAGTCCCACAAAATTGGAAGCAACGTCTCCAAAATGACCTTTACAGTGTTGACGGGGACGTTAAGCCTCAAATCAAACAAACAAACAAGCGTCATGTACACATGTTCTTTAGCACTCTGCCAAAAACACATAGATTTTATACGATAGCCGTTGTGCAAGAAACTGACAAACATTTCCCCTTCAATACGGAGCTCTCTAGCAATCTCCTCGATAACGTGGGTTGTGCCCGTCCCAGCCTGGACATAAACAAGGCAGTTGGGCCCAGTTGGGCCTTGTTTTTTTAATCAGATCAAAGGCCGTCTTCTGCTTTTTAGTAAACATTTTATTTCCTTTTCTGCGCATGTGTCAAAAAAGTTACAGCGGCTGACTGGAAGCGATGCAATACAAAATTCCCAGAGCACAGCCCATTATACGTAGAAACACCATCCAGTTATCTTAGCTGCGTAATACGTGTATACGTAGTCCTAGCAGAATATGTTACATTGACAAAATAAATTAAAGGAGAAATCAAGGCTATCACACACATTTTAACAGTAACAACTCCACTGCCGGAACGTAGTTTCCGAAGTTCCGGATTATATCTGTCCTGCACGCCCTGCCTTTTAAACACGACGATTATGGCAAGCGCCCGGGTTTCTGTACCGATCATTGACAGAACACTGCGGAAAGCGAAGCAAAAGTTGGAAAAATCTATATTTAGAGCTGCGAGTACATCTTTTTGGCTTCAAATTGGCAAAGCGAGCTAAAGTTAAATGAAAGACAACGGGTGAAAGTGAAAAAAGTTCCCCCCGTATCACTAGTTCGGTTGTGATTGATGAAAACCTGAAAATATTTGTCACACTTTTATGCCGAATTTTGCTTTGCTGAGTTAATCCATGCGAGAAAAGCATGTTTCCTGCAAGTGGCAGACAGTGGCGGATTATTTTTGCAAAGTGGACTTATTTAACTTGTATTATTCATAATAAGCAGGTAAAAAACTGCATTTGCGAAAAAGATACACTTGGTAAAATGAGGTAACCCCCCAAAAAATTGAGCCGAAGTTTTCCCCCTTGTCTCTATTATAGTACCAAAAAAAAAAAAAAAAGAAAAAAAATTTTTTTTTTTTTTTTTTTCATTTTTTTTTTCATGATTCAAGCCCCTATGCTGTGATCTGCGCTGTGCATTCAACTCTGAATAGGGATTAGCCATAACAGGAATCTTGTTATGGTCAACTCAGAGTTGAAAGTAGACCTCAGATGTCATAACCAACTTTCCACAACTTCATTATCACGGTTTAAATATGGAGTTTGGATATTTTTGCATGTTAAGAAGTCATGCCTCATTTTGAGAACGAATCATTTGCCACTGGACCTGTGTGCTAGACCCCGCCGTTATGGAATTGAGACATTGGCTTTGCTAGCTAGAAGCCCGAATTTGAATCCCCTGGAACACATTTGGGAGATTCATGGGCGTCGAATACAGAGCATTGAACACACCCACCCACCCCCCCCCCTCCCCCCCCCACTCCCCCACCACCACACACACGTGTGGCTAGAGCTGACCAGCCATCAATTTCGACGTCTGACCGATGGGATGAAACGAGGGGTCTAGATATCTGCTGCTCTGTCAAAATGATACATCTTGAACACGCAGCGTATTCTGATACCGCATTTTCTGTCCGGTTGTTGCTTTGTTTAGTTAGTCATGGTGTTTGTGTTGCATAGTTTACCATCTTTTGGGTCGATTTTTTTTTCATTCGACCCAAAGTAACAACCTACAGCTATTGTCCACGTGACTATCGCTGACCATCTACACCATGAACGTACCGGTTATTTAATGAAGCTCTCTTCTGCGGCGTCAGATCAGGGCCTACACTGTTTGCAATGTCCATGTTCCCCGGCCCAGTCTACATGGGGCACTGACGTCACAAGGAAAGACTATAGCGCTGCTATAAATAGCTGGACCTGGATTTTGAACATGGTCAGTGATAGCTACGAGGTCAATAGAAGGCGGGAAGCTTCTGTAGTTAGTAACTTTTAGTCAATTGATAATTAATCGACCCAAGTGCGGCGTCTGATCAGAATCTACACATTTTGCTTATAGTATAGGAATTTAAAGGATAAACGAAACATGTTCAAATCCACACTCGAAGACAATCGACCCAACAGTGCTGTCAGTGCTTTGATCTATACATGATTTTTACAGCACACGATGAGAAAGTTTGATACCGAAAAAAAAGCTGTCAAATATGACTTTTAGCCCGCTTTTATTTTACTAAAACGGGGTTGAATTTGTTTGTTTGATTTGAGGTTTAACGTCCCCGTCAACACTGTATAGGTCATTTTGAAGACGTTGCTTCCACTTTTGTGGGACTTTTACCCAATGTTGTGATGAAATGACTTCGCAAGCCCTGTCGCACTATTTGTTTGATTTGAGGTTTAACGTCCCCGTCAACACTGTAAAGGTCATTTTGGAGACGTTCCAATTTTGTGGGACTTTTACCCGGCATTGAGATGAAATGATATCTCAAGCCCTGTTGCCCAATGAAACCAATAGGGTTTATAAGCATGGACGGTCCGACTCTTGCGCACCGCTTTGCCTGGGCAGGATTAGATCCTCTAATCGGTTTACCAGTACTCGTGTGCGGGTCGGATTCAGCTCTGCGTGGAAGCATCATGCAGCCCCTAAATTTCTTCAAGCCCCGATGGGCGGGGCCGCCCTGTCGCCTTATGAAACCAATATGAAACCAATAGGGTTTATAAGCATGGACGGTTCGACTCGCACCGCTTTACCTCCCCTAAGCGATTTACCAGTACTCGTGTGCGGACGGTATTTCAGCTCTGCGTTGAGGCACTATTCAGCCTATCCATTTATTCAAGCCCCGATGGGCGGGGGCCGTGAAACGGGATTGAATGCGCGACGTCCTGATGAGACAGAAAACCCTCTGACTCTTACATGATACATATGTTTTGGGCCTCTAGTTTTATGGTTCTTGAGAAATATTTGATAAAATTAACATTGGCCAATATAGAGAGAAAGAAGAATGAAAGAACATGTGACAAAATACACCGAGAAAGGTCATTGGCGTTTACACGATACAAGTAAGCCGATAATGACCATAGTCTCACAATGTTATAACATAATTTGCATAATCTGCTTGATGTAAACTTGTTTTCAAAGCTGGGGTATAATGATACGGGGGTGTTTATCATTAACTGTGTGTATTGGACTTAATCGTAAGTCGAAATTTCGAGATACTAAGTCGAAATTTCGAGTTATTAAGTCGAAATTTCGAGTTAATAAGTCAAAATTTCGAGTTAATAAGTCGAAATTTCGAGTTATTATGTCGAAATTTCGAGATACTAAGTCGAAATTTCGAGTTAATAAGTCGAAATTTCGAGTTACTAAGTCGAAATTTCGAGATACTAAGTTGAAATTTCGAGTTACTAAGTCGAAATTTCGAGTTATTAAGTCGAAATTTCGAGATACTAAGTCGAAATTTCGAGATACTAAGTCGAAATTTCGAGTTAATAAGTCGAAATTTCGAGTTATTATGTCGAAATTTCGAGTTATTAAGTCGAAATTTCGAGATACTAAGTCGAAATTTCGAGATACCTATCAAAAGAAAAAAGTATACCTGGCCCTAATGCTCTTTCGTAACGGGCTTATGATGAAATTTCTAATTGATAATCTGACAGCTGATGTGGTTGTCCAAGTACCTAATAGCGCATATAGCCACCTTTATTGGCAAGAACGGTCCGCACTCTGACGTCAGGTGTGAAATTATTTAATGAAACTGCCCGGGTACTTGTCTACCCGCACGCTAAACATTGACGAACGTTTATGTTCTGACGCTATAGAACCCCACATTTTATATTAAGCGAAAAGTTCTATATTCAGATGCCCATCCCTGGGATTTTCACCTCATAAAAATGAAGAAAGGATGGATAGCAGTGCATATTGGCGTTTCAAGCTACGATACTAATGCATGTAACAACGTAGTTAGTTTTGACACACTGGCCGCTGATGTCGTTTGAGGTCAAGAGCCCCATTCTTATGGCCCTTTTGTGACGAAGTTCCCTAATTGTGTCATTAACCATTGGAGCTGACACATGAGAACAGGAACTTAAGTATGCATGTGTGTTCTTCAAAATGAACCATTCGCAGTAAATTAAAGTAAACTTCCTATATTAAGACCGCCTTTAGGACTGTTTAAAAGTGGTATTAAGACATCTTTTAAGCAGTCCTAATGGTGGTCTCTTACTAGTCCAAGACACTCGGTGTAGAAAACCCAATGAAAGGAAAATTGTAACTTTTCAATATTTTTTAAAAGAAGAATGAGTCTTAATTTTAGCTGGTCTTAATAGCGGAATTCCACTGTACATTTCGGCCCCCGGCCATCGGGGCTTGAAGAAATAGATGGGCTGCATGATGCTTCCACGCAGAGCTGAAACCGACCCGCATACGAGTACTGGTAAACCGCTTAGAGGATCTAAGCCTGCCCAGGCAAAGCGGTGCGAGTCGGCCCGTCCATGCTAATAAACACTATTGGTTTCATTGGGCGGCAGGGCTTGAGATGTCATTGCATCTCAAGGTCGGGTAAAAGTCCCACAAAATTGGAAGCAACGTCTCCAAAATGATCTTTACAGTGTTGACGGGGACATTAAACCTCAAATCAAACTAACAAATCCACTGTACATTTAACAGGACCAGACGCATGACACCTGGCGAGAAGCCACTTCTCATCATGTGTAGGAACAGCAGACGCCAAGTGAGACGACGCTTTTGCGCAGGCTCGCCTGTGTCTTTGCTGGTCTCGTAGGTGATACGTACTCGTATATAGGACCCCTAAATGCCCGACATTCCTAAGTGTCCGACAAAATCTAAGTTTTTCTGGAAGCTGTTAAAAACGGTAGGGAATGATCAAATATGGCATTTTAAGTGAAAATTTCGCGATTTTTTTTTTGGGGGGGGGGGGGGGGGTAAAATATTCAAAATTTAACTTGCATTTTTTTCTTGTCGGACACGTAGGGATAACGTAAGCATTAACGTAAATTTGCCATTTTATATAATATTGATTTATTAGAAAGGATAAAAAATATTTTCTGTGTTGTCGGACATTTAGGGATGGCGGACATTTAGGGATGCTTGGGCCATCCCTAAGTTTCTGACAAGAAAAAAAACCATAAATTCAAGTTAAATTTTGCAAAACAAGTTTAGGGAATTTGTCACTGAAAAGCCATGATTGATCAATCCCCACCGTTTCAATATATATTGGACAGTTAGGGATGTCTAGGTATCACATGAAAAGATTCATTTGATATAACTTACATATACCGTAACCCCGTCAAGAAATCCGTGTAAACCACAACTTCATATAGAGAAAATTGGAGTTTACAAGGGTATACGTCGTTTTCCTTATTGTTGCTCAGTAACAAAGTTTGTGGATATTCGTATTAACGACCTAATCGAAGTGGTTCTAGCGAGAGACCACACTCTGTATTAGTAACCAGGAAGACGAAAACATCACAAATACATATGACAGAATGTCATTTCAGTGTCATGAAGGAAAATAATATACAGCATGGGCATATCGCCATGATGAACAGATACATGTATAAACGTTCATTTTCTCTTTTTCAGATTCAGCTGACAGTGCCATCGGATCGATAGGTAAGATTTTTTTTCTTCAGTATAAGGGGAATGTGCATGATAGTACATATTTACAGGGGAGGGTTGGTGTGAGGTGGATGAGCACTTTTATCTTTTTTTCCGTCTCAATAGATGCCTGGGTTTTGGTCTTATAGAGAGCAAACCTGTAATCTAGAGTAAACAGTCACTTCGTCGAACGGTCTAAAATGCAAGATACCGACATTTCACCCATATCTGACAACAGAATCTTCCATCTTAAAAGTTTGGAGTGGTCTAAAGATGTTGGGTTTTTTGTTTGCGTTCAGTTTGTTCCAAAAGTGATGTACTGTAAGCAAATAGTGTAGACCCTGATCAGACGCTGCGTTCTGAGGCGACCCTGTTTGGCAATGTCCCAAATATGGTACGCTAGGCATATATGGGATAATCAATTTGAAAACAGAAAATTTAATCTTTTCAGTCCTGAAAATAAAGTATAAGTTCAAAGATTCAATATATTGCGTATATTTAACCCACTGTATACGGGAACCCCTTAAAGGGGTAAATGGCAAACAGTGCTGGCCCAAATCAGACGCCACAGAACGCGGCGTCTGAACAGGGCCTGCAACATTTGCTAACAGAATTTTCCGTCAAAAATAGAATAAGAACGAAAAAAATAGGCCTGACACCCTTTATCTGACAAATGGACTTGTCCAACATACAGCAATGGAAGAGTCCATTAGCATACAATAGGTTAACATTCTAATCGTCACCCGTGTATGTACGTTTGGTACCATTTCCCAGTAAATTTCAGTTTTCCTCAAAATGCCAGAATTTGATTATTACATGCATAAAGTTAACAAGTCCGTGTAACGAATGCCCTAGTAACCCCAAATCCCCCAACCCCACCCCCACCCCACCCCAACCATCTTATAAAGGCAAAAGTGGAGTGTACGAGAGAATACAATATATTCCTTCACCTCAATGGGGAGGCGGTTCTAACGAGTTCCCACAGTATATGCTCGAGGCAAAAATAAGGAAATGTTATACATTTCCACATGAAAAATGCTGATCATACAGATATGAACCAAAACGAAAGAGAGAGAGAGAGAGAGAGAGAGAGAGAGAGAGAGAGAGAGAGAGAGAGAGAGAGAGAGAGAGAGAGAGAGAGAGAGAATCACTGAAGCACGCAGGTATGTTATCATAATATGATAGTACAATTATTATTGGGTCCATTATTAGAAGACAATGTGTTGTAAACACAAAGAAAAATTCAGTAAGCTTTTAAAAGCAGGTTTTGTATTATGTGGCCTTACTCTATTTGCAAAGTTTTTGCCCAGTAACAATATACAGGGATCCATGGCTTTAAGAAGAAAAAATGAAAAATATATACCATTGTTAAATAGAAGTGAAGGCAATGACTAGGAATCGATACAATGTTTATTAACACACAGCTCCCATCAGAGACACCAAAGGGAAAGAAACACAAACATGAAACAACTAGACCCTAATGGGAACATCAATAGCACAAATTGGCCAATTGGCTATCCAAAGCAAAATAATATAAGCGACACACACACTCAAAGACAAATTATAACAAAAATAAACCACGACAGAAGAACCGCCTTGGAACGGTCAGTGAAACGAATTCCACTTGGGGGGCTTATATCGATTTTACGTGCCCACAATCCTCGCCCTTTCTTCCGTCGCGATACCCCTCTTTCCGTTATATAAACTGAGGTTTACATTGATGGTCATTTCACGGACTTGATCACGTGGTGCATGTGCACATTTCCGAGGCTACAGTCTCAAATTATATTTTACAGGGTCCAGTCTATCTTCAAGATCTGAATTTGGCGACAACCGAGTAAGTACTGAGAAATAAAAATAAACTGTATAAACTGGAGTACTATGGTATCCGAAATGATACCCTCCAGTGGATTTCTGCTTGGCTATCCGGACGAACACAAAGAGTCGTACTTGACGGTGTTTGCTCTGACCCCGCCCCGGTGCTGTCTGGTGTCCCACAAGGTTCCGTGCTGGGACCGATATTGTTTTTGATTTTTATTAATGACCTGCCAGACAACATCAACTCTACAATCCGGCTTTTCGCTGACGATTGTGTACTGTATAGAAATATAAGAGGGTCTGATGACCTACAGATACTTCAAGATGACTTGGAAAAGTTGGCTACCTGGGAAGAGGCATGGCTCATGAAATTTAATGTCGCCAAATGTCACTCTATGAGAGTGACAAGGCACCCCCCACATAAACAGATGGTCCATGGTTATACATTACATAACCAGGTTTTAGAGAACGTTTCTTCTGCTAAATACTTAGGAGTTCAAATCACTGATGACCTCGAGTGGGGTCAACACATTAATGAGATAACTAGTAAGGCTACTAAGACACTCGGTTTCCTTCGTAGAAATTTGGCCTTCGCACCGAGGGAAACCAAGGATGCTGCATACAAAACCTTAGTCCGCCCCAAGCTTGAATATGCAGCTCCAGTTTGGATGCCCTATCATCAAAAGGAGACTGATAGAATAGAAAAAGTTCAGAGGACTGCTGCTCGCTGGACCTGCAGACGTTGGCGCAACCAAAGTCACGTTGGAGAGATGCTTGAAGAACTCCAGTGGCCGACTCTGCAGGAAAGGCGAGAGCAGGCTTCGCTGACTCTATTCTATAAAATCCACAATAATTTAGCCATTATAGATAAGAGTAGGTACCTATCTGAAGCTGGTGGAGGATGTAGGAGAACCAGGTCCCACCCCTTTCAGTATCACCGTCCTAATGCTTATACGGATGGTTTTAAGAGTTCTTTTTTCCCCAGGACAATTGCAACTTGGAATGGCCTTAGAATCGAAGCTGTCTCTTCTGAGACAGTTGATGGGTTTAAGGCCAAAATATAATATCCTAGGGTTGGGCAGGGGATAGGCATGGATGCCTTCCCCTGATGGCTTCTTGTAAATAGTTTTAATCTGCTGGTGGCTGTGTCACAAAGCTCTTTTTGGGGGTTGGGATTGAAAACATTTGTGCCACACCCCAAACCTGTTATCATGGTCAGAATTGACCGAAAACAGTATCGGGAGAAAGAAAGAAAAAACTCGGCAACAATTTTTTTCACACAGCATCTCCACATCTTCAGATAGGATACACTAGAATAACACACCCGTGTGAGATAATAGAATCTTTCATACGTGTATCTCTGAAAACATATTTCTGTCGAAAATTTCTCAGATTTTCTTTAACATGATTTTTAGTTGCTATTTAGAGCAGCTTCAATAAAGTTGTTCCAGAGAGTACAGTGAAATTCCGCTATTAAGACCACCTAAAATTAAGACTAATTCTGCTTTAAAAAGCTTATTTAGAAGGTTACAATTATTCTTTCTTCATGTGTTCTGCACACAATGTCCTCTGCTCAGGGACCACCTTTGGGACTGTTCAAAAGTGGTCTTAAAGACAAATTTTGAACAGTCCCAAAGGTGGTCTTATTATAGGAATTTCACTGTACTTACTATTTATGTGTTGGCGCAATATAGTATTTTTACTTTATATTCAGTGGGTTTTTCCAAAGGCTATTTACGAGTATTACCCGGAAGTGTTTATACCATGACTTTCGACATATCGCTAGAAGCCTTCGTGGTGCAGTGGTTACACTACTCGCCTTGTAAACCAGGGATCGCAGGATCGATCCCGGGCTTCTCCAGACTTTCGGATGAGTCTTTAAACCGAGGTCCCGTCTCCGTATGACCTTAGCTGTTGGTGGGACGTAAAACTAAAACTCACTCACTCACTCGACATATCGCTTATTTGGGGATAAAGAACAATGGTTTTGAATACTTCTTACATGTAGATATAGGCCTCGATGAGGCAGTTGAAGCAATCTATCACGAAAACATGCCTATATAGTTTTGACCCCCTTGAACCCTATTTTTAGCTCACCGTCACGTAGTGACGAGGTGAGCTTTTGAGATCACTTTTTGCTGTCGTCCGTCGTGAGTGCGTCCGTGCGTGCGTGTGTAAACAATTCATTTAAACGACATCTCCTCCTAAACCACTGATCGGATTTTGACCAAACTTCACAGGAATAATCCTTAGCTGGCCCCCTTTCAGAGTCGTTCAAATGGTTCCGGTCTGTTGCACATCTAGGTCACAGGAGCCAAAAAATAGATTTTTTTTTCATTGAAAACTTAAAAAATCTTCTTATCTGAAACCACAAGGCCCAGGTCTTTGATATTTGGTATGAAGCTTCATCTAGTGGACCCCTACCAAGATTGTTCAAATTATAATGCTGGGGCAAAAAATGCCCCCGCCCCGGGGCTCTTTGGTTTTACATAGGCTTATACAGGGGAAATCTTTAAAAATCTTCTTCTCTGAAACCGCAAGGCCCAGGACTTTGATATTTGGTATGAAGCTTCATCTAATGGACCTCTACCAAGATTGTTCAAATTATAGCCCTGGGGCCAAAAAGGGCCCTTTGGTTTTGCATAGACTAATATAGGGAAAATCTTTAAAACCCTTCTTCTCTGAAACCACAAGGCCTAGGTCTTTGATATTTGGTATGAAGCTTCATCTAGTGGACCTCTATCAAGATTGTTCAAATTATAGCCCTGAGACCAAGAATGTCCCTGCTTCGGTGCCCTCTGGTTTTACAAAAACTTTTATAGGGAAAATCTTAAAAAATCTTCTTCTCTGAAACCGCATGGCCCAGGACTTTGATATTTGGTATGAAGCTTTATCTAATGGCCCTCTACCAAGATTGTTCAAATTATAGCCCTGGGGCCAAAATGGCCCCCGCTCAGGGGCCCTTTGGTTTTACATAGACTAATATAGGAAAAATCTTTAAAAAATCTTCTTCTTGGCCCTCTACCAAGATTGTTCAAATTATAGCCCTGGGGCCAAAAATGGCCCCCGCTCAGGGGCCCTTTGGTTTTACATAGACTAATATAGGAAAACTCTTTAAAAATCTTCTTCTCTGAAACCACAAGGCCTAGGTCTTTGATATTTGGTATGAAGCTTCATCTAGGGGACCTCTATCAAGATTGTTCAAATTATAGCCCTGAGACCAAGAATATCCCTGCTCCGGTGCCCTCTGGTTTTACATAGACTTATATAGGGGAAATCTTTAAAAATCTTCTTCTCTGAAACCACAAGGCCACTAGGTCTTTGGTATTTGGTATGAAGCTTCATCTAAATGACCCCTACCATGTTTATTCAATTTATAGTGCTGGGGCCAAAAATGTCCCCGCTTTGGGGCCCTTTGATTTTACATAGGCTTATATAGGGATAATCTTTAAAAATCTTCTCTGACACCGCAAGGCCCAGGACTTTGATATTTTGTATGAAGCTTCATCTAATGTAGCTCTACCAAGATTGTTCAAATTATAGCCCTGGGGCCAAAAATACCCCCGCTCCGGGCCCTTTGGTTTTGCAAAGACTAATATAGGGAAAATCTTTAAAAAACTTCTTCTCTGAAACCGCAAGGTCTAGGTTTGTTTGTTTGTTTGATTTGAGGTTTAACGTCCCCGTCAACACTGTAAAGGTCATTTTGGAGACGCTGCTTCCAATTTTGTGGGACTTTTACCCGACACTGAGATGAAATGACATCTCAAGCCCTGTCGCCCAATGAAACCAATAGGGTTTATTAGCATGGACGGTCCGCCCCGCACCGCGGTTCCTGGACAGGCTTAGATCCTCTAAGCGGTTTACCAGTACTAGTGTGCGGGCCGGATTCAGCTCTGCGTGGAAGCATCATGCAGCCCATATATTTCTTCAAGTCCCTATGGGCGGGGGCCGAGCAAGGTGTAGATCTTTGATATCTGGTATGAAGCTTCATCTAGTGAACCTCTATCAAAATTGTTCAAATTATAGACCTGAAACCAAAGATGCCCCCGCTCCGGGGCCCTTTGGTTTTACATAGACTTACATAGGGAAAATCTTAAAAATGTTCTTCTGTGAAACCACAAGGCCTAGGTCTTTGATATTTGGTATGAAGCTACATCTAGTGGACCTCTATCAAGATTGTTCAAATTATAGCCCTGAGACCAAGAATGTCCCTGCTTCGGTGCCCTCTGGTTTTACATAGACTTTTATAGGGAAAATCTTAAAAAATCTTCTTCTCTGACACCGCATGGGCCAGGACTTTGATATTTGGTATGAAGTTTCATCTAATGCACCTCTACCAAGATTGTTCAAATTATAGCCCTGGGGCCAAAAATGACCCCGCTCAGGGGCCCTTTGGTTTTACATAGACTTATATAGGGAAAATCTTTAAAAACCTTCTTCTCTGAAACCGCAAGGTCTAGGTCTTTGATATTTGGTATGAAGCTTCAACTGGTGGACCTCTATCAAAATTGTTCAAATTATGGCCCTGAAACCAAAGATGCCCCCGCTCCGGGGCCCTTTGGTTTTACATAGACTTATATAGGAAAAATCTTAAAAAATGTTCTTCTGTGAAACCACAAGGCCTAGGTCTTTGATATATGGTGTGAAATTTCATCTAGTGGACCTCTATCAAGATTGTGCAAATTATAGCTCTGGGGACAAAAATGTCGCCGCCCCGAGACCCTTAGATTGTACATGTACATAGACTTATAAGTGGAAATCTTTAAAAATCTTCTTCTCTGAAACTTCAGATATAGCCCTGGGGCCACAACTCACCCACCCCAGGGCTCTTTGGTTTTACATAGATTTATATAGCCCCGGGGCCGTTTGGTTTTGCATAGGCTTATGTAGGGAATATCTTTAAAAAATTCTTCTTCTCTGAAACCGCAAGGCCCAGGTCTTTGATATTTGGTGTGTAGCTAGTGGACCTTTGCCAAGATTGTTCAAATTATAGCCTTTGTTTATGTTTGGTATGAAGCTTCACCTTTAAGACCTCCCCCAACATTATGCACATTAAAGCCCTGGGGCCAATAATGGCCCTCCCTGGGACCCACTTGTTATACTATGGATCAGGTGAGCGATCCAGGGCCATCATGGCCCTCTTGTTATTTAGTAAAACTTGGGTTAACAGGGATAAACATTATATTTTATTTCTTATTTCTGCTCTAAAATGTAGATTGTGAGGCGGTTCTAACTAGCAACCAAAATCTATATTTTGAGAAGAAATAAGAAAAATATCACATTTTTTTTTTATCTTGAAATGTTCGTTTTTTCGGTGGTAAAGTTTACAATGTATTTGTATAGGCGTGTTTTCGTAAAAAGGCTATGTTTGGAGTATAAATAAGAAAAGTATCACAAATTAAAAAAAAAGTATAGGTTTTGGAGCTATGACATATTCTATGCTTCCCTTAAAGATATCGGATACCCCTTGGAGGAAGCAACAAACTCAAAATTTTCTCCCTAAAGTACAGGGGTCTACTTTAAAAAGAAAAAAAGTACTCGGGATCAAATTCTTACCTTACCGGCCCCGAAAGCTCTGTTGGTAGAGTGTCCGCTCCAGGGAACGGGAGGTCACGGGTTCGATCCCGGGCCGCGACATACCAAAGTCGTTAAAAATGGTACTAGCTGCTCCTCGCTTGGCACTCAGATTTACGGGGTAGAGCTAGGACTGGTCGACCCAGTGTCAGGATAATGTGACTGGGCCTGGTATTATGTAATGTGTCTGGGACATGATACTTCAGTGAGGCAGCACTATAAAAGTGAGCATTGAGCTCCCTGTCGCAACCAGACACCGTCGTGATATGACTGAAAAATTGTTGAAAGCGACGTTTAACCCGAATTCACACACACACACACACACACACACACACACACACACACACACACACACACACACACACACACACACACACACACACACACACACATTCTATGCTTCCCCCCCCCGCACACACACAAACACACACACACTCTCTCTCTCTCTCTCTCTCTCTCTCTCTCTCTCTCTCTCTCTCTCTCTCTCTCTCTCTCTCTCTCTCTCTCTCTCTCTCTCTCTCTCTCTCTCTCTCTGTAAATGAGGAGAAAGTGAACGAGAACTCCCGAATGATGTCTCCCTAGTAAATTGGCCAAAATATTAATGTAGTTCCGCTTCAATTAAACTGTTTCTGCCTTTAACCTTTTCCTGCTGAATAAATTAATTTAGCCACACCCATTTCTGACTATCCAACAATCAAATTACTTGATAAAATCTATTCATTTGGTTCTCAAACTGCATGTCAAACAGTATAGATCCTGATTAAATGGGTTCTTCAGAAACCATCTGATCAGGATCTATACTGTTTGCAAAGGTAGTTCAGTGGAATAAGGGTTAAAGTTTTCAATTTTTTTACCGTTAACACTGTTTGTCGACCAAATAGTGTCCACGACAGTGTTGTGGTGTTTGTTAAAACAATTTTGCCGGCTTGTCTTGTCATTCGTAGATACAGTCAGGTTTCAGTTGCTCAAACACCTTTTGGTCCATGGATAGAAGCAGTTTGAACAACTGAAAGTAAAGTATAGCAACAGATCAGTTGACATAATGGGGATATCTCCTCCATAAGATACAGTAATATTCCTATATCAAGACCACGTTTGGGACTGTTCAAAAGTAGTCTTTAAGACAACTTTTTAACAGTCCAAAAGGTGGTCTGTGACTAGAGGACACGGCATGCAGAAAATACAAAGAATGAATAACTGCAACCTACTAAGTAATCTTTTTAAAGCAGAATTAGTCTTCATTTATCTGGACTTTATAGCAAGGTAAAGTGAGGCAATTCTAATAAGTTCACAGGTATGTTGAGTGAGGAAATTCTAATTCACACAACATACCTTTTCAAGATACAAGATAGAAAAATAAAAAGACAAATCTCCCTAAATTATCATAAATCTATGGAAGCTATGAAACAATTTTTCTAGGGACTCAAGATACATTTCGAATTAACCATGGTAAAAGAGCTATTGATGTTTGAGCCATTGGACTATCACTGTACATGTTCCCAATACGATGACCCACCCGTGTGGTACAATAGTGTCTCTCCTGTCTCTAGAACTGGCATTTGGTACAATAGTGTCTCTCCTGTCTCTAGAACTGGCATTTGGTACAATGGTGTCTCTCCTGTCTCTAGAACTGGCATTTTCTCCTGTCTCTAGAGCTGGCATTTGGTACAATGGTGTCTCTCCTGTCTCTAGAACTGGCATTTGGTACATGGTGCTCTCCTGTCTCTAGAACTGGCATTTTTTCCTGTCTCTAGAACTGGCATTTGGTACAATGGTGTCTCACCTGTCTCTAGAACTGGCATTTGGTACAATGGTGTCTCTCCTGTCTCTGGAACTGGCGTTTTCCCGTGTCTAGAACTGGCATTTGGTACAATGGTGTCTGTCCTGTCTCTAGAACTGGCATTTGGTACAATGGTGTCTCTCCTTTGTCTAGAACTGGCATTTTCGTTTGTCTCTAGAACTGGCATTTGGTACAATGGTGTCTCTCCTGTCTCAAAAACTGACATTTGGTACAATAGTGTCTCACCTGTCTCTAGAACTGGCATTTGGTACAATGGTGTCTCACCTGTCTCTAGAACTGGCATTTGGTACAATGGTGTCTCTCCTGTCTCTAGAACTGGCATATGGTGTCTCTCCTGTCTCTAGAACTGGCATTTTCTTTTGTCTCTAGAACTGGCATTTGGTTCAATGGTGTCTCTCCTGTCTCAAGAACTGGCATTTGGTACAATGGTGTCTCTCCTGTCACTAGAACTGGCATTTTTTCAGATGAAAATGTTTGATATTTTTCTTATTTCTGTATTAAATATAGATCTTTGCTGCTCGATGGAAACCCCTCAATGAGGCAGTACTGAGGCGGTTCTTACGAGTAGCCACATTCTATAATTTTTAGGAAAAATACAGAAAATAGTGAAAACTCTCGTAAAGTCCAGTTTTCTGTATATAAAGCAGAATGAGGGGTGTTCATAACACAGTCTTGTTAACCTGGTGCATACAAGGGAAAAAGTTTCAAGAATTTCTTTCGTTGGCTTTCGTTTGACTTTCTGTTGGAATAGCCAATACAAGAGAACTGCACAGTATTGTTTTTTTTTTTCGCTATTTTTTTTAAACATAGAATGTCGGTACTCGTGAAAATCGCCTTAATATAAGGAAGCACCCACATTCTTGATATCAAGATCTACAACTATGAAAGTAGTACATGAGTGTATCGTAATGGATTCTTTTCATATGAAAAATACACGTATCGTTTCAAGAAGACGCACCCCTTCAATAATGCCTCTATCCGTCATTTAACAAGTCAATGCAAAGACCACCAACTCTTCACCCCACTTTATACAGAAAAAAACTGGGGTTACATGCGTAAATATTAGTTTTCTTATTTCTGCTCCAAGAAGTAGGTTGTTTGTACCGCCTCAATTAGGTAGTTCTAACGAGTATGCACAACCTATGTTTGGCGCATTGATAAGAATAATAACCCTTTGGTGATAAGGAAGGGCTCTATCTACAGTGCATGTATTTTAATTGTTGCAGGAATCCTCGGCGTCCGCCTCGGAGAATATTGATGCTACCTGTTTGGTTGATCGACATTCAACACCAAATAATGATCTGTCTAGAGAAGCGGGTCGTGAACAGCCAGTTCCAGATTTTCTCAACCTCAGTGTGTCGTCGTTTCAGTCTTGCAGCCAGAATGTAGATTCCACAACATGGGACCCAAAGATTGGACCGGTTCGTATTTTTAGCAAATTAGCATATAACAAAGATCGTGAGCTCAGTGAAATTTTGTGGAAAATCAGACTTTACAATGCATGGTTTTTGGTCGATTGTCAGTCGACCCAAATTTACTAAGCACAGTAGCTTTGCATTACCGGTGTTCAAGTCAATATCACTTATTTAGCAAATTGTTAAGAAAATGTGATTCAGGCAACGGTTTTTGTCAATCAACTTTCGGGATAGCTGATGATCCTACTTTCGTTTTCATTATTATTCGAATACCTTTCCATGCTTTCCCCACACAACGTAATGCTCGAGTGTTGTGAGCCTCAAAGTAAAGGAAGGTCCAGAAAAGAGGACTCGATCTCCGCAATGTTTTCTTAGCTGTAATTGCGTGTCATTATGATAACTCATCCGTGCGACATAGTGTATTTTTCACATCTAAAAAATGGCTACTTTTCTTATGAAAATCCGTGATATCTTTCTTATAAATGCTTACAACATAGGTTGTGGGTGCTCGTTAGAACCGCCTATGTCCTGGAGCAGAAATAAGAAAAATAATGTTTTCCCCGCCATCCCCAGTTTTCTCTGTAAAAAGTGGGGTTTAGAGGGTCGTTCATTTAACGGACTTGTTCACGTGTGCACTGATATGGGAGTCTTAGATGAGTTGGTTATGAATAGCCCCACTGTTATCATCGTTGTGAAGTCGGAGTGTTGTGTAATCGATCTTGACTCATGTAGTGAATTTGGCAAACAGTGAAGACCCAGATCAGAGGCCAAAGAAAACGTCGTCTGAACAGGGTCTGCACTCTGTTTAAAGTACGGGACTTAAGGGTTAAACGAAGCAGTCTAAGTTGCGTTAAGGACCGTTTTTCCAGTCTGTAGGCTCACAGGTGTTGCCAGTGCGTTGATTAACCCTTTTGGGCCAAATGGAATCTGCCTCCGTATATATAGCAGGAGTCCATTGTAAAATTTAGGGGTGTTAGGTTGTGTTTTCTTCAAAATCTATTTGGAAACTGGCTGAACGTTTTGCAAACAGTGGAGCCCCTGATTAGACGCCACGTTCTGTGGCGTCTGATCTGGGCCTCCACTGTTTGCCACGGTACCTGTTTAGGGGTTTCCAATCTGAAATGGGTTAATATGGCGGAAGCTCTATAATTCGCCAAGTATCCAGGATAAATCAAAGTTTTACGATTAAAGATAAAAAAAATGTAGTGTACCCGTAAAAATCCTAAAAACTTCGGACACCTTGATGACTTGCCGTAATTCTTCTAAAATTTTAACGTTTGTACGATCCCAGACGGAGTGGCAACCTTATCGACTTCGGGACCAGTCTGGTCTGGGTCTGCACTGTTTGCTTTCTCCTGTTGGATCATTACGGTAAGTTATCATGGGGTATTGCAGGGTCATCACTTCAAAATTCGGTGAAGAAGTCTAATGATGCACTGATATAAGATCTTTATGAATATAGACATTATAAAACGTGTCTTTGGCGAGTCATACAAAACCATATCTGTTTCATTATCATAATACATTCTTGTTAACCATTGATCCAAAATATACATTTGTGGTGATATTTTTGTTGAAGGTCTTCTCATTTCTGCTGAAAACAAAAATTGTGTGTGTTCTTCAGAACCGCCACAGTTAGGCGGTTACAACGAGTACCCACATTCTTTCTTTTGTGCGCAAGAATAATGAAATGATATCTCCATGGTAAACCCCTATTTTCTCTAGCCATAAGAAGGGTTTTCGGGTCACGATTAAAGTACTGGTTATAAGGATTGGATTACGTTAACATCGTTGCTATATCTGGCGCCAATACGTTTTCAAGTCAAAAACCTTGCGAAATTACATGGCTTTTCTTTCGCTGCCATTTGATTTTACCATCTCGTAAACACGTCCGTGAAATGAAGACCCCCCTATACCCCACTTTATACAGAGAAAACTGGGGCTTACGGGGTATACATTATTTTTTTGGCTCCAAGACATAGACTGTAGGTACTCGTTAGAACCGGTTCTATCGAGCACCCACAACCTATGTTTGCAGTATTTATAAGAAAAATATCACAGATTTCATCAGAAAAATAGCCTTATTGTGAAAAACTGCACTATGTCGCACGGGTATGCTATCTTAATGCAACTTGCCTCCGCCCATCGGGGCGTGAAAAAATATGGGCCCCGCCAAGCGAACTTGTGTCTTCGAGCATTCCGTCATGACAAATTTTAACTGCGCATGCCCAGCCATTCAGAGGGGCCAGGGATATGGCTGTCTGTCTGAAGGGTCCTCTTGATTCACTGCTTGTATGAGCGAGCAGTGAAGGTTCTGGCGAGACTGCGCGGATGCAGGCTCGCCTGAACCTTCGCTGCTCGCATAGCCGATAAGTACCAAAATCGCTTGACGGGGCCCATATAATGGCTGCATGATGCTTCCACGCAGAGCTGAATCTGACCCACACACGAGTACTGGTAAACCGCTTAGAGGATCTAAGCCTACCCAGGCAAAGCGGTGTGAGTGTCGGACCGTCCATGCTTATAAACTTTATTGGTTTCATTGCGCGACAGGGCTTGAGAAGTCATTTCATCTCAATGTCGGATAAAAGTTCCACAAAACTGGAAGCAACGTCTCCAAAATGACCTTTACAGTGTTGACAGTGTCGTTAAACCTCAAATCAAACAAAAAACAAAACAAAATCATAATGCAACACTGGCAGGTTTTTTTTTTTTTTTTTTTTTTGTACAAAGATTTTCGTTAAAGGGATTGGATAGAGGAGGAGGGGAGGCAACTCTTGAAAAGTAGTTTTGTCTCAAATGTCAATAGAGGTCAACTGAGGAGCAAATTCTTTCCTTTAAGTGTAGACCTCTTTTTCAGTGGCATAGAGTTTATAGAAAAACCCTGAAAGTTGTCTCACTTTGAAAAGTGGCATAAGAAATAAAAATCTGCCAGGTGTACATTCCCATATATAATAACAACATTATCAAAGTAAATAAAAAATTCAAATCACTGACAGCACTGGTGGGTCGATTTCTTTGAGTGTGTGATGAAAAAATGGCCCTGAACGGATACTTTGACTATTTTGTTCCCTGTTTATCAATCAGACAGATAGACCCTGATCTGACGGCGCATTCAATGGCGTTAAATCTTGGTCCACACTGTTTGCCAGCGTCCCAGTATATGAACCCAGTCCATATTTTACAGACCATTCCCTGTTCACAGTACTCTAACGTCACAGCGACAAACATTGCGCGGCTTTGTGTTAATAATAAGCGTTACCTGGGTTATACAGCAGGTTGAAAGCCTTTGAAGTATGGTATCTCTGGATCGATTAAATCGAATCGATTAAATCTATCCAAAAAAATAAAGAAATAGTTATATATAAAAAAGAATGGTAATGTAAGAACTGATCATTTTTGTAGAAATAGGCAAATCACCGTTTTAACGGTCTTAGATTGTATTTTATTCCAAAGCACGTCGATTTGCCTTCCCACATCCCTTTTGAGTTATACAATCATCCTGTATGCCCATGCCCATACTAACGCATTCGCCACTTAACCCATTTTGTACCGAAAACCCCAAAATCGGTAAATGGCAAACAGTGGAGGCCCAGATCAGACACCGCAGAACGCGGCGCCTGATCAGGACCTAAACGGTTTGCAAAAAATTCAGCCATTTTCCAAACAAATTTGAAAGGAAACACACCCTGACAGCCCTAAATTTGCTATCAGTTTGGTACAAAATGAACTAAAAACTGTGAGGGCTCAAGCACAAATATGGCGTTGAACATGTGCGTACAGAGTCGATAAAACCCAACCTGTATACCCATTCATTCATTCTCATTCATTCATTCTCGGGTTAGAAGCCCCTGTGGCGCGGTGGTTTTGCTACTCGCCTTGTAAACCAGGGATCGCAGGATCGATCCCGGGCTTCTCCAGACTTTCGGATGAGTCTTTAAACCGAGGTTCCGCCTCCGTATGACCTTAGCTGTTGGTGGGACGTAAAACTAAATCTCACTCACTCATTCCCAGGCTAGACGGCTCGGGTCAGCGGTCAGACTGTGTTTATGCGTAGACTTATCTGGGTCATCACATAGATACGTTTACCTGAAACGGCGCATATGATTTTGTTGCTGTTGTTGTTTTACGGCCCTTTCAAGATTATTCCACTTATTCCGAGTCATATCGTTAATCAGATGTGGATGTAAAAACAGCTGACCCTCCGTTGCAGAACTTAGCGTCTCACATGTGGCCCCAGCGAGGCGCGAACTGTAATGAATGTTTCTTTTTTATTTTATTTATTTTTTAGGTGTCGGAGCGGCCTCCGGAGAGAGACTCTGTTGCATTTGAAAATTCAATTGCAAGTAAGGACAAGTCTTTAATGGATGCTCAAGGACAGGCTGTACATGGACAACTAAGGAACTTGAAGGCAACCGCTGACTCTATACTAAACATGGACGAGGATCATTACAGTAGCAAAGAATATGATGCGTAATGGACTTGCGTGATTACGAAAGCACGCCTATACAAATACATTGTAACCTTTATCCCCGAAAAAATAAAAAAACAATATGATGAAAGATTGTGATATTTTTCTTATTTCTGCTCAAAATATAGACTGTGGGTACTCCTTAGAACCGCCTCAATGAAGCGGTTCTAACGAGTACCCACTATCGATATTTTAGAACAGAAATAAGAAAAATAAGGTTTTTCCCGGTAAAACTATATAAAAGTGGGGTTTCAAGAGGGTTGAAATTATGTGGGCGTGTTTTCATGATGTGACACTGACGAAAATTTCTATGTGAAAACCGACCAGCTTTAGGACTGACTGTTAATAAGTGGTCTATATGACCACTTTTGAATAGTCCTAAAGGTGTTGGATGTCACCGGTTGCGGAAAACACAAAGATAGAAAAACAAACTGAAACCTTTTGGCTTTGTTTTAAAAGTGAAATAATATGTACTTTACAGGTCTCGGAAGCACGAATGGCTACAGAACTGTAAATGATAGTGTTGAACTATTTTTTCTGGGCCAGACTAGCTTGTTTCGGTCCATTTGGCCTCAGCAACGATTCTACTTAAGCCTTCTCATCAGGATAATCTTTGTTTGCCATTCTGATTTTACTAATAATGTCAAACACCCAAATGCAACCAAGAATGCATCCAAAAATCAAAGATTTTATACAACATTCACTTGCTTTATTACATCTGCAAAATATGCTCAACAATAAAACTTCCAGCAGATTTATATCTTTGATCGGGCCCCTCGGAGTCTGTCTAACTGTTGGTTTTCTTTTGCTCCAGCAATTCTGTTGTTGTATGCTGTCGAGTCCTCAACCTTGTTTAATCTCTGTAGAATTTGTATTAGTATGTTCTCGGAGATGTTACACTGATAAACAAAATTAGTGTATACCGCGACAGAGGTAAGGGCGAGGATTATGGCCATGTAAAATCGATTTAAGCTCCCCCCCCCCCCCCCCCCCCCCCACCAGTGGAATTCTTTCCACTACTGACCGTTCCAAGGCGGTTCTTCTGTGGCGGATTATTTATGTTGTTGTTTGTTACTTACTCACTGTGTGTATCACTTGTGTATTTTTATTTTGGATGGCCATTTGGCCATTTTGTGGGAAAGTAACTGTCCTTATGGCCTTCCTTTGTTTAGGTTTCCATTATGGTCTGGTCGCTTCATGTTTGTGTTTCTTTCCCTGTGGTGTCTTTGATGGATGGAGTAAGTTAATTGTATCGATTCCTGATCTTTGTTTTACTTCTATTTTTTATAAAAACATTAAAAAGAATCTCCAAATATAATGTCGATGGCAGATTTCATGGGCGATTTTACATTCCAGATGATAAATTCGTTTCATCTTCAGTCGAAGTTCTCTGGTTGGTCATTATAAATGTCAAAAATCATCTTCACCCTTACGCCGCTGAATAATTAATTTAGCCTTGCCTTTGGTGGCGGGGACCTTTATACTGATCATAGACTGATAATTTCTCTGCGGATCACACAACTACAGTGAAATTCTGCTATTAAAACCACCTAAAATTAAGACTAATTCTGGTTTAAAAAGCTTTTAGAAGGTTGCAGCTACTCTTTCTTTGTGCTTTCTGAAAGCAGTGTCTTTTGGCCAGGGACCACCTATGGGACTGTTCAAAAGTGGTCTTCAAGACCACTTTTGAACAGTCCCAAAGGTGGTCTTAATATAGGAATGTTACTATATGTTGTGGCAAGAAAACTAGGGTCCAGTTGTTCAAAGTATCGTTTGCTTAACAAGCTCGTCAGTGGTAAAATTGTTAACTGTTAAAAGTAAAATATCAAATACAGTGGTAGTTCTGCTGAAAAAGCTACTCACAATTTTCATCTGAAATGTTAGAACATTTGTTATATTAATAATTATTGAAGTTTTAACAATATGTTGACCATGTTGACTAATGACATGAAACGTTTTAAACCAACTGTATCGTGATGTTATTGAACTAGTGGGATTTTGTTTTGTCATCTATGTTAGACATAAAATTTATAAGTACCATGGACATTTTTTTTTATTTTTTTATTTTTTTTTTTTTTTTTGGTTTTGGTTTTACGGCCCTTTCAAGATTGTTTCACTAATATAGAGCCGATCGTTAAACTGAGGAGGGTGAAAACCGGAGTGCCCGGGAAAAGCCACCCGACCTTCCATTGCAGAACTTGGCGTCTCACATGTTACCCGAGCCAGGCTCAAACCACAGCGGTGATAGACCTAATGATTAAGAGTCAGCGCTCTTAACCACTAGGCGACGGAGCCCCGTTAGTACCATGGACTGTCATTATCTCAGATAATGATATCTCAAAATACTGCTTAAGCCAAATTATTTTTTTTATCTCAAACACTGATGTCTCAAAAATAATGTATATGTAAAACTGAATTTTGGCATTGTTGTTTTAGTTGTTCAAACCCTTTTATCTCAAATGACTGCCGGCCTCGGTAGCTCAGTCGGACAGGGGTTCGATACCTGCAGGGGTCGGCAACATTCTTTCGTGGAGATTGATATAGAAATATTTTCTACGGTCATTCTCTTACTTCCGCTGATTCCAAAAGGGCAGTTGTCAGTTTCTGGCGAAAGAATGTGCAATGTACTGGTAAACCGCTTACATACAATGTATAAGCCTGCCCAGAAAAAGAGTGGATAAGTAAACTGACCGGCTCAAAAATGACCTAAATAGAGTTGACTGGGCCGTTAAATTCCAATACAAACAAAAAAAAAATCCCAAATGACTTACATGATATCTCAATCCAAAATTTTCAGTCCCTTGGAGTTTATTTTGTTTGTTTGTTTGACCGTCAACACTGTAAAGGTCATTTTGGAGACTTTGCTTCCAATTTTGTGGGACTTTTACCCGACATTGAGATGAACTGACATCTCAAGCCCTGTCGCCCAATGAAACCAGTACGGTTTATTAGCATGGACGGTCCGCCTCGCACCGCGGTTCCTGGACAGGCTTAGATCCTCCAAGCGGTTTACCAGTACTAGTGTGCGGGCCGGATTCAGCTCTGCGCGGAAGCTTCATGCAGCCCATATATTTCTTCAAGCCCCTATTGGCGGGGGCTACCCTTGGAGTTAGAGATAACGAGAAGAATTTTGTTTTCTTTATATTTTGTGGTTGTACTTTGCCAATAGCTTTGATCTTCTCGTATATGGAGAGATTTATTCCTAAAATGCGGGCTTCTCTTAAGTGGGGAGTACTTTTTGTCTGCAAGAGCCCAAGAAAGGACAAACTTGGAAAAGTTTCTCAAAGAAGGAAGCAAGTTATTTCATTTAGAAGCACCGCCCCCACTAACTTCTCATCTAAGGGAACACCTTATTTGTTTTGCTTGATTCGGGATTTAACATCCCAGTCAATACTATATGGGTCATTTTGGAGACGTTGCTTCAAATTTTGGGACGTTTATCCGAGATTGAGAAGAAATGATATTCCAAGCCCAATGAACCCAACACATTTACTTTACTTGGCCAGTCTTTAATCCTTAAAGCGGTTTGCGGTCGGTTTCAGCTCTGAATGGAAGCAACATGCAGCCGATCCTATTTCTTCAAGCCCTGATTGGCTGGAGCCCACACACTTTATGTGTACTTGATATCTTTGTTTGTTTGATTGATTTGAAGTTTAACGTCCCCGTCAACACTGTAAAGGTCATTTTGGAAACGTTGCTTCCAATTATGTGGGACTTTTACCCAACATTGAGATGAAATGACATCTCAAGCCCTGCAGCCCAATTAAACAAAGGGAATATATAAGCATGAACGGGCCGACGCGTACAGCATTGCCTGGGCAGGCCTAGATCCTCTATGCGGTTTACCAGTACTCGTGTGCGAGTCGGTTTCAGCTCTGCATGGAAGCATCATGCAGCCCATTTATTTCTTCAAGCCCCGATGGGCGGGGGCTAACTTGATATCTATACAAACATGTGCATCACGTGCTACGCATATGACCAGACACGCATTACGTTTATAACTCTGTGCAATAAAACCGTTGTAAATTCCACTTTGACTAAAGAAAACAATCGGATTTACAAAGGAACTAGCAACCACAATAATTGTTTGAAATAAAAATGTTATCAATGTTTGAAACACACACACACACACACACACACACACACACACACACACATGCATGCATTTTCCTCAGAAACGTTGTCAACGCATAACAAAACCTAAAATAATACCTATGTTTCTAGTAAAACGATTCCGATCAGCTTATGTATCAAGGCAGTCTGACCGGTGTCTTCTCTGGTTGTCCTCTGGAATGTCCACAGAAGGTTCATGCGAACAGTGAAGACTCAGATCAGCCTGCGCAAACTGTGCCTTCATTGGGCGCACAGATCTCATTGCAATTTCTGTCATGCGTCGGCCCAACCGTTATTAATTGTATGAGTATTTTCACTTTTGTCAATCGAGCACCCACACTCTATGTTTGCAGCCCATACAAGAGTATTATTACAAATTTTCCATTACGAAAACACGCCTATTCAAATACATTGTAAATTTTACCGCCGAAAAAAATGAAAATTTTCCGATAAAAAGTGTGATATTTTTCTTGTTTCTGCTCAAAATATAGACCGAGGCTACACGGCGGTTCTAACGAGTACCCACAATCTATATTTTGGAGCAAAAATAAGAAAAATAAGTTTTACCCCTGTAAACCCCAGTTTTACTATATAAAAGTGGGGTTTAAGGGGGTCAGAATTGTATAGGCGTGTTTTCATGATCAGAAAAATACAATGTTCAGAACGACACATTACCATAACACGCCCATGCGCAGATATATGTCAAGAACTAAAATTTTTTTTCAAATGAAAACGTTCGATATTTTCTTATTTGTAGTCCAAATATAGATTCAAGGCGGTTCTAAAGAGTACCCACAATCTATGGTTTTCAGCAGAAATAAGAAAAATAATATATACCCATTAAACCCCAGTTTACTATATAAAGGTGGGGTTTCAGGGGGTCAAAATTGTGTAAGCATGTTTTCGTAATGGAGGTAAACAGAGTAACACATTGCCAACTGTCATTCCTTCCTGTTATTTGTTCTATGTAGCTTATTACTAGCGTACCCGCTCAATTGTTAATTTTTCTGAGAATGTGAAAGATTTAAACTGCGTTATTTGTTACATGTTTGTTTGTTTTGTTTGATTTAAGGTTTAACGGCCCCGTCAACACTGTATGGGTCATTTTGGAGACGTTGCTACCAATTTTGTGGGACTTTTACTCGACATTGAGATGAAATGACATCTCAAGCCCTGTCGTCCAATGAAACCAATAGGGTTTATAAGCATGGACGGTCCGACTCGCACCGCTTTGCCTGGGCAGGCATAGATCCTCTGAGCGGTTTACCAGAACTCGTGTGGGATCGGATTTCAGCTCTGCGTGGAAGTGTCATCATTATGAAAACACGCGTATACAAGTACATAGCAACCTTTATCATCGAAAAAATGAAATTTCAAAGAAGGAAAATCGTGATATTTGTCATATTTCTGCTCAAAATATACATTGTGGGTACTCGTTAGAACCGCCTCATCGAGGCGGTTATAACGAGTAGCCACAATATTAGAGCAGAAATAAGAACTGTAAGGTTTACCCCTGCAAACCCCAGTTTTTTCTAAATAAATGTGGGGTTCAAGGGGTGTAAAAATTATATAGACGTGTCTTAGTGATGACAGATCATCTTTTTCTTCAAGCCCCTATGGGCGGGGCCGTCTTTGTTACAGATGTTACAGTGTTTATATTCATGTTTTGTTTCAGACGCTGAATACATGTATCTTTATTTGACAATAGAGGCCCATGGGCCACTGGCAGCAATGTAGTTTAACATGATATGCTTTTTAATCTACCGATCATAAAGTCTTATATGTGGCCCTTTATGAATTGGAGGGGAGAGAAACGGCTCCTGTGGACCCCTCTCACGCACACACAAGTTGATGTGACTGAATGTTTTGTGTCTGATCAAAAGGAACAACAATATATATATGATTATGGGGAAGGGATCTGAATGGTTTCTGATATATATGGCCTTTTATGAAGCGGAGGGGCGGGGCATGGCCCTCAGCACATTACCGCAGCACAAAGAGACCCCAGGTTGGTGTGACTTTATGAGACCTGAGGTTGGTGGAGCATGACCCAGTACACCCCTTAGTGTCACTGAATGAGTCTTGTCATATGGAACATGGATATATATGGTTGAGGGCGGGGCTCTGAACAGTTTCTCAGATATTTGGCCTTTTGTGAAGTGGAGAGGTGGGGCATGGCCCCGATGCACCCTGTTAGACCCTTTCGTTTCTATCGTTGAATGTGTCGTATCATAAGGAACAAGAATATGTATTGTTTAGGGGTGGGGATCTGAATGCTTTCTGAGATATTAGGCCTTTTATGAAGTGGAGGGGGTGTTATGGCCCCGGCACGTCCTGGGAAACCCCCATGTTAGTGTCATTGGATGCCTCTTACCATAAGTAACAAGAATATATATGGTTTAGCGGTGGGGTCTGAATGGTTTCTGAGATATGTGGCCTTTTATGAAGTGGAGGGATGGGCATGGCCGCGACATATCCCGGGGGCCATAGCAATCATATAAAAAGTTGTTTAAAAGTGTTGACGCCAGACGTACGACATACGACGACGACGGACAACTGCCTATCCTATAAGCACCCCCTGAGCCTTGGGCTCTGGTGAGCTGAAAAGTAATGTAATACACATTATATGTTTGTTACTTTAAATCTTGCTAGTTAGTTGTATTTTTCTTGCCTAAAAGCAACACATCTGTCTTCATTGACATTCATGAAAATTCAATTTAACCCTTATTCTGCTGTACAACCCCATGGCTGATCGTACGCATTATGAAAACACGCGTTTACAAATACATTGCAAACTTAACCACAAAAAGAAGAACATTTTAAGACGAAAAAATGATATCTCAAGCCCTGTCGTCCAATGAAACCAATAGGGTTTTTTCTTATTTCTGCTCTATAATAAATAAGAAAAAGAAAGTATACCCCTGTAAACCCTAGTTTTACTTGTAAAAGTTGGGGTTCAAGGGAGTCACACCACGAGAACAAATACTAGAAATAAAGACCCCCCTAAACCCCACTTTATATACAGAAAATCTGGGGTTTACGGGGGTAAACATTATTTTCATTATCTCTGCTCCAAGACATAGGTTGTGGGTACTCGTTAGAATCGCCTTATCACAAACTTTCATAAGAAAAAATGCTTTTTGGGGAGTTTGAAAAATGTACTATATAACACGGATGTGTTATCGTAATGAGAATTATATGGGCCCCGCCAAGCGATTTTGGTACTTATCGCCTATGCGAGCAGCGAAGGTTCAGGCGAGCCTGCGCATCCGCGCAGTCCCGCCAGAACCTTCGCTGCTCGCTCATACAAGCAGTGAATCAAGAGGAACCTTCAGACAGAAAGCCATATCCCTGGCCTCTCTGGATGGCTGGGCATGCGCAGTTAAAACTTGTTATGACGGAATGCTCGAAGACCCAAATTCGCTTGGCGGGGCTCATATACACCTACGAGCCAGACTTAGCAGAAGTAAAAAGCAAACAAGCGTTTAAAAATAACAAAATTTATTGACAAAGCCTTTCAAAATATAATGTTGGACTTAAAACAATTCTGCTACAAGGCCTATCGGAACCCGAATTCTATTGTGACTTAGTATATAAATTTAGAAAAATACATGCCTGTAATGACTTTGGTACCCAATTTCGTAAAATCGTTCGTCGATATATAACGATTGGGTACAACATCAATATTATAAAACAGACTGCGTGCATGGTGGTTAACCCAATAACTGTTGGCAACTTTGCTTCCCTCTTTGATTGCACACCGGTGGGTCGGGCTTAAGATTATATGACGGTTCCAGCGTAAAAACATAAATGGAATTTTATTTTATTTTAGTATTCTTTATGTTGGTTGGCGCCTGATGCTCGGTCTTTGGTTGGGCCCCTCGGAGTCCAACTGTTGGTTTTCTTTTGCGCCAGCAATTCTTTTGTTGTATGCTGTCGAGTCCTCAACCTTGTTTCATCTCTGTATTCTTTTTTTTTTTTTTTTGGATTTGTTTGTTCTCGGAGATGTTACACTGATGAGTTAGGAAGCCTTCGTGCGGACTAAACAAAATTAGTCGTCAGGTTAGCGCAATAGGGTTGTAACTAGCATTTTTTGCAAAAATCACTTTTTTGCATATTTTGATTCATTTTCCATCTATACATTACCTGCAAAAAGGTGAAGCTTGAAGACTACAAATTTAGCACAAAAATTTAATATTTGCCATATGGTTGTATCTTGAAGGTAGGGGTTTGCTCATCGCAAAACGGTTGTATCTTGAGTTACAACCCTGTTGCGCTTAGTCCTCTGCATGTTGTAATAATGAACTCTTAGCGCAACAGGGTTGTAACTTGAGTTGCACTTATATTATAATGCAATAAATAGCAAGGGATGTAACTCTGGATGTTTTGGAAGCTGAGACCTTCTGCTCTCCGAATCTGGTTGATGCCACCTTGTCACTCTTGGGCATTTCGAGAAATTCAAGATGACATCCAAGATGGCTGCAAAATTAAAAAAAAATTGACAAGTTCTAATTGAAACAAATGTTTTGACAATTTTGAAAGCTGAGGTCTTCAACTTTTGAAAATTTTATTAACTCAGCATTTTAAGTATCATAAAAGTAATATCAACAATAATAATAATCCACAAATATTAGGCTAAACCAACAACACCCCCACAATATAGGGATATATTATGTGCTATGATGTTCGGAAAGTAAATGTCCATTGGTATCAGTTACGACTATCCATCATCTGGCCATTGGGGTGTGTTAGGCAGTTATGGTCACTTCAGTAACGTAATCATTGATATTAGTAAGAAATATGGTCAACTAAAGATTTATGTCCGCATATATATTTTAACTCTTGCTACATTCATAAAATAACATGGACATTGACCTGAACTGCTATGTGTTCTCTATAGTGGCAGAAAAATCACTTATGTTAGGTAAGAACTTGTATTTATGTTACAAATTTTGTTTCTAGTGGTAAATTTTCAAATATTGGTTTGCAATGAATAAACAATATTTGTTCCAAGATGAAAGAATCATATTTTAGCTTCTTCTTGTTAATCAATATTTTTTAGGAGGTTTTGGTTTTTCGGACTTTTCAAGATTATTTCACACAAATCGAACCGATCATTATTCAGATGTTGGCAAAAACCGGAGTACCAGAGAAAAACCACCTGACCTACCATTGCATAACTTGGCGTCTCACATGTGTGGCTCAAAACCACAGCGGTGAGAGACCTAATGATTAAGGGTCAGTGCTCTTATCCACTAGGCCACGGAGGCCCAAGTAAATCAATATAAATGTCACAAGTGTATTGAGTATTATATCTTTTTAAGTTCTTAAATATATGGCATGCCCAATGTGTTATTTACCTGAATGAGTAGTGAGTATATATATAGATGGAACATATCAGATGCCAGGCAAAAAGAGAATTAAATGTAATGCTGCATAGTAAGTGAAACAACACACTGTTGCACATATGCCAACCATTTCAGTTATCTACGTTACCAATCCAAGCAACACAATTAAATCATTTTTCACTTTTATATGAAATTAATGCCAATAAATTATCAGTCTATGGGACTGAGAGGTCAAAAACACAGATGTTTGATCATTACATGTTTATGGATAAGGATTAACATATATTCTATATAATTATTCATAGAACATAGAAACATCGTTTTTGTTCTATTAGAATCTGCCACCAATGGGATTTGGTCATTTTACCCCAGGCACATTTTAAAGTACTCTATTGCAGTTCAGTTCTGTTTTCAATAAGCACTAACCCAGTAACCCACATGTTGCAACTTATAGCTTTTCAAATGACTAGTATATGTATGTTTGAAATAACTTATGCAGTTACATTTTAAAAGTCACTTTATAACATGGAGGGTATGGTTGATGTACATGAGAATATAAAATACCACTCTAGGCTTGGTGTAAAAGTAAAGCAGGCATTTTATGAGATGTGGGATATGATATGATAACGTATGAAACATGAACCAATGGCACAAAGCCAATTAACTTATAAGACACTGCAATAGAACGTCTGACTTGCGAAGTTTAGACGGTCAATAGTGAAACTAATGGAGGCTTGTACTCCGGAGTTGATGAGATGTAATCTCTCGCCCTTCAGTGCAGTATCAAACATAATATTAATAACAAACCTTGTTAAATTTCAAACATTAGTAACATAACAACATTTCTGTTAAGCATGTTTAAGCAGTCTGTAAATATTTAAATTAGCAGTTGGCATTAAAATATAAAATTAAAAATGATGTTGTGCTTTTTATTGTGGTGTACAAACTTTTATCCTTCCATGTGAGTAAATTTGCTGCTGGCAAATTATGGCGATATATTTTATGCAATGTTTTATATTTACATTACACTTATCTATAATGTGGTAATAGTTAAAATTAGATTTGAATACAGATGATGCAGTCATCGGCGTATGATTCTATGTCAGTTCCCAAAGCAGTATTAGAATATCTCTGAACATGTATAGAAAGCAATCTTAAGTCTTATTCAGTCATATATGTTATATTTGCGCAGAATTATGGGTGAAATTAAAATATGCCGTTTGAAAAGACATACCGTATTCGCCCTAATTACCGCACAGTGCGCTTAGTTTTTTCAAAATCGTGTCAAAAGATCACAGTGAAAAATCTTCCTAATTAGCGCACACTGGATGCGAAAACAATAGCTTCCGAGATGATGGATACTGATATTTAATGGGACAGAACAGGATACTCAAGCATTGCCTTCACTGTTGAAGAAATAACGGTAAGTTTTTTTTATAGATTTACTGTGAGAGCTTCCAGGGGGAGGTTACTGTAAAGAGTGTGCTTATGCATTTCTTTTTCAAAAATAGCTTTGGTGTGCGCTTATAGGAGCATGTGCGGTAATTAGGGCGAATACGGTATTTTAAATCTAAGATGTATCATCATAATCATCATACTTTTTTCAAGACAATGTTACAATTCTCTGAGAATGTAAAAGTTTAATTCATGTAATCAAAGTAGAAGCGTAACACAATTGACTATTGAGAATACTATGGTAAAATGAGGTTTTAATACTTTTTCAACAAAAAGAGTTTAGTGTTTCGGTCTACATACCAATTTCTATTCAAATGAGTCTAATTTTGGAAAAGTACCATTAACAAAATGCATGGGCCTCCGTGGCCTAGTGGATAAGAGCGCTGACTCTTAGTCATTAGGTCTCTCATCGCCGTAGGTTCGAACCTCGCTCGGGCCACGTGTGAGACGCCAAGTTCTGCAACGGAAGGTCAGGTGGTTTTTCTCCGGGTACTCCGGTTTTCGCCCACCTCTGATTAACGATCGGCTCGATATGAGTGAAATAATCTTGAAAGGGCCGTAAAACCCAAACCAAAAAAAAAAAAATTAACAAAATGCATTATGTACCAGTAAACACCAAAAACGAAAACATGGACCGTGCTGAAGTTCTCTTGTTATATACGTAATTTTTGGTAAATTGACATCGTAATTCCTAAGATCAGCATTGCAGTAAGTATTTCAACATAAAACCATGAACCATGAGTATTTAACAAATTCATGATTGATGACCATGAATATATTAAAAATTTGAAAATGTTGAGGACAATTAACATTAGTGTTGCCTTTTTGTATATTTTCCTGTATGGAGGTTACTTTGTTAAATATAGCATAACTCACAAAACTTTCAATATAGAACTTTAATAAACAGCAGTTTTGAATAGCTTGAATGTGTGTCTTTTAATAAATATAACAGTCAGACAAAAATGTCCAGTGGCAAACATACCAGTTAAACAATGGATGGTGAATGAAGATTTTGGGAGGCACTTAATATTTTGTAACATAAACAGCACCACGGAATGTTAAAATATAAAACACTCAGGAGGAAAAATCTAAAAATTGCCTAAAATGAAAAAAATATTTGATGTCTTATGTAGGTTTGCAGTTAAAACTGTATTAGTACATAGTTTGAACTTTTCTTTTCTTTCGACCATCATGGACGCCATCTTAATTTCTTAGAAATGCCCAAGGGTGACAAGATGGCAGCAAGCAGATTCTAAATGTAGAAGGTCTCTGCTTTCAAAATATATCAAAACATTTTGTATACACTGCAAATCCAGGTTCAGTGAAACTTCTGCGGGACTAGATTTGAAGATGAATTGTCTGAGAATATCATTCTGATCTGTGGCACGAGAGGCTCAGACAGATAACCGTAATGATCATATAGGCAAACAGTGCAGACCCAGATCAGACTGATCATGAAGGAGCAGTCTGATCAGGGTCTACACTGTTTGACATTCAGTCTGCACCTTTTCTACTCCTTGTTGGTTTGTTTGTTTTCTTTGATTTGAGGTTTAACATTCCCGTCAACACTGTAAAGGTCATTTTGGAGATGTTGCTTCCAATTTTGTGGGACTTTTATCCAACATTGAGATGAAATGACATCTCAAGCCCTGCCGCCTAATGAAACCAATAGGATTTATAAGCATGGACGGTCCGCCTCGCACCGCGGTTCCTTGACAGGCTTAGATCCTCTAAGCGGTTTACCAGTACTAGTGTGCGGGCCAGATTCAGCTCTGCGTGGAAGCATCATGCAGCCCATATATTTCTTCAAGCCCCTATGGGCGGGGACTTAAACTCACTCTTTGTTGGACTGTATGAGAAATTTGTTATATCAAGTTCTCAAGGGGTCTGAATTTTTAGGATTTTTTGGTACACTATTCTTGTCTTACTTGTTTTCTTTTTTACATGAAATGATATTGAAATTAAAAAATTGTGTTATACCATAATGCTCCTAAATGTTTAGCAGTTAACAAAAATAGACCCATACTAGTCAAACAGTCTGATGAGGATCAGTGTACTCTTTTTGCACTATTTGAAGTATGTAATTTTACCCCTGATTTAGTTGTTAGGTTGTTATGTACACTATTTAGGAAAAGTTCTTTTACATAGTTTTATGTTGCATTTATTCTGATCAATACAATCTGTATGTTGGGAAACTAAGCAGTAATAGCTTTTTTGCTTCATCTACAACTTGGAGTGAGCTGCAAGATCTGGTCTTCTCAGACAGTAAGATATTCAGGTGAGATTTGCGTTGTCATGGAAGTCCTTCAGATTTCTTTCTGTTTGTTGTGCATACAGCAGACTTTTTAATTAATGCTTAATTATTCAAACAACAAAGGCACTGTTAACATTGTGCATCATTCTGCAGTTTTTTCTCTGCCTTTGATTTTTAAATAGTTTACCGTAATGATCATAATTTTCCAGACAAGCAGATGTCTTCAATCAGTGTAGACCCATAACAAATTGCTCCTTTTCATTCTGTTCTGGGTATTCATTGTTTGCCATTCAATCTGTACAATGTAAACAGTGTATGAAAGAAAGACTCTCAAAGATACAACCGTTTTCCAATGACCATTGTGTGATATTTTTTTATCATTTTATAGTGCAAAACAGTTGTAACTCAAGTTACAACTGTTTTGCGCTGAGTCACCTTGAACATTTATGCAACATTTCAGAGGGCAAAAGGTTGTATCTCAAATATTTACAAATATCTCTTTTAAAAATTAAAATAAGTTAAAAAGTATTCATTCTACTTTAGTTAATTGACTTTATACCCAACATATCCAAATTTCATAACATAACAATGACTTTGGAAAAAATAAGACAGTTTTTTGTCGTTCCTGAAAAATTCTGACAAATGAAGTTACAACCCTATTGCGCTGACCTGACGTAGTGTATACCGCGACAGAGGTAATGGCGAGGATTATGGCCATGTAAAATCGATTTAAGCCCCCCAGTGGAATATTTTCCACTGACCGTTGCAAGGCGGTTCATCTGTGGCGGTTTATTTATGTTGTTGTTTGTTACTACTCACTGTGTGTATCACTTGTGTCTTTTTATTTTGGATGGCCATTTGGCCATTTTGTGGGAAAGTAACTGTCCTTATGGCCATCCTTTTTTTAGGTTTCCATTATGGTCTGGTCGCTTCATGTTTGTGTTTCTTTCCCTTTGGTGTCTTTGATGGGTGAAGTAAGTTAATTGTATCGATTCCTGATCTTTGTTTTACTTCTACTTTCAACTTTAAAAATGTACTTTACTCAGATTTTATTTATTCTTAATTGATCCCACTGAATATACACTGAGTCCTTTATGAATAATAATCATCAAGTAAATCCCACACAGAATTTAGAATGAAAACTTCTTGAAAACCCGACCTGAGCAAAAGGGTAATTGTTATCCCTTTTATAGTCTTAAAGACTTTGTAGAAATAGATGTGCTCATGTGCTGAAAATAATGCGATCTGGAATCTTCTAGGTACTTCTTAATCGCCTTATTTTGTAAACATCGCGTTTACTTTACAGTGTTGACGGGGACGTTAATACTCAAATGAAACAAACAAATTACTTATTTCTTATAATCTCTGACTTGGTAGTCCAGAACCTTCTATTTTCATTACGAAAACACGCCTATACAAATACACTGTAAACTTTACCGCCGAAACAGTTAAAACTCCAAGATGGAACATTGTGATATTTTTCTTATTTCTCTCAAAATATAGATTGTGGATACCCGTTAGAACCGCCTCATCGAGGCGGTTCTAACGAGTACTCACAATCTATACTTTAGAGCAGAAATAAGAAAAATAAGGTTTACTGTAAACCCCAGTGGGGTTCAAGGGGGGGGGGGTCAAAATTATATAGGCGTGTTTTCGTGATGTGAGGTTTAATAGTAAACACAATATTTACAACCTATAATACCTTGTGACTCATTTTTCTAGATAATTCCTTTTAAAAGTTAGCAAACAATATATTACATAGGTAACCCACATGGTGGTAGTGGGTATAATGTGAGAATAAAAATATACATAACACGTATCAGTAAATCAAAGTGCTTGATGTAGTCTGTTCACCTGAATTTGAAAACTGGACGACAAATAGTTTAGATCCTGATCCGATGGCTTCCTGATCTGAATTTACTACATGTATGTTTGCAAATGTAGGGTTGTCGTGTTCAGCGGGATAAGGGTTAATTTCGGTAATAGTTTCAAACTGTGATACGACGTTTTTTCGTAGATAACATATGATGCCTTTATTAAGCTTTAATGTAACATTATGTCACTATTAGATAGGAAAATCTTAAACCGTTTTTTGTTATTTGTTTAACTCCCTGCGTCATTATATGTTGCGAAACATTATTATACGTTTAAGCCTCTGTAAGTCGAAACAATGTACAATGAATTAAGAGTTACTTTGTCTTTGATTTGTATTTGTTAGACACCCCTCGCCCGCACAGAAAACTGCATGATCGTTATGTTCTCTAAAAGGTACAGCTGAGTTTGTCTTGGCTGCAGCCCTGAGCCAGATTTTCTATAGACCATCACGTGAACAAGTCCTTGAAATTAAACCCACTAAACCCCACTTTATATAGCAAAAAACTGGGGTTTACGGGATATACATTATTTTTCTTACTTCTGCCCCAAGACAGAGATTGTGACATAGGATGTGGGTACTCAATGAAGCGGTTCTAACGAGCACCCACAACCTATGTTTGAAGTAAACATAACAAAAATATGACAGATTTTCATCGGACAAGTAGCCATTTTGGAGATGTGAAAAATGTACTATGTTGCACGAGTGTGTTATCGTAATGCTATGACTAGACCAACAAGATGCTAATGGAATATATAAGATGAACAAGATGTGTTTGTGAAACACTGGTGCCCCTGGACAGCGCATGTTAAATATGAAAGCAGTATCACTAAGCAATCGAAAGGTATTGCCAATATTCAAGTCTTGAAAAAGTAGGTCAAGGTCACAAGGTAAAAAATTATGGGTTTGTTGGAAAGGTCGTGTGACATAGAATACACATGTGAAATATGAAAGCCCTATCACCTACCAATCAAAAGTTATGGCTAATGTTAAAGTTTTTAAAAAGTAGGTCAAACGTCAAGGTCAAGGTCACGAGGTCTAAAATGAAAGGTCTTGTGGCCGGGAATGCACATGTGAAATATGAAAGCCATACCACTTACCAATCGAATGCTATGGCCAATGTAAAAGTTTTTAAAAAGGAAGTCAAAGGTCAAGGTCACGGGGTCAAAAATTATGGTTTCACTAGAAAGGTCTTGTAAAAAAAGAATGCACATGTGAAATATGAAAGCCCTTTCACTTACCAATAGAAAGTTATGGATTATGTTAAAGTTTTGAAAAAAGTAGCTCAAACGTCAAAGTCACGAGGTAAAAAATTAATGGTACCATTAAAAAATCTTGTGACAAGGAATGCACATGTGAAATATGAAAGCCCTACCACTTACCAATCGAAAGTTATGGCCAATGTTAAAGTTTTTAAAAAGTAGGTCAAATGTCAAGGTCAAGGTCACGAGGTCTAAAATTATGGTACCACTAGAAAGGTCTTATGACAAGGAATGCCCTTGTGAAATATTAAAGCCCTATCACATATCATTCGAAAGTTATGGCCAATGTTAAAGTTACAAAAAAACAAGGTTTTTTAGCGCATTTTTAGAAAATAAAGGGCCATTACTCCGTCGTTAATGATAGTAGCAACGTGAAAATTGTTATGCATCCCCGGCACTTCACAAGGAATGCATGTGCCAAGTTTCAACTCAATCGGTGAAAAAATGTGGAAGAAGTTCGCATTTCAAGGTTTTTAGCGCATTTTTTTTAGAAAATACAGGGCCTTAACTCCGACGTAAACGAGAGGACCAACGTAAAAATGTGTTAGGCACCCCTGCACCTCACAAGGAACGTATGTGCAAAGTTTTAGCTCAATCGGTGAAAAAATGAGGAAGTAGTTTGCATCACAAAAAAGTGCGGACATACAAACAAACAAACAAACGGACAGTGCAAAAGCTATATGCCCTAAAAAAGAATTCAGTCCACGCCCTAAATACCACTTAAGATGTATTCATATTTCGTTACGTTTACAGGTCTGTGGAATAAACACCCATGCAAATATCTGAAAACGGGATAAGGACTACATTACGAAAACATGCCTATACCAATACAATAACCTTTATAGCCGAAAAATTGGAAATTTTAAGATGAAAAATTGTGATTTTTTTCTTATTATTGCTCAAAACAGATTGTGGTTACTCGTTAGAACCGCCTCATCGAGGCGGTTCTAACGAGTAACCACAATCTGTATTTTAGAGCAGAAAGATGAAAAATAAGGTTTACCCCTGTAAACCCCAGATTCGCTATATAAAAGCGGGGTTCGAGGGGGGTCAAACGAACCAAACTGGTGAGAGAACTAATGAGTAACAGTCAGAGCCCTTATCCATTAGGCCATGGAGGTCCGTTTCTGTCTTTGTCCTGATGGTGAATTCGTTACACCATCAGTCATGCAAGTTGTCTGGGTCGTCATTATAAATGCCAAGATGTCCTTGATTAATCCATTTTCGCACCGGACATCCCAAAACGGATAGTTGGCAAACAGTGCAGGCCCAGATCAGACGCCACAGAACGCGGCGTCTGATCAGGGCCTACACTGTTGGCAAGAAGTTCAGCCATTTTCCAGATACATTTTGAAGAAAACACGTAACACCCCTAAATTTTGACATGTACTCCTGCTATATATAAGGAGGAAGATTCCGTTTGGTACAAAAGGGTTTGTCTATGTCTATGTACAGTGAAAGGTCGATGGCTCGAGCACCGATGGCTCGTCTACCACCACTGCCTCGAACTAATTCTTTAGTCCCTAGGGAAAACATATTTCGATAACACACCCGTAAGACATAGCCCATTTTTTCACATCTCCAAAATGGCTATTTTTCGGATGAAAATCCATCATATCTGCAAACATAGGTTGTGGGTGCTCGTTAGAACCGCCTCATTGAGACGGTCCTAACAGTACCCACAACCTATGTCTTGGAGCAAAAATAAATAAAAAAAAATATTGTTTACCCCGGTAAACACCAGTTTTCTCTATACAAAGTGAGGTGTAAGGGGGTGTTCATTTCACGGACTTGTTCACGTGATGTTTCGTAATATTATGTTTCGTTTACAAGTCTGTGAACACCCCTCTCCAAAACAATGTAGTGGGAAGTTGCCGATAGAGTCGGAAGCAGGGCCCACGTGTTTTGTAGTCAATGATGTGCACCAGTTAGGTGTTTTTTGTTTGTGTGTGTGTGTGTGTGTGTGTGTGTTTTGTTGTTGTTGTTTTTGTTTGTTTGTTTTTGTTTGTTTTTGCTTTTTTTCTGAAATGAGACATTCTGAAATATTTTGTATATATAGTCATACTAAAGTTAGCGATATTATTGCGCCATGAATTGAAATTGAAAAATGATTTGGATCTGTCACGCAAAATTAATGACTTTTGTAGTAAAATGATATCCTACTTCTGGTATCAACTGTCATCATCTGGTGACCTTTAAAACTGCGCATCAAAGACCAACACGTGAACGCTGTGTCTGATCTGGGTCTACACTGTTTGCTCAAAGGTCAAACATTTTTGTAAACGCGGCGTCTGATCAGAGCCTACACTATTTGAAAAACGTTCAGATATTTTCCAAATAAATTTTGATGAAGACACAACCTTACACCCCTAGATTTTGAGATAGACTCCTGGTATATACAGTGAAGTTCCGCTATTAAGACCACCTAAAAAACTATTTCTTATTTTGTTTGTTTGTTTGTTTGATTTGAGGTTTAACGTCCCCGTCAACACTGTAAAGGTCATTTTGGAGACGTTGCTTCCAATTTTGTGGGACTTTTACCCGACATTGAGATGAAATAATATCTCAATCCCTGTCGCCCAATGAAACCAATAGGGTTTATTAGCATGGCACCTCGCACCGCCGTTCCTGGACAGGCTTAGATCCTCTAAGCGGTTAAGCAGTACTAGTGTGCGGGCCGGATTCAGCTCTGCGTGGAAGCATCATGCAGCCCATGTATTTCTTCAAGCCTCTATGGGCGGGGGTCAATTACTCATTTTAAAATCTCATTTAGTATGTTGCAGTTATTCTTTCTTATATTGTCCTCTGGTCAGGGACGACCTATCGCTATTCAAACGTGGTCTTAAAGACAACTTTTAAATAGTCCTAAAGGTGGTCTAAATATAGAAATTTTACCGTATAAGAGGGGTGAGTGAGTGTTTAAGTTTTACGTCCCACCAACAGCTTAAGTCATACAGAGACGGGACCTCGGTTTAAAGACTCATTCGAAAGTCTGAAGAAGCCCGGGATCGATCCTGCGACCCCTGGTTTACAAGGCGAGTAGCGTAACCACTACACCACGGAGGCTTCTAATTTAGTACAAAAATGGTTATTGACTCCAACACCGATAGTTCGATTAACATGGTTTATTCGAATTTGCTGATGAGCCGCTAGCCCACAATTCCTTGATGGGACAATGAGAACATCTACAGCCACAGTCTCACTGTCTCGTACTGAGGGCTGGAGCCACATTCGCACTGTCACGTATTTATGGATATAGCCATAGTCACACTGTCACGTATTAAGGGCTAAAGCCACAGTCTCAATGCCACGTATTGGGGCTAGAGCCACAGTCTCACTGTCACGTATTGAGGGCTAGAGCCAAAGTCTCATTGTCATGTATTGAGGGCTAGAGCCACAAGCTCACTGTCATGTATCGAGGGCTAGAGCCACAGTCTCACTGTCACGTATTGAGTTCTAGAGCCACAGTCTTACTGTCACGTATTGAGGGCTAGAGCCACAGTCTCACTGTCACGTATTGAGGGCTAGCGCCAAATTCTCATTTTCACGTATTGAGGGCTAGAGCCACAATCTCATTGCCACGTATTAAGGGTTAGCGCCACAGTTTCACTGTCACACATTGAGGGCTAAATCCACAGTCTCACTGTCACGTATTGAGGGCTACAGCCACAAGCTCACTGTCATGTATCGAGGGCTAGAGCCACAGTCCCACTGTTACGTATTCAGTGCTAGAGCCACAGTCTTACTGTCATGTATTGAGGGCTAGAGCCACAGTCTCACTGTCACGTAGTGAGGGCTAGAGCCACAGTCTTACAGCCATGTATTGAGGGCAGGAGCCACAGTCTCACTGTCACATACTGAGGGCTAGAACCACAGGCACACTGTCATGGCTTTAGGGCTAGAACCACAGTCTCATTGTCACGTATTGAGGGCTACAACCACAGTCTCACTGTCACGTATTGAGGGCTAGAGCCAAAGTCTCACTGTCACGTATTGAGGGCTAGAGCCACATTCTCACTGTCACGTATTGAGGGCTAGAGCCACAGTCTCACTGTCATGTATTGAGGGCTAGAACAACAGTCTCACTGTCACGTATTGTGGGCTAAAGCCACAATCTCACTGTCACATTATGAGGGCTAGAGCCACAGTCTCACTATCACGTATTGAGGGCTAGAGCCACAGTCTCACATTTACGTATTGAGGACGAGAGCCACAGTCTTACCGCCACGTATTGAGGGCTAGAACCACAGGCTCACTGTCACGTATTGAGGGCTAGAGGCACAGTCTTACTGTCACGTATTGAGGGCTACAGCCACACTCTCACTGTAAAGTATTGAGGGCTAGAGCCACAGCCCCAATGTCACGTATTGAGGGCTAGAGACACAGTCTCATTGTCACGTATTGAGGGCTAGAAGCACAGACTCACTACCACGTATTATGGGCTAGAGCCACAGTCTCACTGTCCCGTATTGAGGCTTAGAGCCACAGTCTCACTACCACATATTTAGGGCCAGAGACACAGTCTCACTGTCACATATTGAGGGCTAGAGCTACAGTCTCACTACCAAGTATTGAGGGCTAGAGCAACCGTCTCACTATCACGTATTGAGGGCTTGAGCCACAGTCTCACTGTCACGTATTGAGTGCTAGAGCCACAGTCTCACTGTCACGTATTGAGGGCCACAGCCACAGTCTCACTCTCACATATTGAGGGCTAGAGTCACAGTCTCACTGTCACGTATTGAGGGATAGAGCCACAGTCTTACTGTCACGTATTGAGGGCTACAGCCAAAGTCTCACTGCCACGCATTGAGGGCTAAAGCCAAAGTCTCACTGCCACGTATTCAGGGCTAGACCCACAGTCTCACTGTCACGTAGTGAGGGCTACAGCCACAGTCTCACTGTCACGTATTGAGGGCTAGAGCCATAGTCTCACTGTCACATATATAGGACTAGAGTCACAGTCTCACTGTCACGTATTGAATGCTAGAGCTACAGTCTCACTGTCACGTATTGGGTGCTAGAGCCACAGTCTCACTGTCACGTATTGAGGGCCAGAGCCACAGTCTCACTCTCACATATTGAGGGCTAGAGTCACAGTCTCACTGTCACGTATTGAGGGATAGAGCCACAGTCTTACTGTCACGTATTGAGGGCTACAGCCAAAGTCTCACTGCCACGCATTGAGGGCTAAAGCCAAAGTCTCACTGCCATGTATTGAGGGCTAGACCCACAGTCTCACTGTCACGTAGTGAGGGCTACAGCCACAGTCTCACTGTCACGTATTGAGGGCTAGAGCCATAGTCTCACTGTCACATATATAGGACTAGAGTCACAGTCTCACTGTCACGTATTGAGGGCTAGAGCTACAGTCTCACTGTTACGTATTGAGGGCTAGAGCCACAATCTCACCGTCACGTATTGAGGTCTAGAGCCACAGTCTCACTGTCACGTACTGAGGGCAAGCTTTTATTTGTTTTTTTTTTAAACGTAATCATCTCGAAACACCCTTGAATCCCACTTTTTAAAGTAAAACTGGGGTTTACAGCGGTATATCTTTTTTTTTCTGCTCTAAAATATAGATTGTGAGTACTCGTTAGAACCGAGGCGGTTCTAACGAGCACCAACAACCTATGTTTGCAGTTTGAATAATAAAAACATCACGGATTTTCTTCAGAAAGGTAGCCATTTTGGAGATGTGAAAAAAATACAAAATGTCACACGGGTGTGTTATCGTAATGTACATGGTATATTTTCCACAGTCACCTCGTTTTTTTGTTTGTTTGTTTTTGTTTTTTTTAACGTAGCAGAACGATAATAAACGTAGTAATATGTGGTGAAAACCTGTTGCATACGCTATACATGGCTACAATCTCAGTGTCCCAAATGGCCCACCATACCGCATAGCTGTAAGGAGCATGTGTAAACTGTGTTGATTTCACGGAAGAGTGATTTTCTGTAACATGATGAAATTTCGGTCTAATCCGTTCGGTCTTTCAAAAGTTATTGAAAGTTCAATTTGATTCAGTCATATGCACTCAACCCTTACTGCACGCGAAATGAAAAACAGAACAAGCTGCTTTGAAAGTAGGGCCTACATTAAAGGCCGCGTTGGTTTGAATGTTTCAGTTCCACAGATATATAGTGAACTGTGTCAGATACGTGGGACATATGCTGTCTCTAAAACGTCAATTTTCAGGTGGCATGTACATTTAAAGATGGTTAAATTGTCCTGAAAGATGAGCCCCGTCCGGGCCATCCAAGAAGAGCTGCTACAAAGCTAATGTTGCCGTGTGGCAGACATGGTCAAACAAGATGCAATGTTCATGGTGAAAGAAATGGCTGAAGGTGTTGGTGTTTCACTGGGGACTGTTCATAACATTTTGATTCAGGAGTTGAAACTTAGAAAGGTTTGTGCACAATGGGTCCCGTATCTCTTGACCAAAGTATAAAAGACCACCCATGTAAAAATATTTGAAAAAAAAAATAAAAAATAAAAAACAACAAAACAACATCAAGCGTAGAATTTCGGAGCTGTTTACAGGTGATATAACCTGGGTCTATTTTAGTTTGAGCCGACGCATCAATAACAATCAGTGGCTGCGAAAAGATCAAGGAAGGGCGGTCATTGCCAAAAGAATTAAAAGCGCGTTATGAATCCCGAATTGCACTTGGTAGTGCAATATGCCACTGTCTTCAGGATATAACTAAAAACGCCTATTTCTCTGCCATTACAGAATGAGTTTCGAGACTTGATAAATGTATTACCGTCAAGGGCGAATACTTGGAAGGGTTGCAGTAAACGAAATGAGAATGGGATTAATAACGCACCTTGTAGAACCCCGATGACAACATTTAAATAAACACCCCTCGTACAAGACTTTAGTAAGGCCACAATTAGAGTATGCGTCCACTGTATGGCCTCCACACACTGCCACTGATATACACCAAGTGGAAGCAGCCCAAGGAAGGGCAACATGTGACTCTAGTCACAGTACGCTGAAGGACCTAAACTAGCGCCCGTTGAACACAGGCTCATTGGCATTCGCCTTGTAATGATGTACAATATCACATAAGATCTTTTTTGCCATTCCCATATCTGCGTATTGTGTCGGGGCTTGGCTATTTGTTTCTGCAGTTGTCAAAAATAATATTTATTTAAGATATTAATTCGAAAGAATCCAATGGATCGGAACTAGTTGTCATTGTACAGAACCAATAAATGTCTCGTCACTCTCGTGACATTGTAGCGGGATTTCGAGAAATATACATGATATTGGGCTGCATGGTGCTTCCACGCAGAGGTGAAACCGACCGCACATGAGTACGGATAAACCGCAAGCAAAGTGGTGCGAATAGGGCCGTCCCTGCATAAACCCTAGCGGTTTATTTGGGAGGTAGGTCTTGAGATGTCATTTCATGTCAATGTCGGGAAACAGTCCCACAAATTTTGAAGCTACGTCTCCAAAATGACCTAAACAGTGTTGACTGGGACGTAGGATGTAAGAAACTCATTTAAAAGAAACAAGAATTTATATAGCCTCGTGGTCACATTAGACGACCACGCGTGTAAGATCCTCTATGTTTTACTTCTGTAATCAGAAAATATCTGTTGAAAATAGGAAAAAGGAAGAGTTTTAAAAAGCTTTGTCATGCATCATTTTTCAAGTTACAGTTCGAACTGTCCTCATAATTTACATGAAATTCATTGTTCTGTGGTAACTTCCTGACACCGGAGATAACAATCTCATGCATTATGCCATAAAACAGATTACTTCATATTTATCATGCACGCAAGAATGTTCATGAAAAACGACTGCCCCTTCCATGAAAATTGAAATTGAAACCCAGCAGTGGGCTTTAACCCTTTAAGTACCAAATGGAATCTTCCTCCTCATATATAGCATGAGTCCATTTCGAAATTTAGGGGTGTCGGGTTGTGCTTTCTTCAAAATTTGTTAGGAAAATGGGTGAACTTTTTGCAAACAGTGTAGCCCTGATCAGACGCCGCGTCCTGCGGCGTCTGATCAGGGCCTACACTGTTTGCCAGGGTACCCGTTTTGGAGTACCTGGTACTAAATGGGTTAATGTCGTACTCATTTCAATAAATATTACTTTCGTCACATGTGGTGAATGCATCCATAATGAGCACAATGACGGAGCACTTTAACGCTCTGCATGATGGGTATATAGTTTTAGCAGACGACATTTTTTATTTTTTATTTTTTTTCCGAGAAAACAGGATTCAACATCTCATGCAAAATGTCTCCTGTGGAGACAATTTGCGTGAGATGTCAAGTCCTGATTTCTTGGGAAAATAAAAAAACCAACAGTTTGTCGTCTGCTGAATGTGGTAAAGATGACGTAGAATTATTCAAATACACTGTTTCAAAATTTTTGAATAGCTGTTTTCACAGCCTGCTGTTATTTATGTTATATGATATGTAAATAAAGTACGTTTCATTAAATAACTGAACATTAAAAGAAATAAAACTGCAAGCACTGCATGATTCCCCGCCACTACAAATACATCAAACAAGTGCCATATCACAGTGAAAAACAAAACCTAATGGCTGTTTTTCCCGGCATAGTTATGTAACCATGCAAGTTTGGTCAGAATCAATCATTAAGTTCAGGAGATATAGTGCTTCAAACAAACTACATGATAGAATGGCTATGTTCAATGTTCAAGTGGGGGATAACTCCAAAAGTAGGAAAATCAGAGTAATGGTTCATATGTTCTGCATGTCGTCTTAGGCTGCTCTACATATCTTTGAAGTTTCGTGACAATATCTCCAACGGCATCAGAGTTATGGAGCGGACTCGAAACTGATAGCAACTGCTATATTCAGAGTTCAAAGGGCAATAACTCCAAAAATAGGAAATTCAAAGCTACGGTTCATATGTTCTGCACGTAGTCTCATGGTGCTGTACATATCTGTGAAGTTTCATGGAACTATCTCAATGATATCGAAGTTATGGAGCGGACACGAAACTGCGATAGAAATGGCTATTTCAAATGTTCAAAGGGCAAAAACTCCAAAAGTAGGAAAATCAGAGGTAAGGTTCATATGTTCTGCATGTTGTCGGATAGTGCTCTACATATCTGTGAAGTTTCTTGAACATATCTCAAATGGTTTCAGAATTTTGGAGCGGACACGAAACTGATAGCAACAGCTATATTCAAAGTTCAAAGGGCAATAACTCCAAAAGTAGGAAAATCAGAGTTACGGTTCATATGTTCTGCACGTCGTCTCATGGTGCTCTACATATCAGTAAAGTTTCATGGCAATATCTCAAATGGTATCGAAATTATGGAGCGGACACGAAACTATGATAGAAATGCCTATGTTCAATATTCAAAAGACAACAACTCCAAAAGTAGGAAAATCAGAGTTACGGTTTATATGTTCTGCACGTCGTCTGATAGTGTTTTACATAGCTGTGAAGTTTCGTTAAAATATTTCGAACGGTATCAGAGTAATGGAGCGGACACGGAACTATGAGGCGCTGACGGATGGACGGACACTCAAAACTTCGGAGGGTATAACATAATACCCCGCCATTTTTGAATGGCGGGGCATAAAAAGGAAAAAGGAAAAATAAAAGACAGAAAGAAATGTGATCTGACATGACAAACAACCACAACATCATACAATCAACTGTGCGTGTACCATAATTTCATGCTCGAATATATCGTAATCATCATCATCATCATCATCATCATCATCATCATCATCATCATCATCATCATCATCATCACTTTCTTGTCCTTTATCTTCTTATTTATTATTATAATTATGGTTATTATTATCATCCTCTTCATCATTATCATCATTGACAGAGGTCATTGGGTAAACTTTAGTCCGTGTATCACAATTGTAATGTTCCACGTTATAGGTTGAATATCTAAATTAATGTACTGCATTATTGTTTGATTTGAGGTTTAACGTCCCTTTCAACACAATTTAGGTCATTTTGGAGACGGTGTTTCTAAATTTGTGGGGCTTTCACCCGACATTGAAATGATCCCTGCCGCCCAATGAAATCAAAAGGTTTTATATGCATGGACATTCTAACCTTCAGGAGTTTGCCTGGGCAGGCTTAGACCTTCTAAGCGGTTTACCAGTATTCGTGTGTGGGCGGTTACAGCTCTGCGTGGAAGCATCATGCAGTCCAATCTATTTCTTCGAGCCGTCGATGGGCGGGGCCACATGTTCTGCATCAAAACTCCTATTTTAAGACCACCGCTGGGGTGCCTTTGTAGGTCAGGTCAGTTCTGAAAGTTAACAACAGAGAAACGTCTACCGTTTCTTCAGTTGTGAACGGAATTACATATATGTTTACAATACCTACACCTCTTAGCATTGTAAATAGAAATACTTCGAAACACCTGGACACATTCCTATTCTTTTGAACGGATTGATATGTTTTCGAAAGACATGCGACTTAAGAGGGATAGTCTTCATTCTAAGATTATTGTGAAACGACGACGTGCTAAAAGCTTCAATAACTTCAGATTGCTTTTCAACAGAAAGGGACATCATGAAGTCTTTTTCATGACGGAACAAGAACAAATCAGCCACAATGGGGTGCTCATTTCGTACCCGTCGGAATTCCTTCAGTTTGCCTGAATAACTTATTACAAAGTCTTATATTAATCAAGTAGCAAGGTGAGAGTTTCACACACTTTCTGACATGACCATAATGTGTATTTTTTATGTTCTTCAGAAGTGAGTCTTTTCCATTTCCATAACTTGCATGTGAGAGAAGAAGCATCGCCCCGCCACCTTGAGAGTGTCTCTCTTTTCTGTAGACACTGTACTAACACGTTTCTGGGAAAAACTCAGAAGTTATAATTGAACCTTCTATCTTTGTTTGCTGAACAGCCATGTTATGTGGTTGATGAGTATCAAGGAAAGCTAAATATCAAATATTTGCCTCTTATGCCATTGATGTGTATACTGCAAAGTTACAAACCTTTTACAAAATTGGGCTTGGTTTTGTTAGAAGTCGGAGGTTTAACTCCTGTTACCTTTGACAGGGGTTCAAATATGTTTCGATTATCCAGTTCTATAGGTTGATTGAAGAACGAGTCAAAATATGAAAACCTCGCACTTTGGGTACTGGAATTACCAATTTTCCATACTCAGCATCTGAACAGATTGCACATTCTGAGTGAATCCACATGTCACACTGGTCATACTGAGCTACTTTATGACAATTCAGAATAGCACCTGAGTATAGGCCTTAGTCAGCTTGGCAGTCTTTGCAAATTCAAGTTTTTGCAACTGGTTGTAATCCAATTCAGAACATGACGAATGAAAACGCTTTTTACAGTCCTCACATTCTATACATTTCTCAGAATCTTTGCATTTTGCTGAGTCCGCAGCAAACTCTTGGGCCGAATCAGTTTCAATGTCTTCGGGCAAAATTATAAGAATAGCCTTTGTTCCACCCGAGGACTTGAAGTTGAGTAAGCCCTTTGTTGTTATTGTTGTTGTTTTATTTTACACAGTGCTCTGACAACTACAAATAGCTAGTATGTATACTGGTCAATTTTTATATATGAGGGCGAGTCAATAAAACACTAGCCTAACTTATTTCTTGGTGAGATCGATCTCTTCTTTTTCGATGTAATTGCCCTCTAAAATTCTACATTTGGATAAGCCTGTTTCAGTGCCAGAACTGAAGAAGCCGGGGTCCTTGTCTCCGAACCCACTCGTCAACTGCCGCCACGACCTCTTCATTGGACCGGAAATGACGTCCACGGATATCCTTTTTCATGTTTCGGAATAGGAAATAGTCACTGGGAGCTAAGTGCTTAGAATAGACGGAGTGCGGCATTACTCACTCGCACCCATTCCGTTCAACAGCATCCATTACATTTTTGCAAGTGTGGACTCTTGCATTGTCCAGTTGGGGCAGAATCCCTTTGGAGAGTTTACCTCGGCGTTTTTCATGGATCGCAGTTCTCAGTTGGTCGAGCAAAGGGGGAGTTCCAAATCTGCCCAACCAAAGATTTTCTTGAAACTTCAGTTGTTGTTTACTTTAAGTCTATCAACTATATATATATATAACTTTGTTTTATTTGATTAATTACTATAGTTCTCAGGAGAGCTCCCCGAGATAATCCCCTGTTGAGTTCATACACACCTGTGAACTTTTCATTCTTAAATCAACAAGCTCGATTGTTTTCAAATTATGTTGCTTTGATTGGCAACAGAACTCTATAAGGATTCATATAATACCAAAATTATAAAGGTGTCTAGGTCTTTTAATTTTTCTGATGAATTTATTTACAAAATTTCTTAAATTTTTCATGAAAATTTATAAAAAGTAAAATGTTTATCCTAAGTGTTAGCTGTATTACTGATCCTGTCACCCCAAGATATTACACATAAAATTGGCCACATATATCCTCTATATAGCAAACAAATTTTTAAAAAATCAGAAACCGGTAACATTGTTTTTGATTGCCAGATATGTGTTTAGATATATTTTTGTGATGAAGTCATTTGCAATATCAAGAGACCAGATTTTCTTTAAGAATATTTTTATTGTATTTTTATGACCATATAGTGTCACCTTATCATGCAAAGCTTAGCATATGCATTTACGTAATTCCCCCCCCCCCCACCCCCACACATACACACAAACAAAAATACACTGTTTGACAGGGAATGATTTTTAGTTTGGGTTTTAAATAGTAGATGAGAACATACATTAGCAAAGAGAAAAATATAATGCACTCATGCAGTGATCACGATGAGTGTTACTGTTTACAGCATTGCAAAAGCGGTTATGCTGAAAAAATGTGTTATGACACAATAGAAATAAGACAAGGTGGATACTTTACCCTATTTTATTTGGTTTTTTTTTAAAACCTGCAATACAAAGATATTAATGTCAGTAGTACACAATGGTATGTTGAGTTTGCTTAATAAATTACTTTCATAATCATGTTGTTTCCTTAATTGTTTTTTATTGTTGACATTACCCTCTTTAAAATAAAACTGCAGTCAATAATTTGCCATCTGTAAAAGGACACGCTGATTTGTTCTTATTATTGATCAGTCCATGTATTGGTATTTTTTTTACATCACTTGGTCAAAGAGACTCGCACGTCGCCCCCCCCCCCCCCCACCTGCCCCGCACACACAAGCACATCAAAGGTTTTGTGAGACCATTAAAAGCATTTTCTGCATTTTTCTAGGTTCAATATAACATAGGCAAAAGTGTTTGCTGCAATGTTTTAGTCTTCAAAATAAATGCATAACTATTCACACTGAAACTATTTGCACATTTATCATCTTGCATACACTTCCCGAACTGATATAGATGGAAGGCAAGTTGCTGTGAAACATTTATTTGACAGCTGATATCGTATTTAGATGCTGAAATACCATTTGCATATGTAGTCTTATGTATGCAATACTTGTCATCTATGTTAAGTTTTCTGGCTCTGTATTCATCGGTTTTACAAATGATTTGTTTGTTTGTTTGTATTGAGGTTTAATATCCCTTTTAACACTATTTAGGTCATTTTGGAGATGTTGCTTCCAATTTTGTGGGACTTGTTCCCGACATTGAGATGAAATGATATCTCAAGCCCTGCCACCCTATGAAACTACAATGCTTATATACATTGGACGACTCACACCACTTTGCCTGGGCAAGCTTAGTCCTTCTAAGCGGTTTACCAGTACTCGTGTTTGGTTAGTTTTAGCTCTGTGTGGAAGCAACATGCACCCAAATCAATTTCTTCAAGCCCCAATGGACGGGGCGAAGATGTACAAATGGCATGAATCACGTGTTTGCTGTACCACTAGCACATAGGCTGAAGCAAAATCAGTGCAGTTGGCTTCACATTTTTCTAAAGTACTGCTAGCAAATGTACTGTTTGCTGTTTTAATTTTTGAAAGTGTTTGAAAGTTGAATTAAGTCTTCTATATTATATTAATTAATGCTTTCCAAAAATAACTGCTTGTTTTCTGGATCATATTTTAGAATATAGATGATCATATTTAAGAATATAACTTTCTTACAAGGTGACAGTTAGTGCAATTGTAGTAGACTGAAGGGGCATTGTCAGATTGAGCCAAAAACAACAGTACCATTTTGTCTACAGTAATCTGTGTATACAGTGGGCCAAAAGATCAAACATTATTATTCTTGGCCATTCAAGCAACCTGTGTCATTCCAGTATGACAATCAGACTTTTCAAACTTTTTAAGATCACTGCATCAGTTAAATACATATTTATTAGAGTAAAATTGTCTTGTTTACAGAACCATCCAGTTTACTTGCCATTTCAACAATCTTTGTCTTACTAAACTTCAGCATTGCCTCCACTTCTATTTAGAATTACATTAATGCAAAAACTCTTGTTCTGAAATGAAGTATTTTTTAAATAAGATCTGATTGAATTGTTAACGAAAGCTCGAAATGAATTGTGTTTTGGTGTTCATCAGGGCATCATAACTGATACAAATGCTGATTATATATGAGCTCATACTATACACCATCATATAAACATACATATATTCATGTTTATTATATATTGGCAAGCAATTTTTCGATTGAAAATGTTGCACCATATGATATCTACAAATGGTTTGAAACAATTCAAAACACTGACCATTACTATTCAATGTTCAAATGCGGTATGTTACCGGTCTCAGATTTTCAAGAAAGTTTGATAAAATGTTCTACATATATATGGTCAATTTTCATATTAAAATGATGGGGTGATAAGAACTGCAACAGTGTGAAATCAAACGTCAAACATACTCCAAAAGATTTTATGGTTGTGAATTGTAGGGTCTGCTCCATATGAAATTGAACATGGTGTATCGAACTTTGCCTAAACAATGTAAAATGTGATACAAAGATAATCACAGATGACTACAGTGATGCCTGAGAACAAAGTAAATCCAAAACATCAAAAGGTGGAATGTATATATACACTAGTTTGGGGGTACCCCTACTTTCAGATGTGGACATAAACAAAACATTGTAGATTTATAACGAAAACAGATATAAGAGTGAAATAGCTAAATAATGAATAGTCATTTACCAAGCAGTAATTATGCACAATTTCATTAAAATCTGTGCGTGGACAGAACCCTATCGAAATTTACTATAGGCTGGAACTCCCCCTTTGCATAATACGTACCTGTTATTGTAGTCTTCTTTGCTACGAAGTCCAACATAATAACGACTTGTGCGTCACAAAATACAGCTGTTCACCTTGTCTGTAGAGGGTTGCGTTTTGAATTTCTTTGGCATCGGAGACCCCGGTCGCACCCACAGGCGACTTGGAGTTTTATTCTCTGGCTCATAATAATGGACCCAGATCTCATCTACAGTCACCAGACGTGAAAGAAAATCATCTTCCTTTGACCAAAAACGCTTCAACAATGTGCTGCATATTGATGCTCTGGTTGCCTTGTGCTCGTCGCTAAATTACAATTTAGGGCAACCAACAATAAGCTGTTGCTGGTGTTCGGCCTGTCTGCAATAAATCAGACAAAAAATAAGAAGAAAACAATAAAAAATGTTTCTCATTTATGAGCATCCAGGTCGAACGAAACAATGTGACATATGACACTTGTTTTATCACTTCCTCGTTCAAGGTACGTGTACATTTGTTCTTCGTGAGTCGCGACATGTAAAAAGTGTCTCCGGAGATATGCGTTTGCTAATGTTTCATTACAAACATGATGTGTGCTTTTGTTGGAACCGCCTCAAGTATTTGAGAAAAAAATAGAGGAAAATAATTTTAATTTTACCTTTGTAAATTCCAATTTCTTCTATATAAACCTAGGTTTAGCTAAGGAGAATGGGAACACCTTCAGGGGAGGCAACTCCTGCAAAAGTACGTTTGTCTCCCATGTCAATAAGAGTTAATTCTTAAAGGAAAGAATTTGCTCCTGAGGAGCAAATTCTTTCCTTCAAGAGTTGAGCCCTTTCTCCGTGGGACTGACCCTAGAAAAAAGCGAACAGGAAGTCCCGAAAGTTGTCTCTCTTTGAAAAATGGCGGAAAGCGTTCTAGGTGTTTCCATTCCCCTTAAGAAATGAATGCGTTTTATTTAACGTTCATCGAAGTATGAACAAGATCTGACCACACAGGGGTTCATTTAAACATTGCTCGTAAATTTTCTTTGTTTAAGTTGAGGTTTCATGTCCCCATCAACACTATTTAGGTCATTTTGGAGATGTTGCTCTGATTTTGTGGGGCTTTTACCCGACATAGAGATGAAATGACACCTCAAGCCCTGTCGCCAAAACAAACCAAAACCAGTGAGTGAGTGAGTGAGTGAGTGAGTGTGAGTGAGTGAGTGAGTGAGTGAGTGAGTGAGTGAGTGAGTGAGTGAGTGAGTGAGTGTGCGAGCGAGCGAGCGAGCGAGCGAGCGAGCGAGCGGACGGTTTGGCGGGCGGTTGGGCGGGCGGGCGGGCGGGCGGGCGAGCGAGCGTGTGGGCGGGCGGGCGGGTGAGCGATCGAGCGATCGAGCGAGTGAGTGAGGGAGTGAGACCAACTCAAATTAAGACAAATAAGGCTTTTGAGGTTTGAGGTAAATTTTGTTTGTGTCTTCTAAATCCAGTTTATTTGTTTGTTTGAATTAAGGTTTAACGTCCCCGTCAACACTATTTAGGTCATTTTGGAGACCTTGCTTCCAATTTTGTTGGACTTTACGCCGCCATTGAGATGAAATGACATCTCAAGCCCTGCCGCAAAATGAAACCAAAATGCTTAAATGCACTGGACGGCCCGACTCACACCACTCCGCCTGGGCAGGTTTAGTCCTTCTCATCGGTTTACCAGTACTCATGTGTGGTCAGTTTCAGGTCTGCGTGGAAGGTGGTCTTAATAAAAGAATTTTAGTGCACTGAATAATATTCATAGTCTTGGTAGCTTGATGGCTAGCATATACATTCTTTCGACAACCATATCGTATTTCTGCTTAATTGCTATTCAACACTTTTTGAATGACCCTCATTCCTTCAACCATCCTTTTGACATGGCTGTTTCCGGATACGATATTCCGACAACTGTTTACAACATGCATATAAGTCCTCTAAGAGATACTAGCTTTCAAAACTAGCCTAAAAGACGAGAGAGAAAAACGACTCCGAAAATTTCATTTTGACCTGCTTCTTTTTGGACGGCGTGCCGTCTTTTTCAAACAAGTTGGGTCACATTGAAAAAGAAAGAGGGGGGGGGGTGGGGCGGTGGGCAAGTCAGGAGGTAAAAGAGAATGCATGGGGGAATTCGGCAGAGAAAAACGAGAAAAAAAGGAAGTCTATTGAAAGACGCATATCAATAGCACAAAGTCGGGAAATGTGCTATTGTCAGACGAAAACAGAACAAAATCGAGTAAAATGCTATTGCCAGACGTCTGGCAATTGCAAAACACGCATGTTCAACGGTATTGAAAATTTTACCACTAAAATGGAAATGCCGAGATAAAATTCTGAGAGAGAGAGAGAGAGAGAGAGAGAGAGAGAGAGAGAGAGAGAGAGAGAGAGATACATAGAGATTATCATATGGCATTTTCCATATCATACCCCATACCATATCAGCCCGAGACTCCCATTTCAGCCCGAGGGCCGAAGGCCCGAGGGTGTGGCGAAGACAAATACTTTATACCAGTTTTGTACAGTTTAATATAATATAATTTATTCGCCACAGAAAATGTATATGAAATATATTAATGCAAATATAATGAATGTATCTTATGTTCAACTTATCTGCTAGTTTTGCTGTTTTATGTGTTAAATGTCTAAGGCAGATTTTTCCCCATATCTTGATGTCATATTCTGTTATCCCTTGTTATTGTACTGTGACTGTTTATCTCTCTGATATCTATCCTTCCTTGTATTATCGTAGTGTCCTAGTTTTCCTGTTTGTATTTCCTGTTTCCTGACTTTATTTCATTCCCAAAATTCCACTGTTTCTTTGTTCTGTCCCTTTTCCATCTGTGCCTGTTGGCTGTTCTAGTGTAACTCTTCTAACGTCTAATAACCTTGGCAACGACGTCAGCGACGTCACAGACGTCAACGTCAATTAAATGGTCAGATGATTGATAATGGCAATAATGAACAATGCAAACAATATGATAGACATCGGCTGGAAGTTATATTCATGGAAAATCCCCGACACTCCCAAGGCCAAAGAATTTCAATACAATATGTTTCATCTTATAAAAGTAATTATCATCGGTAATGATCAAGTATGTGCAGCAGCATTTCGCATGTCCATGCATAAAATTTCCCCAATGTTCATATAAGATGACTCAGAAAATAATTGACAAATGACAGTCAAATAATTTTCAATGTTTCCTGTATCCATTTTTTTTTAATTTTTGCTTTGTATAAGCAGATTGAGCAATTTCATAAATATATGCACCAGTTTGTCCTCAGACATACAATTATAATCAGACATAATAACACAGTCATTTTTTGCTAACTGGATAGTTTCTGGCTGTGTTCCATTTTTATTCTCTGTCCTCCCGTTTTGTAATACCTCTTTCATGTCCGATGCTTTGGATGGAAAACTGTAGCTCGCTTTCTGTATATAATTCCTATTTCCATTCTTATTTTGCAATTCTTTAAGACTCTTGTTTAACAGTTCTATTTCTTTTACTTGCTGGTCTGTGATTTCAGAGTGTTTATACAAAGTTGCTTGAATAGAGTCCCTGTCTGTCTCTAGTTTGGAAATAGTTTGTTTCAGTATTATGTTTTCTTTCTTGTACTTTTCCAGTTCCTCCTGAGCCTTTTGTGCAGTCAAAGCAAACTCAACTTCCATATTTGTTTGTGGAAAATTAATGTCATCTTCCGTATCAACAACTTGTAATTTACAGCTTGTTTGCTTTGATGCTGATTCTGTCAATTTTGGTTCCCGTAATCTGTCCTCTATATCTTGACCACCATTCCAAATTCGCTGCTTAGTATTTTGTTCATAATTTTCTGTCTGAATATTTCTGCCTTTGAATGTTCCAAATTTGTATTCACAAAGACTCCTGCGGTGGTGATTTCTACGCCCACAGAAATAACATGTTTTCTTAATGCGGCATTCAGAAGCCCTGTGACTGCTCTGGAGACAAATGTAGCACCTGTATTTCAGCAGTTGCTTCCTCTCTGTAGCTGTACAGTAGACCGTGCAACTGTCGTTCCAATGATTTCCACCACAAAATCGGCAGGGTGCGGTAGGGAGACTATGACCAGAATTTTTGAAAGGTGTGGCACCCTGTCTAGCTCCTTTTCTAGTTGGATCGGTCAATTTTGCATCTTTCATCTTAAAATAATTCTTTAAGAAAGTTGTTTGGCCCCGGATAATCGTCCCGGGTTCCGGCACCAGATGTGGCGAAGACAAATACTTTATACCAGTTTTGTACAGTTTAATATAATTTATTCGCCACAGAAAATGTATATGAAATATATTAATGCAAATATAATGAATGTATCTTATGTTCAACTTATCTGCTAGTTTTGCTGTTTTATGTGTTAAATGTCTAAGGCAGATTTTTCCCCATATCTTGATGTCATATTCTGTTATCCCTTGTTATTGTACTGTGACTGTTTATCTCTCTGATATCTATCCTTCCTTGTATTATCGTAGTGTCCTAGTTTTCCTGTTTGTATTTCCTGTTTCCTGACTTTATTTCATTCCCAAAATTCCACTGTTTCTTTGTTCTGTCCCTTTTCCATCTGTGCCTGTTGGCTGTTCTAGTGTAACTCTTCTAACGTCTAATAACCTTGGCAACGACGTCAGCGACGTCACAGACGTCAACGTCAATTAAATGGTCAGATGATTGATAATGGCAATAATGAACAATGCAAACAATATGATAGACATCGGCTGGAAGTTATATTCATGGAAAATCCCCGACAGAGGGCTGATATGGGTCGAGGGCTGACCCTGCCAAGTATGACCCTGCCAATTATAGGCCTGTATCACTGACTTGTATTTGCTGTAAGTCTCTGGAGCACATCATCGTGGGCAAAATCATGCAACATCTTTCAGAGCACAAGATCCTTGTCGAATCCCAACATGGATTTAGAAGCGGTAGGTCATGTGAGACCCAGCTTGTCCAGTTCATCCACGACCTACAGGAAAACCTGGACGGGGCCCATAATAGGGGTCACAAACAAACAGACCTAATTATTATGGACTTCGCTAAGGCTTTCGATAAAGTCCCCCACAGAAGACTTCTGTATAAACTGGAGTACTATGGTATCAGAAATGATACCCTCCAGTGGATTTCTGCTTGGCTATCCGGACGAACACAAAGAGTCGTACTTGACGGTGTTTGCTCTGACCCCGCCCCGGTGCTGTCTGGTGTCCCACAAGGTTCCGTGCTGGGACCGATATTGTTTTTGATTTTTATTAACGACCTGCCAGACAACATCAACTCTACAATCCGCCTTTTCGCTGACGATTGTGTACTGTATAGAAATATAAGAGGGTCTGATGACCTACAGATACTTCAAGATGACTTGGAAAAATTGGCTACCTGGGAAGAGGCATGGCTCATGAAATTTAATGTCGCCAAATGTCACTCTATGAGAGTGACAAGGCACCCTCCACATAAACAGATGGTCCATGGTTATACATTACATAACCAGGTTTTAGAGAACGTTTCTTCTGCTAAATACTTAGGAGTTCAAATCACTGATGACCTCGAGTGGGGTCAACACATTAATGAGATAACTAGTAAGGCTACTAAGACACTCGGTTTCCTTCGTAGAAATTTGGCCTTCGCACCGAGGGAAACCAAGGATGCTGCATACAAAACCTTAGTCCGCCCCAAGCTTGAATATGCAGCTCCAGTTTGGATGCCCTACCATCAAAAGGAGACTGATAGAATAGAAAAAGTTCAGAGGACTGCTGCTCGCTGGACCTGCAGACGTTGGCGCAACCAAAGCCACGTTGGAGAGATGCTTGAAGAACTCCAGTGGCCGACTCTGCAGGAAAGGCGAGAGCAGGCTTCGCTGACTCTATTCTATAAAATCCACAATAATTTAGCCATTATAGATAAGAGTAGGTACCTATCTGAAGCTGGTGGAGGATGTAGGAGAACCAGGTCCCATCCCTTTCAGTATCACCGTCCTAATGCTTATACGGATGGTTTTAAGAGTTCTTTTTTCCCCAGGACAATTGCAACTTGGAATGGCCTTACAATCGAAGCTGTCTCTTCTGAGACAGTTGATGGGTTTAAGGCCAAAATATAATATCCTAGGGTTGGGCAGGAGATAGGCATGGATTCCTTCCCCTGATGGCTTCTTGTAAATAGTTTTAATCTGCTGGTGGCTGTGTCACAAAGCTCTTTTTGGGGGTGGGGATTGAAAACATTTGTGCCACACCCCAAACCTGTTATCATGGTCAGAATTGACCGAAAACAGTATCGGGAGAAAGAAAGAAAGAGGGCTGATATGGGATATGATATGAAAACTGCCATATCATAATCTATTTATCATACATTTCACTTTTAAAAAAAATGTTCAAAATAAATTGTTTTAATTGCATCTGCCTAGTACCAAAGTTACAATGCAAATTGCAAATGGCGTCCTGAACAACAAATGCGAAATGCCGCAAAAGGAAGAACGCCGCGTGTTCCGAATAGGGTGACGACAGAGGTATGATAAAGGCTTAGGGGTGCGATAAAGGGTTGTGATATGGATTTTCGGGGTATGATAAAGCCCATGCGATATAGCAGCACGTGCAAGCGTGATACGTGCATTGGTGTCACGTTCGTATCGCATACTCAAAAACTAAGTATTTTATACTAAATGTATGATAAAATATTTTATCCACATAAAATATCAATATTATTTTTTATAAATCATGAAACATGATATTGAGAGAGATATTGATATATTGCCGTCTAATCTGGACCTACACTGTTTGCAAGCCAGGCTTGAAACACAGCGGTCAGGGACCTAATTATTAAGAGTCAGCGCTCTTTCCCACTAGGACGAAAGAAAGTGCGTTGATCTGTGGGATTATAGTTTGTTTCTAATGATATTTTACGCCCCAATCATCACATTTTGGTCATTTTAGAAACGGCTGGTGGTATTTATCATTTTTTCCTGGACAAGCTATGACCTTCTAAGCTGTTCACCTGTACTAAGCACCCATCCTTTGCCAGCTAGCTACAGTTGTCCTACTTAGACCAACAGAAGGAGGAATGATTTTCCACGAAAAAAAAACGTGCCGGACCGGTGGATCGCCCCCCCCCCCCACCCACATTCTTGTATCCAGTCGAACGTAAATCCGACTGCCCAACGCGGTCCGGCTTGAATAAAGTAGAAAGACCATGTTTCGCTTTTCTGTACATATTTCCATGAACACAGGTTTCATTGCCACAAATCACGGAAACATATGAAGTCTTAGGGACGTTTGGCTTCTTCAGCATCCGTTTTGGTAAAATGTTGCTCTACTGACGAATTTTAGTACCCACACCTATCTATCTATCTATCTATCTTCATGTACTGAGTCGGTCAAACTTGGCCATTACCTCAGTTGGGTGGTGCGCTAAATTTAGAATTTAGCAAAAAAAAAAACACATCCACTGGATGAGCTCTTAAAACTATTTACAATCTGCTTTCAGAGGTGTACTAAAACGCACACCTCTGGATCCCAATCTACACCATGCGGGCTTTGAACTCCTCTGCAGTTTTGGCATTTACCACAGAGGAGGGAAGACTATTCCACTGAGGAATAGTTCTAGGGAAGAAAGAATTCTTCAGGGCATCACTATAGGCCTGGTACCTACGATATTGACTGTTGTTTAGTTTTGATGCCCTTGTTTGAGTTGAAGTAGTCACAGGGGTCAAGTATTTATCTTTATTAAGAGACACTGTGTCAGAGTGTATCTTATAAAAGAAGGTTAAAGAGGACTGCTCGCGACGGGCCTCCAAGGATGGCCACTCCAGCTCATCGAGTATTTCACCAACACTGCTTCTGTTCCGCCATCGCCTGCATGCCCATCGGGCAGCCGTCCTCTGAACCTTCTCAACCTGTTGAACCTGAGTTTTAACATGGGGATGCCAAACAGGTGATGCATACTCTAATTGAGGTCTAACCAAGGTTTTGTATGCAACATCCTTTGTCTGCCTAGGTGCAAAAGCCAAATTACGTCTAAGAAACCCTAATGTCCTAGTTGCTTTAGAGGTAATCTCAGAAATATGTTGACCCCAATCAAGATTATCAGTAATGGTGATACCAAGATATTTTGCGGATTGGACATGTTCCAAAGTATGCTGATGTAATGAGTAGTTGAATTTAATCTGCTTGTCTGGAGGGTGACGTGACACCCTCATTGAATGACATTTGGCCACATTGAACTTCATTTGCCAATCGGCCTCCCAACGTGCTAGGCTATCCAGGTCATCTTGTAAGATAAGACAGTCAGAAGTAGTATATATGTTCCTATACAAAACACAATCATCAGCAAACAAGCGAACAGATGACCTGATATTATCAGGAAGATCGTTAATAAATATCAAGAAAAGGACCGGTCAAAGTACCGAACCTTGTGGGACACCGGACAAAACAGGGACTGGATCCGACGCTTGGCCGTCAAGTACAACTTGTTGAGTGCGTCCAGAGAGCCATGAGCTAACCCACTTAAGTGTGGATCCTCTAATCCCATAATGATCTAGTTTGTACAATAGCCTCCTGTGAGGTACCTTGTCGAAGGCCTTGGCAAAATCCATGATAATCAGGTCAGTCTGTTTGTGGCCACGATTAATGGCCCCATCCAGATTGCTCACTATGTCATGGTAGAACAGAACTAATTGAGTTTCACAAGACCTTCGACTTCGGAAACCATGCTGGCAGTCAGCAAGAATGCTTTCAGAGGCTATGTGCTTGTTAATGTTGCTAACTAATATATGCTCCAGGGTTTTGCAACAGATGCATGTGAGCGACACCGGTCTGTAATTCGCAGCATCATATTTTTCTCCTTTCTTAAAGACCGGGGTTACGTTTGCTTGTCGCCAGTCATCTGGTACAGTGCCCCGAGCAAGTGATTCATTGAAAATAAAGGCCAGCAGGGGAGATATTTCAGCACTACATTCCTTAAGCACCCTGGCATGCAGACCGTCAGGCCCAGATGCCTTATGTGTGTTGAGCTTGTCCAACAGTTTTGCGACCCCTTTGGGGTCAACTGTTATGTCCCCCATAGAGGGGAACGGACTTGTACCTTTTGATGGTAGCTCACCGTCAGCTTCACGTGTAAACGCCGATTGAAACTGCTTATTACATATATTTGCCTTTTCGCGCGATTCAGTTTTCAAAATTCCATTTTCCCTAAGTGAAGTGATCCCAAATGATTCTTTTTTCAGGGACTTTACAAATGACCAAAATTTCTTAACTTTTCCATTCTTCTGGGGGCCCTCGGGATCAATATTTTCATCATCAAAGGTAAAGATGCTGGAAACATGCTTCCAATATGCATCTCTAATTACCTTTTGTACATGTGCTCTGAACCTTTTATAATGGTTCTTCACGTCGGGATTGCTAGACTTACGAGCACGAAAGTACATTCTGTCACGTCTTCTGATTAGGTGTTTGATCGTGTTATCGATCCATGGTACACTATGCTTTGATTTGGTCATTTTTATTGGTATGTACCTTTCCATGGCCGTCGTAAGTTCGGTCTTAAAACTGACCCACAAGTCATTTATGCGAGAGAGGTCAGAGGAAAGGAAGGAATCCTTAAATCGCGCCATATGGTCTCGCAGACCATCCATATCCGCACGCTTATATAAATATATTTTACGCGGGGCCTGTCGGATTCGCTTTGCTTTTATGTCATACTCAATGTAAACTATATCATGATCGGCCTTGCCGATCGGGGGCATCCCTTTGACACGACTAACTGGGGATGGAGAATTTGTAAATAACAAATCTAGGGTTTTTTCTTGCCTGGTGGGTATATTTACGACTTGAGAGAGGCAATGTTCTTTTACTATATCCAAAAGCTGTTGTTGTGTTTGCCTTTTTGACACCCCATGGGGTACCTGCTGGTTGCTTCATTCAATATCACCACAATTGAAGTCCCCTCCTACCAATATGTGGGCATTTCCATTTGACATTATCCTAGCCAAGGATGTATTGAAAGCCTCAAGATAATCTGGGTCAATCTGATCTGGTGGACGATAAAAAGATCCAAGGTACAGAGTCCTACACCCAATAATGTTCAACTTACACCAAACTATTTCACAGTCGGTGTCCAACTCCGGAGTTTCTGTGCAGAGCAAGTCTCTTTTAAATGCCACGAAGACACCACCGTGGGCATCTCCAACTCTGTCTTTCCGGATGGCCTCAAATGAATCTGGGAAAATTTCCGAGTTTTTGATATCTGGGGTTAACCAAGACTCATTCCCCAAAATGATGTCTGGTTTAGCCGAGTCGATAATTGTGTGAATTTCAGCCCTTTTATTCTTAATTGACTGACAATTCATAATCAAGATTCTGAGGGGGTGGTTGAGGACCGCTTTTTTGGTCCTCGGTTTAGCTCCTCTTGATTGCTGCACAATGGGCGAAGAAGCTGCAGTAGGTGGGCCAATATTGTCTGGTATCGGACTATCAGGCTCGGACAGGAATGATAATGGATCAAATCTATTATGAGTATCTAAAGTTGCTGAATCACCAAATAGCGATGTGGAAAAGTTAGGCATTCCACATTTCAAGCAATCCCATGCCATGCTTGTACTCCCATGTATTTCCATCCAACGAAGATTCGTAAGTAAAAGCAGAAAAAAGTTTTTCATAATCTAAATTCTGAATGACATCAAAATGTAACTTGCAGGCCTCGGTAGCTCAGTCGGATGCGAGTCTGGACGTCTGGCAATAGACACTCCGAAAATAAAAACTGCGCATATTTGAGCATAGCGTGACAACGGCGCCATGACACATGACGTCATCAGAAAGATTGTTTTATCTTCGCTCTGCTTTTGTTTGTTTGTTTGTTTGATTGATTGAGGTTTAACGTCCCTGTCAACACTATTTAGGTCATTCTGGAGACGTTGCTTCCAATGACCAATCTTAATCACATGCGAGAAATGCTACTGTCTGTGTGTTCTTAGATGGCTGATAAGACTGATTCTAGCTCTGAATTGTCTGTTACATATTAGAGGCAGACATCCCTGTTGGCGATGCCTCAGCTCTGTCTTTGCTCTGTGCATGTTTCTGCTCGGCTTCGCTGATTCCTTTTCACAAGCACCCCTTCTGATGAGGTCTCGCCACTTAGCTCGGTCCAGTGAAATAACGTTCTCATGACTCTGTTGGTATGTTTAAGTCCTGGAGGAAGGTTTTGAGGGTGTCCTTGTAACGCTTCATCTGACCACTATGATTTCTAATTCTCCATAGAGGAATTTCTTTGGCAAACGTTCCTCAGGCATCCTGGTAACATGGTCTTTCCATTTTAATGTCAGTTTCAGAACAATGTGTACATTCTGCAACCCGGCCTTTTTCTGGACTTCTGTGTCTGGAGTCCAGTCTTGCCACTTAATCTTTAAAAGTTTTCTAACACAGCTTGTATGGAAGTGGTTCAGTCTTTTGGCGTGCCGTTGGTAAACCTTACACGAGTCTCATGCATATAGTATTGTTGGCAGCACCACAGCTCTGTAGAATTTCAGTTTTGTGTGAAGTCTGATTCCACTTCGATCCCAGACTATACCATGTAGTCGGCCAAATGCTGTACTAGCTTTGGCAATCCTGGCACTGACTTCATCATCAATGTGCACGGCCCTTGACAGTGTGCTCCCAAGGTATGTGAACTTGTGTACCACTTGCAATCTTTGACCTTTCCCTGTGATGATTGGCTCCTTGCACGGCTTGGCAGGTACTGGTTGATAGATTGATGCTGATTGCGAGTCCATAGCTGTCTCGGGAGTCAGATACTTGATCTACAACTTTTTCTATCTTCTCTTCTGTCTGAGCACCCTTTACCATATCATCAGCAAAGAACTGAATAGAATTTCCCCTGATCCTCAGTATTCATCACTTACAAAAACATGAAAACCCCGCCAGCCCTTATTTAAAAGAAGCAATACGCTCCCATTGTAGTCAGAAAATACCCTCAAAGTATTCCTCAAGGACTTCAACATAGCAACATAATCATTGAAACAAAATGCACAGGGCCAAGCAAAGCGGCGAGGCCTCGTCAGAAGGGGTGCTAGTGAATATGAAACAAAAAGAATCAGTAAAGCCGAGCAGTTACGTGCACAGCGCAAATCCAGAGCTAAGGCATCAGCAAAGGAGCTGTCTTTAGAATTGGACTCATCAGCCATCGGTAACATTAATTTAAATCATTATTACATTTGTTTCTGAGAAATCAGTTAAAGCATACCAAGATACTCAGTAACTGTTTATTTCAATGGATTCGATTATGACTCAGTAACTAAGCAAAGGATCACACATACATATGAGCTGCGCACGACAAAACCTACAATAAGACATGTGCATCCAACGAAGACTCGGATCAGCCTGTGCATCCGCACAGTCAGATCAGAGTCTTCGTTGTGCGCTCTAAGGATAGCTAAGGCCCCGATGCTCCTTCATGCAACAAGAGAAGTCTCCGGTTAGACTATACGTTGGCACAGGCTGATCTGATTCTTCGCTGGGCGCACATGTAAATTGTAGGAAATGTTGAGCCCCGGCTCATATTAGACTGAGCCAACCCATGAGAAAATATAACTTTCCGTATAGGCGACCACTAAAGGCTCAGTTCTGTCCTAGCAAAGAGGGTTATTTTAAAGTGGCCGCGATGCACATTTGAACAATATAAATTAGCAAGAGCCCAATCATGAGCTGTCTATATGACAAAGTAGAGTCTAGCATATAGTGAAACGTCGCTGGCTCGAAACCGATCGCCCCCGTCCATCAGGGCTTGGAGAAATAGATTGGCTGCATGGTGCTTCCACGCAGAGCTGAAACTGGTCACACGTGAGAACTGGTAAACCACTTCGGACTATGCCTGCTCAGGCAAAGCGGTGCGAGTCAGACCGTCCAATGCATATAAATCTTTTGGTGTCACTGGGCGACAGGGCTTCACACGTCATTTCATACAAAATTGGAAGCATCGTCTCCAAAATAACCTAAATAGTGTTGACGGGGACGTTAAATCTCGATTCAAACAAACAAACATTGAAATCCGATGCTCGTTCACAATGGCTGTTTAGAACTCGTTCTTGTGCCCTTGGAAACTAAATACTGCCGTAGGATTTCGCCCTCGCCCGTCGGGCTTTGAGAAATAGATTGGGCTGCATGGTGCTTCCCTGCAGCACTAAAACCGACCGAACTCGAGTACTATTAAACCGTTTAGAAGGTCTAAGCCTGCTCAGCTGTTTCTTTACGCGGTAGGGCTTGAGATTTCTTTTCATCTCAGTGTCAGGTAATAGTCCCATAAAATCGAAAGCAACATCTCTCTTCGGTGTAAAACATTTTAGTGACAGTGACCTAATTATTGACCCATGAGCTTGACCTATGATTTGGTATCATGGAATAACAGCTTACTCCATTATATCGTTTTATTACAAATACGAAATGATCCTCGCCAGTGGTTGATGAGATACGAACTTTAAAACAAATTGATATGAAACTTCAAAGTGGCCGTGACCTAATTCTTCACCCCTACGACCTTGACCAGTTTGCGCTTTTATATGGTTATAATCCAAATATAGAAGAATGATTCGGGCAAATTGTTGATAAGATATGAACTTTCAAAAACAACTATGATGTAAAACTAAGTGTGTGTGACATAATTCTTGACTCCTACCTGACCTTAACTTTCGAATTTATTTTTATTTTATTTTATTTATACAATGTTTAAAGAGGATGACACAATTAGCTATAAAATAACTAGTCTACCTTGTGGTCCTCTAAAATACAAACAAACAATGTATATATGTTCTGCGCAAAGTAAGAATCGGTACAATTCTAGAATTGTCCTGCGCAAAGTAAGAATTCTCACTTTGTTGCGCAAAGTGAGAATTCCTACCTTGCGCAATACAATTCCGGAATTGTCTCTGCGCAAAGTGGGAATCGAGACAAAGTGAGAATTCCTACTTTGTGCAATTACAGTATCGGAATTGCCTCTGCGCAAAGTGGGAATCGGGACAAAGTGAGAATAGTAAAATATTATTACGGGATTTTATCACATTCATATGGAAACTGATCCCCGGTGGTAAAAATCACTCTATAAAATGTAGTCCAAACTTCGCTTCTATCTCATGGACATTCCATTTTAATTTTCTTAAAAGAATATGAGCGGCATCACGCATAAAAGGTCCCTAGAGCCTTCGCTGTACGCATCAAGAATATATGGGACTAGAGGAAGGTCCAGACAAAGAATCCAATATCTGGCCTCAGTGAGACTTTGCGCATGTGCATTTATGTGATCAATTTACGGATACATGTATACGCTTAGTACCTTTTATGCGTGACGCCGCTGATATCATAGGCAGATGCTCATTAGTCCAGTTTTGGTAATGATTTCTTGATGGCTGGGTACACCTTTATAATTTTCCCACCCTTAAACCCCACTTTTATATAGTAAAACGGGGTTTTACAGGGATACGCATTATTTTGTCTTATTTCTGCCCCAAAACGTAGATTGTGGGTACTCTTTAAAACCGCCTCACGGAAGCGGTTATAAGGAGTACCCACAATGTATGTTTGGCTTAAACATATTTATCTCTGATCAATCAATTGACATGCATATGCTATTTACAAACAATGACACAGATGGGATTGGAATGGAAGCATCGTGCTTATTGAATTCCTTTCCCAATGTATGTTTTGAGCAGAAATATGAAAAAATATCAGAACATTTTATCTGAAAGTTTTCATTTTTGGAGGTAAAACAGTAAAACTGGGGTTTACAGGGGTATGCATTATTTTTCTTATTTCTGCTCCAAAACATCGATTGTGGGTACTCATTAAAACCGCCTCACTGAAGCGGTTATAAGGAGTACCCACAATGCATGTTTTGAGCAGAAATATGAAAAATATCAGAACATTTTATCTGAAAGTTTTCATTTTTTGGAGGTAAAAAGAACATAATTATTCACTTTTTGACAATCATAATTCGAACTGTTAATTTCGTTCTTCGGCCCTCTTGATGAGAGTTTATCTGAAAGTTTTCATTTTTTGGAGGTAAAACAGTAAAACTGAGGTTTACAGGGTATGCGTTATTTTTTTTTTCTTATTTCTGCTCCAAAACAAAGATTGTGGGTACTCATTAAAACCGCCTCACTGAAGCGGTTATAAGGAGTACCAACAATGTTTTGAGCAGAAATATGAAAAATATCAGAACATTTTATCTGAAAGTTTTCATTTTTTGGAGGTAAAAAAGTAAAACAGGGGTTTAGAGGGTACGCATTTTTTTTTTCTTATTTCTACTCCAAAACATAGATTGAGGATACTCATTAAAACAGCCTCACTGAAGCGGTTATAAGGAGTACCCACAATATATGTTTTTTCTTCTTTTTTTTTGGCGGGGGGGGGGGGGGTTTGGTTTACGGCCCATTCAAGTTTATTATACTCATATCGAGCCGATTAGAGGTAGGCGAAAAGCGGATCATCCGAAGGAAATTCACCCGAATTATCCCAGGTAATCCCTAATTCCAAATAGTTTGTTTGCATTAATAAGGCAGAGATAATTACCAATTGAAATCGTTAAGACGATGATGGTCCTCTTTTCATACTTGAAATTAATCATACGTGTTGATTATGTCTTTTTTGACTTACCGACTTGTAAAATAAAAAGAAAATTAGCAAATGCATTGTGTACATGTAATATACAAAACATTCAGCTCCTACAATCGCAAATAGTTTTCAACTCAAAAAAACATCAAACTAATGTTACCCAGACTATACAGATGATAAATGCTATTCCCACAGATGAAAATTCGATTCTCACTTTTTCCCAAATATTCCCACTTTGTCCATACGGACGAACATTCGATTCTCACTTTGTCCAAAAGATTCCCACTTTGCGCAGAGACATTTACCTGTTTCATATAACATTCGAATCCCTTGCGCAATTCTAGAATTGTACCGGTACAATTCTAGAATTGCGCAACAAAGTAGGAATTCCTACATATTTACAAAGAAAACAATGCGATTAGTTAAAGATATCAACAGTGCATTGTAAAACTGTTAAAATGTTAGTTTTAAGATTATCCATGGCAAAGCTAGCATATGGTGATATTGTTAAAACAGTAAAAATTTCATTGCGAGCGCATAAAACTGTGAATTGAATGTATATATGTAATATAAAATGTACGTAGTAAAGTTAAAAAAATTTGTGGCAAATTTAACCCAAAACGTCATTTATGCACAACTCAAACAGTTATAATCAACTCTTTAAGATCAAATAAGATACAAATATTTTATCTCAACATAAACAAATAAGAATGGTTAAAATATTTGTTTAAGAGACTGCTTAAAAGTTGAAAGCGAAGGAGCATTCGTGACTGTTTGAGGAAGAGCGTTCCATAGCCTTGGTGCTGAACAAGAAAAAGAACCATCATACAGTGATGTTCGTGATTTCGGTACATATACTCGGTAAAAAAAGTTTTGTCCCTAGGCAGAGAATGGGCTGTAAAATATCACAGGAACGATCGATTTTCATATAGTATATACCAGCCTCTTCAGCAGCCACAGCCCGTCAATACTGATTAGGTTTGAGTCTTATGAACCTGTCAGAAAATGCTACAGAGGCTGCCAAATGTTGTAAGGGTCAGCTTTCAAAACGTGCAAATCGTAATTTAAGCGTTAATGACTATTGTAAACAACGGGGTCTAACTCAGTAATTGCTGGGCAGATTTTTGTGAAATTTTCATTGTTGATATTGCAAGACTATGCCAAAAAGGGATCAGAAAGGTGTTTTGTCTTTTGGACCTTAACTCCTGATACAGAGGCTGCAGACCCCCAGAAGACGTTGTCAAAAAGGTGAAAAAAATGGCTGTAATTGGGTATAACTCAATAGCTAATGATCAGATTTTTGTGTAATTTGTATCATTTTGATGCACAGTCTGTACTTGAAAAGGGCACGAAACCATTAGCCCCTTTTAGACCTTAACGGCTGGTACAGATGCTGCAAAATGCCGGAGGGGGTTAAAAACGCCGGCAAAAATGACAATCGTTTTGAGAGGCGGCTTGATATTGTTTACCGCATTCATTCATGCGGTATTCGTTCGTTCGTTCGCTCGCTCGCTCGTTCGTTCATTCGTTCGTTCGTTCGTTCGTTTGTTTGTTTGTTCTTTCGTTCGTCTATTCGTTCGTCCGTTCGTTTGTTCGTTTATTTATTCATTCATTTCTCAAAAAGGTCAGTTTTACCGACAAACTCATTAAAATTTCACTTGCATGCTTTTTGTGATTTTTCAAAATGTTGAGTTCATCAATGTTTTTTTTAATCGTGCACTTTTGTGAGCATCGCTTTAAAACAGATTTGATAAACTTGTTACCGTAGAAACACCATAGACTTTGATCACGATGCCACCTCGTTACCGAAAACTGTCAAACTTAGACCGGGCTAGGGCACTTGGGCAGCTCCAGGCAGGGCAATCTAGTCGACGTGTTGCCATAGCGTTTAACACAAATCGCAAGACTATCGACAGGATAAGGCAACGCTATGCAGCTTCTGGGGATGTCAAGGACCTCCCGCGCTCAGGAAGACCCAGGGCAACAACCCATGCCGAGGATCGACTGATCACCAACAGCACTCTAAGAAGCCGCTTTACCAATGCCAAAATGACGACTATGCGGATTCGACGACTACGAGGTGTAGGGGGCATAGCCGTCTCTGTTCAAACCATTCGGAACAGAATCCATGCTGCTGGGCTGAAATCACGTGTTCCTGCGAAGAAGCCCATTCTTTTACCGAGGCACAGAGCAGCTCGTCTTCAGTTTGCTCGGAATCATGTGCGATGGAATAGACAGCAGTGGCGAACTGTCGTGTTCTCAGATGAGAGTCGGTTTTGCCTACATCATATTGACGGACGTCTACGTGTCTGGCGTCGGAATGGGGAGCGTCACGCGGAAGCCAACGTGCAGCCACGCCATGCTTACAATGGAGGAAGTGTCATGGTCTGGGCTGGTGTGACGGCAGATAGGCGTACCAACCTCGTTGTGGTTCCAGGAATTCTTACCGGTCAACGCTACATCGACGAGATCCTACGTCCCCATGTTGTGCCTTTCCTTCAGCAAATGGGAAACAACGCCATCTTTCAAGATGATAATGCCAGACCACATCGGGCAAGAATTGTAGACGCCTATCTGCAAGCCAACAACGTCAGACGGTTAGACTGGCCAGCAATGTCGCCTGACTTAAGCTGCATTGAACATGTCTGGGATGTCCTCGGCAGAGCCGTCCAAACGAGGATAACAGAGCACAGCACTATGGCAGATCTTCGGCGCTTCCTTGGAGAGGAATGGCATCCAATCCCTCAAGCCACCATCCGGAAGATGGTCTTCTCTACCAGAAAACGACTGATTGAGTGCAGAGACAATCGCGGAGGTTATACCCACTACTAAAGAAAGACAAAGTTCAAACTTATTGAATAGTGTTTCACATGTCAAATGAATTTCAAATGTCAGAATAGTGAAATAAAATTGCTGATCTTCTTGCTTTGTTTAAGACCAGTGCCACGTATCAGTATATGCATAAAATGGAATAATGTCGTATCAACGTTGATTCGATATGACAATGTTTCAATCAAAGGATGCGGTGGTCTCGATGAGTCGATATTTCATGTTTGTCGTATGCCGATACGTGGCTAGTCCTTTGTTACGATTTGCACGTTTTGAAAGTTGACCCCAGTCGCACTCCGCAGCCTCTGGAGCATTTACGATCGCGTCCTTCTTACCTAAACCTAATCAGTATTGACGAGCAGTGGCTGCTGAAGAGTTTGGTATATGCCATATGAGAATCGACCGACCCTGTGATATTTTACAGCCGATTGTATACATAGGGACAAAACTTTTTTTACCGAGTATATAATGAACCGTTAACCGACGATCGCAGGTTGCGATTATGTACATCGGACATCGGTTTTAGCAGTTTTGATATATATTCTGGGGACAGATTATTTACCGCTCTGTATGTTAAGACCGCTTTATTGTATTTCAGTCTGTCAGGTACCCTGTATGGTTATATTCCAAATAATAGAAAGATTCTGACCTTAGGCTTTTTGAATTATGGGAGGCGACACAAAATGGCCAATAAGTGCCGACGTGTCGTTAATGACCAGTCAAGTCTGTCCAGGACCTGAAGTTCAAAATTTTATTGCTCACTACCGAATTGACATATTGATATAGGGCCCATGGCATTCTGACTAATAGTGCTAGACACATGAATGTATCTGCTGTCTTTTAGCAGCAAACGTTCTGGTAGACTTTGCTTATGCGCATTTTGGTCTAAGAAGAACTAGCTCGAATAAAAATAGTTGAAAAATGTTGAAAGGATATGACCAACATAATATTATCAGAAAGTAGACTTAAAGGAGGCCTTCATGCGGACTGAACAAAAGTATTTGTCTAAATCGCGACGGAAGTAAGGGCGAGGATTGTGGTCACGTAAAATCTGTTTAAGCCCCCCAGTGGAATTCGTTTCACTGACCGTTATAAGGCGGTTCTTCTGTCGCGGTTAATTTTTGTTATAGTTTGTCTTTGGGTGTTTGAATCGCTTATCTTATTTTTCTTTGGATAGCCAATTGGCCATTTTGTGGGAAAGTAACTGTCCTTTTGACTTTCCGCTATTGAGGTTTCCATTAGCGTCTGTTGTTTCGTGATTGTATTTCTTTCCTTTTGATGTCTCTGATGGGAGCAGTGGATTAATTGTATCGATTCCTGATCATTGCCTTCACTTCTATTTTAATGTTTAGTTTATAGCAATGTAGTCTAGCACGTGCGCCAGCCCTTGTTTCCCCACTCTGTATTGCTTGCGCGGAGAAGCATTCTATCAGTCATCTTAATAAGATTTATCTCAGACTGCTCGGACGCGCAGGTTGAACTGTGTCTTCGCTGGGAGCATATACAGTCGAACTTCAATGGCTCAAACACCTTTGGGTCTTCGAAAATCTGTTCGAGACAGGGGTAGTTCGGGCCACTGAGGTTACTGTCAGGAGGCATAACGAGATACTTTTAAACATCTTTTCGGTGTTCTGTAATGTAAATTTTATCTTGTAAATGTATGCTGTGTGTACTCATTAGAATCGCCTCATCGAGGCGATTCTAATGAGTACACACAGCATACATTTGCAAGATAAAAAAACTAAAATCTCCTTAATTACCCCCACTATTTCTTATGTAGAGGAGTTCGCTAGGGGCTCAAGAATGGGTTCGACACATCCATGGTAAACGAGCCATCGGTGTTCGAGCCATCGAAGTTCTACTGTATGTCACAAGTAATTTGGTACTGCAATTCTGCCAGATAACCACCATGGTGTAAATCTGCAAAGAAAATACCAGCAAATTTGATACTGTCTATCAATAGTCATCTTAATAAGACTTAACTCAGACTGCTCGGACGCGCAGGTTGAACTGTGTCTTCGCTGGGAGCATATACAGTCGAACTTCAATGGCTCGAACACCTTTGGGTCCTCGAAAATCTGTTCGAGACAGGGGTAGTTCGGGCCACTATGATTAGTGTCAGGAGGCATAACGAGATACTTTTAAACATCTTTTCGGTGTTCTGTAATGAAAATGTATGCTGTGTGTACTCATTAGAATCGCCTCATAGAGGCGATTCTAATGAGTACACACAGCATACATTTGCAAGATAAAAGACTAAAATCTCCTTAATTACCCCCACTATTTCTTATGTAGAGGAGTTCGCTAGGGGCTCAAGAATGGGTTCGACACATCCATGGTAAACGAGCCATCGGTGTTCGAGCCATCGGAAGTTCTACTGTATGTCACAAGTAATTTGGTACTGCAATTCTGCCAGATAACCAACATGGTGTAAATCTGTAAAGAAAATACCAGCAAGTTTGATACTGCAATGCTGCCAGATAACCAATATGGTGTAAAACTATAAAGAAAATACCAGCACATTTGATACTGCAATGCTGCCAGATAACCAATATGGTGTAAAACTATAAAGAAAATACCAGCAAATTTGATACTGCAATTCTGCCACATAACCAACATGGTGTAAACCTATAAAGTTTTGTTTGTTTGATTTAAAGGTTAACGCCCCCGTCAACACTGTAAAGGTCATTTTGGAGACGTTTCATCCAATTTTGTGGGACTTTTACCCGACATTGAGATGAATTGAAATCGCAAGCCCTGCCGCCCAATAAATCCAATAGGGTTAATAAGCATGGACGGATCGGCTCGCACCGCATTGCCTGGGCAGGCTTAGATCCTCCAAGCGGTTTACCAGTACTCGTGTGCGGGTCGGTTTCAGCTCTGCGTGGAAACATCATGTAGCCCATCTATTTCTTCAAGCCCCGATGGGCGGGGCTAGCAAACCTATAAAGAAAATACCAGCCAACACGCCTATACAAATACATTGTAAATTTTACCGCCGAAAATCGGAAATTTAAGGATGAGAAATTGTGATATTTTTCTTATTTCTGCTCAAAATATAGATTGTGGGGACACGTTAGAACCGCCTCATCGAGGCGGTTATAACGAGTACCCACAATCTATATTTTAGAGCAGAAATTAGAAAAATAAAGTTTACCCCTGTAAACCCCAGTTTTACAATATAAAAGTGGGTTCAAGGGGGTCAAAATTATGTAGGCGTGTTTTCGTGATGAAATTCTGCACTGGTAAATAACAAGTGGATATTTACTTAACCTTATTTAGAATATTCGTAAAAAAAAATCTTTCTTTCTGTATGTCTTTCTGTTTATATATATATTAGTTGTGGTTTTTTTTTTTTTTTTTTTTTTTTTGTTATTATTTTAAAAATGGGGGAAAAGGTAAAGGAACATAACATCAAATGAGGCTCCACAAGAAAAGAAGCTCTTCATACCAATATTGACCAGCAAAGTCATAGAACAGCCTGCGCAATCGAGATCAGATTCACTGGTGTCCTTATGAAGCTTCGTTGCAGAACAGAAGAGGGCAATCAGTACATTACTATATACAATAGCATTTGTTTCATAAGTTCATTTTTCCCTATTTCTGTTCGAAACATAGATTGTGTGTGCTCGTTAGAACCGCTGAGGCGGTTCTAACGAGTAGACACAATTTATGTCTTTTGCAAAAATGAAGAAAAATAATGTATACCACTATTAACCCCACTTCTCGCAATATAATTCGGGTTTACATAGATTGTTAACTTCATTGACTGTCTGCCACGGTACTACAGTCGCACAGGCTGTCCTTGCCATCACCCATTGATTGATTGATTGATCGATCGATCGATCGATCGATCGATTGATCGATCGATCGATCGATGGATTGATTGATTGATTGATTGATTGATTGATTGATTGATTGATTGGAGGAAAACAACGACAAGTTTTCTCGTGACGCGGCCGAAAACGTAAACACATACACGATGGTTTCATAGTTAAAGATGAATAATCTTGAACAATGATGTCTGTAGTAGGTAAAACCGGTAGTTTTTTTACTTCTTTTTCAAACTTCCTGTTATGATGTTATGGTTTTATTTACTCATTGATTATCGAATGGTTTAGACATGTTTTAATCTTGAGTGAGTTAAAAGGAAAATTTTCCTTCAATTTTTCTCATAATGGTCACAATTGCATATAGTATATTAAACACCCTTATAAACTATATTTCATATAAGTAAAATGGGGTTTACATGAGCAATCTCTAAGCTTCAACATTCTGCTGGGAATAATAGATTGAGTGTACTCGTTAGAACCGCCTCAACGAGGCGGTTCTAACGAGTACCCACAACCTATGTTTGGAGTAGACAAAAGAAAAAAATAATATCAGAAAAATACTATTTTGCCACATTTAAAAATGCACTATTCCCACGGTTATGTTATCATAAAGTTTAATTCTTTTCCTTAGTAGCAAGGAATATTCCAATGCGGTAAAAATACTGGATGCTGTGACATTTTTCCTAACAGAAGAGGAATAAGAAATAATCCGACAGTTAGTATTCAGATATAAAAATGGAAAAGGGTAAAAAGGCCTCGAAGTATTTACGTGAAGCCAGGGAGATTGCAAGTAGTTGCTGCAGTAAACTAATCAAGGCCCAAGCTGCTTTAGATCATTCCTTCCTTGCGATGCAAGAAAAATCTGACAAAATGACTGAAAAAGAGGACAGGGAAATTGAGTTAGAAATGGAGAAAATGAAACCTACGCTGGATACACTGAAAAAGTATATAGACAGATTCGAAATGACCTGGCTGAGAGGAATTCCGGCTACATGTAGAGCAGAGAAAGGTCGTAAAGGTAGGAACAGGGTTGTCTTTTACTTCATATGTTTGCGATAAAAATGAGTGGTGTAGCCTAAAAATGCGCAAAAAGAAGGATCCGTGTAAAAGCAACTGTCTCCGAGATACGGCTATTCATAAAGGAAAGAATTTGCTCCCGATGGGAGCAAATTCATTTCTTTAAGAACAACCGTTGTAATATGTGATGGAAAATGTTATTATTTATTTATTTTTAATATTGTACATTACCCAAATGCGTATTATGCGCACTGCCGGACTGCGCCAATAAAATCGTGATCTATCAATACACTATCATACGAAAGAGCATTAGGGCCACTTTAACTTTTATTTTTTTTACTCGTATCTCGAAATTTCGACTTAGTATCTCGATTTTTCGACTTACTATCTCGAAATTTCGACTTACTATCTCGAAATTTCGACTTAGTAACTCGAAATTTCGACTTAGTATCTCGAAATTTCGACTTAGTATCTCGAAATTTCGACTTATTAACTCGAAATTTCGACTTTGTATCTCGAAATTTCGACTTAATAACTCGAAATTTCGACGTAATATCTCGAATTTTCGACTTATTATCTCGAAATTTCGACTTAATAACTCGAAATTTCGACTTAATATCTCGAAATTTAGACTTAGTATCTCGAAATTTCGACATAATTACTCGAAATTTAGACTTAATATCTCGAAATTTCGACTTAGTAACTCGAAATTTCGACTTATTATCTCGAAATTTCGATTTACTAAGTCGAAATTTCGACTTAATATCTCGAAATTTCGACTTAGTAACTCGAAATTTCGACTTAATATCTCGAATTTTCGACTTATTATCTCGAAATTTCGACTTACTATCGCGAAATTTCGACATACTAACTCGAAATTTCGACTTACTTTAATTTCTACATACTAGCTCGAAACTGACTCTGTGATCTGTGAATTCAACTCTGAATAGGGATTAGCCATAACAGGAATCTTGTTATGGTCAACTCAGAGTTGAAAGAAGACCTCAGATGTCATAACCAACTTTCCACAACTTCATTATCACGGTTTAAATATGGAGTTTGGATATTTTTGCATGTTTAGCGCCAGAAGTCATGCCTCATTTTGAGAACGAATCATTTGCCACTGGACCTGTGTGCTAGACCCCGCCGTTATGGAATTTAGACATTAGTTTGGCTAGCTAGAAGCCCGGATTTGAATCCCCTGGAACATATTTGGGAGATTCTTGGGCGTCGAATACAGAACATTGAACACACCCACGGTCCCTCTCCCCACCACCACACACACGCGTGGCTAGAGCTGACCAGCCATCAATTTCGACGTCTGACCGATGGGATGAAACGAAAGGTCTAGGAATCTGCTGCTCTGTCAAAATGATACATCTTGAACATGCAACGTATTCTGATACCGCATTTTCTGTCCGGTTGTTGCTTTGTTTAAGTTAGTCATGGTGTTCGTGTTGCATAGTTTACCATCTTTTGGGTCGATTTTTTTTTCATTCGACCCAAAGTAGCAACCTACAGAAGCTTCTCGCCTGCTATTGTCCACGTGACTATCGCTGACCATCTACACCATGAACGTGCCGGTTATTTAATGAAGTTCTCTTCTGCGGCGTCTGATCAGGATCTATACTGTTTGCAATGTCCATGTTCCCAGGCCCAGTCTACATGGGGCACTGACGTCACAAGGAAAGACTATAGCGCTGCTATAAATAGCTCGACCTGGATTTTGAACATGATCAGTGATAGTCACGAGGTCAATAGAAGGCGGGAAGCTTCTGTAGTTAGTAACTTTTAGTCAATTGATAATTAATCGACCCAAGTGCGGCGTCTGATCAGAATCTACACAGTTTGCTTATAGTATAGGAATTTAAAGGATAAACGAAACATATTCAAATCCACATTCGAAGACAATCGACCCACCAGTGCTGTCAGTGCTTTGATCTATACATGATTTTTACAGCACACGATGAGAAAGTTTGATACCGAAAAAAAAAACTGTCAAATACGACTTTTAAACCGCTTTTATTTTACTGAAACGGGGTTGAATTTGTTTGATTGATTTGAGGTTTAACGTCCCCGTCAACACTGTATAGGTCATTTTGAAGACGTTGCTTCCACTTTTGTGGGACTTTTACCCAACGTTGTGATGAAATGACTTCTCAAGCCCTGTCGCACTATTTGTTTGATTTGAGGTTTAACGTCCCCGTCAACACTGTAAAGGTCATTTTGGAGACGTTGCTTCCAATATTTGTGGGACTTTTACCCGACATTGAGATGAAATGACATCTCAAGCCCTGTTGCCCAATGAAACCAATAGGGTTTATAAGCATGGACGGTCCGACTCTTGCGCACCGCTTTGCCTGGGCAGGCTTAGATCCTCTAATCGGTTTACCAGTACTCGTGTGCGAGTCGGATTCAGCTCTGCGTGGAAGCATCATGCATCCCATATATTTCTTCAAGCCCCGATGGGCGGGGGCCGCCCTGTCGCCTTATGAAACCAATATGAAACCAATAGGGTTTATAAGCATGGACGGTCGGACTCGCACCGCTTTACCTCCTCTAAGCGATTTACCAGTACTCGTTTGCGGTCGGATTTCAGCTCTGCGTTGAGGCACTATGCAGCCTATCCATTTATTCAAGCCCCGATGGGCGGGGGCCGTGAAACGGGATTGAATGTGCGACGTCCTGATGAGACAGAAAACACTCTGACTCGTACATGATAATATGTTTTGGGCCTCTAGTTTTATAGTTCTTGAGAAATATTTGATAAAATTAACATTGGCCAATATAGAGAGAAAGAAGAATGAAAGAACATGTGAAAAAAATACACCGAGAAAGGTCATTGGCGTTTACTCTTGTTATATTTATATATTGCCATGACATGTATACATGCTAATGAGAATTGCCACACTTGTTGTTAACTAATGTAAGCCTAGTGAATGAATAAATTCGGTTTAAAAATTCGATACAAGTAAGCCGATAATTGCCATAGTCTCACAATGTTATCACATAATTTGCATAATCTGCTTGATGTAAACTTGTTTTCAAAGCTGGGGTATAATGGAACGGGGGTGTTTAACATTAACTGTGTGTATAGGACTTAGTATCTCGTAAGTCGAAATTTCGAGACACTAAGTCGAAATTTCGAGTTATTAAGTCGAAATTTCGAGATAGGATGTCGAAATTTCGAGTTAATAAGTCGAAATTTCGAGTTACTAAGTCGAAATTTCGAGTTACTAAGTCGAAATTTCGAGATACAAAGTCGAAATTTCGAGTTAATAAGTCGAAATTTCGAGATACTGTCGAAATTTCGAGTTATTAAGTCGAAATTTCGAGATACTAAGTCGAAATTTCGAGATACTAAGTCGAAATTTCGAGTTATTATGTCGAAATTTCGAGATACTAAGTCGAAATTTCGAGTTAATAAGTCGAAATTTCGAGTTACTAAGTCGAAATTTCGAGATACTAAGTCGAAATTTCGGAGTTAATAAGTCGAAATTTCGAGTTACTAAGTCGAAATTTCGAGATACTAAGTCGAAATTTCGAGATATCTATCAAAAGAAAAAAAGTATACCTGGCCCTATTGCTCTTTCGTACTATCATGATCACCGAAAATGTCACATTTTTATCTTCAAAATATACGCAAGTAATAGAGATTTATTGAGTCTATATATACTTATCAGCGGTCCATTATATTTATGGGCAACTTTTTGTGCAGGTTACTGTCCAAGATTATCTTACTATAGTCATATTTTTATTATTATAGTTATTGATCCAAGCATGGTTACGTAACAGACGCAAAATAGCATTTATCGATAAGGAAAAAAAAAACATTTCTAGAGCATGAAAGAAAGCATTATCTTACCCTAATATCATATTATCCTAATACTGTGCAAAATTATTCAGTATTAGGATAACAAATCCATGTAGGATAAGGGTATCTACAACGACTCTTACTATGCATTTTTATAATTCAATATTAAGGTAAGACACGCATAAAAGACAAGGGAATCTACAACGACTCTTAGTATGGCATATTTCAAGTTCATTTTTATATTTTGATTACTTATTTATTGCTTTGAACGTTCATTGTGGGAACCCTTTAGAACCACCTTACTGGGGCGGTTCTAACGAGTACCAAGACCTTAGAGGAGACTAGGGAAAACTATATACCCTCGAAAATCCAACTTTGCTTAACTGACGCGGACCTGAAACGTGGGGAAAGACTAGAGTTGTTTGGTGTCCTTCATTGTTGATATCTGAGGGAGGAGTGATATCAAATAGAGGACATACAAGTGACTGTTCATCACGTGAACATGTCCGTGATAGGACCACCCCCCTAAACCCTACTTAATATAGAGAAACCTTCGGTTTACTCTACCGAATCCTCTGATGGACTGAGCAATTTTACATATAATAGCTGCCCAGTCAATCTTATTTGCGACCACTATAGTTATACTGGACTGTTTAATTACACGGCGGCGGCTCAAAACTTCTACAAGTTGGTTGAAGCTTGATGCTATGTCTTTCGCTTTGTCCAAAGAACTTCTACGATACAACTGTAATAACACATCAGGGTAACAAGTTCGTGACATAAGCACCCCTCAAACCCGACTTTATATAGAAAAAAGAGGCTTTTTCGGGATCATTCATTGTTTGCCTTATTTTTGCTCAAATACTCCTTAGAACGATATCTACAATCTGTTTGTTATTTTATAAATAAGATAAATATCACAAATTTTCACCGGCAGAAAAATTTCTGTTCTAGAGATAGGAAAGACGTCATTGTACACACGTATCGTAATACATGTATGGACTATGAATCTACCAAATTCAATACAGTGAAATTCCGCTATTAAGACCACCTAAAATTAGCACTAATTCTGCTGCACAAAGCTTATTTAGTAGGCTGCAATTATTGTTTCTTTGCGTATTCTGAATACAGTGTTCTCTGCTTAGAGACAACCTTTGGGACTGTTCAGAAGCGGTCTTAAAGACCACTTTTGAACAGTCCCAAAAGTGGTCTTAATATAGGAATTTTTACTTTATTTGCAAGTGGGTGGTTAGGTGAGGCAAAGTTGACGTATATCTTGCGTCACTGGGACATCCAACTTGTATTTGCATATAGTTATGCAAGGTCTGCTGTCCTTGCAGCAGGTAAATATAGAGGGAGAGTGTTGTTATTTCTTCTGTTTCCACACTTCCATTCATTTTGCTCTTTCTCCCCCGTCCCTCACTTTCATCTCTACTATCTCTCTTTCTCATTGTCTGCGGGAGACGACACAAAATAAACCTAAAACAATCATAGTCCGGGATTTGAGACCGGATTTCGAAAAATTTATTGCACCCAAAATTCTCACGCTTTGTTTGTGCTGTTTCATTGAGATAGAAGCCTAACCAATATGGCACGTGATTATTTAGCAAATCTGGTGGGGAAAAGGGGTTGAAATTTCTATGAGTTTACACCCACCCCCATGCGAATGGTATAGTTGGATTAAGTTTAGTTATCTGTAGCTTGCGCTAACAACTGAATTTTGATTCATTGCATCAGCCAGAATATTTGTCAATACCCGAAGACACCAAAATTCATGGTATGACGTAACTACCTCCGGTGTTACCATAAATTTTGACCATTGAAATTTTACCCCCTCAAATTTGGTAAATTTTACACTATTTTCGCGCAAAATGATTTTTAGTATTTTTTTAAACAATTTCTTCGCCGTCAGTATGCAGAGCGGTTATTTTTGCAAGTACGTGTGAAACTTGGTGACACTGTGTCAATCTGGGCATGAACAAGGGACTCAGATACCTATGGACTATTTTGCCGCTTTTTCCTGTTGTGCCACAGATCGTGATAAAAATCCATATTAAAACATACGTAAAATAAATTATTTTACTGGCTGGTCATAGTGTATCATAACAGGGACCAATAGATATATTTTTGAAAAGTTACTGATGACCATTTCCTTCCGATTTTTATATAGGGAGGTGAATATAGGCCTACATCACCAAGCATATTTGTCAGCGGGTGAACTATCAAGTGATTCTCTAATCCATCAATATTTAATGGATACAGTGTATATTTCAAGATTCATTATCCAAAGTTCCCGGTTTGTGCTGAAGGCTCCCCAACTGACATCGACATTATTATATTTAAAACATGTAAAATGTTACTGGCCACTACAAGGTCTCTATTGAAATCTTACTGTTTACCTTATTTTCTGGTAAGTCGCACGACTAAAGATAAATAGTACCCGAGCTTTAATGTAATGTAAAGCCACCCCTTAAACATTCTTCCTTCTTCCTCTATTCCCAGAGTAGTGGTATAACCCGTAAACGTGTCTCTTAAGATGTCACCTGTGCTTACTTTCTCCCTTTCCGTTGGGCGACCTGCCTTCGATAACCTTGTCTATTCACCATTAGATCTTAATTATCCCGTGTCTATTGTCACACACTGATTAATCTGTTCTTCAACTCCTTTTTTACTACTTCCTTTTACTGATATTTGTCCATTATATTGATTGTTTTGGGTTTAAAGGCATTTCAACCCTTGTTGGTTGGTCATTTTGTGTCCTCTCCCAGAGAAAGGGAGAAAAGCGATAGAAGAGATAGTAGGGCAGATGAAAGGCAGAGGGGGGGGGGAATAAATGGATGTACAGAAGTAAAAGAAATAACATTATCCTCCATCTGCCCTTACCTGCTTCAAGAACAACAGGCCTTGTCCAGCTGTATGCCAATATCAGTTCGACGCCCTATTGGCGCAAGATACACATCACCTTTGCCTCACCCATCCGCCTTAATTGTTCCATACAGATTGGTCAAAAAGGCCGTCTATGTCAAGCCATCACGAGTTATCATGATTTGAAAAACAGAGTGTAGGCAATGATTAGGAATCTATACACAATATCTCGCACCTCCCATTCAAAACACCAAAATGAAAACGTGACGAATGGAAGGCCAAAAAGACAGTTATCTCTCCACATGGCCAAACGGCTATCCAAAATAAAAAGGCATTAGCAATACATACATCTTAAAGACTAATTACAAAATTAATAAACCACAACAGAAGGACCGCCTTGGAACGGGGTCTGTAAGGAGTTTTACAGGGCCGGGGTGGATACTTAAATTGATTTTGGTTGCCACAGTCCTCGCCCTTGGTTGTCTTGTTTTAAACCGATAAGTTTTCAGTTTGTATGATGGATTTCTAGATCATCAGTGCAACATCTCTGAGAACATAAAATCAACTGATTAAAGGAGATGAAACAACGATGAGGACTCGACAGCATGAAATAGCTAGAATGCTGCGCCAAAGAAACCCCAACAGTTAGGCTCCGGTTTGCCCTACCAGAGACAGAGCATCAGGCACCTACCTTCAGGCGTTCTGACGGAAATGCGTTTGTACATATGAAAGGAACTAGGCGGGCGGGTTAATTTACTTGAGGTCGAAACCTAATATGTCAGATATTTTGAACAGGGACGATGTTTGGCATAATAAATGTTACGATTCCTACGTAACGCAAGCTTCCTCTTCTACAACTTTGTCAAGCGGGTTCAACACAGACTCTCGACTGACCTTTTCTGCATCTCTGTGCTATTTGGTGACCTCAATTTGCGCATGTTTGGCAAAAGATCGACCCAAAACAGAGTCAGTCAATCAGCAAATAAGATGGAGTATATGTAGGTGGAGAAGTAGATGCTGATGTTTTAAACAATAAAATTCTATAATATTTAAGTAAAGTAGTTCCACCAAATACTGTATAATGTTTCTCCTTTTTTTTTTTTTTTTTTTTTTGCTTGCAGTAAAATTTCGCAGACATTCGGTTAAAAGGAGGGTTCATTGTCCAGAAGCGTAAACTCATTAAAATACGTCTTTCCTAGACAAAAATCTGCCAACCCTTTGAAAAAAGACTGAAATAGGGCCACGTTGTTATCTTCACTGAACACTGTCGCCGTTCAATGGTAGCATCATATCAAACTACCACAGGGTTTTTGAAGGCTGGAAAATGCAGCTAAGCAATCAAGCGCAATCGGTAAAGCTGTATCATGACAACGCCAATTAAATATGGTTTACGCTTACGCGACTTTCGATAACTGCCCAGAACACAAAATTATAAACAAGAAGCCCATGGAAAACTACGCTCACCAGAGCTCAAGTGGGCATAAATCGCCCAATCCCTCGGTGATCATTTATTTTAACAGACCATAATGGTTTAGTAGATGGCAATCCCAGGACCACTGCTGCCAAATTATTTTGAAATCAACCATTGATTTTTGTTGCCGTCGCATACATTATGGTCAGCTTTGAACAATCTTAGCAGGGCTAGAAACAAAAATGCTGCATACCAAGGTCTTGTATTTCCTTAGATTCAGAATTCAAAACTATTGGTGTGACAATCACACAGATACCTTTTCTCGACCACACTGCTACAGTATATGTAATTTGGTATCAGTAGCACAGTAGTTTCAGAAAAAATAGAAACATGTAATCTTATGGCCCCAGGATCATTTAGCTGGTTGCAAATATCAACTCTGATGCCATAAGCTGCAACAGAACCAGAATATTCTCTCTTTTCCATACAACATCCTAAGTGACCGAATGTGACCTTGACGTAAGAAAGGTCAAGGTAAACCAAATGTTATCCTTTGAACAAATCTGATAGGGCCCGGGTCCCCAATATTGTATACCATGTTTCAAGGTCATAGGTCTATTGGTTCGTGAGAAGGGGATTTTCAAATGTTTTTACCATATATGGGTATGGTGGACATTTTGGTCATGTGACCCAGACATTCAGAATACATGTTTCTTCTTCCATCCATTGGCGGCTTCACATATAATTTGGTTTTAATTGGCCTTGAAGTTTTGAGGAGATGGCGTTTGGAATTGTTTGGTTGCTTAAATGAGAAAAAAGGTAGGAACATGTGTCTCCCCTTTTTATGTCTTTTTCCCCACTTTTTTATTTTCTAACCTCATTTTCAATATGCCGTGAGTCCTCTCAATAAATGCATATCATAGTTAAGTCTGAAAAAATAAGGTGCATTAAATACGGGTGCTACGAATTTTCAAATCCCCGACTATCAACCAATCCAATCAATATTTACATGTCAATATAGATTCAATAATTTGGTACATGACTAATCAGATCGAATTTTACAGTATCAAAACTGACATGATTGTGTGTGCTCTTTGAAATATGCCCATTTTGCGATTTTAACGGATATTTGAACAAAGACAAGAGGTTTAAGATGGTCCTCAATCGCTCCCCTGAGTTCAAGATGTCACATAGTTTGTGAAAGTCAAGTGAATCCCTGACTTAAGACATTTATGTAACTAGCGCTGACAATTTGGTACATGTAGACGGTCATCTAGGCAATTTTTGTGAAGTGAAGTTTGAATAAAATTGTCTTAAGGATTTAGGAGAAGCTGTCATTTAAAGATTTTTCTACTTTCAAGTCTGAGTGCCCGTCTCGTTCGTTGGGCCAAAACCAAAAGTCGATAGAGGTTCACCTAAGCAACCTTTTTGTTAAAGAAATTTAACCGATTTGTTGTAGATAGTTGCAATACGATAACATACCCGTGCGATATAGCGCAATTTTTACATCTCCAAAATGGCTACTTTTCTGACGAAATCTGTGATATTTTTCTTCCTTATACTGCAAACATAGGTTGTAGATGCTCGTTCGAATCGCCTCATTGAGGCGGTTCTAAAGAGTACCCACAACCTATGCCTTGGAGCAGAAATAAGAAAATATTGTATTCCCCCATAAACCAAAGTTTTCTCAATATAAGGTGGTGTTTAGGGGGTGTTCATTTCACGGACTTGTTCACGTGATGTATTTTAAGCTTTAAGGTGGCACTACAGTAAAAAAATCCCCTTACTCACAATGTAAATTGGGGCATATTCCATGTTCTACCACATTTCAGCAAGTCTAATGCTTCCATTATGAGGCATATATTTTGTCAGGCTGACCATTTACCTTCCAGAAGCAGCTAAAAATATGGGTGCTGTGCGGCATATTTTAGCCTTTTGGGCAGCCAGTGTCAACAAACCCATACCGCAGCGAATAAATCCAGGCATTTTCAGTGGCCAGTCGGCACAATTTTCTGGTTCAATTTAAATCAGCTGCTTTTCAGAATAGCAAACGCCTACTAATATTTCTTCTAACAAACAATAATACTTCTCAGAAAAATACTGGCTTAGCACCAAATCCAATCAGAAGCAGCAGAATATTCAATTCTGTACTGAAAGCTCTCCCCAAAGCAAGTACAGCTCTCCCCAAAGCAAGTACAGCTTTCATAAAGACCAATTTTTTACTGTAGTGCAACCTTAACAGCCAGCTTATTCTCTGAAGCTATTTTGGAAATGTGTCACGTGAGCAATATGAAGTTTTAATGAACTGGAAGAAATTTATTGAAAAAGCTATTGTTTAACGTTTTTTTTGTTTTTTTGTTTTTTTTTCTCTTCTTTCGTTTTTTCTTTTTTTTTAAGTCTGGTGGCCATCGTGATCATTGAAGCAGATACGGTTTGGCCATTTTGGTAGACGGTGTCATAAGCATCATTCCCGTTAAGTTTTAATAAAATGGGACCAAAGATACAGGAGGATTTGTTATTTAATTTAAAGTGTGTGTGTGTTTTTTAACTCCGGCGGCCATCTTATTTATTGGAGGATGGATCACAAGTTTAGCTTCTTTAAAGCAACATTCCTATGAGGGTTATTATTATTATTATTATTTTAGCTTAGCTAGCTATCTTGTTAATTGGAACAGAAGCAGTTCAGCTATTTTGCTAGAGGATTACACAAACAACATTCCTATGCAGTTTGAATGAATCTTCATTATACGAAAAGACGCCTATACAAATACACTGTAAGTTAACTGCCGAAAAAAAACCTGAAATTTTTAGAATAAAAATATTGATATTTTTTTTCTTATTTCTGCTCAAAACAAAAAGACTGTTGGTACCACAATCTATATTTTAGGGCAGAAATAAAAAGAAGAAGGTTTACCCGTGTAAACCCCAGTTTTACTATATAAAAGTGGGGTTCGAGGAGGTCAAAATTATAAAGATGTGTTTTCGTGATGTTGACCAAAGGTGTAGATGGAGTTGTCATTTGAAGGTTTGTCTATTTTTTATACCGAACCCCACCACCATAGTGATGCGGTATTATGATCTACCGTCGAGTGTATGTCCGTCCGTCCGTCCGCACCATTTTCGGTCGATAACTTGAGTAATTTCTCACGGATTTTTTTTTCAAAGGAGCAGTCTCTATAAGGCTATTTTCATGGCCACAACCGATTTCCTTTAAACTTTGTAGCTTCATATTGGTACATATTGGCTGTCTAATGGTGAATTTTTAGACTCTTTAGTACACTGGTTTTTGCTGTATACACTATTAAAGTGGGTGGGGTAATGTCACCCCATCAAGGGTATACCAACAAAAATGCTATTATTTTTGTTCAAAGTGCATGACTGGAGGCGATGTTTGCCGTATGCTTACTACCCTTTTAGGCATAACAGCCGGTGATAACAGTCATATAAATATCAAACAAGAGAAGAGTTTATACGCGCTTGTAAGTTGTACCCAAATATTAGTAATTTTTATTCCCCAACTTTACAAAAAACCAACACACCTTTACAGTTTTCAACTTATTTCAAAGATCTTTCATAAATATAATGTTGATGTAATAGTCATTCTAGGTATATGTCAGAATTATTGTTAGTTCATAATACTTAAAGAGTTACCTGCCCCTGAAATTGGATTTTACCCATTTTTTTTAAATCAGAGTGCATTGATCCGTTTGTAGTACTCACAACTTCATTGAAAGTTTGTAGTACTCACAACTTCATTTGAAAGTGAATAAACCGATTCCATGCAAATATTATTAAATAGATGTGGATAAGGAAGTCATTTGATTTAATAGTGCATGCTAGTATTTCCTTTTTTTTTTTTTTTTTTTGTTATTTATGAACTCTTAATTTTCAGGTGCAAATGGAACATTTGTCAACTGTCAAACATTTTTGACCACAAAAGCAGGCTTTGCTCATGTTGTGGAACCTCATTTTAGACTGATACTGTGCTTAAATATAAGCCTGTATGGTCTCACGACATGTTTAAGAATTTGTTAATTTACTGATCTTCCTCTGAATCGCTAGATGTACTCCATGTGTTAACAGCAGCATCATAAACAAAATCAATATGTTCCCGGCTTGGTTTTGCTTCACTATTTTCTGTTTTGTTCCGGTAATATCCCAAATACCAGAGAGCAGAAGCCACATGTTCGCAAAATCCCTCGGTACGAGCTCCACTTCTGCACCCACAGTACCATCCAGTGATTGTGTTCAGTCCTTGTGTATATTCAACCCACATGTTTTATGTTTTATTAGACGTGTGGCGAGAACGTATCTGTGCTTTGTGAACACCATCTTCTTCTTTGTGTGCAGTTATCTCATATGATCCATTGACGTCAAAATGTTCATCTGTGTAGGATTTGGCTTGTTTCAGCTGGTAAATACCCAGTTTCAAACCCCTGAGTTGGTCCTCAGTCATCTCTGGGAAATTCACAAGTTTCTCATCATCGATCTTTTTCCAAATAACCCGTTTTTTATCCCAGCCATTTTTTATCGCGCCTGCTATTAGCATGGAGCGATATAGGTGCCCGGTTTTCCGCCCGTTCGTTCGTCCGTTCGTTCGTCAAGGCGTCAACATTTAGGACCACCCTAGCGTTCACCCTAATGGTCGAGTTTATTTCTCAAGAACTATAAGAGCTTCATTAATGATACTTGGTACAAACTTGTATCTGGGGATGACAACTTACATGCAAGAATCCATATTTGACCTTGACCTACATTTCATGGTTCACTGACTTTGTAAAACATTGCGACCACCCTAGCGTTCACCCTAATGGTCAAGTTTATTTATCAAGAACTATAAGAGCTTCATTAATGATATTTGGTACAAACTTGTATCTGTGGATGGCAACTTGAACGCAAGCATCCATATTTGACCTTGACCTACATTTCATGGTTCACTGACTTTGTAAAATATTGCGACCACCCTAGCGTTCACCCTAATGGTCAAGTTTATTTCTCAAGAACTATAAGAGCTTTATTAATGATGCTTGGTACAAACTTGTATTTGGGGATGGTAACTTAAATGCAAGCATCCATATTTAACCTTGACCTATATTTCATGGTTCACTGACTTTGTAAAATATTGCGACCACCCTAGCGTTCACCCTAATGGTCAAGTTTATTTCTCAAGATTTATAAGAGCTTCATTAATGATATTTGGTGCAAACTTGAATCTGGGGGTGGCAACTTAAACGCAAGCATCCATATTTGACCTTGACCTACATTTCATGGTCCACTGACTTTGTATTATATTGTGTACTTAGTACAAGCTTGCATTTGAGAATGGGATCTTTTGAGCAAGCATCTATTTTTGACCTTGACCTACATATCATGGTTCGATGACTTTGCGCCCCCACAGGCGCGACATAGCCTTCGGCGGAATTCTTGTTACAACCTTATCCTGCAGCTTATTTGGAGTTTTTGCTAGGGCCATCATTCTTCTAGCAATTACTTTGCCTGAATCTTTGCTTGTTACCAGAGGTGCTCTAAAAGCATTGCACAATGAGAAAACAATCCTTACATAGTCGCCAACATATGGTATTGACTATTGGGCATTGTGTTGCTAAGGGCTTTCCACTTTTTAATTCTCCCATTATCTGATTCGACAACCCATCTCACCTTTGTAACTAGCCTTGACTCATTCGCCTCTTCAGTCGTATGTTGCTTCTGAGATTTGTTTAGGAAGTGAGGCATATGAGAATTGATTCCAAAATCCTTTAGTATATCTATAGCATCCCTGAAGCCGCGGTCTACAACGAGAACATCATCTTCTTCAAACCAGTCAGTAATATTTTCTGCATTAGTCTTTAACATGTGTTCGGTAATCTTAGCATCTGTGTTTTTCCCATCTGCAAGATATGGTCCCATCACAGTCAAAATGTAACCATCAGTGGCCACAAGCATCATAGGTTTCAGCAAAGGCTGTCCTTTATGTACGGAATAAGATCTTCTCTGAAATGAGTAGTTTCCACTCTTCTCAATATATATGTGTGTTCCATCAGCCACTGCGATTGCAACATCAGAATTTGAATCCCCAAATAGGACATTTGCAAAAGTTGACGCATGATTCAGGGATGTTAGAGAAATACTAAGGGGTTATGAAATCAATTCTCGTATGCCTCACTTCCTAACCAAATCTCAGAAGCAATATACGACTGAAGAGGGGAATGATTCAAGGCTAGGTACAAAGTGAGATAGGTTGTCGAATCAGCTAATGGGAGAATTACAAAGTGGAAGGCCTTAGCAACAAAATATCCAATAGTAAAATACCATATGTTGGCGACTATGTAAGAATTGTTTGCTCGTTATGCAATGTGTTTAGACCACAAGGACTGAACCCAATCACTGGATGGTACTGTTGGTGAAGAAGTGGTGCTCGTACCGTGGGATGTTGTGCTCATGTGCTTGCTAGCATGCTCTATAAAATCAAATGACTTCTTTGTCCACATCTATTTAATTATATTTGCAAGGAATCGGTTTATTCACTGTGAGTAGTACAAACGGATAAATGCACTCTGATTTAAAAAAATGGGTAAAATCCAATTTCAGGGGCAGGTAACTCTTTAAGTATTATGAACTAACAATAATTCGACAGTTGTGGCCGTGTACTTAATTGGCAAAGTACGTTAATATCTTTGTCAGAGTAATGGCCGTTAACAATTCTCATTAAATGTTTTTTTTATTCCTTTACTTAATGGAATATTTCGATAAGAATTAGTAGATATTTAGACCATGTATAGAAGCATGGTTTGGATTGTTAGTGGGCAAAATGAATTAACATTTGGCAGAGCTGCGGTTTTTAACAATTTCCATTCAATAGTTTTTGGACTTTTATTGATGTATTTATTTTCTATGTAAGAATATTTTTTTTGGCCCATAGATGCTTCACTATATGGAATACCTTGATAAAAGTTTACAGTTATATGGAACACGGATCGAAACATATTGGCCTGCAGTAGTGGGGTCTCATACAGTGTTAGCGACGCTTTTATTTTAACCCTGATGGCCATTTTGTTCTTCGGAGCGGAATCGTTTTAAGTATTTTCATAGAAGGTTACCTAGGCAACATTTCTATGAAAATTGTATGAAATTGACTCAGATCTGTAGGAGCAGTAATCATTTTTAAGATTGGTATATGTCTTTTGCTCAGACGACCATCTTGTTCGTTGGAGCGAAACGATTTTAGCTATTTTGGTATGTAGTCACCTGGGCATTATTAGGGCCCCGCACTGAAAGTGTGGGTGCCCTATAGTAATCACTCTGTCCGTCCGTCTGTCTGTCTGTCTGTCTGTCTGTCTGTCCGTCTGTCCGTCTGTCCGTCCACAAATTTTTGTATCCTCCATAACTTTCTTATTCCTGGATGGATTTAAATATTACTTGGCAGAAATGTTAACCATAATGTGATGGAGTGTTGCGCGCAAGACTCAGGTCCGTACCTCAAAGGTCAAGGTCATACTTAGAGGTTAAAGGTCAAAAAAAGGGTCTTTTTTTATCCTCCATAACTTTCTTATTCCTGGATGGATTTAAATATTACTTGGCAGAAATGTTAACCATAATGTGATGGAGTGTTGCACGCAAGACTCAGGTCCGTACCTCAAAGGTCAAGGTCATACTTAGAGGTTAAAGGTCAAAAAAAGGGTCTTTCCTGTGTCCAACAATAACTTTGTTAATATTCCTGGATGGATTTAAATATTACTTGACAGAAATGTTAACCATAATGTGACGAAGTGTCACACGCAAGACCCACAGCCGTACCTCAAAGGTCAAGGTCATACTTAGAGATAAAAGGTCAAAAAAGCGTCTTTTTTATTGTGTCCAATCTATAACTTTCTTATACCTGGATGGATTTAAATATTACTTAGCAGAAATATTAACCATAATGTGACAGTGTGTCACGCGCAAGACCCAGGTCCGTACCTCAAAGGTCAAGGTCATACTTAGAGGTGAAAATTTCCTTGTTCTTTCCAGTTTTTTAACATCAACATTTTCCTACTCCTCTGATAGCGCTGCCGGGGCCCTAGTCAGTTTCACTGACAGCTCTAGTTCCTGTCAGTTTTGAATGAAATCGGATAAAGAGTTCAGGAGAGTTGGCACTGAAAGCAAATTTTTAACATAATACGACTGACATTCACCGGCCAAAATAGTAAAACACGAGGGAGTAGTTCGTGTTCAGGTGGTCTATAAAGCATGGTTTATTAACCTTTACCAGTGTCTGGCTAATTCAGCAGACGACAAATTGTTGATATTTTCGTTATTTTCCTGACATCTCATGCAAATTGTCTCTAGAGGAGACAGCAAATTGTCTCCAGAGCAGACAATCTCCATAAAATGTCAAACCCAGTTTTCTGGGAAAATAAGAAATATTTCAAAGTGTCGTTGTAGAGGTTTCATACATTATAGCATATGATATACGAACTGACGAATGTTTTCACTCAAAGTCAAATATATGAAACTACTCATATTAGTGTAAAGGTACATTTAGTCCCTGTCAACTTCATTCTAACTACAGTGAAATTCCGCTATTTAGACCAGCTAAATTTAACACTAATTTTGCTTTAAAAAGCTTAATTTGAAAGGTGCACTTATTCTTTCTTTGTGTTTTCTGCCCAAAGTGTCCTCTGGTAGGGGACCACCTTTGGGACCGTTTAAAAGTGGTCTTTAAGACCACTTTTGAACCGTCCCAAAGGTGATCTTACTGTATATAAGTGTGCCTATAACATGGATGTCGGGATATGTTTTTATTACTAATACTTTCAAGTAGGAAAAAACTGTGGGGTTTATCCTTTTCTGAAAGTACACGTGGTGCTCGGTGTTTTATTCATAACGTGACACTGAATCGCGAATGTAAATATTTACAACTTTAGTTTAGTTTTGTTGCTGCGGTATTTATTTTTTTTTTCAGGCTAAGAATGAATTTGAAAAAAAAAAAAAAGAAAACAATGCACATACTTGCAGTATGCATGTATTAATACGTTTCTATTGCTATGTTACACGCAAGGACTTGCATTTTATCATGTTCTTCTCCAGTATGGCATTTTCCTAGTCGATCAAAATTTTATTGGACATCAAGTTAGTCATGTAAACTCCACTTTATGTGGCAAAATAAGGTTGACAATGTTATAGATATTGCCTTATTTTACCGATATATGATGACGGAATATTCCACCTTATGAGTTTTGGAGTGGTCCATTTCCAATTATAGGGGTGTCAGGGTTTTTTGTTTGTGGCAAATTTTACAAGAATGAATGTTCTTTAAGCAAACATTGTAGACCCAGATCAGTCTGATCTGGGTCTGCTGATCTGGGTCTGCACTGTTTACCAAATTCCCAGAAAAGGGCCGCTAGACGTATATGGGCTAATCAGAACCACAAAAGGTCGGTACTAAACTGACAACCTATATTTGTAACATAAAATGACATTTTACAGACACGAGAGAAAGTATCATATCACATGACTGTGTCCATTTAATACAGTTGCTTTCTTTCAGTCTTTCTTTCTTTATTTCTGTCTTTCTTTCTTTCTTTTTTCTTTCTTCCTTCCCAACCGGCACTCAATGTTGAACAAACGTTGAAACAATGTTAAAACGTTGTTTCAAAGTTTTGTGCCTGCAGGGTTTCCTTCTTTCTTAAACTGCGACGCAATTAATGTTTTTCATGATTCAATAAGTACGTACATGTATGACACAAGTAAAATTCCAGAGTATTATGAGTATGATATTTATCTTCCTCGTACATATACATTAAATTATTCTGTGTCATTGTGATCGATTGAGCTCGCACAATGAGTCTCAATCAAAACCTTTTACATTTTCCTGGAGTTATGCAGGGCGAAGGTCATTAGTATATATTTACATTTCCATAATGTAAACCTGTAGAAGAAAAAAAATCTAGTTCATACTTCCATGAACGCTTCGAGTCGCATGATTTGCAGTGACGTCAAGTGGCGTGAGTCTAAACCTTGTTGTCTACGGACGTTCCGGAGAGCTGTGGGTTAATTTTATCGATTCCTGATCATTGCCTCTACTTCTATTTTTCAGCTTTCAAAATTTGCCCTATAAGCATTTTGGCCCAGTGATGAGGGGGCAAATAGTATAACTATAGCAAACAAGTAAAAAATTGCTCCATGTTGGAGCAAAGGAGAAAGCGCTGCGGAAAACAACTTTTGTAACCTTTAATTGTTTTAAAAGGTTTCATAATTTTGCATGTCTTCAAAGGGTTGGACCTCATACACGAGAATAATTAGCCTTTTCCTTACTTATTCATTATAGGAAAGGTTTTCTAAGGCCATTCCCAATTGACGGCAGTGCAAATCATACTTCGCGAGCAGGTCATAAAGAGCATTGTGCCGAATCCTTTGTAATTTCGAATGGCTTCAGAATTATCTCTGTGATATCTATCTACCACCAGTCAATGGCACATAACCCGATTATTCGTTATTATCCCCTCGCAACAAAATTGCGGTGGGGATATAGCATCGCTGCCGTGCGTTCTAGTGTGGTTGTGTCCGTGTTTCTGGATCCTTGCGAACAGGATTGAAGATAAAGCAATCATCGGAGAAGCATCAAACCTTCCACAAATGTTTCTCATGGAGAGAGGATAAATTCTATTGATTTGCAAGGACAAGGGCAAAATGTCAAGGTCACAATGGACTTAACATTAAAACACATTGTGAACAGGACAGAAGACAAAGCTACCATCATAGAAGCATCAAACCTTCCATAAATGTTTTCCATGGAGAGAGGATGAGCCCTATTGATTTTCAAGGTCAAGGGTTAAATGCCAAGATAACAATGGACTTGACATTAAAAATCTTGTGAACAGGATAGAAGACAAAGCGATCATCATAGAAGCATCAAACCTACCATGAATGTTCCCCATGGAGAGAGGATGGACCCTGTTGATTTTTCAAGGTCAAGGGTCGAATGTCGATGTCACAATGGGCTTGACATTAAAACATTGTGAACAGGATAGAAGATCAAGATATTATCGTAGAAGCATCAAGCCTTCCACAAATGTTGCCCATGGAGAGAGTATGATCACTATTGATTTTCAAGGTCAATGGTCACAATGGACTGACATTTAAAACATTGTGAACATGATAGAGGACAAAATTATTATCATGGAAGCATCGAACCTTCCCCAAATGTTCCTCACGGAGAGAGGATGAACACTATTCATTTCAAGGTCAAAGGTCAAGGTCACAATTGACTTGACATTAAAAATCTTGTGAACAGGATAGAAGACAAAGCTATCATCATAGAAACATCTAACAGTCCGGAAATATTCTCCATGGAAAGAGGATGAAGCCTATTGATTTAAAAGGCCAAGGGTTAAGGTCAAGATCACAATCGACCTGAAATTAAAAACCTTTGTGAACAGGATAGAAGACAAAGCAATCATCTCAAAAGCATCAGACCTTTCACAAATGTTCCCCATGAAGAGAGGGTGAACCCTTTTGATTTTCAAGGCCGAGCGTCAAGGGTCAGTGTCACAACAGACTTGACATTAAAACATTGTGAACAGGATAGAAGACAACACTATCATTATAGAAGCATCAAACCTCCCACAAATGTTCCCCATGGAGAGAGAATGAACCCTACAGATTTTCAAGGTCAAAGGTCAAGGCAAAATGGACGACAATAAAAACTTGTGAACAGGATAGAAGACAAAACAATCATCACAGAAGCATCAAATATTCCCCTTGGAGAGAGGATGATCCCTATTGATTTTCAAGGTCAATGGTCAAATGTCTAGGTCACAATGGATTTTACATTAAGAACCTTGTGAACAGGATCGAAGACAAAAGCTATCATTATAGAAGCGCCAAACCTTCCATAAATGTTTCCCATGTAGAGAGAATGAACCCAATTGATTTTCAAGGTCAATGGTCAAAGGTCAAGGTCACAATGGACTTGACATTAAAATCCTTGTAAACAGGGAAGAAGACAAAGCAGTCATCATAGAAGCATAAAACCTTCCACAAATGTTCCTAATGAAGAGGATGAACCCTTTTGATTTCCAGGGCAAAGGTCAAGGTCACAATGGACTTGTCATTAAAAACCTTGAGAACAGGATAGAAGACAAAGCACTCATCTTTGAATCGTGCAACCTTTCAAAAATGTTCCCCATGGAAATAGGATGAACCCTATTGATTTTCAAGGTCAATGGTAAAATGACAAGATCAATGGACCTGACATTAAAAACCATGTGAACAGGATGGTAGACAAATCTGTAATCATAGAAGCATCAAAGGTAATCTTTTAATGCTTAATAGGTCTAACATATTCATATTGGATATAGATGTTGATGAGTTTTATACAGTTGCGAGGGGATGTATTGTTCCTTTTATTTTCATGTATATAATAATTTCTTGTTTCAAAAGCATCGTATCATAAGCAACTCTCGTATGCAAAATGAATGCATGAAATCCTTTCCCCTAAAGCACCGTGCGAAAAACACTGAAGTGTCCTATGCAGTCTGGGGCGAGTAACTCTATATTTGCCGCCCGAGAAGCTTTGATTCTTCTCCATCGGTAAATCAGAATTCGGAATTATTACTGAGGATACGTCAATCAGGACCTGTGAAGCTAGTCCCTGGCTCTCACCAAAGAGGCAAATTAAGCTTCTGTATCCTCAGCATCTTCTGCTGTGGAAATGATCGAATCGGAAAGGGCAAACCACTCTCTAATGGTCCGATGGAAGAAAAGATTCTTTGTAAATGTCAGTTCTTGCACCAGGTCTCTGAAATGTCAACGCAAGGTGATTTCTACAGCGCCTATAGCTGGGGGAGCAAGGTCATCTGCTGGAGTGCAGGCAGAACCCTATATACCTTTGTATAATATTATGAGCCTACTGTCTCTTCTCGTATTCTTGAGACTCCCATCATAATTTTCCTTGTATTCCAGTCATACTCCCAGTTTCAAAGCAGTAATTGCTTGTTACAAATGTAGCAGCTCTGTTCTGAACTTTTTCAATTTCTTCACCGAGGATCACTCCCTTGGGGTCCCAGATACAACTGCCACATTCCAAGATTGGGCGAACAAGTCCCAATTATGCTTCCCCCCCCCCCCTTTACATCCTGAGGACACAGATGAAGATTTCTTAGGTGTAAGACGCCTCAATTTTATTGGCTCTCTTCCTAGTTATCCCAATAAAATTGCATTTTACCCAGTCATTCATAACCGTGCTCAACTGAGTTTCACAACTATGCCCTTTTTCTAAATGCATGTTGTCTACCTGACAAAAGTTTATGTTCATCCATGTAGGCCATGATATTTGAGAAGACTATATGTTCAAGCAATTTACATGGAACACACGTCATGGACACAAGGCGATAGTTACGAGCAAGAGCCCTGTCTCCTCTTTTAAAGAGTGGGCAAACGGATACAGGTTCATTATGTAAACGAGGAATTGCAGTGGTTTGTACACAATTTCTCATGGGCAAGCAATCGGCCACTTCAGCAATTTCCTTGGGTTAATGTTGCCTGTTCAAACGAATTAACAGTATCAGGCTCGTGCATATAATGCATGGCAGCAAGCAGAGACGATTTAGTAGCAGCCTGAACTGATATTGGGATAATAAGGTCATCCAAAAAATCAGCCAGCGAAATGCAGCAGTCAGCATACTCGAGGTCCAATGGAAAAGGAATCATTTGTCTGTGAAACAAGCCATCACCTCTCAATACAATTGTGCCTAAATTGCCCAACGATTTATAATTAACGGGGTGGCTTATGTACGTAAAAAATAAACAGAAGCAAATTTCGGTTCTACCAAATCAATTATTGTACACGACTGAGAGCCATATACATGTATAAGTGCAGATGTATGCGGTATCGTTTTACTATTTGTGTGTTTGATTTGATGTTTAACGTCCCCGTCAACACAGTATAGGTTATTTTGGAGACGTTGCTTCCAATTTTTGTGGGACTTTTACACGACATTGAGATGAAATGGCATCTCAAGCCCTGTCGCCCAATGAAACCAAAAAGGTTTATAAGCATAGACGGACCGACTCGCACCGCTTTGCCGGGGCAGACTTAGATCCTCTAAGCGGTTTAAAAGTACTTGTGTGCGGTCGGTTTAAAAGTACTTGTGTGCGGTCGGTTTCAGCTCTGCGTGGAAGTATCATGCAGCCCATCTATTTCATCAAGCCCCGATGGGCGGGGGCCGGTTTTACTATTTAATCCATATTTATAGATATTCGAATTATGGATATCCATAAATAAGTCGAATTTTGAATATCGGTTATTCGATTTATGGGTATCCATCACGTGAACAAGTCCGTGAAATGAAGACGCACCTAAACCCCACTTTATACAGAGAAAACTGGGGTTTACGAGGGTATACATTATTTTTCTTATTTCTGCTCCAAGACATAGGTTGTAGGTACTCGATAGAACCGCCTCAATGAGGCGGTTCTAACGAGCACCAACAAACTATGTTTGCAGTATAAATAAGGAAAATATTACGGATTTTGATCAGAAAAGTAGCCATTTTGGAGTGATGGAAAATCCACAATGTCGCACGGGTGTGTTATCGTAATGATTGATTCAGATAGATCGATTGATATCCAAAATTCGGATTATGGATATCCATACTTCGATTTATGGATATTATTTATTCAGGTAGATTTATGGATATCAATAATTCGAATTATGGATATCCATAATTCGAATAATGGATATCAATAATCAAAATATGGATATCCATTATTCCGCTGTTGTATGGATATCCATAATTCGATTTATGGATATCCATAAATCGAATTATGGATATATATAAATCAGGCTGAATTAATTCAGATAGATTTATGGATATCCATAATTCGGATTATGGATATCCATACTTCGATTTATGGATATTATTAATTCAGATAGATTTATGGATACCGAATATTTCGAATAATGGATATCAATAAATCAAAGCACGGATATCAATTATTCCGCTGTTTTATGGATATCCATATTTCGAATTAAGAATAACCATAATTCACTGCAAAAGCCTTTGTTTTCAGTCATTATTTATTGTATTTATTTGAAAGAGGAATTAGTGACTAATGGACTGAATTATGGATATCCATAATTCGACTCAGTGATATCCATAATTCGAATTATTGATATCCATAATTAGATTTATGGGCATTCATAATTCGAATTAATGATATCCATAAATCAGCCGCATAACAGATATCCATAATTCGAATTATATATATCCATAATCGAATAATGGATATCTATAAGCCAATCGACCGAAAGTTACTAAGCACAGTGCTTTCATCGTTGGCGCACACCTTTTCAAATATCTTGGAAATTTTACCATAAAAAAAACCTGAAAATTTTCAGGTAGAAATAAATTTGATATTTATCATATTTCTGTTCAAAACATAGATTGTGGGTACTCGTTAGGCGGTTCTTTTGGGCATCTACAATCTATTTTTAATCAGAAATAACGGACATTTACAATATATTTTTAATCAGAAATTAGAAAACATAATGTATACCACCGTTAAAAGTGGGGTCAATGGGGTCAAAATTATAGAGACGTGTTCTTTTAAGAAATGAAGGTAGCGGTAAAAAATAATAAAAAAACGCGTTATTTGTACCGCTGTGAGTTCAGAGTGTTGCGTACATGGTTAGATAGATATCTGTAGAATCTGGACTGGAATCATGTGCTGGATTTTGCAAACAGTGGAGACCCGTATCAGAACTCGGTGTCTGATCAGGGTCTACACTATTTGCTTAAGGTATAATTATTCAAAGGTTAAATGAAACAGTTCAAGTTCCCATTCAGGGCCATTTTTCCTATCTGCACTCAGAGATACTCGACCTATCAGTGCTGCCAGTGCTTTGATTTATTTACTATTTAACCCTTTCACCTCTAAGTTTCCATAGTGGACTCTACCATCACTGACTTTGGGTACGTCCATTCTACTAAATATAGTATCTAGCTTAAAAGCGTCTTCAGGATGGCAACTAATATATCTGAATAAGGTGGATCATTATGAGCCATCTCATTAGGATCTGCATTGTTTGCATAAGTATGTGTGCTTTGGCTTCAGGGTTGAAAGAGTTAATCTTTGCTGTAGCAACAGGCTTAATTATTACGCAGTTAACAATCGTTGGAATCGAAAGGGATAACTTTAAACCTTAGATTGTGCCATTCTGTGTACAAACCCTGTCATCTATTACAAACACACATAGACATACCGTCATCTGTTTCAAACACTGAATTTTAATTTTGGGACAATTCAACAATGAAATATCAGGAGTATATTCAGGACTGTACTGATTGAAAATAAAACGACTGTCAAAAACGAATACCCTTTCGATGCTTAGAACGAAGAACATAGTTCGTTATTAAAAATCCAGAATGTATCAAAAATAGAATGCGAATGGCAAAACTTCAGATTGTAAAAGTATAACTGAATGAGGTCGCAGATCAAAATTGTTAAAAGAGTGTTTTAATTTTATCTATAACGCGAACTTCTGTAACGGACAATTCGCTTACATCAATGAAAAGTCCAGTTTCATGAATACATAATCCGTGTCTCAAACTCATTACAAATGGCGCTGCGTTGGTACGCAGCGCAATAAACTTAATGCATCTGCTTTTCATGATAGTATAAACGAAAGCGGATCGCTACCAAAGTTTACATGAACAACTTTGCACGTGATCCACTGCGTTCATACTTCTATGAACAGTAAAAAAATAAAATTGTAACATAATGTATAATGTATATTGCGAATACGAGCTCCGTTCCTTGCTCTTGATACACAGTTTTGCCCTCACGTCACTATTGGTCAGTTTCAGAACTTGCCGCTAGCCAACTTCTGCAGCAAGTTACATGTCTCTGTTATATAAGGGAAGACTCTGAACGGTTAGAGAAAGTTGCAAAACAGTCAGTTCCACCGCAAATTAAACCCTCAGTGCATTTACAGAAAACCATCCATGTCATTATGAACAACATCGGGTCACGAGCAACCTTCGGGGTTTACTCTCGAAAGCGGGTGAATAACTGCGTTTGATGTCGGTCACTTATGGGTTGTTTAGTCGGTTACTGATAATCACAGAGAAGCAAGCTAATCCTTTTAACCCTGTAGACCGGTGCAGACGCCGAGGTAGAAATACACTGTATCTATGCAAACCTTGTAGATCCTACGGCACGTAGCTAGCACGTCTCGCCAGAATCTACATGTTCACTAGGTTTAATTGAACTAATCAGAAATCCCCTTCTATAAGAATATATTTAAAGCGAGAAGAGTCCTGTTCAGAAACTCAGGGATGAAAGAGTAAACATAAATATCATCGGAAAGCGCGTAGGAAAATAGTCCCAGAGTATTGTTTTCTGTTCAGAATATGTCTTTTTGAGCCAATTTATATTCAATCCGTGTAAAGTCTCGAAAAATGAAATATTTTGAAACACGTTCCGTGCCTATGGACTATTTCATGCAGCGAACGAACAGCGGAAGTGGAGTAAAGCGGTCCAGTACCGGAAGTAGAAATGTAATGACATGGAAACTTGATTTTATAAATCAACTTTCAAAATAGGAGCAATTCGTGTTCAGGTGGGCTAAAAAACATGGTGTTTTAACCTTTACCAGTCTCTTGGCTAATTCAGCAGACGCAAATTGTTGATATTTTTGTTATTTTCCTGACACATGCAAATTGTCTCCAGAGGATACAGCAAATTGTCCCCAGTTATACAGCAAATTGTCTCCAGAGCAGACAATCTCCATAACATGTCAAACCCAGCTTTCTGGAAAAAACGAAATATTTCAAAGTGTCGTTGTAGAGCGTTTAAGCCTGAGTTTGGCGACAGGGCTTGAGGTGGCATTTCATCTCAATGTCGGGTAAAAGTCCCACAAAATTGTAAGCAACGTCTCCAAAATGACCTTTACAGTGTTGACGGGGACGTTAAACCTCAAATCAAACAAACAAAAGCCTGAGTTTCATACATTATAGCATATGATATACGAACTAATGAATGTTTTCACATATAGTCAAATATATGAAACAACTCATATTAGTGTAAGAGTACATTTAGTCCCTGTCAACTCCATTCTAACTACAGTGAAATTCCGCTATTTAGACCAGCTAAATTTAAGAACAATTCTGCTTTAAAAAGCTTAATTTGAAGGGTGCTTTGTGCTTTCTGCCCAAAGTGTCCTCTGGTAGAGGATCACCTTTGGGACTGTTCAAAAGTGGTTTTAAAGACCTGTTTTGAACAGTCCCAAAGGTGGTCTTGATATAGGAATTTTACTGTATATAATTGTGTATATAACATGGATGTCGTGGTATGTTTTATTTCTAATACTTGGAAGCAGGTGAAATATGTGGGGTTTATCCTTTTCTAAAAGTACACGTGGTGCTTAACATGACAGTGAATCGCGGGATGTAAATATTTACAACTTTAGTTCTGTTGCTGCGTTTTTTCAGGCTAAGAATGAATTTGAAAATTAAAAAAAAAAACGGAGAAAACAATGTACGTACTTGCAGTATGCATGCATTAATACGTTTCTATTGCTATATGACACGCAAGGACTTGCATTCTATCATGTTCTTCTCCGGTGTCGATCAAATGTTTATGTGTACATCAAGTAAAATAAATAGTCCACTAAATGAATACCCTTGTAAACTCCACTTCATGTGGTAAAATAAGGTCGACAATGCTGTACATATTGTCTTATTTTAACCCATATATGACGATGGAATATTCCACCTAATGAGTTTGGAATGGTCCATTTCCAATTATAGGGTGTCAGTTTTTTTTTGTTTTTTTTTTTTTTTTTTTTTGTTTTTTGTTTTTGTTTTTTGTTGTTGTTGTTTTTGTGGTTTTGTTTTGTGGCAAATTGTACAAGAATGAATGTTCTTTAAGCAAACAGTGTAGACCCAGATCAGACGCCGCGTCCTGTGGCGTCTGATCTGGGTCTGCAATGTTTAACAAAGTCCCAGAAAAGGGCCGCTATGCGTATATGGGTTAATTAGAACCACAAAATATTGGTACTTAATAGAACCGCCTCTACTAACAACCTATAGAAACCTCCGTGGTGTAGTCGTTAAGCTACTCGACTTGTAAACCAGGGGTCGCAGAATCGATCCCGGGCTTCTCCAGACTTTCGGATGAGTCTTTAAACCGAGGTCCCGTCTCCGTATGACCTTAGCTGTTGGTGAGACGTAAACCTCAAACACTCACTCACTCACTAACAACCTATATTTGTAACATAATTTGACATTTTACAGACACGAAAGAAAATACCATATCACATGGCTGTGTGTTCATTAATACAGTTGCTTTCTTTCTTTCAGTCTTTCTGTCTTTCTTTTAGTCTTTCGTTCTTTCTTTCTTATACTGCGACGCAATAAATGTTTTTTTGTTGTTTTTTTTTCACGATTCAATAAGTACATGTACATGTATGACACAAGTAAACTTCCAGAGTATTACATGAATATATACCGGCCCCGATAGCTCAGTTGGTAGAGTGTCCGCTCCGGGAAACGGGAGGTCACGGGTTCGATCCCGGGCCGCGACATACCAAAGTCGTTAACAATGGTACTAGCTGCTCCTCGCTTGGCACTCAGATTTACGGGGTAGAGCTAGGACTGGTCGACCCAGTGTCAGGATAATGAGACTGGGTGTTGTATCATATAATGTGTCTGGGACATGATACTTCAGTGAGGCAGCACTATAAAAGTGAGCATTGAGCTCCCTGTCGCAACCAGACACCGTCGTGATATGACTGAATAATTGTTGAAAGCGACGTTAAACCCGAATTCACACACACACACATTACATGAATATGATATTTATCTTCCTCGTACATATGCATTAAATTATTCTGTGTCATTGATCGGGTGAGCTCATACAATGAGTTTCGATCAAAACCTTTTATATTTTCCTGGAGCCCGTCGTGTTCTCAGGTTTGAGTGTGCTGGCTCTCATATACAGTAAAACTTCGATGGCTCGAACACCGATGGCTCGTTTACCATGGCTGAGTCGAATCCGTTCTTGAGCCCCTAGGAAATCCCTTTACATAAGAAACAGTGGGTGATAATTGAGAAGAATTTAGTCTTTTATCTGGCAAATGTATGCTGTGTGTACTCATTAGAATCGCCTGAACGAGGCGATTCTAATGAGTACACACAGCATACATTTTTATTTACATACATTTTTATTCTAGAACACCGAAAAGATGTCCCAAAGTTCATGTATATTGTTATGCCTCCTAACAGTAACCCTCAGTGGCTCGAACTACCACTGTCTCGAACAGATTTTCGAGGTCCCAAAGGTGTTCGAGCCATTGAAGATCGACTGTATTGTTGTCAGCAGAATGTCAATGATTGTTGTCAGCAGAATTTCGTTGTGTGTGTACATGTGTTGGGGGGAGGGATGGCTGGGTGTCGGTGTCTTTTTCGTCCCACCAAGAACTAATGTCATATGGAGACAGGAGAGTGGTTTAAAGACATACCCGAAAGTCTAGAGGAGCCCGGAATCGAACCCACAACACCTGGTTTATGAGAGAAGTAGCTTGACCACTACAAATTGATGGGTTCTAGTGTTATGCGGGGCGAGGGTCATATATCTTATATACAAAAAATATATGGCTTTCATAAATCTGAATCATCGATTCTTGGAAGTCTTGCTCTTGATACATGTCACAATGGTTGAGTTTCACAACTATATCCGTCCGCAAACTTCTCTGGACAGCAAGTTGCCTGTCTCTGTAATATCAGTACTAGCCGTCCGTATTTATACTGCAAACATAGATCAAGGGTGCTCGTCAGTACCGCCTCATTGAGGCAGTTCTAACGAGTACCTACAACCTATGTCTTAAAGCAGAAATAAGAAAATTAATGTATACTCCCGTAAACCCCAGTTTCTCTGTATAAAGTGTGGCGGCGGTAAAACGTCTTCCTGCCCTACATCATAGTGTAGATTATATTTTCTTGTCCTTTGGGATCCTTGATTCCATTGCGATTTTTTGAAAATATCTGAGGGTCACTGATGAGGCCTAATTGGCCGAAACTAGCCAGTCTGGCCCAGAAAACATGTACACTCCATATTTTTCACTTCTGTGGTGTATTCCTTGCTTCCAAAGGATAACCCTTTTATAGAACTTATTTAACTTCACTGCAGCTGGTGTGTGGGAATGTGTGGCGGCGGTAAAACGTCTCCCTGCCCTACATCATACCGTAGATTATATTTTCTTGTCCTTTGGGATCATTGATTCCATTGCGGATTTTTGAAAAAATTTGAGGGTCACTGATGAGGCCTAATTGGCCGAAACTAGCTAGTCTGGCCCAGAAAACATGTACACTCCATATTTTTACTTCTGTGGTGTATTCCTTGCTTCCAAAGGATAACCCTTTTATAGAACATATTTAGGGGGTGTTCTTTTCACGGACTTGTTCACGTGATGTGATTGCCTCGTAAAGTAATAAATAATCTAAATCCACGTGACGCATTTTATAATAAGATAAACTGTTCTTTCGAAAAGAACGGATGTCTGTGGGAGAAAATATAACTTCCATCATCGTCGTCCATCCGTCTATCAACCATTTCCCACCTTTATCTCTGAAATTACAGTTGGATACAGGATCGACAGTTTGGTCTGGGCCATATCGGCCCGTTGATTAACCCATTTAGTACATATATTCTTCTTTATTTCCTCCAAAATGAAGATCATACAATATATTAACAGACACATGTAATATTTATATACAAGCGAAACAAGAAGTAAATGGAACAAAAATTGCAATACGAATCATGAAATGGAAGCAAAATATCCATGCCACATGCGGACGGCTATCGGAGAAACAGATACGCCATACGTGATATATGATTCTAACATATAACTTCTGCGAGACTGCAAGTAATATGACAGGAGTACACATGAAGCATGGTCATACATGTAGTGTTGTTCTCCATTAAAGAAAACAGTACAAATATTTGCACAATAAGCACAAAAAACAACAACAAACAAATACACGTTAATAGAATGGATTTACTTATACTTCATTTTACTTGTCATGAAAAGGTAGCAGACTTTGTGAATTTCATCCAGACTCTATGTAGATTCACAATACAAATTATCTGAAAAATTTCTTCTCTGTTTTGTAACATTTCAGCAAGTTCATTAGACTGAGCTCCGAGAAGAACGAGAGAAAGCACTTCGTTACTAAGACCACCAAGAATCGCAAAAAGCTTATGATCGAATTGATAAATGTTTTCCCAAAGAATTAATCTTTCTTCTTGTACATAATAACATTCACTTATACAATGATCTATAATATTAGCGCATACCTTGTTACAGTTTCGACAAATCCGACGGTCAGCATTATTGGTAACTAAATTGGACATCATTTGTACAACAGATCTGCACTGAGGTAAAAACGTCGGTTTCTCTTTGGAAAAGACCCAAAGCTCACACGGTTTAAACTCACTATGCAGACACCTAAAGCGGCTAAATTCAGGAGCTGATGTTCTGTTATACCAGTTACCAACCTCGTGACTGTTTATCTTACTTCTTATTTCTTGTTTCCAAGAATATTTACTAGGAAATTGACCAGTAAGAAGATACTGATCCAGATATTGCCTTAGCGCATATTGTTCGAGTAAACGAACAATGTCAGAGATAAATCCTTCTTGAGATTTCCCGTATGTGCTGAATGAATCTAATCTAACCAAAAATACATTTTTCATCCAAATTTCCGAATTAAGTCTGCAAAACTGTCCAAATAAAATTAATTTTCTATAATTTATTTCGGATTCCAATGACCAAATACCAAGTAAACTGAGAGCTACATCAGTACGACATCTTAAACGCAAATTTTGCATATACTTCACACAATACCTATGTGCTCTTTCCAAAAGTAAAATGTCAGTTTCATTCAGATTATACCAAACTTCACATCCATATAAGGCTTTGGGTAATACAACAGAACAATATAGCTTTTTACACGATAGAGGATGCAGACCACTTGCATCTACTAAACCGCAGTGAACTAAAGATAGAAATGTACCTTTAATTTTATCTGCTGCCTCTTTCAGATTTACTTTGAGACCTGTATATTTATTACAATTAACACCCAAATGTTTGTAATTTTCTGTTTCCTCTATAATGTTCGGGCCTAAATACCATGTGCGATCCGAACTGCTATAAACAAATGGTGTCTCATTAAAGACTATAACCGAGCATTTAATTGGTGCATACTCAAAATGCCATTTACATGAATATCGATAGCAAATACTTAATAAAATATTAAGACCTTGTTTTGACAAAGACGCTTAAAGCATGTCATCAGCCACCGTGGGACAACAAACACAAATACTGGCAATACAAAGACCAGTTTTACAGGCGATAAGTTCATCTAGAAGTTCATCTATGAAACATAGGTACAGAAAGGGAGATAATACACCACCCTGGCGGGTTCCCTGCAAAATAGGGAACCAATCTGAGTAGTGGCCCATAAATAATACTTTACTCTCCATATCCACATGTAAATTAATAATTACCTGCAACAATCTAGATTTGATACCAAACTCATAGAGTTTAACAAATAACCCATGGTGCCAAACTTTATCGAACGCCTTCTGCACATCTAAAAAACCTACAAAAAGCTTACTCTTATTCTCCTTCGCAAATAGGATGCATTCTTTGAGCATAACAGATGTCATATTGCAGCCAATGTTTTCTCTGAAACCACCTTGCAAACTATTAAGCGGTTTTGTTATATTAGCCTTCACCTTTGTCAACAAAATTCTTTCAAATAATTTCAGTACAGCAGAAGAAAGAGTTATTGCTCGATAGTTATTAGGGTCAGACTTTGATTTTTTCCCACCCTTATGAAGCGTAATGATTACTCCCTGTTTCAATGTCTTTGGTATATGTCCAAAAGTATACATACTGGAGAACCATTTTGACAGTTGCTTAAATAGCGCCAGACCACCATTTATCAAATGTTCATTGTAAATTGCATCGAGACCACAAGCCTTCTTAGATTTGAGATTTTGAACAGCTTCCGATATTTCATTCACAGAAATATGTGTGTCTGTGGGATTGCTATCATGGCCTGATGAGATCTCATTAAGGATATTACTTAGCTTACCCGCCACCTCTTCTTTGATGCCAGAATCAAAATGGGGTCTCTCAGTGTCAGAATACAGGTTACCAAAGAACTCTCCCCAGTTGTGCGCAATTTGTTCTGAGTCACGGTACATTACGCCATTAAACTTTATTTCACTGCCAGCATGCGACTTGGTTAATTTTCGTCTGGCATTAACTTTACGCCAAAAGAAAGAGCTGTCGACCTCAGCTGCTTGGTCAATTTCTGAATTTGTTTCTTGTAAAAAAATTCTCAACGCACTTACGATGATGGGAACGAAACAAACGTTTAGCGTTTTTATATTCGAGATATGAGGTATAGTTATTACCTCTGGGACGCCCTTCTAAAAGCCATTTACACCGTTTTTCTCGCATTATAGCATGTAAGTCTTTCAAAGGACGACTCCAGTATGGCTTCAAATAAGGTCTGAATACTGTTTTTGGAAACACTTTATCAGAGACCAGCGAAATACAATGAGCTATATTGGTGTAGCATTGGTCGATTGCATGCGGCGAGTTTAGTTCATTGCCGCAACACACATCTTCCAAACTGTTACATAACTGCATTTTATATTCATGTAAGATTTCATTATCCAGTTTACTCCACTTGATGTGAGACCGACAAGAGTATTCATCGCTAATAAAATCCGTTGCCGGGATAGCAACCCCACAGACGACAGGCCGATGACGTGATACATTGATGGCATCATCATCAAGAACTTCACAGAACAATACAAGATCGAGACTTGAATCTGTTATTAAGATGTGATCAATTAAGGACTCGTAAAGGTCTCCATAGGAAACGAAAGTCGATGTACAGCCCATGCATAGTGGTAAAGTATTAATCGATAAGAAATTATAATATCTCATCATCTGTAACAAGTACCTACCACGATCATCTGTGCACTTAATATATCTCTGCCCCTGTAAATGTGCATTAAAATCTCCCATGACAATGACCATCCCCTGTTCAGAGTACATATTAATAACAGATTGCAAGTAATCGATAAAATCCCTGTATTTTTGTATCGGATGGGATTTACAAGGCGCATAAACCTGAAGAAAATACATGAACCTGCAATTGCTAATTCTATACTGAATGCCACATATATTGTCACTGTCTATACTGAGTGGCGAAATATTGTTAGATAGACATTTATGACAAAACGAGTACCCTGGCAAACAGTGCAGGTCCAGATCAGACGCCGCAGTCATTTTTCAAATAAGTTTAGATGAAAACACATCCTGACACCCCTAAATTTTGAAATGGACTCCTGCTTTGTATAAAGAGGAAGATTCCATTTGGTACAAAAAGGGTTAATAATCTACTAAAAACACTTAGCCGTCTTCTTGTTCTACATGTTCTACATCTTGACTCTTTTTGTGCCAAATGGAATGTTTCTCCTAAAAAAGCAGGAGTCCAATTCAAAATCTAGGGGTAACAGGTTGTGTTTTCTTCAAAAGTTATTTGGAAAATGGCTGAACGTTTTGCAAACAGTGTAGGCCCGTTTTATCTAAGCCTGTACTGTTTGCCAATTACCCATTTTGGGGTTTTCGATAAAAAATGGGTTAACATACGAAGGGATTGCGTAGCTCTCACAGTCTCGTCTCCAGAAGGAAATGTTACTTACTGGCTTCCCTTAAGCCTTTATGGCGTGGTTACATGTAATTCTAAGTTGAAACAGTTCTTCACATACAGTAACTGTAGACGAAGTGTTTATTTAATCTATAAAAATGCAATCTTAAATAAGAAAGAACTCAGAAAGACTGTGCTTTTATTTTTTTTTTTCTGAAACAAAAGAAAAATATAGAATAGGAAAAAAACACAGTTGTGTCGTGTCACTATATATTAAAATATTATCGGGCATGATGGCACAGAGTGGATTGTTCGTAATCGAGCGTTTTCGACCACCGCGCCTTGGTGTAACCACGTCTATGTATGGTATTGAAGGGTGGGTCCAAACTGTCAAACGGTGAAAAATTTTGATTTTGCAATTTTCGTCATATAATCAGTGCCTTTCCTGGATATCACAGAGGCATGGGGCTTGCTGGAGAAGGGCTTTGATTTTTTTGTTGCATAATTACTGAGTTTCAAAAGTTTCCCATAATTCTTTGTTTATTGTTCTTACAGACGCAATATGGTCACACTCAGAGGCTTTGATGTGAGCACAAGTCCACGGGTCGCGGGCCATATCATTACGAAAACACGCCTATCCAAATTGGTAAATTTTACCACAAAAAAAATGAAAATAAAATCAGACAAAAAATCCTGATATTTTTCATATTTCTGCTCAAGACATAGATTGTGGGTACTCGTTAGAACCGCCTCGCCGAGGCGGTCCTAACGAGTCCCCACAATCTATATTTTGAGCAGAAATAAGAAAAATAATGTATACCCCTGTAAACCCCAGTTTTACTATTTGAAAGTGGGTTTATGGTGGTCAAAATTATATGAGCGTGTTTCATCTTCAGTACCTGAAAATATGCATATTTTATTTATTTATTTATTTATTTATTTACTTTTTATTATAGTCTTTTTTTTTTTGTTTTGTTTTGTTTTCGATTTTAAACAGTAAGTTTACAATATTTTCAATAGAAGGGGATTACCACAAACACGGACAGGAAAAAAATAACCATTGTTTCCACTTTACCTACCTCTTATTGTGGAGACAAAAATCTATGATTAAATATGTACTAAGAAATCCTATACAGTCACATCCAAGATGGAAAACAGAAATCTGAGAATTAATTGGAAAATCCATCTTTTTCATATTAGAAACAGAATAAGATTTTTAACTCACCTGGGCCGAAGGCTCCAGGGGAGCTTATAGTATAGTCGGTCGTCCGTCGTCCGTCCGGCGTCCTTTGTCCGTCCGTCCACACTTTTGACCAGTTATATCTCTGCAACCTGCAGGCTGATCTCAACCATTTCTCATCTGTAGCATGCCTCTGGTGGGGCATTGATGACATAAGCTTTTTTTCGAAATCGAATGAAAACTTTGGTTTACATGGCAAACACAAGGTCCCATAGACTTACAAGAGGGCCCAGAGGGCCCTGGTTCGCTCACCTGATCCAATGTATAACAAGTGGGCCCCGGGCAGGGTCAATTTTGGCCCCAGGGCTATAATTTGAACAATCTTGGTAGAAGTCCACAAGATGAAGCTTCATATTGAATATGAAAGACCTGGGCTTTCTGGTTTCAGAGAAGAAGATTTTAACGGTTTACCCTGCATATAGAAGTCTATGTAAAACAAGATTTTCCCTATATAAGTCTATGTTAAACCAAAGGGCCCCCGCTCCAAGCGGGGGCATGTTTGGTCTCAGGGCTATAATTTGAACAATCTTGGTAGAGGTCCACTAGCTGAAGCTTCATAACAAATATCGAAGACCTAAGCCTTGTGGTTTCAGAGAAGAAGATTTTTCAAGATTTTCCCTATATAAGTCTATGTAAAACCAAAGGGCCCGGAGCGGGGGCAATTTTGGCCCAAGCACTATAATTTGAACAATCTTGGTAGAGGTCCACAAGATGAAGCTTCATACCAAATATCAAAGACCTGGGCCTTGCAGTTTCAGAAGAAGATTTTTCAAGATTTTCCCTATATAAGCCTATGTAAAACAAAAAGGACCTGGTGCTTGAGCATTTTTGGCCCCAGCACTATAATTTGAACAATCTTGGTCGGGGTCCACTAGATGAAGCTTCATACCAAATATCAAAGACCTGGGCCTTGCAGTTTCGGAGAAGAAGATTTTTCAAGATTTTCCCTATATAAGCCCATGTAAAACCAAAGGGCCCCCATGCGGGGGGGGGGGGGGGGGGCATTTTTAGCTCCAGCACTATAATTTGAACAATCTTGGTAGGGGTCCACTAGATGAAGCTTCATAACAAATATCAAAGACCTGGGCCCTGCGGTTTCAAAGAAGAAGATATTTAAAGATTTTCCCTATATAAGCCTATGTAAAACAAAAGGGCCCTGGTGCGGGGGCATTTTTGGCCCCAGCACTATAATTTGAACAATCTTGGTAGGGGTCCACTAGATGAAGCTTCATACCAAATATCAAAGACCTGGGCCTTGCGGTTTCAGAGAAGAAGATTTTTCAAGATTTTCCCTATATAAGCCCATGTAAAACCAAAGGGCCCCCGCGCGGGGGCATTTTTAGCTCCAGCACTATAATTTGAACAATCTTGGTAATGGTCCACTAGATAAAGCTTCATACCAAATATCAAAGACCTGGGCCTTGCGGTTTCAGAGAAGATTTTTAAAGATTTACCCTATATAAGCCCATGTAAAACCAAAGGGCCCCCGTGCGGGGGCATTTTTGGCCCCAGCACTATAATTTGAACAATCTTGGTAGGGGTCCACTAGATGAAGCTTCATACCAAATATGAAAGACCTGGGCCTTGCGGTTTCAGAGAAGAAGATTTTTCAAGATTTTCCCTATATAAACCCATGTAAAATCAAAGGGCCCCCGTGTGGGGGCATTTTTAGCTCCAGCACTATAATTTGAACAATCTTGGTAGGGGTCCACTAGATGAAGCTTCATACCAAATATCAAAGACCTGGGCCTTGTGGTTTCAGAGAAGAAGATTTTTAAAGATTTTCCCTATATAAGCCCATGTAAAACCAAAGGGCCCCTGTGCGGGGGCATTTTTGGCCCAAGCATTATAATTTGAACAATCTTGGTAGGGGTCCACTAGATGAAGCTTCATACCAAATATCAAAGACCTGGGCCTTGCGGTTTCAGAGAAGAAGATTTTTTAAGTTTTCGATGAAAAAAATCTATTTTTGGCTACTGTGACCTATATGTGCAACGGACCGGAACCATTTGAACAACTTTGAAAGGGGACCACCTAAGGATCATTCCTGTGAAGTTTGGTCAAAATCCGATCAGTGGTTTAGGAGGAGATGTCGTTTGAAGAAAAGTTTACGGACGCACGCACGGACGCACGGACGCACGCACGGACGCACGGACGCACGACGGACGACGGACAAAAAGTGATCCCAAAAGCTCACCTTGTCACTACGTGACAGGTGAGCTAAAAATGGGGAAATGCTTGTCATCACCGTAGCGCCCCCGGTTTTGATCGGATCTTTCTGAAACTTATATATAAGGTGGCTGGGGATAAAAACTCGGTTGAGTTCGAAAACCGACTAAGTCGGTCCATTTATCATAGAGTTACGTCCCATTGATTGCTGAAAATGCCGATTTGTTAACCTTGTCATCACCATGACCCCTTCAGTTTTCATCGGATCTTTCTTAAACTTTAATGTAAGGTGGCTGGGGACAAAACCTCGGATGAGTTCGAAAACCGGCCAAGTTGACCCATTTATCGTAGAGTTACGTCCCTTTGATCGCTGAAAATGCCGGTTTTTTACCTTGTCATCACCATAGCCCCTTCAGTTTTGATCGGATCTTCCTGAAACTTAGGTACAAGTAAGTAAGGGTTAAAAGCTCGGATGAGTTCGAAAACTAGCGATGTGGGTCCATTACTGATGGAGTTATGTCCCCTCCTTTGCTGAAAACGCTTATTTTTACCTTGTCATCACCGTAGCCCCTTCAGTTTTGATCGGATCTTCTTGAAACTTACAAACAAGTAATACAAGGATAAAAGCTCGGATGAGTTAAAAAAACTGACGAGGTTGGCTCATCTATTGTAGAGTTACGTCCCCTTTACTGCTGAAAATGCCTATTTTTGATCTTGTCATCACCATAGCCCATTCAGTCAGTTTTCATCGGGTCTTTTTGTAACTTACATGTTAGTAAGTAAGGGATAGAACCTTGGCTGAGTTCAATCATTGGTGAGGTCGGCCTATATTTCGGAGAGTTATGTCTCACTTAATTATAGAAAATACTAGGGCTGACTAATCGGAGCTGAAAAGATAATCGATTATTAGTCCTGTCACTGCGATCGATAATCGATTAGTAATCGCTAAGGTTTTTGTCATAATTTTACTTGTCTGGCTTTCTGTCTGAGTATGGCTCTTACCATATGTTGCATTTTACCATGTGTTTATTTGAACAGACAGGCCTGAGCAAACAGTGTAGACCCAGATGAGACGCCGCATAATGCGGCGTCTCATCAGGGTCTGCACTGTTTGCCACTCATTCAGCTTTTTAGGCATAATTTTGGGTAGTAAATTGTACCTATCAAGTAATCGATTAAAAGCAAATCAGAAATGATAATATTTTTTGTGGAATTTATCGATCGATTAATCGATTATACGATAAATCGTGTCAGCCTTAGAAAATACCTATTTTTGACCTTGTCATCACCGTAGCCGCATCAGTTTTGATAGGATCTTCCTGAAACTTACATACAAATAAACTGGGGTTAAAAGCTTGGATAAGTTCGAAAATTAGCGATGTCGGTCGATTAGTCATGGAGTTATGTCCACTACTTTGCTGAAAATGCTTAGTTTTGAACTTGTCATCACCTAAGCCCCTTCAGTTTTGATCGGATCTTCTTGAAACTTACAAACAAGTAAGTAAGGGATAAGGGATAGAAGCTTACTGACGAGGTTGGCTTATCTATCGTAGAATTACGTCCCCTTTACTGCTGAAAATGCCTATTTTTGGTTTAAACACATTTTATTCGTAACGCAAGCATACAAATACAAAGTGTAAAAATGACATAATACAAAAGGAATTCAAATGAAAGTCAAGGACTTATACGAATCTGTATCCCTAGATACTTGCCAATGGTACAACAGAGATAAATCAAGGCAATTGTCGATTGCAAACGTATTAATAATGTTGTTCAAAAGTGATAGTGGTTCCCAAGTGGGTCGAGATTGGAAATTACGTCGATGCATCAACGATATTTCGACGCCACAACGTCGGATCATCGCCGATCCACCACGAACGCCCATTGGGAACAGCGTTGTTGGTGATATACGAATGTCCAGAATTTACAAGAGGTCATACAGTAACATGAGACTACAAAACTAAAACTGTTACTTATCAAAGATACATGTATCTTTGCATATGCTATACTTGATCACGTAGAATTTACTAGAACTCTAGACAGAATACATCGAATAAGATTAATTATAGCCCCGCTTGAAAAGTGGGGCTATATTGGATTTGCCCTGTCATTCCGTAATTCTGTAATTCCGTAATTCTGTAATTCTGTAATTCCGTAATTCCGTTATTCCGTTATTTTTTCGTCACAGTTTTCCCCGAAACTAAGAGAGCTAGTTTGTGTTTGTTTCTTATGTCAACTTATCGATTGACTTGAAACCTTTTAGTTTCAAAATATAGTTATGAACAGAAAGAAATATTTGCGTATTTTCATGATGATTAAGATTTGGATCGCCGTAGAGGAGGAAATCAAGGCTGGGCTGACAAAGCTGAGAAACAGACCGTGACATATCGCTCCTGATGTTGTGATAGAGAGGACATTGAAGAAGAAAATGTTTGGTATCTTCGATAAGACCACATGTACACGATGCATTTGGAACAATATTCTTTGAGAATAAGTGTTGGCTTAGGGAACTGCAGTTGGTCCTCAATCGACTATGAAGAATTTGACCGAGGCGCTTCCCTTCATTGTAGAAGCGAGGTGGAGGGTTAACGTCCTGGTTTAGATGCTGTTTTAGTGATGCTGTAGAAGTGCAAAGTCTGGTCTCCTCAGGTAAGGAATTCCAAGTTCTCACAGCACTTGGAAGAAAAGAATTATAGTACAGCTGCGAATGGCTTTGAATCGTACGAAGATTGTTGGGATTACGAAGATTATATGAGGCATTTTCTCCGAACGTAGGTGATCAATCATATACATTAAGTGGCATAAAGTGTTCCGATGTTCTACCGCGACTGCAGTCCGTTTAACGATTTTGTTCGGATGAGGTAGTAGGTTTTAAAGGGAATGGGAACTCCTGACAGATTTCTCCGCCATTTTTGAAAGGGAGACAACTTTCGGCACTTCCTGTTCGCTTTTTTATAAACCCTGTCCCGCTGAAAAGGGGGTCTACTTTTAAAGGAAAGAATTTGCTCTTCAGGGGCGCCGCACGAAAAAAAAAGTCACTTTTTAGGGTAACTTATCCTAATGCAAACATAGCTATCCAGGGATGAGAAATGCAGATTTTGGGTGGTTCTGGGGAACAACAAAGGGGGTGGAGGTGCAGACACGTAAAATCGTGTATCTGAGTGGGAAAGGGTTAAGAGTTGACCCCTATTGACATGGTAGTACAAAAATACTTCTGCAGGATTTCCTCCCCTGAAGGTGCACCCATTCCCCTTAATAACTAGTTTGATTTATCAACGAGAACTTATTCTTTTATTTGGGATACGTTAATCTGAAGCCCATACTACCTTGTAAATACAGTGAAATTACGCTATTAAGACCACCTAAAAGTAAGACTAATTCTGCTTTAACAAGCTTATTTAGTAGGTTGTTGTTTTTCGTTCTGTGTGTTTGCTGCATGCAGCGTCCTCTGGTGGTAGACCACCTTTGGGACTGTTCAAAAGTGGTCTTAAAGACCACTTTTGAACAGTCCAAAAGGTGGTCTTAATATAGGAATTTACTGTATCTAGAATTAAGACATTTTTTTCGATGCTTTTCTTCGTCATGGCCTTCTTTGTTTGCAGTCTAGTCACAGTAGTCATTCGGGAATCATAGGAGAGTGGAAATATAAACTGGATGGACTTCCATCTAAAATATCAAGATGGCTTTCAATTTAGGTTATATAGAACATGACTGTTCAAATTCAAATTGTTGTTGGTTGTTGTTATTGTTTTTGTTGTTGTTGTTGTTATTATTGTTGTTTTTCCAGATGTTGTCGGTGTTGTCAATGTTGTTTTTGTTGTTGTTGTTGATGATGATGATGATGATTTTAGGTCAACCATGAAACTGTTCTTGTTGTTTGTTCAAGATGTTGGTGATGATGATGATGAGGAGGAGGAGGAGAAGGAGGATATGTGTGTGTGTGTGTGTGTGTGTGTGTGTGTGTGTGTGTGTGTGTGTGTGTGTGTGTGTGTGTGTGTGTGTGTGTGTGTGTGTTTCACGTCGCTTTCAACATTTTTTCAGTCATAATACGACGGTGTCTGGTTGCGACAGGGAGCTCAATGCTCACTTTAATAGTGCTGTCTCACTGAAGTATCATGTCCCAGACACATTACATGATACCACACCCAGTCTGACACTGGGTCGACCAGTCCTAGCTCTACCTGAGTGCCAAGCGGGGAGCAGCTAGTACCATTTTTAACGACTTTGGTATATCGCGGCCCGGGATCGAACCCGTGACTTCCCGTTCCCCGGAGCGGACACTCTACCAACTGAGCTATCGGGGCCGGTGGAGGATATGTGTCATACAGATGTCATTTGTATCATTAGAACTGAATCTGTTATAGCTTCGAAACGGTGAAAAACAACATGTGACAAAACTGTATATATATATATACATTTTGTACATATGGAGCAGTATTCTGTTTATTTACCTTTTAGTGTTTGCTTCAAAACTTCCTTGTGGGGAAATAAAAATATCGTTGAAAATCTTCCTGTTTGAAGGTTTTTTTATTTCATGTTTATTAATCATTCCTTTCACTTGATAAAATAACTTTATCGATAATTTTGCTTAAGAGATTACATAGATTTTAGGACCGCACTGAAAATAACTGGCCAATTTCCAAGTTTCATTAAAAGTGATGCCGTTATTTATACGCAGACTTTGGCATTTAATGACATTTAACCCAATGCATGCGGGATGCCATCGGGGCTAGGCTGCATGATTTATTATTTTTGTTTATTATTTATTATTATTATTATTATTTATTAGAAATTTTATGGTAACATACATACATACATACATACATACATACATACATACATACACACACACACACACACACACACACACACACACACACACACACACACACACACACATACATGTACCATTGGATTGGATACGGCCCCCGCCCATCGGGTCTTGAAGAATTAGATTGGCTGCATGATGCTTCCAGGCCATGCCCATTTTATCTAACCAATTTTGAACTTATTTAAGCTAAATACCAAAATATCACTGTATTAGATCTTTACTTGCCAGAGCAGTAACAATTCTGTCAGCTAACGAATGAGGCTTTGACCAATGTTGTTATGACAAATTAGAATTTCCTCAGATGTTGTGTGTGAACATATTAGAATCGTCTCAATTTGTTTTGTGAACATGTTAGAATTGCCTCACACAACTTACCTTTTCAAAAAAAAAAAAAAAAAAAAAAGAATCCTTCTTAAATCATCCTAAATACATGAATACATGGATTTTCATGTTACTTAAGGGGAATGGATACACCTGGCCAATTGTTCCGTCATTTTCCAAAGGCAGAGAACTTTCGCTTTTAAATACGCACTGAAAAAGGGGTCTACTCTTAAAGGAAAGAATTTGCTCCTCAGGAGCAATTTTTTCCTTTAAAAGCTGACCCCTATTGACACGGGAGACAAAAATACTGTTGTTGAAGGAGAGTTGCCTCCCCTGAACGTGTACCCATTCTCCTTAAGGGTGAGTTCGAATTAGCCACGGTAAATGAACCATACAAGTTCGAGTTATTTGAGTCTCACTGTAGTAATACTAGTAACACTGAAGAATGTGTACAGATTCTGCGTGCCCTGTTGAACCGTAAATTTCACACCCATAAGAAGAATTGGTACCAAAACGTCACATTTGCCAAATGTGAAATTTACGTATGGTCAATATCAATAAATTTTGGGATCTAAAATTTGTGCTCAAATTTCTCATGTTGATAATGTCTGACGTGTGAAGAGTCTAATTTGTCTGCATGTATATTCTGCACCTCATGTATTTGCATACTTATGTGAACTGAGGAAATAACGGATTGATTGATTGATTGATTGATTGATTGAAGAGTCACACCTGTGAAGAACTGGTGCGACTTTTTCTCGGGTGTGAAGAATTGGTACCAATTCCTCGTACATGTGAAAAATTGATACCAATTCCTCACACATGTGAAGAATTCGTTGATAATTTCTGACGTGTAAAGAATTCATGAACTGGTAAGTATTCGTCACACATGTGACCTGTGGGGTTTTTTTTTTGGTGTGAAGAATTGGTACCAATTACTATTACATGTGTGAATAATTGGTACCAATTCCTCTTACATGTTGAGAATTGGTACCAACTCCTCACACATGAGATGAATTGGTACCAATTCCTCACACGTCAGAAGAACTGGCTCTAACTTTTCTCCCAGAAGTTCCAACAGTAAAACCTCGGAATTTCCTTCCACTTTTATGAAATTATGGTATGCGTGTGAAGAACTGGAATCAAATGCAAAATGCAGCAGCTTTGGGGTGTATTTTATCGATGTGAGGAATATGCACGATTGCTACATGAAATTTGACTACGTGCGTATTTCTCTCACACGTGAGAAATATTGGTATGAAATTTGTGACGTATTGGTACCAGTTCTTCACGCGCTGTGAGGAATTTGTACCAATTCTTCACGGCGTGAAATTTACGAAATGAGAATTTTACGGTTCAACAGTGCTCTCTTTCAGTCCGATTTCATGAAGAATGTTTAGTAATTCCTGTTTTGCATAATTTCAGATACACTTGGCAAGGACAGCGGCTTCATTTCGGTCGGTAAGTATCTATCTATCTATCTATCTATCTATCTATCTATCTATCTATCTATCTATCTATCTATCTATCTATCTATCTATCTATCTATCTATCTACCTATCTATCTATCTATCTGTCTGTCGGTCTGTCGGTCGGTCGGTCCGTCCGTCCGTACATCTTTCTATCGGTTTGTCGGTCGGTCCTTCCGTCCCTGTATCTATCTATCTATCTGTCTAAACTATCTATCTATCTATCTATCTATCTATCTTTCTATCTATCTATCTATCTATCTATTTATCTATCTATCTATCTATCTATCTATCTATCTATCTATCTATCTATCTATCTATCTATCTATCTATCCATCCATCCATCCATCCATCCATCCATCCATCCATCCATCTATCTATCTATCTATCTATCTATCTATCTATCTATCTATCTATCTATCTATCTATCTATCTATCCATCCATCCATCCATCCATCCATCCATCCATCCATCCATCTATCTATCTATCTATCTATCTATCTATCTATCTATCTATCTATCTATCTATCTATCTAACATTTTGCTGTCTATCATTGCTCTTTGTCAGCAAACAAAGTTGACGCTGTCCTCCGATCAGTTTCATCTTTCCCTTGCAGAACCATTTTTATCCATTTGCTTCACATTTCCATAGAGCCGAGATGCCTGATCAAGTTCACGTAAGGTTAGAGCAAGTTGACGTGAGTTTTGATCAAGTTTGACCACTCAAGTGTCCATTTCCTGACAACAGTGAAGTCATCATAAGATTCAATGTCTGAGAAATAAAACTGTGGCCAAGGAAACGTAACCTCGAGCTCAGAGGCAAATGCATGGCAGTTTTTTCACGCAACGGCATAAAACGTCAAATGCCCCCTTGTTTAAGGGTTTGATTGATTATTTGTGTTTATCCTTGTCCTGCTGAATAATTTAATTTGTCACCCATTTTTGACTATCAACCTAGCAATTTACTTAATATAATGCATTCATTCCCATTCGCAAAACAGAATCACAAACAGTGTAGATCCAGATCAGATAACTTCTGAAGAAGCCATCTGATCGTAATGTTCAGACTACAAAGGTAGGTCTTATCGTGTTCAGCAGGATAAGGGTTAACAGAAAGTCCTTTTGCTGGAGCGAAACATTACAGTAGGGCGGCATCTAAGGCCGTTGCTATGATTCTATTCGCAATCTGCTTCCGCCGGTTGGGACTATATTTTGTCAGAAAAAATAAGGAAGAAAATCACAAGAACTTCCGGTAATTTATTGGCCATTACATGTTGTTACGAGATGTAGATTGGAAAAAAAACGAGAGACATTTAAAGAGAATCATCTTTTCTGAGGTCTACAGAAAAGGGTAGATAACTTGAATGCTTAAACCGACTAAGCAGACGCCGCGAAACCATGACCCCTCAATTTATTGACGTCCCGTTACTGCGATACACATGTCGGGAAAAAATGGCACAAAAAAATGCTCCCCTCCAGATTTAGATAATTTTTCGCACATTTGTCAAGGACATATCAGTCCGTCTTACGGACTGAGTGAGAGTTGTCTCGAGCGTGTTACATTAACAAAAACCGTGTTCAACTGAGAGCCAATTCTGCGTTGGGTTACGGAGGTTACGCATGCGCGTTTCGATATCTTATCAAGTCATTATTTTCTCGCATGATTCAGGATTACGGGGAGGGGTGGGGGCATTGTTTAATGTGCTGTGCAGTCTGAAACGTTGAATTATTTTGGTAATCTAACCATACTTGAGAGAGAGAGAGAGAGAGAGAGAGAGAGAGAGAGAGAGAGAGAGAGAGAGAGAGAGAGAGTTAGAGAGAGAGAGAGAGAGAGAGAGACCCAGCCAGCAGAGCATGTCGAAATAACGTCGGGCCGACAGCGATACGACGTGTCTGTCCGGGCCCGAGGTTGGCCCACTATTTTGTGCTAGGATGAGGAGAGAGAGAGAGAGAGAGAGAGAGAGAGAGAGAGAGAGAGAGAGAGAGAGAGAGAGATGGAGAGAATCAAAATGAAAGTTTAAAGATACGCGTAAGGAATGCATCATGAACCGAAAGAAATGACGACGAAGAGAGAGAGACCAATCTGTCAGTTGAAAAAAAAAATCAGTAGTATGCGGACTTTGATTTAGTCGAACAGATTTACTGACGTCATTTAATATGACGTAATTTAATACACAGATGCTTGGGGTCAGGTCACTTGCTAATGTTTTTTTTTTTTCAAAGTTATTTTTGCATTTTGCTATAATTGGAACACTTACCATCATCATAAAACATGTTTAGGAACTTCTAGACAAAGTTTTAAAAAACGTCCTTTTTACTATCAAGGCTCAAATAAGTAAAGATAACACTCTTTTTGAAAACGAAAGTAGACATACATGCAGAAACTATGAAACATACACAAATCAAACAAACATAACTTCAACTTACTAACACCATTCGATTAGGTAAACATTTGCCTTCACAAAGCAGGTTACAATACTTTCTGATTTTGAAATACAGCTGAGAAATATTCCAAAAACAACACAATCTAATAAATAAAGCACTTCTTGTCTGTACCAAAACTGGGGTCAAAGCATGGCACCCAGTTACTATGCATTCTTTCCATGTAAAGCGGGTAACCAGTCTAGAAGGATTTTGTTTTGTATCAAGTCATTTGTCTGTAGAAATTAGTACAAAACAAAACCAGTCTAGACTGGTTACCCGCTTTATTGCAGTACATGGCCTTGATAGTAAAAAGGACGTTTTTTAAAACTTTGTCTAGAAGTTCCTAAACATGTTTTATGATGATGGTAAGTGTTCCAATTATAGCAAAATGCAAAAATAACTTTGAAAAAAAAAAACATTAGCAAGTGACCTGACCCCAAGCATCTGTGATCGAATACAGGGGAATTCTGTGAGTTTCACTTAAATCTTTTAGCCAAACCTGCCATTTTGGAAAGAAAAAATGGTTTTGTACACACGTTTCGACCGGAAGTGGGTGGAAAAAAATGGCACAAAAAAATGCTCCCTCGCCGATTTTGGCACAAATTTCAAGGTGAACAGATTAATATATGCCGAATTGATGATATAGGTGAGAATAATCGCGAGGAATATTATTATAGTTTATTTTTGGTTTTCCCGATGGTACCGATATGGTTGAAAATTCGCCATTTTCAAACCCTTGGTCTGCCCACACAAAAATGCTAATTCTTGTTTTAGTCTTTATATTGAATACAGCAATATTTATATTTATCGCTTGTATCTTTGTCAAAGCTAATAAATAAACGACAATCACGTAATTTGATGTGAAAATAGTCAGTCGAATGGGAGCATCAAAATCGGAAGTAGTCCCATCGAATCGACGCACGAGAATTTTGTTTTTAAATCTACCTACGCTGGCCACTCTGATGCCCTACTGTTATCTGAGCCCCGCCAAGCGAATTTGTGTCTTCGAGCATTCCGTCATGACAAATTTTAACTGCGCATGACCAGCCATTCAGAGGGACCAGGGATATGGCTTTCTGTCTGAAGGTTCCTCTTGATTCATTGCTTGTATGAGCGAGCAGCGAAGGTTCTGGCGAGACTGCGCGGATGCGCAGGCTCGCCTGAACCTTCGCCGCTCGCATATACGATAAGTACCAAAATCGCTTGACGGGGCCCATCTAGTTTGCCACAAGAATTCAACTGATGTTGGTCAGTTTTAAATAGTCATATGCCGAGGATCGCAGCGAAACAACATTATATTAAAAACAGTGAAAATGAACGCTTAGGAGACCCCACACGGCAGCAATTTTTATCGAGAATGTTTCCCGATGATAGGAAATGTCAGCAACAAATTTTACAGTTTGATACATGTATCGAACACTTCATAAGATATACAGCCCCCGCCCATAGGGGCATGAAGAAATATATGGGTTGCATGATGCTTCCACGCAGAGCTGAATCCGACCCGCACACTAGTAAACCGCTTAGAGGATCTAAGCCTGTCCAGGAACCGCGGTGCGAGGCAGACTGTCCATGCTAATAAACCATATTGGTTTTATTGGGCGACAGGGCTTGAAATGTCGTTTCATCTCAATTTCGGGTAAAAGTCCCACAAAATTGGAAGCAACGTCTCCAAAATGACCTTTACAGTATTGACGGGGACGTTAAACCTCAAATCAACCAACCAACTTCATAAGATATCGAAGTGTTAAAATATAGATTTAAATACTAAAATACGCGTAATATTTTTGTCATGCCTTTCACGCCTTTTACTAAATTTCAGGTCTAATGAAAACAATTCTCCATTTCTATATTGGAGGCAAATTGTCCTGTCTCTCTCCTCGGATTTGTCTTGATTTGACAGCTAGTGGCAAAAAGCCACTTATAGACACACTTAGAACTGAGGCTTTTTCACTATGAGCTAGTTTTGGCTATTATTATTTTGGCAATAAATCTGGATATTGATCGGTGATATTGCCTGGATTTTAGAATCCTGCTTTGAATGTGGTTTATCACCCCCTCCACCCCACCCCTTTGCATACTGCGTTTATTCCCAGATGTAACGGGAAACAGTGATTTCTTGAAAAACGGTGGGATAATTTTGTATGTTAAGGAAAATCTAAAATAAAAATACAAACACAAACAAGATTTAGAAATCAGAAACACTGAATGTATGTATTTTGGGTATATTTTTTTAATAGAGAACCAGCGAGTCTTATTTGGAGTATTTTACAGACCGCCTAATTCAGAAGCAAATTTCTTACGAGAATTGATTTTTTTTTTTTTTTTTAACTATATTTGTACTGCCATGCGTCGGTTGAAGTCTAATACCCCTCTGGCTTGTCTTCTGTACGTCTGCGCTGCCAGTATCCCGCAATTTATTTATTTATTTATTTATTTATTTATTTATTGTTCGTTCATACTAAATTACTTTTCTAAATTCTCATTTTATTTGAATTGCATAAGCAGAAACATTTAGTCTTTGTTAGAAGAAAATATACAACAATATCTAGAATAATTGGTAGTTTACACATTATTTCCCTATACGTACATAATATATATGTACCTATTCAAGGAACGGAACTCTGGGGTCTGGCATGTCCGGTGGTCCAGCTCTATATTCAAACAACTTATCCCCAGATCATACCGCTTTGAAAGAACAGTCTGCTCAGAGTCTACTCGGTTTAACTCAAACCTCATATTGTCGTCTATATTATTGTTTATATATAGAAATGGCTGTTTGGGGGGCTAGTCAGCATTATTGTCTACGGCCTCAGGCAATAGTACATAGAGTCGTCCTCGGCGCACCCGGGTAATAGCGTTGGCTTCCTTCAAACAACCAGCCTAGATAATCTCTCTAGCTGGAGGTCAACGAATCCGTAGTAGGGCTATAGCCAAACTTAGCCTGAAAATTTAAAAATCCGTTCCATGTGACATCTTATCACTTAATTTGTTTTGTTTGTTTGTTTGATTTGAGGTTTAACGTCCCCGTCAACACTGTAAAGGTCATTTTGGAGACGTTGCTTCCAATTTTGTGGGACTTTTACCCGACATTGAGATGAAATGACATCTCAAGCCCTGTCGCCCAATGAATCCAATAGGGTTTATTAGCATGGACGGTCCACCTCGCACCGCGGTTCCTGGACAGGCTTAGATCTTCTAAGCGGTTTACCAGTACTAGTGTGCAGATAAAAATCAAAAATCAGTTCCTTTAAAAGCAATGAAAACATTCATAAGAAAGAAGATGGGTCATACTACGTAGTTTCGGCTAATAAAGCCTCATCAGTGACCCTGTAATGATCCGGCAAAGAAAGCCAGAGGAAACATACTGCAATTTTGCGAATTTCGAATAGGCAGTCGATTCAAAGACTGATATAAATCAAAATGGGGTCCAAATAATTAAAAACCTGTCTAGAATATGAATCTAAACCAATAATTTATTTCTGATTGCTTAGAATATTCACGCTGATCTCAAAGGACCAAAAGTAAAATATAAACTACACTATGGTTGATGTACGGGGAGACGTTTTACGGCCGCCACACGGCACAACACCAGCTGCAGTGAAGGCAAATAAAAATCAAAAATGAGTTCCTTTAATGAGGCCGGATTCAGCTCTGCGTGGAAGCATCATGCAGCCCATATATTTCTTCAAGCCCCTATGGGCGTGGCGAATCACTTAAATTGTATCGGGTGTTCATTATACGGACTTATTAACGTAATAAAAAATTCATCAGTTAAACATGGTGCAAATTACAAGACTTCTCTATAGAGAGGCTAGGCCCAAAGATGTGCCTCGCGAACGGTAAAGGCTGCGATGGGGCATCGCGGATGCTCAGACTGAACTGAGCCCATGCCGGTCGTACGCGACATGCTTTTTAGTGTTTTTCTTTATTCCATAAATAACATTGGTTGGAGTGACCATTTCTTTCTTTGTATAATATACGATCCTCGGCGATGATTATTTCGGTGTCCGAACACCATTTACAGCGATGAATGTCAAAATGCGCGCCACCCTTTGGATCGGAACGTTTAACTGGAGGCGCCCTTTGAAGGGAGAGTCATCCCCTGTGCAGGTTAATAGTTTGTTTGTGTTGGGGTTTACGGCCCAGTCAACACTATTAAGGCCATTTTTGAGCCGGTCAGTTTACTTTTCCTGGGCAGGCTTATACGTAAGAGGTAACCAGAAGAGTGCACAATACATGCAATACAGTCTGTACAAACATATAATAATTAATGTAAATCTGTTGTTACAATAGCAGAGGAAATTAGTTTGACGCATGAAAGTCTGTCTCACATGTTTCCAAAAGAGCAAAATACAACTTGTCATGGGTTAAAAAAACTGAGCTGAATTTTGGATGCGTTTGTCAAATTCATGTCCAGATACCTAATAATATCGGCTCCATGAGCGCATGTACACCCCCACGTTATAGAGAACACTTGGGTTTTAAGAGGTATACATTATGTTCCTTAACAACACATAAATGTGGATGCTCGCTAAAAAAAGCCCCAACCCTAGCACCCGCAGCTTATGTTTTGAGTAGCGATAAGAAATTAATCACATTTTTTGTGAGAAAATGCATTATATCTCATGGATTTATAGTTATATATCTTAACTAGAAAGAAGACCCCGTAGACAAGATAATTTCTTGTTGTACTAGGTTCATTGGTATATTTCAGATTCGTCAGTGATTCCTCGTGAAGAACCGGGCTGCCCAGAGGTAATATCTAAATCTTTTATATACAGTAAAATTCCGCTTTTAAGACCATCAAAAATTAAGACAATCCGCTTTTAAAAGCTTATAGAGAATGTTTCTCTTATTTTTTCTTGTATTTTTGAACACCTAGTGTCTCCTAAAAAGAGACCACCTTTGGGACTGTTCAAAAGTGGTCTTTAAGACCACTTTTGAACAGACCTTTAATAGACCACCTTTGGGACTGTTCAAAAGTGGTCTTTAAGACCACTTTTGCACAGACCCAAAGGTGGTCTTAATATAGGAATTTTACTGTATATGCATACAATGGAAGCAGGAACGAATGTAATTTTTAACGTTCACTGAAATACGAATACCATCATATCATTTATATTGTTATTTATACACGAATACCATCATATCATTTATATTGTTATTTATACTGCAATGAACATTATATAAATATACTTTATTACTTAGTTTACATTGTATTCCATCCGTTGTGTGACAAAGGATTTTGGTTTGAAGTAAAATTGCAATAAGAAAACAATTCCACGCAGTTTTCCTGTGAACAGCGGAAGAGCTTCGATACGTCAACACGTCGCGATCGGACTAGTACAACTGACGTCACTTAGTGATCATGTGACGTTTTATTTAAAAAATAAAAAAAAATATTTCAATAGGTCGTCTGCTGAAAAAAAATACACAGCATGCAGAAGCGTTAAACCCCCTTTAAACACCACTGCATAAATATCTGTTAGTTTTCTTGTTACATGAATAGGCAGTCTTACATCCCTTTCTTTCATATGCATAGCGTCTAGGTTATAACCACTCTCTGACAACTGCGTCAGGGAGTCGCCTGGAGTAAGAGCACTGGGTTAACACCCGAGCGGCCCGAGTTCGAATCCCACCAGTGGCGGGCATTTTTTCAGGCTATGCTTCATTCCTTTGTTGCGGCTTTCATGTCGTAAGAGCAATCTTAAAATTAGATTGTGGGTAGGCCTAGTCAGTAAACATTCTTGATTCTTGCAGAATAAAACAAAAAATATTTTTGGTCTTAGGGAGAATGGGAACACCTTCAGTTGTTGCGCTTCCTCCAAAAGTATTTTTGTCTCCCATTTAATAGGGGTCAACCCTTAGGAGTAGACCCCTTTTTCAGTGGGACAGAACTTATAGAAAAGCGTACAGGAAGTCCCTAAAGTTGTCGTCTCAGAAAATTGGCGGAAACATCTGCCAGGTGTTCCCATTCCCCTTTAGTTGGAAACGTCTAGAGTCATGAAAGAAAACGTTACTTTGCATAGACATTCACTGATTGATTGATTGATTGATTGATTGATTGATTGATTGATTGATTGATTGATTGATTGATTGATTGATTGATTGATAATCACGGCAACATACCTCGTGATAGCCTTTTATAGGAAGGTTAAGTGGGGTTTTAGGGCTTACATTAATGACCAAATTTTGCTCAGAAACATAAATTGAGGACACTCGCTAGGATCGCCTCATGGAGGTTGTTCTAATGAGTACCACATTCTATGTTAGGAGCAGCAATGAGGAAAAACCAATCATTTGGAAATTGCAAGTTCCACAGATATGAAAGGCATCATAATAGGGTATTTAATCGAATTGTAACGATCTTCTTGAAGATAATAATAATAATAATAATAAAGTCTTTATTTCAAGAGGATTACATATTAAGCATAAACATATACTTATCTAACACATGGTCCTCTGTAACATAAACTATTAAATATACATCATAATATAAACACCGTTACTCGATAAAATCTAGGAAACATTTTGAAAGTAAGATTAAAATGGACCTTCTAAAGGTGTGGGTAGTATAAAACGATAAAAAATTAAAATAATGTTATCATTAAACTTTTCAGTGACCCACAGTTAAATCCTTCATATTTCACAAAAAAGAAACGTGGAGGTATTTAAAAGTTACTAATTGGCAAAAAGCTCAAGTTAGGTTTGATTTAATCATCATCTATGCCGAGCACGCACCCGCAGTCGAGATACGCAGCGAGGCAGGGAACATGTGGCGGAAACCAATGTCCAAACAGCATGCCCCCACAACGACAGCATATTCATCGGATGCGTGCCAGACACAGTGTAATAATTTTTTCTGTTGTGTACAAATAAGGTACTAAATGATAAACGAATATGAAGGATTCATTTGATCTCATAAAAGCTATATGGTTAAAACTTAGTTATGGATTAATTAAAAGTGTAGGTAAAACTGTCTTATCATACCGATCTATCACAGTGTTCGATCACAGAGGTTTGATGAATATTTGCACAGTTTCAATTTCAAAGTTTCCCGTAGCGCTCATTATTTCATCGCAACTCCCGATCAAGTTAGTATACTGCAGTTAAGCGAAAACAGTAGCTAGTGCTTTAATATATCATTTTATCACTTTGGTGTTGTCACTGACTATTGTGTAAATAAGTTTTCAGATCTTTTTTAAACACTTCTATGTTCTCACTGTGTCGGATATTAAATGGAATTTCGTTCCATATTTTAGCTGCCGAGATGATAAATGAATTCTCGTACATTTTAGTCCGAGAGCTTGGAATTCGCAGCAGTTCATTTTTGACAGAGCGTAAGCTTACATTATGGGTGTCTGAAATTTTGATAAACATTTCACACAGGTATTCAGGAGCAAGGCCCATTAAAGCTTTGTACACCATATTGCATGTGTGATATTGAACTCGATTTGGAAATGTTAACCAGTTTAGCTCTTTGAACATCAAACGGGATGGAGTAAATATATCTGCTTTGAGAATAATGCGCGCTGCCCTTTTTTGAAGTTTTAGTATTCTTAAAGTGTTAAAATTGGAACAGCGACCCCAAATTAAACAACCATAATCTAGAATTGGTAGAATGTATGAGTTGTAGTATTGATTCATGCTTTCTTTGTCGACGTATTTTGATAAATGTTTCAGAAGAGTTATCCTACGAGTTACGTTTGAGCAAACTGCATCAATTTGCTTGTCCCAACTAAGCGTTCTATCAATTATGATCCCAAGTAATTTTTGCTGTTCAACGGATTGGATAATTTCGTTGTCAATATATATTTCAATGCTTTCATCATGACTAACGTTTTGAAGCGATGAGAGTGTCATATATGCTGTCTTCTGAATATGCACGTGCATTTTATTAGCCTTGCACCAAAGATGGAAGCCTAAGGTGCCACTTTGCAGTTGAACTGCAACGGTGTTTAAATTTTTATTTGCAGAGTGCATTGTTGTATCGTCTGCATAAATATCGACTTCTGTCCCATTCGTGAAAAGGGGCATGTCATTTATAAAAAGAAGAAACAACACAGGGCCTAAGACTGAGCCCTGTGGCACACCTGATTTTACTGTTTGAAATTCGGAGTTCATATTTTTTGCTACTATACATTGCTTACGGTTTGTTAAATATGATTTCATCCAATTTTGAGACGAATCATTGAATTTATAGTATGCTAATTTTTTCAATAGTAGGTCATGGTCGACAACATCAAACGCTTTACGTAAATCGAAAAAGATAGCACCTACGCTCTCCCCATTATCAATACTTTTTAACCATTTGTCGACTAAATTTATCATAGCAGTTTGGCATGAATGATATTTTCTAAAACCTGATTGAGCCTTATGAAGAACATTATATTTGTTGAGAAAGGCAAATATATGTTTTGTAACATGTTTTTCCACAAGTTTTGAAAGAACAGGCAAGATTGATATGGGTCTGTAGTTAGACGGGTCATGTTGAGGCCCACCTTTATTGATTGGCTTCAGTTTTGAGACCTTCAGCGACTCCGGAAAGCATCCTTCTGCAATACTACTATTGATAATTTCAAGCAGACTTGGGGCAATAACATTTGCTGATAGTTTAAGAATCTTTGGCGAAAGTCCATCAAGTCCAGTTGCTTTGCTGACATTAAGCGATTTTATAGTGTTTATCAGTTCAGATATGTTTGCTGCCGGTATTTTAAAATGAATATCCGAAGGAATCAAATTGTTTATGTAGTTTTGGAGCTTTTGGAAACCATATTCATGACTAGCATTGTGTATTTTTAAACGTTCGCTTATGTTGGCAAAGTACGAATTCAATCTGTTTATTATACTATTTGGCGAGTTAATTGTATCACCATCAATAGTTAGTTCATCCGGTATGTCATTACATGAGCTCTGATCGCTAAGTTTCTTGACATGTCTCCATAAGTAGAAAGTATCTTTATTCTCCTTAATGGCTTTTGCAAACAGTTCTTTTTTAGATGCAAGAATTAATTTGTTAGTTTTATTTCGCCAGACTTTATACTCATTCCAGTTTTTGTGTTTATGATGGAAATCTCTGCTTTTTGACGCAAGCTTGATATCTTCATTGTACCATTCTGGTTGCGTTTCATGTTTAACTCGTTTATGACATATATGGGGCATGTTTGTAAAGTACGGACTGGAATGAGGAAAGCCAAGTAGAAAAATTTATATCAGTATTGTTCTGGCTAAAATTTATGTTATTTAATACCTCTGAGAGGTTATCTAGAAAACGTTCTTCATCAAATTTTTTGTAACACCTATATTGAATGGTTTTGTGATGTCCCCTTTTAATTTGATTTTTTGATACCCTGCGCGTAAAACATACGGGATAGTGGTCGCTTATTGCTATACACGGTACAAATGATTCTGCTATGTTAGATAAAACCGAGGTATACACGTGGTCAATAAGCTTTTCGGAGTGTGCCGTGACGCGGGTTGGTTCTTGGATAACTTGTTTTAGATCACCCAATTCAATGACAGCTTTCCAGTTTGAATTCGTAATTTTACCCTCATTTATATTGATATTAAAATCTCCCATTAGGTATATTTCGCTGCAACTAGAAATTGCAGATTCAATTTGTTTTGAAAATTTTTCAATCCAGTCTGCTTTTGCAGACGGGGGACGATACACAGAACAAATTAAGAAAGATTTGCTGTTTTTAATTTTGATTTCCAACCATATTGATTCAATATCTAATGTTTCAAGATCAAGTCTTCTTGAATAGGAAATATAATTTGCTACATATATTAAAACACCGCCTCCGTTGTCAGCTGCGATGAGACTACAGTCTTCTCTGTCTTTTCTTTCAAATTTAAAACCTTCTATATTTAACATATTATTATTTATGGTTTTGTTTAAGAAGGTTTCGCACAAGCCAAAAATGTCAAGGTTATTGGGTGTACTTAAGATAATTTTAACCTCGTCAAGTTTTGGTTTGAGATGTCTTACATTAAGATTACCTATGTGAATACCGCGATGATTGTACAAAATGTCGTTTGCGCCCTGTATATTGGTTGTTGAATTTGTGCTGGTTGTACTCACAATAGTGTTCCAAAAAAGTTTATTTACATTGGAGCTGACCGAGTGATTAGGATCAGAGTCCTGTGCGATTGTTTCGGAGAAAGATGACACAGTGGGATCTGCCTCACTGTCAGGCTCTAAGTAAGAATTAGGTAGAGATTCATTTGTGATGTGATTGTGGGAACTGATATTACAGTCAAGTGTACTACATTCACAGCAAACCGCTGTTAAAATGTTAAAAACGTTTGGATAAGATCCATTGGTTTGAGGGGAGCATGTTGATTCAATGCAATGACAGGCACTGGTAAGTGGATTGTCTGTGTAGGCTGGGAAAATAGCTCTGTGTTGAGACTTAGACTGTTTCGATTAGCCCTTAAATTCCAGTAGGCTAGTTTAAGCAACAGAACATTGGTGTTTCAACAGAAAACCTAAGAGAGTCCACGTAGTGGCTTAAATCCACTTTTCCTTCGCTTGTTTATTATAGCAAAAATGGATTTAGGGCAATTTGGAGGTCTTAGGGTTTCTGATGTAACGTCAATGCCTTGTGTTTTAAGCATATAGTGTAGTCTCTGATCAAAGGCCACGGTCCGGGGCGTTTGAGCCGGGTCTCCACTGTTATCCAATAGTCCAGTACATGAGCACAGTAAGCTTTTTCTAATCATTTCACGAGGTTGCTGGAATCTATATTTACTATTCCTTTAAAAATCGTAAAGCACATAAATGTGTTTGTTTGATTTGAGGTTAAACGTCCCAGTCAACACTGTATAGGTCATTTTGGAGATGTTGCTTCCAATTTCTTGGGACTTTTACGCGACATTGAGATGAAATGACAACTCAAGCCCTGTCGCCCAATGAAACAAATATATTAATAGTATAAAGTGTTGTGTATACTCATTTGAATTGTCTCATTTGGGCGATTCTAATGAGTACACACAACATATATTAAAGTTATAGAGTGCTGTGTATACTCATTAGAAACGTCTCATTGATGCGATTCTAATGAGTACTCACAACATATTATTAATTTATAGAGTGCTATGTATACTCATTAGAATCGCCTCATTGATTTTTTATTGTGGTTTACAGACCTTTCAAGATTATTTCACTCATATCGAGACGACCGTTTATCAGAGGTGAGCGAAAACCGGAGTACACGGAGAAAAACCACCTGGCCATCCGTTGCAGAACTTTCGGTCACGCATATGACCCGAGCCAGGCTCGAACCCACAGCGGTGAGAGACCTAATGATTAATGAGTCGGCGCGCTTATCCACTAGGCCACGGAGGCCCGTTAACAACATATATTACTGTAACGATCCTTACTATTGGGACATGCCTTAGCAAACAGCGCAGACCCAGATCAGACTGCTCCAAGAAGTCACATTCGGAGCAGTCTGATCAGGGTCTAAACTGTTTGCCATTCTGTATGCACCTTTCGGACTCTTTACTGGACCAAGAATTTTAGTAGAATTACAGCAAGTCCTCAAGGTGTCCGAATATTTTGGATTTTTAAGGAACCGCGATAAGAAAAGAAAAAATTCATGAGCCAGCGCATGGAAAAACCTATAATAAGACATGTGCGCCCAACGAAGACTCTGATCAGCCTGCGCATCCGCGCATTCTGATCAGAGTACATGTCTTATTGTAGGGTTTGCCATGCGCTGGCTCATCTGTAGCTGAGGAAAGACGTCCCTTGCCACTCAAGAAACAGTTCGAATCAGTCATGGTAAACGAGACACCAGTGTTTGAGTCATTGAAGTTTCACTATACAGTGAAATTCCGCTATTAAGACCACCTAAAATTAAGACTAATTCTGCTTTAAAAAGCTTATTTAGAAGGGTTCAGTTATTCGTTCAGCATGTTCTCTGCATACAATGTCCTCTTGTCAGAGACCACCTTTGGGACTGTTCAAAAGTGGCCGCAAAGGTGGTCTTAATATAGGAATTTTACTGTGATTGTATTGTTTGTTGACAATTTTGCAGGCCTCTTCTATAATAGCACAGGCGACTGCAGATCCAAATGAGAAACATCTGTCTGATAGCTTTGACTTCAGCTTAACAGGGCCGGTAGATCTGGTAAGTTATTGGCATACTTCATGCTAAACGGTATGTTATAACATCAACTCTCTTTCGACAACATTACGAGGCTTAGGGTTTTCTTTCGACAGTATTACGAGGCTTAGACTCTCTTTCGACAGTTTTACGAGGCCTAGACTCTCTTTCGACAATATTGCGAGGCTTAGACTCTCTTTCGACAGTATTACAAAGCTTAGAATTCCTTTGGACAATATTGCGAAGCGTAGTATTCCTTTCGATAGTATTGCAAAGCTAAGAATTTCTTCAATAGTTTTTCGAAGCCTAGATTTTCTAACGACAGAATTGGGAAGCCTAGAATTCCTTTTGATAATATTGCATAGATACGAATTCCTTTCGAGAATGATTTTTTTAACTAATTAATTAATTAATTAATTTATTTATTTATTTACATACAATATTTAATAGGGTAGACACATATTAGTTTCACAATTATTCAACCATGTGGTCCTCAGAAAAGTAAAATAGAAGCGTGCATTCCGGAAACAGCCGCTCGCCAAATATCTCAACAAAACAAGTGTCTTAATTTCCACTGAACTCGCCCTCTGATTGCAATCTGTAGCGAGGTAATCTAAATCGCTCATAAAGCTCAATATTCTTGATTTGATATGTCTCTAAATACCCGTTCTCTCTTTAAACATCTCTTGTACTGTAAATTTTCAATTCCACTCATTTTACACAGAATAATGCAAAATAATCACGATACGCTGCAGTTAAACCTGCTACCTATAGCACCGCGTAAATTTCTGCGAAAGTTTTACGACGGGCGTACGCCTGGCGTAGGCTTTCGTTTGCTTTATGCGCTCGGGCCCCAGATGTACATTTCCTTGCTCTCTTGTATGTTTATTAATCTGCTGAATCAATGAGTACGATTTTTACCAAGCAGCAATGTGGTGAATATAAACATCGCCAGTATTATCTGCCGTACCGAACATTTGAAGTTCCTTCAGGGCTAAGGTTTATATGTCGCTTAATCCACCCCGCTCTACTCAGAAACTTAAATTGAGATGTTCTCATTTGGGCGTCTTCTAAGCATCGCAATTTTTAAGTTTCACAATATTGTCGAAACGTTGCAATATTTTCGAAAGGAATTCTAAGCCTTGCAATATTGTCGAAAAGAATTCTTAGCTTCGTAAAATGTTTTGAAAGGGATTCTAAGCTTTGGAAATCATTGGCTTTGCAACATTACAAGAGTCAGTCGTTCAGTAGAATAGAACCATTGTACCAAATGGGAGTTTCGATCTTTGATTAATACAGGAATGCCTAGATGGGGCGATTTCTGAAGAGGAGTAAGGAACCTTTTCCCTTAACTATCCTTGTTACGCTAACACCCTCTAGAGCTACAGTGAATACAGTGAAATTCCGCTATTTAGACCACCTAAAATTAAGACAAATTCTGCTTTAAAAAGCTTATTTTGAAGACTGCACTTAATCTTTCTTTGTGTTTTCTGCCCGCAGTGGCCTCTGGTCAGGTACCATCTTTGGGACTGTTCAAAAGTGGTCTTTAAGACCACTTTTGAACAGTCCCAAAGGTGGTCCTAATATAGGAATTTTACTGTATTCGGACAGCTCATCTCCTTGCCATACTTGTTCTAAAAATTGAATAAGTACAACTTACCACCCAATGTTGTGTCTATGGATAGCTGGATGAGTGTAAAACGGTATAGACCCTGATCTTCACTGCTTGCTAAGGTCTGTCTATCCGAATGCATACTATTACGGTAAATATGATATACTTGAATTTACAGCCATCTATGAGGATCACACACACAACAGAGGAAGGAAAGGGTGAAGTCGATTCGTCAGAACTACATCACACAGATGAAGGACAAGGTGCCACCCGTATACACAATGTTGATTCGATCACACGACAACCGTCAGAACACGAAGATCATGACCAGACCAGAGACACACAAACCGACATGTCCTCAGACAATAATAATAGAGAAAGTTCTAAAATGTTGGGTTCTTTAAGTGAACATGGTGGAAAGGAAAACGGAAAAGGTGATAAAGACATTGGCGAATGTAATAAATCAACAAATGAAACAGACAAGAATGACAACGCTCAAAGCCAAGCTCAACCTAAAGATACTGGGACTTCTGAACAGGTACACACCTTTTTTTTTTAAAGGTATAACACAAGTGCTAGTTGTACGAAAGCCTAATAGGCTCAGGCATGAGAAAATAAAATTATATAAAGGCGTAGTAACGCGAAACAAAAGGCGTAGTAACGCGAAACAAAAGGCGTAGTAACGCGAAAAAAAGGCGTAGTAACGCAAAAGAAAGGCGTAGGAACGCGAATCAAAAGGCGTAGTAACGCAAAAGAAAGGCGCAATAACGCGAAAAAAGGCGTAGTAACGCAAACGAAAGGCGTAGAAACGCAAAATAAAGGCGTAGTTACGCAAAAGAAAGGCGCAATAACGCGAAAAAAGGCGTAGTAACGCAAACGAAAGGCGTAGAAACGCAAAATAAAGGCGTAGCTACGCAAAAGAAAGGCTTATTAACGCGAAAAAAGGCGTAGTAACGCAATAAAAAAGGCGTAGTAATGCGAATCAAAAGGCGTAGTAACGCAAAAGAATGGCGTAGTAACGCGATAAAAGGTGTAGTAACGCAAAAGAATGGCGTAGTAACGCGAATCAAAAGGCGTAGTAACGCCAAAGAGAGGCATAGTAACGCGAAAAAAGGCATAGTAACGCAAAAGAAAGGCGTAGTAACGCAAATAAAGGCGTACTAACGCGAATCAAAAGGCGTTGTCTCGCGAATCAAAAGGCGTAGTAACGTACAAGAAAGGCGTAATAACGCGAAAGAAAAGGCGTAGTAACGCGAAACAGAAGGCGTTATAAAGCTGAAACAAGAGGGCCTTGATGGCCCTGGATCGCTCACCTGATCCATAGCGTAACAAGTGGGCCCCGGGGAGGGCCATTATTGGCCCCAGGGCTATAATGTGCATAATGTTGGGGGAGGTCTAAAAGGGGTGAAGCTTCATACCAAAAATCAACAAAGGCAATAATTTGAACAGTCTTGGCAAAGGTCCACAATATGAAGCTACACACCAAATATCAAAGACCTCGTCCTTGCGGTTTCAGAGAAGAAGATTTTTCTAAATATATTCCCTACATAAGCCTAGGCAAAACCAAATGGCCCCGGGGCGGGGGCATTTTTGGCCACAGGGCCTTAATTTAAACAATATTGATAGAGGTCCACTTGATGAAGCTTCACACCAAATATCAAAGACCTGGGCCTTGCTGTTTTAGAGAAGAAGATTTTCAAAGATTATCTCTATATAAGTCTATGTAAAACCAAAGGGCCCCGGGGCGGGGGCGTTTGTGGCCCCAGGACTATAATTTGAACAATCTTGGAAGAGGTCCACCAGTTGAAGCTCCATACCAAATATCAAAGACCTGGGCCTGGTAGTTTCAGAGAAGAAGATGTTTAAAGATTTCCCTTTATAAGTCTATGTAAAACCAAAGGGTCTCGGGCTGGGACATTTTTGACCCCAGGGCTATAATGTGTACAATCGTAATAGAGGTCAACTAGATATAAATTTCATACCAAATATCAAAGACCTAGGCCTTGTGGTTTCACAGAAATAGATTTTTTAAGATTTTCCCTATATAAGTCTTGTATAAGCGCTGTAATTTGAACAATCGTGGCAGAGGTCCATTAGATGAAGCTCCATACCAAATATCAAAGTCCTGGGCCTTGCGGATTCAGAGAAGAAGATTTTTTAAAAATTTTCCCTATATAAGCCAGGGCTATAATTTGAACAATCTTGGTAGAGGTCCACTAGATGAAATTTCACACCAAATATCATAGACCTAGGCCTTGTGGTTTCAGAGAAGATTTTTAAAGATTTTCCCTATATAAATCTATATAAAACCAAAGGGCTCCGCAGCGGGGGCATTTTTGGCCCCAGCACTGTAAATTGAACAATCGTGGTAGGGGTCCACTAGATGAAGCTTCATACCAAATATCAAACACCTGGGCCTTGTGGTTTCAGAGAAGATTTTTTTTTTCTGTGAAAAAAAAATGCTTTTTCTTTTGGCTCATGTGACCTAGATGTGCAACGGACCGGAAGTATTTGATCAACTTTGAAAGGGGACCAACTAAGGATCATTGCTGTGAAGTTTGGTCAAAATCCAATCAGTGGTTTAGAAGGAGATGTCGTTTGCAGAAATTGTTAACGGACGGACGGACGTCCGAACGCACGCACGGACGACGGACGAAAAGTGATCCCAAAAGCTCAACTCGTCGTCACATCAGCTTACCGAGGGTGATATTTCACATATGTTTAATGAAAATCCTTCGAGGGTAAAGGAGATATGGAACGGACACAAATTTCCAAGTTTCAAATACGTGACCTTCACCTGTGACCTTGACCTTGAGTTTGTATGTTGTATATACGGGTTCTGCACATCAGCTCACCTAGGGGGGATATTTCACCAAACTTTTATGAAAATCCTTCCAGGGGTAAAGGAGATATGAAACGGATACAAAATTCAAAGTTTCAACTTCGTGACCTTGAGTAATTTATGGGTTCTGCACATCAGTTCACTGAGGGGTGTTTTGACGAAAGTTTAATGAAAATCCTTCCAGGGGTAAAGGAGATATGAAACGGACACAAAATACGAAGTTTCTAACTCGAGACCTTCAACTGTGACCTTGACACGGCATAGTGTATTTATGGGTTATGCACATCAGCTCAATGAGGGGGTATTTAATTAAACTCCTTTGAAGGGTTAAGGAGATAAGGAAGGGGCACAAAATTCAAAGTTTCAAACTCGTGACCTTTAAATGTGACCTTGACCTGGTGTCGGTATGATTCATTTATGCCGGGTTCTGCACATCAGCTCACTGAAAAGAATATGTGGCCTAAAGTTAATGAAAATCCTTCCAAGGGTAAAGGAGATATGGAACAGACACAAAATTCAAAGTTTCAAACTCGTGACCTTGACCTTGAGTCTGCATGGTTCATTTATGGATCCTGCACATCAGCTCACTAAGACGAATACTTTACCAAAGATAAACGAAAATCTATCAAGCGATATGGAGCGGACAAGAAAGTGTTACGAGCAGACAACCGGACGGGCGAACGGACGGACAGATGGACAGACGGACAGACGAAGTTCATTCCTATAATCCCCGCTCCGCTTCGCGGCGTTGAATTAACTATTCCATGTACCAGCAACACATCTTATGGTCTGGGGGATAACTAGAATACCATGGCAAAAGGAGTTGTGGTTCTTGCTCATGAATCACCTACAATTGTATCAAGTCCCATCATATACATGTATATCTCAAAGGGTATTGAAGTTATTGCGATTACAAAGTTATATTGTCAGGGGTGCTACCTAAAACCATGTCATCCAGAGTTGTTGCTTTTTCTCATGACACGACCTCTTAACCTCACAAGTGCCATCAACATATCTGAAAGGGTATTTTAGTTACGGAGATCAAACACTTATAGGGGATAACTAAAATATCAGTGCACCAGAGTTGTGGTTCTTGCTCATGACATGTCTTCTGTACTTCATATACAACTAAACCAACTACCATTAATATATCTTAGATTGGCTGGAGTTAGTGCGATGACAAGGTTAAATTGTCAGCGGAGACCTTGTGTACAATATTTTTATCAAGTCCCATCTATATATCTCAAAGGTTATTGGAGTCATTGTGATCACAAGGCTATATTGTTAGGGGAGAAAACCAAAATACCAAGGCATCCAGAGTTGTGATTCTTTCTTACGACAGGCCTTCTTGACCTTATGTTCAACTACACTTAATACCATCAATAAATGAGCCAGCACATGACAAAACCTACAACAAGGCATGTGCGCGAAAAGAAGACTCAGATCAGCCTGCGAAACCGCGCAGTCTGATCAGAGTCTTCGTTGTGCGCTCAAAGGATAGCTAAGGGTCAAATGCTCCTTCATGCAGCATAAGAAGTCTCTGGTTAAACTATGTGGATGCGCAGACTGATATGAGTTTTCGATGGCCGTACATGTCTTATTGTAGGTTTTGTCGTGCGCTGGCTGAAATGACAAAGCATATTGATTTTGTTTGTTTGGTTTGAGGTTTAATGTCCTCGTCAACACAGTACAGGTCATTTTGGATACGTAGCTTCCAATTTTGTGGGACGTTTACCCGACATTGAGATGAAATTATACCCCAAAACCTGTCGCCCAATGAAACCAATAGGGTTTATAAGCATGGACGGACCGACTCGCACCGCTTAGCCTGGGCAGACTTAGATCCTCTAAGCCGTTTACCAGTACTCGTGTGCGGTCGGTTTCAGCTCTGCGTGGAAGTATAATGCAGCCCATCCATTTCTTCAAGCCCCGATGGGCGGGGCCCCAAAGGATATTGGAATGATGGCGATCACAAGGTTGTGTCTATGGAAGGAAGGACGGACGGACGTACGCCAGTCTGATCGCTATATTCCCTAAACCTATTCTTTCGGGGATAAAAAGGCGTAGTAACGCAGAAGAAAGGCCTAGTAACGCAGAAGAAAGGCATAGTAACGCGAATGAAAAGGCGTAGTAACGCGAAAAAAAGGCGTAGTAATGCGAATAAAAAGGCGTAGTAACGCGAAAAAAGGCGTAGTAACGCGAACCAAAAGGCGTAATAACGCCTTTCTTTCGCGTTACTACGCCTTTCTTTTGCGTTACTACGCCTTTTTTCGCGTTACTACGCCTTTAGATTCGCGTTACTACGCCTTTTTATTGGCGTTTTTACGCTTTTCTTTTGCGTTACTACGCCTTTTTAGCTCGCGTTACGATAGTTTGGGGGGGGGGGGGTGCTATTGCAATAACCCCGGCGTCCGTTGTCAGCGGCGTCGGCATTTGGTTAATGTTTACATGTAAGCTCTTATTTGTGATGTTTTACAAATTTATTTTCAAATAAAATAAACAATTGGTAAAAATCAGCATTTTACATATTCTTTTTTGCTCCATTCCCCAGATTATTGGGGCTTAAATTGGACTTTTTGAGAAGTTAATATTTTCCTCTGTATTACCTCCCTTACTTCCCTGTGGGATCTGAATCAGGAGGGTGTGAGTTTGAATCCCGGGGGAGGAATAATTTTTTTTTTAACACAGCGAGTTCGACTTCAAGAATCCGCGGGTCAAGGTAACTATGGCTATTTTAAAAAAAACAAAAAAAAAAACATAGTCATCACTCTTGTACATTCATTTATTGATGGATTTTAATATAGCTTCACACGAATGTTGGATATGATGATATCTCGAGTGACATTGGCTTTCAGGGTCCAGGGCTCAAGGTCTAGGTCACTAATTTTATAGTTCGGGGGTCAGGGTCGGATGGCTATTTTTGAGAAAAACATTGTCATCGATCTTGCCCCTTATTTATTGATGGATTTTATTTTAACTTCACACAAATGTTGGGCATGATGATACCTCGAGCGACTTTGACATTCAGAGTCCAGGGCTGAAGGTCAAGGTTACTGTAGCTATTTTGAGAAAAACTTGGTCATTACTCTAGTGTCCACATATATTGATGGGTTTAATGATAATGTCATACAAATGTTGGGTGTGATGATATCTCGAGTGAGTTAGACGTTCAGGGTCCTCGCATTTGTTTATATATTGTTAAGTCACGCAAATTTTGCGCTTGATAATTTCTCAAGAAAGTTCGATTTTCAGGGTCCAAGGCTAAGGGTCACTGTTTTTTCGCCTTTTGATTGGCGTTACTAAGCCTTTTGTTTTGCGTTTCTACGCCTTTTTTTGGCGTTATTACGCCTTTTGTTTCGCGTTACTACGCCTTTGATTCGCGTTACTACGCCATTCTTTTGCGTTACTACGCCTTTTGATTCGCGTTACTACGCCTTTCTTTTGCGTTACTACGCCTTTTGATTCGCGTTACTACGCCTTTATTTTGCGTTTCTACGCCTTTTTTCGCGATATTACGCCTTTTGTTTCGCGTTACTACGCCTTTGATTCGCGTTACAACGCCATTCTTTTGCGTTACTACGCCTTTTGATTCGCGTTACTACGCCTTTATTTTGCGTTACTACGCCTTTTTTCGCGTTACTACGCCTTTCTTTGCGTTACTACGCCTTTATTCGCCTTTTGACTGGCGTTACTGCGCCTTTTGTTTTGCGTTTCTACGCCTTTTTAGCGTTATTACGCCTTTTGTTACGCGTTACTACGCCTTTGATTCGCGTTACTACGCCATTCTTTTGCGTTTCTACGCCTTTTGATTCGCGTCACTACGCCTTTTTTCGCGTTACTACGCCTTTCTTTGCGTTACTACGCCTTTTTTCGCGTAGCTTCGCCTTTTGATTGGCGTTACTGCGCCTTCTGTTTTGCGTTTCTATGCCTTTTTTGGCGTTATTACGCCTCTTGTTTCGCGTTACTACGCCTTTGATTCGCGTTACTACGCCATTCTTTTGCGTTACTACGCCTTTTGATTCGCGTTACTACGCCTTTCTTTTGCGTTACTACGCCTTTGTTCGCGTTACTACGCCTTTCTTTGCGTTACTACGCCTTTTTTCGCGTAGCTTCGCCTTTTGATTGGCGTTACTGCGCCTTTTGTTTTGCGTTTCTACGCCTTTTTATGCGTTATTACGCCTTTTGTTTCGCGTTACTACGCCTTCACAGAATTTTATTTTCTCTTACTTGAGCCTATTAGGCTTTCGTACTAGTTGAAATGTTCTACACAAAATTTCTGCTTGGGTATAACTTTTTGTGTCTGCCTGTTAATATAGTGAAGACATATTGACCCCGCCCATTGACTGCATGGTGCTTCCACGCAGAGCTGAAAACATACCCGCACACGAGTACTGGTAAACCGGTTAGAGGATCTAAGTCTGCCCGTCGGACCGTCCATGCTTATAAACCCTATTGGTTTCATTGGGCGGCAGGGCTTGAGATGTCATTTTATCCCAATGTCGGGTAGAAGTCCCACAAAACTGGAAGCAACGTCTCCAAAATGACATTTACAGTGTTGACGGGGACGTTAAACATCAAATCAAACAAACAAACAAAAACAAACGAATTATGTCGTGGCATAACATTCCACGAAAACCAAACCCCCTTGCTATTACGGTGCCTTATCTGTAAAGCTAGCATTTACGGGTGATTTTTTTTAATATTTGAGCTGGGGCACAGCGTTTCCTGCAATTTACATGTGCGTCCAGCGAAGATTTGTTTGTTTGATTTGAGGGTTAACGTCCCCGTCAACACTGTATAGGTCATTTTGGAGACCTTGCTTCCAATTTTGTGGGACTTTTACCCGACATTGAGATGAAATGACATCACAAGTCCTGTCGCCCACGCCCAGCGAAGAATCAGACCAGCCTGCGCATCCATATAGTCTGACCAGAGACTTCTCTTGCAGAATAAAGAAGCAATGGGCCCTTAGTTAACCATAGAGCGCACAACGAAGACTGATCAGACTGCGCGGATGCGCAGGTTGATCTGAGTCTTCGTTGAGTGCACATGTAAATTGTAGGAAACGCTGTGCCCCGGCTCATTTTCCTTATTTCTACTCCTAAAATAATTCGACGTTGAGTTGTGGGGATACTGCAAGTCCGCATAGTACACAAGAATTCTTATGATTTAACCCTTAAAATGCCAATCACGACAATCATCGTCTGTTTTGTCGTCTGCCGGTTACTTTGAAAGTAATTTTGCAAACAGTGTGGGCCCAGATCAGACTGCTCCTGTAGGAGCAGTTTGATCTTGGCCCACACTGTTTGTCTGCATGCAAAAACATTTTTAAAAACTTTTCAAGAAGATTCAGGAGACAACATAAGCAGACGACATTTTCATATGTAGTTTTTCTCGGCGTCTTAAGGGTTAAAATTGTGTTATATCGTGTCACGACGCGTGACGTCACGAAGCGCTCCTTTTCTATTGAATTCAGCTCAAAATATAGATTGGGAGAACTCAAAAGAGGAGGGTCCGTATCGGGTACAAATAAGAAGTAATGACAATATGTACATTATCTCAAATTTCCAGATATTAACCTTTACCACACTATAGACTAATTCAGCAGACGATAAATTGTTAGTATTTTTCTTATTTTTACAAGAAAAAGGATTTGACATCTCATGCAAATTGTCTCCATGAGATGTGAAGTCCTGTCTTCTGGGAAAAATCAGAGAGAAAAAAAATCAAAATGTCTGCTGTGAAAAAAAAATACCCAGCATGCAGAGCGATAAGTGAGTTTTATTACACTACATGATGTCGTAACGTTTAGCCCTTTTTGTACCAAATGGAATCTTCCACCTAATATATAGCAGGGGAGTCCATTTCAAAATTTTGGAATGTCAGGTTGTGTTTTCTTCAAAATATATTTGGGAAATGGCTTAACTTTTTGCAAACAGTGTAGACGCTGATCAGACACCACGTTATGTGGCGTGGCGTCTGATCTGGGCCTGCACTGTTTGCCAAACTACCCCTTTAGGGGATTCTGGTAGTGAATGGGTTAATTTCTATCTAGGTTCCTGAAGCCGGAGCTGCCCGGGGCTCAACTGCTTTTGCCGCCAAACTGGGAGATGACAGGGTGTTCTTACAAACACAAGGCGACCACCAACAGAGAAGACGGAAAAAGTGTAAAGATAAATCGAACTCATTCTGATCCTGTTGTAGACTGGGACAATATAAATAATATAAATAATGTACGTTTCAACGTCGATGAAATGTCATGACGTCGCATCGGTTTTGATACGACATTGCCTGCCAATGCAACGCCAATGATGTTGCCTACATGAGTCTTAAAAACAGAACTTTGCAACATAAGGCTAGCTTTCATGCACTTTGATAATGGCTCTGGGGCCAGTTGTTCAAAACTAACGACGTCGTTAGTTAACGTATCGTAAAAACTCTGATCATTTAATATGGCAAAATGCTAAGATTTTTGCTGAAAAAAATAAGCTCACATTTTTTCAGCGAAAATACCACAATTTTAAATATTAAACATGCTAGAACAGTTAACAATATGACCACTAACGAGCTCGTTAAGCTAACAATGCTTTGAACAACTGGTCCCTGGTCGCAAGAGATGTTGGATATTTTTATTGTTCCATGTAGAGTTCATGGGTACTCATAAGCAGCGCGTCCTTGTGGCAGTTCAAAGTAGTATCCTTCATCTTTATGTTTTGCTTAACCATTACTCTCCTGTTCACGACAACCCCTATCTTTGCAAACACTGTAGCTGGCTTCTGCTGATCAGGATCTACAATGTTTGCCATGTAGTTTGTTAATTGAATGAATATATCAAGTAATCTAATTGGCTGATTTCTGAAAATGGTGTGCCTTAATTAATATATTCAGCGGGATAAAACAATGCGAGTCGCTACAAATGAAATGGCGTGTAGACATGTGTGCAAAGTTAAGTTATTATTCATCCTGCGGAGGCACTAGTCCATGTCTGTGGCAAAACGGCATTCATTGAGTGCAAAAATTGCTGCAGTTAAAATCCGAAAATTCGAATACTTTAAGGACCAGCTGTAATTCTGGTAAATTTTTTGACAAATCTGCTTCCCGACCCAGCAACGACTCCAAAAGGTGCAGGTGGAATGGCAAACATTGTAGACCCTGATCAGACTGCTCCTTCGGGAGCAGTCTGATCTGGGTTTGCACTGCATGCTTAGGCAAAGTGTAAACCTAGATCAGAATCCTACTGGCGGTTGTCGTGTTCAGCAACAGAATGGGTAAATGTCGATTCATGCTAATCCACTGAATCAATTCAATTTATACATGCTGCATGATTCTGGGTTCGATTGACCAAAGTTAATAAGTACAGAGCTCTTCAGTGTTGATGTCCACTTGAATTGTAGGATATCCAGGTAACGGTTATCTATAGAAAGTAGCCGCGCTATTCTTTCCGCTATTAGGTCAGTGTTGCGTAAGAAGGTTATTTATAGAATCTGGACTGGAATCACATGTTTGGTTCGGCAAGCAATGTAGACCCAGAGCGTGGTATCAGATCAGGTTCATTACGAAATCACACCCGTGCGCATAGTGCATTTTTTTTTTCACATCTCCAAAATGGCTTCTTTTCTGATGAAAATCTGTGATATTTTTGTTATTTTTACTTCAAACATAGGTTATGGGTGCTCGTTAGAACCGCATCGCTGAGGCGGTTCTTACGAGTACCCACAACCTATGTCTTGGGGCAGAAATAAGAAAAATAATGTATACCCCCGTAAACCTCAGTTTTCACTATATAAAGTGGGGTTTAAGGGGATGTTCATTTCACGGACTTGTTCACGTGACTTCTCACTATTTTCTTAAAGACAGGAATTTAAAGGTAAAACGAAACAGTCCCTCTCCAGGCCCATTTTCCCAGTCTACAGCCAAAGACAACCGACCCACCAGTGTTGTAAGTATTTTGATTATATATGTCACTAACCCGTGGGTTCATGTATTTAGTGACAGTGGACATGGTTTAGGATAGAGCTACAGTAGAACTTCGATGGCTCGAACAGCGATGGCTCGTTTACCATGGATGTGTCGAACCCATTTTTGAGCCCCTAGCGAAATCCTCTACATAAGAAATAGTGGGGGATAACTAGGGAGATTTTAGTCTATTATCTTGCAAATGTATGCTGTGTGTACTCATTAGAATCGCCTCGATGAGGCGAGTCTAATGAGTACACACAGCATACATTTTAATTATAGAACACCGAAAAGATGTCTAAAAGTATCTCGTTATGCCTCCTGACAGTAACCCCAGTACTACGCTGTGGCTCGAACTACCCATGTCTCGAACATAGTTTCGAGGTCCCAAAGGTGTTCGAGCCATTGAAGTTCGACTGTAGTTAAGTGAAACGGATACACCTTCAGGGGAAGCAAATCCTACAAAAGTATTTTTGTCTCCAATGACAATAGTGGTCAAATCGAAAAGGAAAAAGGTAGCTCCTGGCTAGCAATTTCTGTCCTTTACGAGTAGGCCGCCTTTTCAGTGTGGCAGGGTTTATAGAAAAGCGAACAGGAAGTCCAGAAAGTTGTTTACCTTTGAAAAAACGGCGAAAAATCTGGCAGGTGTTCCCATTCCCCTTAATCTATCACATCTTGTAAATATACTTGAACAGTATTAACATGTATCAGCCTAGCGTCTAAACATTGGACATATGCAACCAGTGTAGACTTAAATCAGACGTCGCAGAACATGGCGTCTGGTCAGGGACTACACTTCTAGAAATATATAAGAATTTTTTATTGGATACCCAAACTTCATAAAGGACAATACAAAGCACGGTTTATCGCAAATTCAAGCTCTTGTACCACCACTGAACTTTCCTAAATATTAACTTCTTGACTTACTGTCATAAAAAAGTGAATAAATATTGCGATCAAGTCTTTGAAAGATCAGGGAGAAATCTGTTTTGGTCTATAAAAATATCTAATGAGGTTTTGAATAATTTGAAATCCAGACGTTTTCGTGTTTCAAGTCTGTCTACGCGTGTTTTTCCACCCTTTGTGCTACTCTTCCTCGTAATTTTATAAAAGAAAAACTTAATGATTTAATGGAATGAACATTTCATAGAGAAGATTCCCTCTATCTTGCATGTTATGTGAGAGCATAAAAATTATACTTTATGGTCATGTCAGAAAGTGTGTGAGGCTCTCCTTAAGGCTTATCTGTTTGTTTTGTTATGAAAGAGACTTCATAATGTCCCTTTCCATTGAAAACCAATCTGAAATCATTGAAGCTTTTAGCTCGACTTCTAGATATTTGGATGATTTATTAAATATTGACAATGACCTAGTTCGATGGTTTGATTAGTCAAATTTGGTACTAAGTTATTTAGACAAGTTGTGGGTATTCCGATGGGTACTAATTGCGCACCATTTGTGGCTGATCTGTTTTTGTTGTATTATGAGAGGCCCTTCATGTTGTCCCTTTCTGCTGAAAACCAGTCTGAAATCATTGAAGCTTTTAGCTCCACTTCTGGATATTTGGATGATTTATTAAATACTGATAATACCTATTTCGATTGTTTCATCAGTCAAATTTACCCCTCACCCCCCGAACTTCAGTTAAATAAAGCAAATTCTTCTGATACCGAGGCCCTATTTTTGGATTTACATCTATCTATTGCAGACGGGTTTGTTTCCTGTAAAGTGTATGACAATACGATGATTTTGATTTTTTTCCTTCCTTAGATGGTGATGTTCCACGTGCGGCATCCTATGGCGTTTATATTTCGCAATTAATTCGATTTGCTATAGTGTCTAGTCATGTAACTGATTTAACACTCGTAAAAAATGTTAACTGCTAAACGTCTTAATCAGGGTTATCGGTATCATAAACTAGGCAAAGCATTTTCTAATTTTTGTAGACGTCATTCCGATTTAATTTCAAAATTCAATGTTGGACTTAAATCTCTTCTGCAACAAGATTTATCGGAACCCGAATTTTATGATGAATTGGTATATAAATTCAGAAAATTATATACTAGCAGTGACTGCAGTACCAAATTTCGTAAAATCATTATTCGATATAAAAGGATTGGGCAGAACATAAATGTTATCCGACAGACTGCATGTATGGTAGTTAACCCAATCACGGTTGATAACTTTGCTTCCCTCTTTAATTGCACGCCGGTGGGCCAGGCCTCAGATTCTATGACGGTTCCAGCGTAAAGGCTTACTTTATACATGTATTAAAATTTAATTTTTTGTAATGTTGGTTTTTACATGATGCTCTGCCTATGGTCGGTTAGAATGGAAAGTTCGTGCAGGTACTTTGGTTCAACGCTGAATCGACAGTGAAATACGGCGTTGTTCCAACGTTCATTCTGCTAATTCAGCGTTGATTCTGCTGTTTCAACCATGGAACAACGTTAAAATCTTTATTTCAAAGTTGAATTATCGTATAAGAGTATATGTGTGGATATTTTATGATGTGTTTATATTTGTACATCAGAATTTAAATACTGTTTCGCAGAGATTATGCACATTGCATGTATGTCTATGTTTTTAGCTCACCTGTCACGTAGTGACAAGGTGAGCTTTTGTGATCACATTTTGTCCATCGACCGTCGTCAGTGCGTCCGTACGTCCGTAAACAATTTCTTGTCCGCACGATAGCATCTTCATTTATGATTTGATTTTAACCAGACTTGCACACAACGTGTACCACCATGTGATCTGGGTTCCTTTCTTGAACCAGCCATATCCCATCATGTGTTACGGAGTTACGGCCCCTGAAAGGGTAAAAATTGCCTATTTTGGTCTTGTTCGCACGATAGCATATTCATTTATGATTTGATTTTAACCAGACTTGCACACAACTTGTATCACCATGAGATCTGGATTCCTTTCTTGAACCAGCCATATCTCATCATGTGTTACGGAGTTACGGCCCCTTAAAGGGCAAACATTGTCTATTTTGGTCTTGTCCGCACGATGGCATCTTCATTTATGATTTGATTTTAACCAGATTTGCACACAACTTGTACCATCATGAGATCTGGGTTCCTTTCTTGAACCAGCCATATCCCATCATGTGTTTCGGAGTTACGGTCCCGGAAAAGGCAAACATTGCCTATTTTGGTCTTGTCTGCATGATAGCTGTTTCATTTATTATTTGATTTTTAATAAACTTGCACACATTTTGTACCACCACAAAATATCTCGGTCAAGTTCGAATATGGGTCATGTTGGGTCAAAAAGTAGGTCAGTAGATCAATCAGAAAAAAACCTTGTGAAGACACTAGAGGCCACAGTTTTGGTCCGATCATCATCAATCTTGCTCAGAATGATCATCTTGACAATATCTCATTCAAGTTCGAATATGGGTGTTGGCGGGTCAAAAAGTAGGTCAGTAAGTCAAATCATAGAGCAAGCTTCTGAACACACTAGAGGCCACAATTTATGTCCAATCATCATCAAACTTGCTCAGAATGATCATCTTGATAATATCTTGGTCAAGTTCGAATATGGGTCATGTCGGGTCAAAAAGTAGGTCAGTAGGTCAAATCATAGAAAAACCTTGTGGCCACACTAGAGGCCACAGTTTTGGTCCAATCATCATCAAACTTGCCCAGAATGATCATCTTGACAATATCTGAGTCAAGTTCGAATATGGGTCATGTCGGTTCAAAAAGTAGGCCAATAGTTCAAATCAGAGAAAAACATTGTGAACACACTAGAGGCCACAATTTTGGACCGATCATCATCAAACTTGCTCAGAATGATCATCTTGACAATATCTAGGTCAAGCTCGAATATGGGTCATGTCGGGTCAAAAAGTAGGTCAGCAGGTCAAATCATAGAAAAATGTTTTGAACACTCTAAGAGGCCACAATTTTAGTCAAATCATCATAAAACTTGCTCAGAATAATCATCTGGACAATACCTCAGTTAAGTTCGAATATGGGTCAAGTCAAATCAAAAAGTAGATCAGTAGGTTTTTTTACATAACTTTTGAACTGTTTGAGATAGAGCCTTCATATTTGGCTTGTAGGTTCCATGTGACAAGGGCTTCCCACTCATATAAAGATGTGACCTGTGACATTGACTTGTGACCTACTTTATCATAACTTTTGAACCATATGAGATAGAGCCTTCATATTTGGCATGTATGTTCCTTGTGACAAGGTTTTTTCAACCATTCAAAATATTTGAGCCATGACCTTGACCTTTGACCTAATTTGTCATATTTTTTAAGCATTTAAGATACAGCCTTCATATTTGTCATATAGGTTCCTTCATAGGAGTGAGTGTTTGAGTTTAAGTCGGACCAACAGCTAAGGTCATACAGTGATGGGACCTCTGTTTAAAGACCAATCTGAAAGTCTGGAGAAGCCTGGGATTGATTCTGCTACCCCTGGTTTACAAGGCAATGTACTCGAGGCAGTGACACACAAGTGAGCGAACCAGGGCCCTGTGGGTCCTCTTGTTAATAAGCCACAAAGTCAAGTTTCTCTTACTGTATCATAATTTCTGTAAGCTTTCGTGTATCTGTAGATCACTTACCGGTCGCCGAAGAATTTTGAGTAGTCCATTCACTATTTTCAATCCACGTGCCTCAATGAAAAACGTGAATGAAACAACTTTCTTGAACATGTGACAAATTGTTGGCCGCTTCATTGGCCAGCGGTTTTATTATTGACCGATTTCCATCGTTAGGCAACTGCTGATTGGCCGTTGAGATTTAGTGTATGTAGTTGGCCGTGTTATGAATGAAATATGTAACATAATACACGAAAGCTTAAGAAATGTTTACTGAAATTGTTGGAATGTATTGATGTTTGCCATCTGAAAATGACATAGTTTGGTTAATATTTGTCTATGTATTATCTTTACTCTCTCTCTCTCTCTCTCTCTCTCTCTCTCTCTCTCTCTCTCTCTCTCTCTCTCTCTCTCTCTCTCCAAATCTGTATTTTTTCTGGGGATATTTAACACAGCTTAAAATATACTTCCAGATAAATATCACACAAAATTTCTCAAGAATACATATACTTTTATATGACACAGATGTGTATACTATAGCTGACTCTCGTTATACCCCCGACATACAGAGTATGTCATGGGGTATATAGTTTTCGTCTTCTCTCTCTCTCTCTCTCTCTCTCTCTCTCTCTCTCTCTCTCTCTCTCTCTCTCTCTCTCTCTCTCTCTCTCTCTCTCTCTGTGTGTGAACATTTTCGTGTCCGCTCCTTAATTTTTTAACTGTTTGACATATTTTCATGAAACTTCACATAAATGTTAAACACCATGAGACGACATGCAGAACACATTAACCGTAACTCTTGCATTCCAACTTTCAGAGTTATTGCCCTTTGAATATTGAAAATGGCCATTTTTACCATACACTTGTGTCCGCTCTGTAACTTTAAAATCGTTTGAGATGATTTCATTAAACTTCAAACAAATGTAAAGCAAGATAATAGGATAGGCAGAACACAAGAACCATAACTCTTGTTTGCATATATGATTATTATTTCAAACAGTTTGACATATTTTCATGAAACTTCATACAAATGTTAAACACCATGCGACAACGTGCAGAACACATGAACCATAACTCTTGCTTTTCTACTTTCAGACTTATTGCCCTTTGAATATTGAAAATGGCCATTTTTACCATACACTTGTGTCCGCTCCGTAAATTTAAAACCGTTTGAGATGTTTCTTTGGCTCATGTTTTACTGGTGGATGTTGCCGGGGGATTAGTGAGCATATGCTCACTTGATTGCTAGTTTTCGCAAGCACTGATATTCCAAACTATTGCTTGAGTCAACGTAACTTTTGGCTATTGTGACTTGAGTTTGCCATATGTTACTTATATTTAAACTCCTTTATCTCGGACTGCTATTGTCTCCGGCCAAAGTTTCCCGTCCCTCGTGGTTTGAGAAATCGACTGTTGACTGTATGTGTTAAAAGTGAACTTTTTTATTGTTCCACTACCACTAAAGCGTTAAAGAGTAATACATAGTGCCCAAGAATACATATATACAGTGGAGCTTCAATGGCTCGAACACGAATATCTGTTTACCACGGGTAATCCGAACTCGCTCTGTTGCAATGCCTAGATAATTTTTCGAACAGCTGCAGATGTCCATATATTTCAGGACCCTGTTGACCTTTTTTCTGCTTTTATCTCGGAAAGGTATGCAGAGTGCAGTCATTAGGATCGCCTCAGTGAGGCGATTGTAAGGAGTGCACAAAATATTCGTTTATTTTGGAGAGCGAAAGATATACTAATTACGTACGCCCAATGGTTTGGTACTGTGGTTTACACTTCGGTGCTCGGGCTACTTCTGTCTCGGAAAAAATAAGGTTTCAAAAGTATTCGAGTTATTGAGGTTCGCTGTGTGTACATGTATTTTCTTACATAAGAACACTTCCGTAACAATTAAGATAAAATAATATAATATTATATAATGCCTGGTACTCAGAGATCATTCAAATCTGCGTACCAGTCAAGCTAATTCAATACATGTCCATCTGCTCTCTCTCTCTCTCTCTCTCTCTCTCTCTCTCTCTCTCTCTCTCTCTCTCTCTATGACGAGTATATACAGTGTTACGTAAACTTTGTTACGTGTAGCATCTTAGTTGCCGTCTGTTTTTGTTATAAAATGCATATATACCTCATATATCATGTACAATGATCTGATAGAATAAAACATATGTTCTGTTCTGTTCTGCTATATAAAGTTGAATTTAAGGGGGTCAAAATTATATAGTCGTGGTTTCGTGTAAACAAGTCCATGTAATGAACACACTAGTCCGTAACTCCATTTATCCGGGGCTTACAGGGGAATACATTGTCATCAAGTTTTTCTTATTCATGCTCAAAGAAATAGGTTGTGACTACTCGTTTACATGACTACACTCACAATCTATTTGAATTATGAATAAGAAAAATATCCCAAAATTTGTATCAGAAAAATGACCGTTTAACCCATATATGCCTAGTGGCCCTTTTTTTGGGACGTTGGCAAACAGTGTAGACCCAGATCAGACGCCGCATAACGCGGCGTCTGATCTGGGTCTACACTGTTTGCTCAAAGAACATACATTTTTGTACAACTTACATTAAACAAAACAAATCTGACCCCCCTATAATTGAAAATGGACAACTCCAAATTTATAAGATGGAAGATTCCATTGTCATATATGGGTTAAGAGAAATGAAAAAAAATACACGTCAAACGGATGTATTGTTGTTACATTTCCGCATTGTTTTAAATGTTATAAATGCCTCGAATATTTTTTCATAAAATGCCAAACTTGAAAAATCTGTCTTTCATAATAAAAAATATATATGTACAAAATAGTTTTTGTCATCACATTTTTCACCTACAGGTAGCCCCACAGATTTGTAACATTGTAAGGTGAAAAATAAACTGACTGAGTTAAGAAGTGCAAGAAGGCCAGATTCTCAAATGTGATTCCCGCATTAATCATTGCTTTCCGAGAATGGAGGAAATAGTTTAGAAATATCTAATTTACAAGACCCAAACGTAATTTCCCGGCCCCCGCCCATTGGGGCTTGAAGAAATAAATGGGCTGCATGATGCTTTCACGCAGAGCTGAATCCGACCGCACACGAGTACTGGTAAACCGCTTAGAGGATCTAAGCCTGCCCATGCAAAGTGGTGCGAGTCGAGTCAGACCTTCCATGCTTATAAACCCTATTGGTTTCATTGGGCGACAGGGCTTGAGATGTCATTTCATCTCAATGTCGGGTAAAACACCCACAAAATTGGAAGCAACGTATCCAAAACGACCTTTATAGTGTTGACGGGGACATTAAACATCAAATCAAACAAACAAACAAACGAGCTTTCCTGGCTTTAATAATTGTATTTCATTGTGAAATAACGAAGCATAAATATAAAGCAGAGCTACAGACAATTAAGATGATACCAAATATGTACGAGAGCTGTTCCAAAATAAATGTCAGTTTAGTTTTATTCAGCACCAGTCGTGCAATGTGTGCTCAAAACCACCTCTTTTTCGAAAGAGTGAGCACTAAAAAGTAACATAGGAAAAACTCTTGCTCACAACTAGGGCTGGCTAATCGGAGCTGAAAAGATAATCGATTATCAGTCCTGCCATTGCGATCGATAATCGATTAGTAATCGTTAAGGTTTCTGTCATAATTTTACCTGTCTGGATTTCTGTCTGAGCATGACTCTTACCATATGTTGCACTTTACCATATGTATAGTTGAATAGGCAGGCCTGGGCAAACAGTGTAGACCCAGATGAGACGCCGCAAAATGCGGCGTCTCATCAGGGTCTGCACTGTTTGCCACTGATCCAGCTATTTTAGGCACAACTTTGGGTAGTAAATTGCCTTTTTCAAATAATCGATTACAAGCAAATCAGTACTGATAATCATTTTTGTGGAATTTATCGATCGATTAATCGATTATACGATTAATCGTGTCAGCCTTACTTACAACTTCACTGATCTTTGTACGGTGCTCATTTTCTTATAGCGTATTCATTACACAATACACGGACTGGCTGAGAAAAGAGCAATCAACGTGTTTGAAATTAGGGCCTTAATAAATTGTAGGTCGCGACTCAGTATAAATGTGTTCTATAAAAAGGGTTACCCTTTGGAAGCAAGGAATACACCACAGAACTGAAACGTGAAACATAATGAGTGTACAAGTTTTTGTAGGCCAGACTAGCTAGTTTCGGCCGATAAGACCTCATCAGTGAACCTCAAATATTTTAAACACTCTAGATTGGAACCGATGATCCCAAAGGACAAGTAAAAAAACTACACTCTAGTGAATAATAATAATAATGATAATAATAATAATAATAATAATAATAATAATAATAACAATATCAATAATAAAGACTTTATTTCACGAGGATAATACAATTCGTATAAAACTAATCTCCCTTGCATAATCCTGAAGGACAGGGAGACTTTGACGGCCGCCACACATTCCTTTAACACCAGCTATAGTGACGTTAAAACCTGTAGACATCCACCATATATGGACAATTAGCAGGTGGGTTCCAATTTTTTGGGACTTTTACCCGACACTGACATCTCAAGCCCTGCCGCCAAATGAAACCAGAAGGCTTATATACATTTGACGATATGACTCTCACCGCATTGGCTGAACAGGCTTAGTCCTTCTAAGCAATATACCAGTACTCGTGTGTGGTCAGATTCAGCTCTGCGTGGAAGCACCATGCAGTCCAATCTGTTTCTCCAAGCCCCGATGGGCGGGGGCGACCCTAAAGCTTTAGATGGATTTAAGCCCTTAAGTAACTTTAAAACTACCTCCGATGAAGCTACAATCTTATCCATGAAAAGAGCCAATCTCTCAGTTAATCGAACCCCCTTGACCAATCAATTCCTCTGCCCGTTTAGGATCTGACTCGGCAACACCACTACCATCCCCTTTTTTAAGGTGTGGAATACCTTGCCTGTCTTTTTATGTCCCCGGTAGCGATAGCGGGGGCATATTATTTTTGCCCTGTCTGTTTGTTTGTTTGTTGGTTTGTACGTGGACAAGTTTAACGTTGCTCATAACTTTTGAACCGTTGGTGGTAGAGTATTCATATTTGGCATGAAGTTTCTTTGTGACAATAGCTTCACATTCATGCAAAAAATGACCTGTGACCTTGACCTTTGACCTACTTAAAAGAAAAATAGCATTGGTCATAACTTTTGAACCACTTGAGATACAGCTTTCATATTTGGCATGTATGTTCCTTGTGACAAAAGCTTTACGTTCAAGCAAATAATTTTGACCTGTGACCTTGACCATGACCTTTGACCTACTTGAAATAAAAAATAACATTTTGGTCATAACTTTTGAACCATTTGAGATACAGCCCTCATATTTTGCATGTAGGTTCCTTGTGACAAGAGCTTTACATTCACTCAAAAAATTTTGACCTGTGACCTTGACCTTTGACCTACATAAAAGAAAAGGTTAACATTGGTCATAACTTTTGAACCGTTTGAGATACAGCCTTCATATTTGGCATGTATGTTCCTTGCAACAAGAGCTTTACATTCATGCAAATACATTTGACCTGTGACCTTGACCTTTGACCTACTTAAAAGAAAAAAATAACATTTTTGTCATAACTTTCGAACCGTTTGGGATAGGGCCTTCATATTTGGCATGTAGTTTCCTAATGATAAGAGCTTTTCATTCATGCAAATATTTTTGACCATGACCTTGACCTTTCACCTACTTAAAAGAACAAATAAAATTGTTCATAACTTTTGAATCGTTTAAGATAGATCCTTCATATTTGGCATGTAGGTTCCTTGTGACATGAGCTTTACATTCATGCAAATATTTTGACCTGTGACCTTGACCTATGACCTACTTTAAAGAAAAACTATTATTGCTCATAACTTTCCAACCGTTTAAGATAGAGTAGAAGTAAAACAAAGATCAGGAATCGATACAATTAACTTACTCCACCCATCAAAGACACCAAAAGGAAAGAAACACAAACATGAAGCGACCAGGCCATAATGGAAACCTAAACAAAGGAAGGCCATAAGGACAGTTACTTTCCCACAAAATGGCCATCGAAAATAAAAAGACACAAGTGATACTCACAGTAAGTAACAAACAACAAAATAAATATACCGCAACAGAAGAACCGCCTTGGAACGGTCAGTGGAAAGAATTCCACTGGGGGGGGGGGGGGGGCTTAAATCGATTTTACATGGCCATAATCCTCGCCCTTACCTCTGTCGCGGTATACACTAATTTTGTTTAGTCCGCATGAAGGCTTCCTAACTCATCAGTGTACGATCTCCGAGAACATACAAATAAAAAAACCAAAGAGATGAAACAAGGTTGAGGACTCGACAGCATACAACAACAGAATTGCTGGAGCAAAAGAAAACCAACAGTTAGACTCCGAGGGGCCCGACCAAAGCCGGAGCATCAGGCGCCAACCAACATAAAGAATACTAAAATAAAATAAAATTCCATTCATATTTGGCATGTAAGTTCCTTGTGCCAAGGGCTTCCCACTCCAACCAAAAATCTTGACCTGTGACCTTGACTTTGAACTGTGACCAACTTTGAAAAAAAAATGACAGTGCCCGGGGACATGTTCGTGTTTCACAAACACATTTTGTTTCTTACTGTTGACGTACCTATAGAAATCTCCGGGATTTGCCTTTACATCACCTACCAAGTTATTCACATTTAAATCATGTTGTTGTTTTATGTCTGTTTGAATTTCCCCTCTTAAAGTTTCAAATTTCGACCGACGTTTACTGCTGTCGTCTTTTTTGAAATAAGATTCATGCAACGGCAACAAAAAAAAGAAGGGAAGTGGTAAACTCCGGAAAAAAATGAAAACTTGAGACGTGAGAGAACAAGACTGATATAATGTATGATTTGTATGCGAATAACTTGATAGGTGATGTAAAGGCAAATCCAAGAGACGTCTACAGTTATATCAATAGTCAGAAGAATGACAGGCTAGGTATCCCAACCCTTAATAAAAGAGGACGGAACGGGGTTGCTGAATCAGACTCTGGAAGGGCAGAGGAACTACTTGGTCAATTCAATGGTGAGTTTAATAAAACTGAGTTCACGGAGGTTCCATTGACTAGAAGATCGGTCCAATTCATGGTTCATGTATTATCGGCTGGAGTGATAAGCTTACTTAAAGGCTTAAATCCCACTAAAGTTTTTGGACCTGATAAGCTACACCCTAGAGTCCTGAAAGAACTAGCAAAAGAGTTAGGTCTAGTTATTGCACACCTGTTTCAACAGTCTCTTGATACGAATGAAATTCCCAAAGGATGGCTCTTAGCGAACATTTGCCCACTCTTCAAGAAAGGAGATAGGGCGCTTGCCCGTAATTATCGCCCGGTGTCTCTGACTTGTGTTCTATCTAAATTACTTGAACATATAGTCTGCTCAAATATCATGGCCCACTTGGATGAACATAAACTTTTGTCAGACACACAACATGCATTCATGAAAAGGCATAGTTGTGAAACTCAGTTGAGCACAGTTGTTAATTACTGGGCAAAAATCTTGGCCTAAGGTGGGGGGCCAGCTAGACACATTTATTCTGGACTTCGAGAAAGCTTTCGTGGCCCCACCACATGCACTACTTAAATCTAAGTTATTTTGTTATGGAATTGGGGATAATACCCTCAAATGGATAGATTCTTTTCTTTGCTACAGAAAACAACGCATTGTTGTAAATGGTGAATCTTCAGAGTGGGCGCCTGTTTTATCTGGAGTCCTACAAGGGGTTGTTCTAGGTCCACTGTTATTCTCCCTGTACATTAATGATATTTCCACTGACATTGACTCAGAAATAAGACTGTTCGCAGACGACTGTGTTTGCTACCGGGAAATAAGAGATACAGAGGACTCACTGAAACTTCAGAACGATATAGATAGGTTAGGATGTTGGGCACGAAAATGGGACATGAGATTTCAGCCCGTTAACTACAATATTTTGCAGATAACTAGGGAGAGAACAAATAAAATTGAGGCTTCTTACACCTTGGATGGAACGGTTCTCGAGAACGTGGATTCCATTTAATACCTTGGTGTGACACTTACAAAAAATTTAGATGGAATGCAGATATTAGCAACATGTGTACTAAGGCAAATAGAACGCATGGTTTCCTGGGGCGAAATCTTCATCAGTGTCCTCAGGATGTAAAAGAGGCAGCATATAAAGGTCTTGTTCGCCCAATCTTGGAATATGATAGTTGTACCTGGGACCCCAGTCCCTTAATGAAGAAATTACTAACGTTCAGAATAGAGCTGCTAGATTTGTACCTGGGACCCCATGGCCCTTAATGAAGAAATTACTAACGTTCAGAATAGAGCTGCTAGATTTGTAACAAGTAACTACTGCTTTGAAACTGGCAGCATGACTGGAATACTAGGAAAATTAAGATGGGAGTCTCTCAAAGAAAGGAGAAAAGACAGTAGGCTCATACTTTTGTACAAAGGTCTAAATGGTGCTGCCAGCATTCCAACAGGTGACCTTGTTCCCCCAGCGAGGCACTGTAGAAATCATCATTCATTGGCGGTTCAAACCATTACTGCAAGAACTGATATTTATAAAGAATCATTCTCTCTTCCCCCCCCCCCCCCCCCCCACCACCGAAACATTAGAGATTAGAATGCCCTTCCCGATTCGAATATTTCAACAGCTGAAGGTGCTGATGATTGTGTAGCTAAGTTTATCTCTTTGGTGAGAGCTAGGGACTAACTTCCAATCGCAGGTCCTGGTGTATGAATGTCATTTGACGTGTCACCAGTAACTGTTCTGATTCTGATACTAGTCTTGTGTGTGTGTGTGGGGGGGGGGGGGGGTTGTGCTTATGAGCTGGATTTTGAATAAAGGAAGTTATTAGATCTGACGTACGTCTCCATCTGAAGCCCTCTGCAGAGGTTAAAATGACACGGAAGATAGATTAGATTAAAGTTCTCCTGAACAGGTCGAGCATCTGAGTGGCCATTATTTTTTTCCTTGCCAATCTTAACGCATCCTCCCTCGTAGCTTCATAGTCACCCTTCTGTTATGAAAACACTTTTCTCCTAGCTTTTTGCGGGGCCGGAATTTGGACCTTTAAAGATCCTGCAACAATGTCATGATCATTAAGTTTGTCACTAAGTGTCACCAGTAAAAATTCAGACCCAGGTATGTGCGGTAAATAATTATTGCGCTTTTGTCATCTATAAAACTATCAAAATTATTAAATGCAATTTTTTGTTTGTCCTGTCCTCTATCACATAAACATTTGAAAAAACTAATATGACTTTAAATTGGACAGATATAGGTAGTACTCATCGTTGTTTCAGCTCTGTGGGTGTTTGAATTTTGTGTTCACGGAGATGTTGCACTGATGGATTGGGAGGCCTTCAAATGGCCAATAGGCTATCCAAAATAAAATAATATAAGCGACACAAACACCCAAAGACAAACCATAAAAAAAATAAACCGCGACAGAAGAACCGCCTTGGAACGGTCAGCGGAAACGAATTGCACTGGGGGGCTTAAATCGATTTTACGTGGCCATAATCCTCGCCCTTACTTCCGTCGCGATTAAGACAAATAATTTGTTCCGTCCGCATGAAAGCCTCCTAACTCATTAGTACAACACCTCCGTGAACACAAAAATCAAACAACCACAGAGATGAAACAACGATGAGGACTCGACAGCAAAAAAAAAAAAAAAAAAAAAAAACACTGAAATGCTGGAGCAAAAGAAAACCAACAGTTAAACTCCGATGGGCCAGACCAGAGACAGAGCATGAGGTACCAACCAACATAAGGTACCAACATCAGGTACAATGCACCAACCAACAAACAGCTAAATCCTCACAAGGCAGCAGGACCTGACCAACTCAAGCAAGTCGTGCTTCAGACCCTTCAAGCAGAGTTAGCCCGATTCTCCAGGTAATATTCCAACGGTACATTGATCAAGCGAAATTACCTAATATATGGAAAGACGATAAGACAAGACCCCTATTTAAAAGGGGAGACAAGACTGATCCCTCAAACTATCGCCCCATCTCACTTACGTGTATCCTCTGTAATGTGTTGGAACACATTGCAGCCTCCAGTCTCTCTAAGCATTTCTCACATCAAAATATACTTTATGACCCGCAGCATGGTTTTGGAGAAAAGAGATCTTGCAAGACTCAGCTGATCATGCTTGTCGACGAACTATACAACAATATGCAAATGGGGTTGCAAACAGAGCTGATTCTACTAGTCTACTAGATTTTAGTAAGGCTTTCGATAAGGTTTCGCATGAAGAACTTGTTCAAAAATTGCACTACTACGTTATTTAGAGGGGGGGACTCTTAATTGGATAAAGGACTTTTTGGATAACAGAAAACAATCAGAATCAGTATTGTTACTGGTGACATGTCAAAAGACATTCATACACCAGGACCTGTGATGTGGGAAGTTAGTCCCTAGCTCTAACCAAAGAGGTAAATCTAGCTACACAATCACCAGCACCTTCAGCTGTCGAAATAATCGAATCGGGAAGGGCATTCCAATCTCTAATGGTTCTGGGGAAGAACGACTCTTTATAAATGTCAGTTCTTGCAGTAAGGGTCTGAAACGCCAACGAATGGTGATTTCTACAGTTTCTAATTAAATATTTCAAGTAGACATTTGCCTACCTCGTTAATTATATACCTGAGAAGGCAAGATAGCGAATAATTGACAAGTTTTAATATAGCATATTAAAATGATTAATTATGAGAATCGCATGCTAATCTATATTCTTAGTTGTATAGCTTTGCCATTTCGGTATTTCTTAGTCGTTTTCGGTGATTCGTTACGGTATTTCGGTATTTCTTAGTCGTTTTCGGTGATTCGTTACACCTTTACATTATAAGCCGGTACTACTTTACGTCCTTAACTTGTTATGGTAACTGGTTGAATAACAAGTCTCTCATTGGTCAGCCTAGCTGAGAAACTTTGGGACTATATTTTGTGCACTTCTTTTGTCACAGCTTGTGTGACTCTCGTTGAAGAAGGACATCTCTAGAATTTGGAAAAAGAGAAGTTTCCTTATTTATTGTTTTATTTGTTTTATCTGGATCAGTACTAGCTGTTACTGGTGTTATTTTAAATCCAGATAGAAAGACCTGAATTATTTAAATTAATATTTCTTAGGTTAAAGAAAGCAATAAATATGCAGTGTTAATTTATAAAGAAGATTAACTTTCGCTCTTCGAGCAGCAAACTTTTTGTGATAACTGCAATTCATTTTGTTTAGTGGTCAAAGTCTACCTTTCTGTAAGAAACTGTTGCATTTACAGCATGTTGAAGTCTTCAAAATGACTTTCGCTCTAAGAGCAGCAAACTTTATATCCTACTGTTCATACAGTTTATAGTTATTTTCACCATTGGTTTGCTCAACATAATTAATTGTGGCCTTAAATTTATAAAATGGCCACTGGTGGAGATAGCAACAGGTCTAAGGATGCTGCTGTAACAAGGTCTTTCTCAGGAAAGGGAAAGGTGGTAGATTACAAGCGTTTGAATCGGGGCAATTTCGACGATGACACCGAATTTGACTCTGAGGGTAGCGACCGGGTTTCTGATACCGGAGTATATCAGGGTGAAATCTTAAAACCGGAAGTCGACACGTTCTTGGGAATGGGGAATCCCAGTAAATCTCCTCTACGGCAGGGTGGTGGTGATATTGATTTTCATTTAGCTGCTGAAGAAGAACGCATTGAAATTCTTCGTCGACAACTTGAAGCGACTCAAAAAGAGGAGGAGCTTCTGAAACGACGCAATGAGGCGGATGATCTGAGAAGACAAATTGCAGCTCAACATAGAGTCAACGCTAAATTACGAGGTATGCCGAATATAAACTCTGTAGAAAATGAAAGCAGAGATAAACATTCTGGCAAAAATACCCATGATAAATTACCACACAGTTCTAATACAGGCACTATGGCCGATGATATTACAATAGATACTCTCAGAAAAAGTAAGAGTTTACGGAAACTTGTTCAGACAGATTTAAAAAAAATGGGTTTAGTTGATGATCCAAGTTCTGACAATTCTGTAACCTCAAATGCCCATTTGGACAATGGATCTGGTTCTGCAGATGTTTTAGTTAAAAATCATAAGAAGGGTTCAGCTGAGGTTAAAACTTCTGCGGAATCGGATTCATCTGTCTCATATGATAGCTCGGATTCGTCTAGTTCAAAGGACAAGAAGAAAAAGAACAAGAAGAAAAAATCTGGAATCCGAGCTAAAGCTTCAGATACTGTGAGATATCCACAGAAATATCCACAGGCTTATTTGAAATACGAGTTCATCAGTTCAAATCTGTCTTTTCATGCACTATCTTTAAACCTTTTCTGTGCTGGAGAGCTTGAAATAATTGGTAGTACCAAAATTAAAGAGACTGAGAGGTCAGGAAGAATTAATCTGTTGAAAAGAATCATGTATTTGAGTACATCTTATGAATTTAAGACTTTAAAATCTTTTTATGCAGCATGTTTGAATGAAATAGAGATTGGTCATAAGACTTGGAAAGATGATTTTCAGCAAATAGAGTCTGCTATTCTTTCAAAGCATATTCCAAAACCTAGTCAGTTTCCAAAAAAGGCACAATTTAGGTCAAAGGAGGATTCTGAAATTAAGAATGAGCCTGATGAAAAATTATGGTTTTGTGCATTATATAATAGAAATAAATGTGCACATAAAATTAGCCACACTGAAAGAAAGTTCGGAAAATTTCATTTTGCTCATCACATCTGTGCTACTTGTTGGCAAAAAGATTCTAAAAAACTTGAACATCCTGAGTGTTCATCTGCTTGTCCGCACACCAAAATTTGACATACTTATGGAAGAACTGATGAAAACAAGAGTTATTTACTCAACTTGTTTCTTCCAACTTTTTGTATGAAAAATTATTCAAATAATTCTGATAGTGCTAGTTTTAGTGACAGGTTTGAAAATTTATCATCAGGTTCTTCTGTTTCTACTTTGACCAGTCAAAATGAATCTTTTACAAAATCTTCTCAAGAATTTAAAAGTCATTTATGCAGTCATAAAGAGTCCTGTAAGGTTTGTTTAGCTTCAAAAACTCTTACTTTGACTGATATTCAAAACAAATTAAACTGGCATAGATTGGTTCAGAATTCAGGGAAATACAATTTCGAAAATTGTAAAATAAAAGTAAATGATAAAATTAATGTAAATTTTATGAAAATAATGTTAAGAGATTATACTGATATCCAGGTTTGTGAATTTTTACAATTTGGATTTCCAATAGGTTTTCAAGGTTCAGCAGCAAATTTGTTCTCCAAAGATCAAATCTGGAAGTATAAAAATCATTCGGGAGCCACAGAATTCCCTCAAGATATCAATGCTTATATTGAAAAAGAATGTATGCATGGGGCAATTTTGGGACCTTTTAAATCTAATCCTTTTAAAGAAAATCTTGTTGTGTCTCCTCTGAATTCTGTGCCAAAGAAAGATTCTGATAACAGAAGAATTATAATGGATCTCAGCTTCCCCAAAGGTAATGCAGTGAACGATTATATTGATAAATATGAATATTTAGGAGAAGCATCTCAGATTATATTTCCTAAAGTAGATGACTTTGTAGAGCTAATTAAAAGTAAAGGGCCAGGCTGTTTGTTATTCAAGAAAGATTTAAAAAGAGCTTATAGACAGATTAGCATCGACCCCAATGATTATAATTTAGTTTCTTTCATTTGGGACAAACACATCTTTTGTGATACTGTTTTGAGCATGGGCTTAAGATCCGCGGCTAATATTTGTCAGAGAACAACAAACGCAATATCTTTTATAATGTTTCAAATTGGTATAGCTATTTTAAATTATCTTGATGATTTAGCAGGTGCTGAACGTAAAGAAAATGCAGAATTTGCTTACAATTGTTTGGGAGCAATTTTGCAAAAATGTGGATTTGAAGAGGCTAAGGAAAAAGCTTCACCGCCTTCAGTAATAATGTCCTTTCTAGGAGTTCTATTTAATACAGTTACCATGACTATGGAAATTACACCTGATAGGTTAATGGAAGTAAGAAATTTAATCAAGTCATGGTTGAAAAAGGACAAGGCAACCTTAAAGGAATTACAGTCTTTACTTGGCAAGTTAAATTTCATCGCAGCTTGTGTAAAGCCCAGTAGGATTTTTATATCCAGATTATTAATTTGGCTGAGATCTGTTTATAACTCTTCAGAAGTATTACACCAGATTCCTTTTTATGTTAAAAAGGATCTTTCTTGGTGGGACAGGTTTTTACCATGTTATAATGGTATCTCCATGATGGAGTATGAAAATTGGAGCAAACCAGATGCCATATTTTCGTCAGACAGCTGTCTTTCAGGTTGTGGTGGTTTCTGGAATGGCTGTTATTTTCATTCTGAATTTCCAGAAATCATTAAAGCTCAAGGTTTTCACATTAGTGTTCTTGAAATCCTGTCCATAATTATTAGTTTAAAATTGTGGGGGAAGTACTTTAGAGGGCGCAGGATAGTTATATTGTGTGACAATCAATCAGTGTGTCAAATTATTAATTATGGCAAATCTAGATCAGAGATATTACAAGATTGTCTTAGAGAAATATGCTTTTTAACAGCCATTTATGAATTGGAATTAAAAGCACAACATTTATATTCTCAGGATAATAGAATCTCTGATCTTTTGTCGAGATGGCATCTGGACAGTTTCAATGAATACATTTTTAAAAGTTTGACTGAAGATTACAAATTACAAGAATTTTATGTAAGTGAGCAAATGTTTTTTCTTACAAATGATTGGTGATTGGTATATATTTTCAGATGATCAGTTATGTAAATTGGAGAGAGATCTGGAATATTCCAATAAAGCTGCTTATGCAGAAGGAACTAAAAGAAATTTCAGAGTGCAGTGGGAATCGTATTTACTATTCTGTACTTATTTCAACTTAGTGAGTCTTCCAACTTCAACAAAGACACTGCAGTTATTTGCTCAGTTTTTGAGTAGAACATTCAAATCTGCTGACTCAATACGTAATTACATTAACGGAGTTAAATCAATGCATTTAATTCTTGGATATTCTGTTGATAACATCAATAGATTCATATTAAATCTCTCACTTAAAGGAATAGCAAAGTTACATCCATATTGCAAAAAGCAAGCGGAGGCAATGACACCCGAAATATTGGGCGATATTGCAAATTCATTGAATTTTTCAGATAAGACCGATTTGGTTTATTGGTGTCTATTTTTATTTGCCTTCTTTTTATTAGCTCGCAAATCAAATCTCGTACCTACTTCTAGAAGAGATTTACTGGATAAGAAATTTTTGATGAGAGATGATATTTTTGATAATGGAGACCATTTAATAGTAAACTTCAGATGGACAAAAACTATACAAAAAGGTGAAAGGTTACTTCAAATACCTTTACTTCAGATACCAGGTAATATTTTGTGTCCTGTTAAAGCTTATAGATTGATGTGTGAAGCCATTCCTACAATGCCTAATTCTCCATTATTCATCCTACCTTCAAAGAAAGTAGTTAATTACTCTTCGTATCAATCTAAATTGAGGGAATGTATACAAAACATTGGGCTCAATCCTCAAAATTTTTCATCTCACTCTTTTAGAAGAGGAATGGCAACTTTACTATTTAAAGCAAAAACCCCGGCATTAAAAATTCAATTAATGGGTGACTGGCGTAGCGAATCATACAGACAGTATTTAGCTTTTACTTTTAATGATAAGGTTAAAGTCGCTGAAAATATGAAAAATTTTATTTTGCAGTCTTCAGTCAAATTATAAATACTGACCTCTTGCTCTACATGCTATAGACATTACTAGAGAATACACACTTCTCTAGATTGTATTGGAGAATTACAGACTTGTCAGAACATTTAATATTTTTCTACAATATATGTAAATTCATGGAATAGTTCTGATATGTTTATTTGTATTTTCTATTTTTGCTGTATGGTCACTAATTAGACTCTGTGAGAGGAATTTCTTCTTTCTTGCAGCCGTTCCTTGACGAGACAAGTGAGGCAATTTACCGCAATGTAATGTAGTTTATACATTGGGTAGACTCGACTCAATTAAGAAGGGTTTCCTTTACTTACAGAGTAAGCCTTTAGGTGACTGGGTGACGAAGATTATTATACTGTTTGTGCATTTTATTTCATGTGACATGTTAGAATTCTCTTTCAGGATAACTCGACCAGAGCAAGTGAGATTGTTAACTGCAATGAAATGTAGTTCATTCATTGAGTTAACTCTATCCTGTTAGAGATGCATATTTTCTTAAAATTTTTTAAGTTGATAATGACCTAAGCTTATTTTTATTTTTTTTTGTATTAATTGCAGAAAACAGACGGGTTATTATTCTAGGAGACTCTATAATCAAGAGCATGCCGCCGATAGATGGTACAAATATCTGTTCATTTCCAGGTGATTCCATAGCAAAACTAACATGGCGTATTGACAATGGACAAGTAGATTTAAGTCCTTTTGATTACGTTATAGTGCATGTAGGAACAAACAATATTGATAGAAGAGAAAAGTATGAGGATATAATTTCTGATTATGGTAATTTGATACCCATTATCAAGAGACAAAAAACATTTATAAGAATAATTATTTCCGCTATCATTCCAAGACCTGTTGATCATAGCGAAACGGATTTAATGATCAAAAGAGTTAATAAGTGTCTACGAACTGAAATGGGTCCTGACCTGGGTTTCAAGTTTGTAGAAACTTGGAAGGCAGTTTCTAAATTTGGTTCATATAGGCGGTATTTATATGCCAAAAAAGATCAGGGTCTGCACTTAAATACTGAAGGCTCTAGGCGTTTGAGATTTTTCTTTTTGAGGGTCATATCAACTATAGACTAGTTTTTGTTCATGTTACATATTTGTCAATTTCAGATTGTATTAGATTATAGTCTGATAAATTTTTCCAAATTCTAGAGATGTCCTTCTTCAACGAGAGTCACACAAGCTGTGTCAAAAGAAGTGCACAAAAAATAGTCCCAAAGTTTCTCAGCTAGGCTGACCAATGAGAGACTTGTTATTCAACCAGTTACCATAACAAGTTAAGGACGTAAAGTAGTACCGGCTTATAATGTAAAGGTGTAACGAATCACCGAAAACGACTAAGAAATACCGAAATACCGTAACGAATCACCGAAAACGACTAAGAAATACCGAAATGGCAAAGCTATACAACTAAGAATATAGATTAGCATGCGATTCTCATAATTAATCATTTTAATATGCTATATTAAAACTTGTCAATTATTCGCTATCTTGCCTTCTCAGGTATATAATTAACGAGGTAGGCAAATGTCTACTTGAAATATTTAATTAGGCTTTCAGACTCCGTAAATACTAATTATTCAATGATTCAATAAACTTCACCAATTACATACATCTGTATAATGTGTTGTAGAAGAATTTGACAACAAATACCATATAAGTATATAAACTATTCAAATCCCCCAACCGAAGGCCAAGAAATAAATAAATAACGATAAATAATAAATAATAATAATAAAAAAAAACAACAAGAAATCAAACAAATTAATGCACACACACAAAAACAAAGATAGAAGCTTCAAGTTCCGCTTGAAGGCAAACTCCATACCACCTACTGATGCCATGTCGGAAAAAACTTCAACCAAATTTTAACTATGTTGAAAAAATAAATTTGAAATGTCTGTCTAACTTCATCTATTAGAGAAGAAAGAATAGGGGAAGCAACAACATTCTAGATTCATGCTTCTTCAAATAAATGATGCATCAAAATGCATTATTAATAATAAGCATCAGCTCTATTGTCTTACAAATATCAATTGTTCATATAACAATTGATGAACAATTGCTAATATTCAAATTGAAAGCAAGTCAAATACTGGTAAACAATAGAAATCAGAAATTCAGTAAAATTCCCATGTTAAGACCACCCATAAACTGCCCAAAGTGGTCTTAAGACCACCTTTGAGCAGTTTCTAATTAAGTCCCTTATTAGGAGTCATTGAGTGCAGAGAACGCAAAGAAGGAAATGTACAGCTTTAAAAACAAGCTTTAAACGCAATTTTAGGTGGTCCCAACAGTGGAATTCCACTGACTAACAAAACCTCTAACATGGTCAAATATCATGATTCGGGATGGAAGAATTGATGGATGGGAAGTACAGACCTGATACATGTTTATACAAAATTCTGATTCTCCCAAATCTCACTCATAGTACAACTGTGGTTACAAGTACACATCTTTGAACCACACACAGTGGACACTCACTAGAAGCGCCTCGACAAGGAGTTCTATCAAGTTCCACTAAACCAAAGAGATATGAACCAGTGCGATAAGAGACCCGATGATTTGGGGTTATGGCAGCTATCCAGTAGGATAAGAGTGGTTATTTCCCGAAATTAAACACTCAATTTGAGATCGTTATCTCAAATTCAAAATTTCCTGAAGTATAAGAAATGAGAATACGTTGTGTGTCAAACATGATATTTAACCATATGAAAATTATATATTGAAACATAAAACATAAATATGTATACTCACATAATCTTCAATCTTACCAGAGATATCAGACTATAATCTAATACAATCTGAAATTGACAAATATGTAACATGAACAAAAACTAGTCTATAGTTGATATGACCCTCAAAAAGAAAAATCTCAAACGCCTAGAGCCTTCAGTATTTAAGTGCAGACCCTGATCTTTTTTGGCATATAAATACCGCCTATATGAACCAAATTTAGAAACTGCCTTCCAAGTTTCTACAAACTTGAAACCCAGGTCAGGACCCATTTCAGTTCGTAGACACTTATTAACTCTTTTGATCATTAAATCTGTTTCGCTATGATCAACAGGTCTTGGAATGATAGCGGAAATAATTATTCTTATAAATGTTTTTTGTCTCTTGATAATGGGTATCAAATTACCATAATCAGAAATTATATCCTCATACTTTTCTCTTCTATCAATATTGTTTGTTCCTACATGCACTATAACGTAATCAAAAGGACTTAAATCTACTTGTCCATTGTCAATACGCCATGTTAGTTTTGCTATGGAATCACCTGGAAATGAACAGATATTTGTACCATCTATCGGCGGCATGCTCTTGATTATAGAGTCTCCTAGAATAATAACCCGTCTGTTTTCTGCAATTAATACAAAAAAATAAAAATAAGCTTAGGTCATTATCAACTTAAAAAAATTTAAGAAAATATGCATCTCTAACAGGATAGAGTTAACTCAATGAATGAACTACATTTCATTGCAGTTAACAATCTCACTTGCTCTGGTCGAGTTATCCTGAAAGAGAATTCTAACATGTCACATGAAATAAAATGCACAAACAGTATAATAATCTTCGTCACCCAGTCACCTAAATGCTTACTCTGTAAGTAAAGGAAACCCTTCTTAATTGAGTCGAGTCTACCCAATGTATAAACTACATTACATTGCGGTAAATTGCCTCACTTGTCTCGTCAAGGAACGGCTGCAAGAAAGAAGAAATTCCTCTCACAGAGTCTAATTAGTGACCATATAGCAAAAATAGAAAATACAAATAAACATATCAGAACTATTCCATGAATTTACATATATTGTAGAAAAATATTAAATGTTCTGACAAGTCTGTAATTCTCCAATACAATCTAGAGAAGTGTGTATTCTCTAGTAATGTCTATAGCATGTAGAGCAAGAGGTCAGTATTTATAATTTGACTGAAGACTGCAAAATAAAATTTTTCATATTTTCAGCGACTTTAACCTTATCATTAAAAGTAAAAGCTAAATACTGTCTGTATGATTCGCTACGCCAGTCACCCATTAATTGAATTTTTAATGCAGGGGTTTTTGCTTTAAATAGTAAAGTTGCCATTCCTCTTCTAAAAGAGTGAGATGAAAAATTTTGAGGATTGAGCCCAATGTTTTGTATACATTCCCTCAATTTAGATTGATACGAAGAGTAATTAACTACTTTCTTTGAAGGTAGGATGAATAATGGAGAATTAGGCTTTGTAGGAATGGCTTCACACATCAATCTATAAGCTTTAACAGGACACAAAATATTACCTGGTATCTGAAGTAAAGGTATTTGAAGTAACCTTTCACCTTTTTGTATAGTTTTTGTCCATCTGAAGTTTACTATTAAATGGTCTCCATTATCAAAAATATCATCTCTCATCAAAAATTTCTTATCCAGTAAATCTCTTCTAGAAGTAGGTACGAGATTTGATTTGCGAGCTAATAAAAAGAAGGCAAATAAAAATAGACACCAATAAACCAAATCGGTCTTATCTGAAAAATTCAATGAATTTGCAATATCGCCCAATATTTCGGGTGTCATTGCCTCCGCTTGCTTTTTGCAATATGGATGTAACTTTGCTATTCCTTTAAGTGAGAGATTTAATATGAATCTATTGATGTTATCAACAGAATATCCAAGAATTAAATGCATTGATTTAACTCCGTTAATGTAATTACGTATTGAGTCAGCAGATTTGAATGTTCTACTCAAAAACTGAGCAAATAACTGCAGTGTCTTTGTTGAAGTTGGAAGACTCACTAAGTTGAAATAAGTACAGAATAGTAAATACGATTCCCACTGCACTCTGAAATTTCTTTTAGTTCCTTCTGCATAAGCAGCTTTATTGGAATATTCCAGATCTCTCTCCAATTTACATAACTGATCATCTGAAAATATATACCAATCACCAATCATTTGTAAGAAAAAACATTTGCTCACTTACATAAAATTCTTGTAATTTGCAATCTTCAGTCAAACTTTTAAAAATGTATTCATTGAAACTGTCCAGATGCCATCTCGACAAAAGATCAGAGATTCTATTATCCTGAGAATATAAATGTTGTGCTTTTAATTCCAATTCATAAATGGCTGTTAAAAAGCATATTTCTCTAAGACAATCTTGTAATATCTCTGATCTAGATTTGCCACAATTAATAATTTGACACACTGATTGATTGTCACACAATATAACTATCCTGCGCCCTCTAAAGTACTTCCCCCACAATTTTAAACTAATAATTATGGACAGGATTTCAAGAACACTAATGTGAAAACCTTGAGCTTTAATGATTTCTGGAAATTCAGAATGAAAATAACAGCCATTCCAGAAACCACCACAACCTGAAAGACAGCTGTCTGACGAAAATATGGCATCTGGTTTGCTCCAATTTTCATACTCCATCATGGAGATACCATTATAACATGGTAAAAACCTGTCCCACCAAGAAAGATCCTTTTTAACATAAAAAGGAATCTGGTGTAATACTTCTGAAGAGTTATAAACAGATCTCAGCCAAATTAATAATCTGGATATAAAAATCCTACTGGGCTTTACACAAGCTGCGATGAAATTTAACTTGCCAAGTAAAGACTGTAATTCCTTTAAGGTTGCCTTGTCCTTTTTCAACCATGACTTGATTAAATTTCTTACTTCCCTTAACCTATCAGGTGTAATTTCCATAGTCATGGTAATTGTATTAAATAGAACTCCTAAAAAGGACATTATTACTGAAGGCGGTGAAGCTTTTTCCTTAGCCTCTTCAAATCCACATTTTTGCAAAATTGCTCCCAAACAATTGTAAGCAAATTCTGCATTTTCTTTACGTTCAGCACCTGCTAAATCATCAAGATAATTTAAAATAGCTATACCAATTTGAAACATTATAAAAGATATTGCGTTTGTTGTTCTCTGACAAATATTAGCCGCGGATCTTAAGCCCATGCTCAAAACAGTGTCACAAAAGATGTGTTTGTCCCAAATGAAAGAAACTAAATTATAATCATTGGGGTCGATGCTAATCTGTCTATAAGCTCTTTTTAAATCTTTCTTGAATAACAAACAGCCTGGCCCTTTACTTTTAATCAGCTCTACAAAGTCATCTACTTTAGGAAATATAATCTGAGATGCTTCTCCTAAATATTCATATTTATCAATATAATCGTTCACTGCATTACCTTTGGGGAAGCTGAGATCCATTATAATTCTTCTGTTATCAGAATCTTTCTTTGGCACAGAATTCAGAGGAGACACAACAAGATTTTCTTTAAAAGGATTAGATTTAAAAGGTCCCAAAATTGCCCCATGCATACATTCTTTTTCAATATAAGCATTGATATCTTGAGGGAATTCTGTGGCTCCCGAATGATTTTTATACTTCCAGATTTGATCTTTGGAGAACAAATTTGCTGCTGAACCTTGAAAACCTATTGGAAATCCAAATTGTAAAAATTCACAAACCTGGATATCAGTATAATCTCTTAACATTATTTTCATAAAATTTACATTAATTTTATCATTTACTTTTATTTTACAATTTTCGAAATTGTATTTCCCTGAATTCTGAACCAATCTATGCCAGTTTAATTTGTTTTGAATATCAGTCAAAGTAAGAGTTTTTGAAGCTAAACAAACCTTACAGGACTCTTTATGACTGCATAAATGACTTTTAAATTCTTGAGAAGATTTTGTAAAAGATTCATTTTGACCGGTCAAAGTAGAAACAGAAGAACCTGATGATAAATTTTCAAACCTGTCACTAAAACTAGCACTATCAGAATTATTTGAATAATTTTTCATACAAAAAGTTGGAAGAAACAAGTTGAGTAAATAACTCTTGTTTTCATCAGTTCTTCCATAAGTATGTCAAATTTTGGTGTGCGGACAAGCAGATGAACACTCAGGATGTTCAAGTTTTTTAGAATCTTTTTGCCAACAAGTAGCACAGATGTGATGAGCAAAATGAAATTTTCCGAACTTTCTTTCAGTGTGGCTGATTTTATGTGCACATTTATTTCTATTATATAACGCACAAAACCATAATTTTTCATCAGGCTCATTCTTAATTTCAGAATCCTCCTTTGACCTAAATTGTGCCTTTTTTGGAAACTGACTAGGTTTTGGAATATGCTTTGAAAGAATAGCAGACTCTATTTGCTGAAAATCATCTTTCCAAGTCTTATGACCAATCTCTATTTCATTCAAACATGCTGCATAAAAAGATTTTAACGTCTTAAATTCATAAGATGTACTCAAATACATGATTCTTTTCAACAGATTAATTCTTCCTGACCTCTCAGTCTCTTTAATTTTGGTACTACCAATTATTTCAAGCTCTCCAGCACAGAAAAGGTTTAAAGATAGTGCATGAAAAGACAGATTTGAACTGATGAACTCGTATTTCAAATAAGCCTGTGGATATTTCTGTGGATATCTCACAGTATCTGAAGCTTTAGCTCGGATTCCAGATTTTTTCTTCTTGTTCTTTTTCTTCTTGTCCTTTGAACTAGATCTAGACGAATCCGAGCTATCATATGAGACAGATGAATCCGATTCCGCAGAAGTTTTAACCTCAGCTGAACCCTTCTTATGATTTTTAACTAAAACATCTGCAGAACCAGATCCATTGTCCAAATGGGCATTTGAGGTTACAGAATTGTCAGAACTTGGATCATCAACTAAACCCATTTTTTTTAAATCTGTCTGAACAAGTTTCCGTAAACTCTTACTTTTTCTGAGAGTATCTATTGTAATATCATCGGCCATAGTGCCTGTATTAGAACTGTGTGGTAATTTATCATGGGTATTTTTGCCAGAATGTTTATCTCTGCTTTCATTTTCTACAGAGTTTATATTCGGCATACCTCGTAATTTAGCGTTGACTCTATGTTGAGCTGCAATTTGTCTTCTCAGATCATCCGCCTCATTGCGTCGTTTCAGAAGCTCCTCCTCTTTTTGAGTCGCTTCAAGTTGTCGACGAAGAATTTCAATGCGTTCTTCTTCAGCAGCTAAATGAAAATCAATATCACCACCACCCTGCCGTAGAGGAGATTTACTGGGATTCCCCATTCCCAAGAACGTGTCGACTTCCGGTTTTAAGATTTCACCCTGATATACTCCGGTATCAGAAACCCGGTCGCTACCCTCAGAGTCGAATTCGGTGTCATCGTCGAAATTGCCCCGATTCAAACGCTTGTAATCTACCACCTTTCCCTTTCCTGAGAAAGACCTTGTTACAGCAGCATCCTTAGACTTGTTGCTATCTCCACCAGTGGCCATTTTATAAATTTAAGGCCACAATTAATTATGTTGAGCAAACCAACGGTGAAAATAACTATAAACTGTATGAACAGTAGGATATAAAGTTTGCTGCTCTTAGAGCGAAAGTCATTTTGAAGACTTCAACATGCTGTAAATGCAACAGTTTCTTAAAGAAAGGTAGACTTTGACCACTAAACAAAATGAATTGCAGTTATCACAAAAAGTTTGCTGCTCGAAGAGCGAAAGTTAATCTTCTTTATAAATTAACACTGCATATTTATTGCTTTCTTTAACCTAAGAAATATTAATTTAAATAATTAAGGTCTTTCTATCTGGATTTAAAATAACACCAGTAACAGCTAGTACTGATCCAGATAAAACAAATAAAACAATAAATAAGGAAACTTCTCTTTTTCCAAATTCTAGAGATGTCCTTCTTCAACGAGAGTCACACAAGCTGTGTCAAAAGAAGTGCACAAAATATAGTCCCAAAGTTTCTCAGCTAGGCTGACCAATGAGAGACTTGTTATTCAACCAGTTACCATAACAAGTTAAGGACGTAAAGTAGTACCGGCTTATAATGTAAAGGTGTAACGAATCACCGAAAACGACTAAGAAATACCGAAATACCGTAACGAATCACCGAAAACGACTAAGAAATACCGAAATGGCAAAGCTATACAACTAAGAATATAGATTAGCATGCGATTCTCATAATTAATCATTTTAATATGCTATATTAAAACTTGTCATAAATGTCAGTTCTTGCAGTAAGGGTCTGAAACGCCAACGAATGGTGATTTCTACAGTTTCTAGCTGGGGGGAACAAGGTCATCTGTTGGAATGCTGGCAGCCCCCTTAGACCTTTGTATAATAGGATTAGCCTACTGTTTTTTCTCCCTTTCTTGAGAGACTCCCATTTTAATTTTCCAAGTATTCCAGTCATGCTCCCAGTTTCAAAGCAGTAATTGCCTGTTACAAATCTAGCAGCTCTATTCTGAACTTTCTCAATTTCATCGTTAAGGACCACTCCACTGGGGTCCCAGATACAACTACCATATTCCAAGATTGGGCGAACAAGACCTTTATATGCTGCCTCTTTAACATCCTGGGGGCACTGATGAAGATTTCGCCTCAGGAAACCAAGCGTTCTATTTGCCTTAGTACACATGTTGCTAATATGAGTATTCCATCTCAAGTTGTGTGAGATTGTCACTCCAAGGTATTTAATGGAGTCCACATTCTCGAGGACCGTTCCCTCTAAGGTGTAAGAAGCCTCAACTTTATTAGATCTCTTCCTAGCTATCTGCATAATATTGCATTTAACTGGCTGAAATCTCATACCCCATTTTCGGGCCCAACATCCTAATCTATCTATGTCAGCCTGAAGTTTCACTGAGTCATCTGTATCTCTAATTTCCCGGTAACAAACACAGTCATCTGCGAACAGTCTTATTTCTGTGTCAATGTCAGTGGAAATATCATTGATGTACAGGGAGAACAAAAGTGGACCAAGAACGGTCCCTTGCGGGACTCCAGACAAAACTGGAGCCCACTCCGAAGATTCACCATTAACAACAACCCGCTGTTTTCTGTAGCAAAGAAAGGAATCTATCCATCTGAGGGTCTTTCCCCCAATTCCATAAGCAAATAACTTAGATTTAAGTAGTTAATGAGGAGGGGTGTCAAAAGCCTTCTCGAAGTCCAGAATAAATGTGTCCACCTGTCCCCCTTTGTTCAAGATTTTTGCCCAGTCATTAATAACTGTGCTTAGCTGAGTTTCACAACTGTGCCTTTTCCTCAATGCATGCTGTCTGTCAGACAAAAGTTTATGTTCGTCCAAGTGGGCCATGATGTTTGAGCAGACTATATGTTCTAGCAATTTACACAGAACACAAGTCAGAGACACAGGGCGATAATTACGGGCAAGAGCCCTATCTCCTTTCATGAAGAGTGGACAGATGTTTGCTAAGAGCCATTCTTTGGGGATTTCACACGTATCAAGAGACTGTTGAAACAAGTGTGCGAAAACTGGACCCAACTCATTTGCTAGTCCCTTCAGGACTCTAGGATGAAGCTCATCAGGTCCTAAGGCCTTACTGGGGTTTAAGCCTTGAAGTAACTTGATCACGCCTGCAGCTGTAACAAGAATATTATTCATGAATGGGGCCGATCTTCCAGTCAATGGAACCTCCGTGAACTCAGTTTTATTAAACGCATCATTGAATTGACCAACTAGTTCCTCTGCCCTTTCAGAGTCTGATTCAGCAACCCCGTTCCCTCCTCTTTTATTAGGGGGCGGGATACCTTGCCTGTCTTTCTTCTAGCTATTGATATATCTGTAGAAGTCTCTGGGATTTGCCTTTACATCACCTACCAAGTTATTCACATACAAACTTGCTGATTTTTGATATCAGTCTTGATTTCACGTCTCAAGTTTTCAAATTTTGTCCGGAGTTTACCACTTCCTGTCTTTTTTGCCTTTGCATGAATCTTATTCCTTCTGCGAATTTTTCTCCTTATAAGTAGTTATTAATGATATCACATCCGACAGCAATCCTGTATCTTCTGGGGTCCCGCAGGGCTCTGTTCTCGGACCAATCCTCTTTCTGGCATACATTAACGACCTCCCTGAGCAGGTCCGCTCCAGGGTTAGACTTTTTGCCAATATACCGCCATGTACCTGGCAATTACTTCACTGTCCGGGTCCAACATCCTCCAAGATGATCTTCTGACCCTTGAGCAATGGGAAAAGTCCTGGGATATGGGTTTCAATCCCTCAAAATGTCAGGTCCTACACATTACCCGGTTATAACAACCTATACCATCCAAGTACTTCCTCCATGGCATTGAGTTGGAAAGTGTTTCTGCTGCCAAGTACCTCGGGCTTACCAATGCGGTTGACCTCAGCTGGGGTACCCACATAGATAGCATCACAAAGAAAGGCAACCAAACACTGGGGTTTCTAAAACGGAACATCACACATAAGCAGACACTAAAACCAACAGCCTACAAGACACTCCTTTCACCACAGTTGGAATATGCCTCCACTGTTTGGTCACCACACACAGCCACTGACATTTACAAATTAGAATCTGTGCAGCGCAGAGCTGCCAGATGGGTCACCCGTGACTACAGGTATACATCAAGTGTTACTGATATGCTCAACAACCTCCAGTGGCGTCCCATAGATCAGAGACGCATGCACAGCCGATCCACTATGCTGTACAAGGACTATGCTGTAAAAGGTCAAATATGCAACTCATTATCTCAATCCACATATCAAGAGGGACTCTAGCCAAAACGACCTTTGGCAAACAGACTCATCACTACCCATACAAACTACTACAGATTTTCATTCTTTCCCTGAGCCATTTTTCATTGGAATGCTCTACCCCGCCAAACAGTCATGCTCCACACCCTGGCACAGTTTAGTGATGCTGTGTGCCGGGTGTTGCATGTGCCCCCCCTAGTCACTGGCCTCTGTTTTCACTTTTCACTATACTAACACTCTTCTCGCACTGTACAAACTCATTTCACCTGCTATACTTATCTTTAATTTCAGCTAACCCCCTTCAGTACTTGGTATACTGGAACCGCTTCTGAAATTCCTCCTCGGAGGTTAAGAAGCATCGACAAATAGATAGATGAATGCAATATATCTATCTATCTTCTATCTTCTTATACTGAGTCGGTCATATTTGGCCATTACCTCAGTTGGGTGGGTGGCTAAATTTAGAATTTAGCACAAAAAAATCATCTCTGGATGAGTCCTTAAAACTATTTACAATTCAAGCACAGAGGTATCCTAAAACGCATACCTCTGAGTCTCAATCTTATACTGTGCGGGCTTTGAACTCCTCTGCAGCCTTGGCATTCACCGCAGAAGATGGAAAACTATTCCACTGAGGAATAGTTCCAGGGAAGAAAGAGTTTTTCAGGGCATCACTATAGGACTGGTACCTACGATACTGTGAGTTATTTGCTCTTGATGCCCTTGTCCGGGTTGACACTGTTGCAGGGGTCAAATACATATCCTTGTTAATTGATACTGTACCAGAATGTATCTTGTAAAAGAAGGTTAAGGAGGACTGCTCACGACGGGTCTCCAGGGATGGCCACTCTAGTTCATCAAGCATGTCACCGACGCTACTTCTATTTCGCCATCGTCTGCAGGTCCATCGAGCAGCTGTCCTCTGCACCTTCTCCACCTGCTGAATCTGAGTTTTGACATATGGATGCCAAATGGGTGATGCATATTTAAGCTGAATATAAATGTGTCGGTGAAGTGTCTTCAAATATTTTCAGTAAATTGTCTTCAAGTGTGTCGGTGAATTGTCTCCAAAAACCGTCCTGTCGGTGAATTGTCTTGTTCCCTCTACGAAAAACATTTTGCAAGCGTGTCAGCAATGCTGATACATTTTGCGTTTCAATGATCCTGATTGCGTTTGCGCATTCAGTGTTTCCGGTCGGCCAAAATTTCGGAAATTATGCCTCTGCCGCTTCAACAGAGCCTTTCGCAGGTAAATAAAACGTGTCACTGTAGTCTTCCTAATCAAACAGGAAAAACGACATAATTTTGAGCTAATGACAGAGAACTCGAACATTTGAAAAGCCGGCAAGTGTCATTTCAGCTTAGTCAGCATGCCTGTTTCTTGCGAAAATGGCGGATCATTTTGACAATGTCACAAGAAATCGCGACAAAATAGCAGATGACAACAACAAGCAGATGCAGCGACCTCAGATAAAGTTTCTGTATTGAGCTCAGTACCACAAAGCAATTTCTTTGATGATAGCTAGTGCACGTGCCTCTGATGCTAGAGGCCCCCGGTGTATGAATGTCATTTGACGTGTCACCAGTAACAATTCTGAATTCTGATTCAATCCCGGACGGCGATCATTTTTTGGTGTCTGAACACGTTACATTGGCTTCATTTGCAGGGATTAATATATAAATTAGGAGCGTGATAGCTCAGTGGTTAGTGCACTTGCCTCTGATGCTAGAGGTCCCGGGTTCGATCCCCGGCAGCGGCGATAAAATTTCGGTGTCCGAACACGCTCCATTGGCATCATTTGCAGGGATGAATGTCATAAAGTGCACCGTCCTTCAGATCGGGACGTTAACTGGAGGCCCCCTGTGCAGGGAGAACCATCCCCTATGCACAGGTCCGGAACAACCTAAAATTGATCTACTGTAGTTCAATTCATCTAAAATAGACCAATCGATCTTCTAAAAGCACTGATGACACGATATAAATACACTGAGTATGCTCATATGTAAACATTGCAAGTGGAGTCTCTGGCAGAATTGTTAGGTTTGTGCACGTAATCCCATTTCTTCAGTCACACTGTATTTTCGACAGGGATTTTTTTGCAAAACACGTCTTTTTTAAATTTAAAATTGGGTGATAATTGGAAAAATCAGATTTTCCAGATAAATTAACAGTAAATACCCAATTTTGCCACTGATTTCAACAACCTGTCATGGACGCTGCCATTTTCAATTCAAAGAACGATAATTGGGTCGCTTATGCTGCTGCTAATCTTATTTTTAATAGTCAGCCTCTGAAAGTACGGTGGACAATACATGTCATAGGTGTAAATGAACAGTTACTTTTGACATTATTATTGAGAATGTAATTAATAGTTTGTCTGTAATAACTGACAGTGACCAATTTTAATCACATGCAAGAAATGCTACTGTTTGTGTGTTCTAAGATGGCTGAGGAGACCAATATTAGCTTTGAACAGTCTATTGCGAGCAATATGTCTGGCCAAAGTCGGAATGGCAACGATACATGTCAACGCCGAATAGCCGTTGGCCCGACAACGATAAGTCGTCTCGGTCCTAGGTTGGTCCGCTGTTTTGAGCTTGCTGGGCAAAGGCAGCTCTGGCTTTGTGCAATGGGCATTTTTGTCAGCTGAGCTGATTTTCTTTGCCTCATTCTCTAGCACCCATTGTGATGAGGCCTTGCCAGTTTGCTCGGCCCTGTGTCTGTGCAGTTTCTTTCCACGGCTCTGTTGGTATGTTGAAGTCCTTGTGCCTTTTGGATGATTTTGAGGGTGTCTACGTAACGCTTCTTCTAACCATCATGAGAGTGTTTGCCCATTTCTAATTCTCCAAAGATGTTGTTTGGCAAATGTTCCTCAGCCATCCTGGTAACATGGCTTTCCATCTTAAGTGTGCCCGTTTTAGAAGAGTTTAATTAGTATTTGGGTTATTTATAAACACGACTTGGCTGTTATCAAAACATTATGTAGAACCAGGAGTGGAGTATCATGAGCAGATGGAAGTGGGGGCTACTGGACAGAATTTTTTTCGTACCACTGTTTTGCGGGTAGGGTATGTTATGCTGGGGTAGGGTAAGGTGGGACAGGACACTGTAGGTTAAGGTAGGGTCAGAAGAATGGTTATTGGCTCAAATAAGCTAGAAAGATTGGTCTAAGGTACAGCACTCCAAACCGGCAATTTAATCACCCCGAACCGCACAATTTTGTGTGTCTATAACCAAAACCACAAACTGCCTTATGTTATCCTTGTTAGGCAGTGTAGAGTACGGTAGTATAATGTGATGCAAGGTTGGAGTGAAACGAGTCTTGCCCAAAGTCCTTAAAAATGCAGATTGGGGTGATTAGCAATTTGAGGTATTAAAAAGTGCTCTGTCCTTCCTACCAGATACAAGCGTACCTCCGCCCTACTCGGAGATGTTGCACTTCTGAATTAGGAGCCATTCATGTTGAATAAACAAAATGTTTGTCTGAATTGCGACGGAAGAAAGGCCGAGGATTGCGGCCGTGTTAAATCTAATTAGCCCCCCCCCCCCCCCCACACACACACATTGGAATTCGTTTCACTGACCGCTCCAATGAGGTTCTTCTGTCACGGTATATTTTTTGTTATGGTTTGTATTTGAGTAAGTGTATCGATTATATATATTTTTTTTGGATAACCAATTGGCCATTTTGAGGGAAAGTAACTTTCCTTTTGGGTTTCGTTTATTGATGTTCCCATTAGGGTCTAGTTATTTCTTGTTTGTGTTTCTTTCCCATTGGTTTCTCTGATGGGAGTTGAGAGATAATTGTATCGATTGCCTTCTTCTACTTTCCTTCTTACCATATTCAAATCAATGCAATATAGAAACAAATAAAAAGCACTTAATTTAATCATTAAGTCTCGACCCGGTATATACATTTTTTATTTTTCTATGAATATATGATAAAATTTATCGAATTGAAATAAACGTAGGACCTAAAAGCCCCTTAAACTGACGAGTTACTTTGAAAAAATGGATTAGTACTAATTATTCCAGTCCTTGGCTTTTGGAAACACTGTAATAAAACAAAATCGGACAAAGTACTGCGATTATATTACTATCAGTTATATAGAATGATATTATTTCATAATTTAATCTTAATTTGACTACAATTAATGGGTTAATTGTAACATGAGGCGGAACTTTGGTTGAGTGGTAGCGCATCGGATTTGTGATCAAGAGTTTGCGTGTTCGAGCTTCACGGTGACTAAAGTGTTGTGCCTTTGAGGAAGGCACTTCATCCACTTTGCTTAAAAAAGTACTGGTTATCACCCAGGAAATCCTACTTGTAATGCTCAGATGTGTGCGAGTCAGTAAAAGGAGAAAAAGAGAAACGTGACAGCTCAGTGGTTAGTGCACTTGCCTCTGATGCTAGAGGTCCCGGGTTTGATCCCCGGCAGCGGCGATAAAATTTCGGTGTCCGAACACGCTCCATTGGCATCATTTGCAGGGATGAATGTCATAAAGTGCACCGTCCTTCGGATCGGGACGTTAACTGGAGGCCCCCTGTGCAGGGAGAATCATCCCCTGTGCAGGTTTAAGATCCCTACCGTAATTACATGATAACTGTGTAGGCTTTCATCCTGCAAAACCTGTAGTGTATGTAATATACACCTGCGGTAATGGCCAAATGTGACCGACGCAGTATCAGAAGATAGATAGATAGTTAGATAGAAACTAAAGAATCTCCGGGTTGGCATTTTTGGCTCGGCGGCTCAGCCCGGCCTTGACTCCAATACCTGACCAAACAATATTAAAACAAAAAGAATTCATACATAAGACGCCATAACTACCATTTTTATAAGTTTCAATTAAGTTCACTATGATGGAAAATGCGTGATGATTATGACATATTTTGTCCTCCGTAGTTGATGAAGAAAACTGAAAAGATGCTGTTTTTTGATGCTGTAAGCGGCTTGACCTCGCTTCCAGATCCGGAAATCAACAAAATCGATATGTGTCAACATTTTGGCGAAGACAAAACCACACATTTTATGGTTTTGTAAGTGGAAGGGCAATATTCCCGAAAGTGAAGTGTTTTCTGTCTTAAAAATGTCTATTTTACAGCAAAATTTTCCGATGGAATTTTGGGTAATTAGCGAATTTCGTCACGTTTTTTGTGAAGTAATAAAATGATGAACTCGCCATTTTGCAAAACATGGTCGATGCTTTGCAATGTTTACATATATCATTTTATCCTTGCTTTTAGAAGATCGATTGGTCTATTTTAGATGAATTGAACTACAGTAGATCAATTTTAGGTTGTTCCGGACCTGATGCAGGTTAAAGATCCCTACCGTAATTACATGATTTCTGTGTAGGCTTTCATCCTGCAAAACCTGTTGTGTATGTAATATACACCTGCGGTAATAGTCAAATGTGACCGACGCAGTATCCTGGTGTATGAATGTCATTTGACGTGTCACCAGTAACAATTCTGATTCTGATCAGAAGATAGATAGATAGATAAAAAAAGTGCACCCCCTATGGATGTTAACTGGAGGCCCACTATCCCTACCGTACCTACAGAAAATAGCATGTTGTTGTTAATGGTGAATCTTCAGATGGGCTCCAGTTTTGTCTGGAGTCACGTGTCTGGGGCGCGGGGGGGTGCGTTTTACTAGGGTATACATTATTTTCCTAATATTCTACAAAATATCAGATTGTGGCTGCTTCTTAGACACATCAGGGAAATAGTTCTAACTAGTACCCACAATCCACTTCAGTTATTCATATGGATAGATACCGGCCCCGATAGCTCAGTGTCCGCTTCGGGAATGGGAGGTCGCGGGTTCGATCCCCGGCCGCACCATACCAAAGGCATGAAAAATGGTACTAGGCGCTCCCTTGGCTGACGCTCGCATTATCAGGGGTAGTCCTGGGAAGATAAATGGAGGCAGGTAAGTATTTGTTACAGGATACTTTGTTTGTCGCAATAAAAGCTCTACAGAGCTTATGTTATTTGTTTCGGATATGCGACGTTAAATAAAGCTTCTTTATCTTTATGGATGTGTGGCCCGATGATAAGAAATTTTTGTCTATGTTCTATGCGGGAATCCAACTTTTTACCTGTGAATCCAACTTTTTACAAGGAAGGATTCCTGGAATCCTGTTTTCAAAATCCTAGTGAGAGCTCTGCTGGGAAATAAGAGATACAGATGACTCACTGAAACTTCAGGCTGACATAGATAGATTAGGATGTTGGGTCCGAAAATGGGGCATGAGATTTCAGCCAGTAAAATGTTCACAGTATTATGCAGATAACTAGGAAGAGATCTAAAAAGTTGAGACTTCTTATCTATCTATCTATTTATACTGCAGCAACCCCGTTAAGAGGACTATCGTGCAGGTGTGTGCACAGAGGCGTCGTGCAAGACAAAGTAAAAGAAGTGAAAGTGAGACAGTATGGAGGAAAAGTTTATCTTACAGAAGAGAATAAAATCAGATAAAAACAAGTGTTGTGGATTAGGACATATAGTATGACACTGTTATTACCCCTGACCTAAATGACTCTAGGTCTTGGAGGATAGGAAGATGATGGGGAAGTTGATTCCATTGTACAATGGCCAAGGGAAAAAAGGAGTATATAGTAGCTCAGGGCCAAAGCTAGCCCAAAAAATTTGGGAGAAGTGACTTCTCCCTCCTCTCCTGTAAACCCCTATTTGGAGATTTGTTTGTTTGATTTAAGGTTTAACATCCCCGTCAACACTGTAAAGGTCATTTTGGAGACGTTGCTTCCAATTTTGTGGGACTTTTACCCAACATTGAGATGAAATGACATCTCAAGCCCTGTCGCCCAATGAATCCCTATTTGGAGAGTGTATTTTATAGGGGTATCAATGAATTCCACTATTGAGACCACCTGAAATGAAGACTAATTCTGCTTTAAAAAGCTTATTTGTTTGGCTGCAGTTATTCTTTCTGTTTTCTGCATACAGTGACCCCTGATCAGAGACCACTTTTGGGACTGTTCAAAAGTGGTCTTAAAGACCACTTTTGAACTGTCCCAAAGGTGGTCTTAATATAGTAATTTTACTGTATTTGGGCAAGCTGTAACTTTTGTTATATCCAACCATGTTATAATGAAAGGTGTTATAAAGTAAAGAGGTTTCTATGTAATAGATCATGTCACAATTGTATTTGAAACAAGGGGGAACAACCTCGCTAGATGAAAATCAGTTGTTATTTTTTATGAATTTGGATAATTACTGAGTAACTGAATATTTACCGGCAAGTAATAATTATTTTCACTTACAAAATAAAAAATTGCTTCCTAATTTTGTTGTTGTCCATAAAAAAAAAATGAAAACGATTGATGGATGCAAAAGTAATGTACAAACAAATCAATGGCAAATAAACCATCTATATTTAAAATTTATTAAATCCTAATGCAGTGTCAATGTTCCCGGTCAGTTTTATCTTATTACTGTATACAACAGTACCTAACAAAGTACGTCCGCACCCGGACTTTGGCACGAGCTAACGGTACAAATCTACCTGTATAAGTTACATAATCTTGTGTAATCTTAATTGGCTCCTAATGCAATAAAAACTTTGTGCAATCAACCGAGATATATTTATGACAGTACAAGACTACTAAGTTGTTGCTAGTGGCTCGAGCTGCATGAGCTAACGGTTAGAATTAAATTACATAATAGTACCAAACTGCAACTGGGACGAAGTGCAGAATAAACAGTTAGCTTTGTTCAGTGTAATTACTGAGATTTCTGACACTAGTGGATCGAAGGATTATCGTCACCTTGTCAGTTTACCGTTACTGTTCACAAGGAAGACACAAAAAAAACGGGCGAAATTTCAGTGCGAAGTTTTTTTCGCTTTCATCGCCAAAGTCGGCGAAGTGAGCCCCAACAAGGCGACTTCTTCGCCCGAGTCGCCCTCTAGCTTGAACCCTGGTAGCTGGCTGTAGTCAGTATCTGGACATAGTGGAGGGGGTGCATATGCCTGGTCAATCTGATGGGATGGCTAATATATGGAGGGAGGGGAACAGCAACTAGACTATTTACTATTTTGTAAAATAGTATCAGGCGGGCGTCGGCTCGCCTGTCCTCAAGTGAACGCCACCCTAGTGAGTTTTGCATGCTTGTAACACTAGCATAAGGGGAGTAAATGCTGTTAACCCATTTTTGGCCCGTCTTTGGAGCATTTCAATTTTATTTATGTAGGTCTGTGTGTATGGGCTCCACACAGGGGATGCATATTCGACTTGGGGACAAACTTAAGTCTGATATGCTGCTTCGCGAATACCTGTGTGTTTTGTTTGCTGTTGTTATGATCCTGTTAATGTGAGTATTCGAGTGAGTACACCTTAGAGGGAGCGGTCCTTGAGAATGTGGACTCCATTAAATACCTTGGAGTGACAATCACACACAACTTGAGATGGAATACTCATATTAGTAACATGTGTACTAAGGCATATAGAACGCTTGGTTTCCTGAGGCAAAATCTTCATCAGTGCCCTCAGGATGTGAAAGAGGCAGCATATAAAGGTCTTGTTCACCCAATCTTGGGATATGGTAGTTGTATCTGTGACCCCAGTGGAGTGGTCCTTAACGAAGAAATTGAGAAAGTTCAGAATAGAGCTGCTAGATTTGTAACAGGCAATTACTGCTTTGAAACTGGTAGCATGACTGGAATACTTGGAAAATTAAAATGGGAGTCTCAAGAAAAGACAGTAGGCTCATGCTTTTATTAGTGTTTCCCCCAGCCCTATTTAGCATGGTGCGGCGCCATGCCCCTTTTTTCCAGCGCCGTGCCCTTTTTCAGATAGGGTAAATATTGCCCTACATTTTGGTACAAAAATCACTGAAATTGGCCAAAAAATAACAAAGTTATGCCTGTTTAAATTAGGACTATGTTAGATACCTTTTAGCAATAAATTGGTGCCTTTTTGACAGTCCACCTTTATGGTTGACTGATAATCCCCCTGTTTATTGAACTTTATTATATCACTTTAAGAAGTCATAACTGTGTTTTGATAACAAGTGTGAGTGGCACCAATTAAATAAATGAAGTGTGAAAGTGTGCCCGACTTAGTGTCATGTCAATGTTTGTGTGGTTACTTAGAGAATGGGAGCTTTGGGCCAAACATGTTCCAAACTTATCTTGTTTTGTTTGTAGCATCATCAGCTTGCTTGCAAAACCTAAACTTCTTTTCACCAATGGTTAATGTGTTTTATCTCCCTTGTACAGTGAGGACATGGATTTTTGGCGCTCAGTGAAAAAATGTAAAAAAAAATGTGGTTATTTTCTTCAGAGCGGACTTAGTCTTTTCGGTTATGTTGAGGGAAGTTAGAACTTGATGTTGACCGAGAAAACAAACCAAAACAAGGACTTATTACCCAGAAAAAAGAAAAAATCTAAGCGGAAAGCAAATTCGCCATTGTTCGACACTGAACAAAGGGATAGAGAACAAAGAGATCAGGCCCAAGGAATTCATGCAAATGGAGAAAACAATGTGAGTTTTGCGAATAGTGCATTTATTTTCCCAAACACTTAGGGTACACAATCTATGATGAGTTTCTCACAGCCAACCACTCCTATGTTTGGGACAGGCCCTTACCCCCCACCCACACAGTCACCAAACCAGATGTTATCGTATGGTATACCCCAGGCGCAACCCATGATCCCACCGAGCTGGGCAACGGAACTCATGAATGATGTGAAACAAATAAAAGTGTCTCTCGGAAAACTTGATCAGATTGAGAAAACTGTCAATCTTATTAATGTTAAAGTGTCAGACTTAGAAACAAAAGTTAACAATGTAGAGGCAAGAGTTAACACAGTTGAGCAGTCGTGTAGGTTCATGAGCGATGAGAACGATGATAGAAAAGCTGAACTTAACATGGCTAGGTCTGACCTTACGAAGCTGAAGGACACATGTAGTAGTCTTGAGACAAAGGCAAAAACATACATGGACAACAGTGTGAAACTAGAAACCAAACTAACTGAACTGGAGTCAAGGTCGATGAGGGAAAATTTATTGTTTTATGGGGTGCCAGAAGGGGGCGAGGCTGAAAACTGTGAAAATATAATAAAGAGTTTATGTGCAGAGAAACTAGAAATCCAACATGCCCATAATATGGTTTTCGATTGTGTGCATAGAGTAGGGAAAGCTAGTGCTATCAAGGTTAGACCGATCATGGCGAAATTCCACTATTTCAAGCAGTGGGAAATAGTCAGACAGGCATCTTATGACAAAGCAGGTGCTCTTAAAGGCTCAAATATTGGGATTGGAATCCAGTGGCCGCAGGAGGTTAGAGAAACCAGAAAACTTTTATATCCAATCATGCAGCAAGAGAGGAGCAAAGGGAACACTGTAAAAATGGTGAAAGATAAACTTTATATCAATGGGGTCGAATATGTGCCTATGCCATTACAACAACAACAACAGCAACAACAATAGGGATGTCAACAGGAGCATATCAAGTTGATCTCCTGGAACATCAATGGCTTATTACGTAAACTGACTGATGTTGATTTCATCGATTATGTCAGACAGTTTGATATTGTGTTGCTCAGTGAAACATGGCTGTCTAAAAATGATGATCTTTCGTTGGATATCGAAGGATATACAAGTGAACATATATTGGGAAATAAAACCGCTGGGGCAAAAAAAGGACGTTATAGTGGCGGAATATCCATATATTATAAAAACTGTCTGAATGATAAAATTAAAATTGTAGAAAAGAATCAAGCAGGCATTTTATGGTTCAAAATTATGAAAGATGCATTTCCATTTAATCATGATGTGTATATATGTGCTTCTTATAACCCTCCGTCTGGATCAAAGGTACTCAGAAGTGCAGATCTTGACCTATTTGAAGAATTAGAACGTGATATTATTAAATACAAACTAGAATACTGTCGATGGCGCGCCATCGCAAATCCCCACGTTTTCTACAGAGGGGCCAAGTACCGAAAACCCCTCACCCTGGGCCCTAATTTGACTCCATGGTCAAAATATTTCCTGTATTATATTCTACTAATCATGCCCTTCAATTTCATATGCCACATGACTATGTTCCAAAAAACTTAAATTTTGACCCTTTGACCCCTCTCCCAGGGCCCCAATCTGACCCCAGGGTCAATATTTTACTTGTAGTTTATTCTACCCATTATCCCCTTCGCATAGATATGCAACATGACTATGTTCTGAAAAACTTTAATTTTTACCCCCGACCCCCCCAGGTCCGACCCCCAGGGCGTGACCTAGGGGTCACAGCCAAAATCCGTTCAATATGTTTTACTTTTTTCATAACTAAGTACATGTGCAAAGTTTGGCATCAAAATCTTCAAAATTGACTTTGTAATTGAATTTTATTGATATTTGACCTTTTGACCCCTCCCCAGGGCCCCTGGGGGCGGGGACCAAAAAAAATGTGCTCTTGTGCAAGCCATTCATGTAAGCAACTCGCATACCAAATTTGGTTGAATTCCGGCTAACGGTTTATGAGGAGATAGCCGGACAGACAGACGGACAGACAGACGGACGGAGGCGATAACAATATCCCCACTTTTTTTTAAAAACGTGGGGATAACAATTAGGCAAAGTCTTCTTAACAGGTGACTTTAATTGCCGTACCTCAAATGAATCCGATATCTTAGAATTTGATCATTATCTAGATGATGAAGACCTTTTTGTCAACGATTTTATTTTACAACCCAGGGTAAACAAAGACCACGTGTTGGACTCACATGGCAGAAGGTTGTTATTATTGTGTCATACGTCAGGTCTATTAATAGCAAATGGACGTGTACATGAAGACTGTAACATAGGCGAACATACCTTTATAAGTCGCAACGGTAACAGTGTGGTTGACTATCTGCTCGCTAGTCCAGATGATCTTGAATGTTTATCTAATTTCCCAATTTTACAATTTAATGAATTCTCCGACCATGCACCAGTTTATTTTTCACTCTCGTTACGCACGTCTCTGCAAAGGTCAAGAAAACCGGAATCCACATGCACGAATCTAAAAGTAATATATGACGAATCAAAAGCGGTAAATTTTCGATCAGAGCTCATGAATAATAATGAGAATTTACAACGCCTGAATGAATGCGTAAATATTAGCCCCGTAAACAGCATTGTAAAGTCATTTACCGATCTTATGTTTACTACTGCAGCATTTGTTTATGGTAAAGAAGTTTTTACAAAAAAGGACACAACTATTAACTTTGTCAAAAACGAATGGTTTGATGAGGAATGCTGCCAGGCAAAACGCGAATTCAAGGAAGTTAGAAACTCGTATTTAAGACATAAAAATGAACCAAACAGGCAAAGGTTTATACATATGAGAACAAAGTATAACAGGATAAAATGTAGAGCTAAGCTAAGACATAAACAAAAGGAAGGCAAATATATTTTTGACTTAGCTAAAAAAACAACCCAAAAAATTTTGGAAAACAATAAAAAGAAAGTATAAATCTAAAAGTAGCCAGTCCGCAACTTTAACGGCGGATGATTTACTGAAACACTTTACAATGGTCTATGGCGAGAACAATGAAAGAGAAAACACCCAAGAAGCGCAACCCCAACCAACACCTTCACCCGAGTTTGATCCGCACACCACACACCATGAGCTTGACGCAGAAATAACTGTAAACGAACTGAAAGAGGCAGTATTCCATCAAAAAAATAACAAAAGTCCAGGCTTAGACAATTTACCGATCGAGATTTTCAAAATATCATTTCATATTATAAGTCCATTTTTACTGAAACTTTACAATAGGTTATTTCAAAACAGCGAGTACCCTATATCATGGGGCGAGGGAATAATAGTACCAATATTTAAGGGCGGGAATGTCGACACAACAGAAAATTACAGGGGAATAACTCTAATAAATATCATGGCAAAAATCTACTCACAAATATTATTAAATAGATTAAACAAGTGGTCAGAAAAAGAAAGTAAATTGGCGCAAACACAGTTTAGATTTCAAAAAGGGAAATCAACAGTAGACTGCATTTTCACTTTTTATTTAATAATCTCTAAAACATTACATCTGGGCGAAAAATTATACTGTGCATTTATCGACTATGAAAAAGCGTTCGACAAAGTGGATAGATCCCTTCTATGGCAAAAACTTGTATCAGAAAAAATAAGCAGCAAATTTGTACAGGCCATATCCTCAATGTACACTGTAGTGAAATCTTGTATTAAATATCAGTCTTCGCAATCTAATTTTTTCACTTCAAATGTTGGATTAAAACAGGGGGACCCGAGCTCGCCTCTCATGACCATGTTATTCATTAACGATATTACTCAAAATATAAATTCAGATTTCGACAGCATATTTACCTGTGATTACATATGAATATTTATGCTGTTATATGCTGACGATGCTGTCCTTTTTGCTAAAATCCCTGAAGTATTACAATCTCTCTTAAATGATCTTCAGGTATATTGTACAACATGGGGTCTGAAAATCAACACATCAAAAACAAAAGCAATGATTTTTGAAAAAGGCCGTTCTACAAATTTTGATTTTTTCTTGAGTAATGTGAAAATAGAAACTGTAAGTTCATTCAAATATTTGGGTGTACATTTTTTCAAAAATGGTAACTGGGCACGAACCCAGAAACGAATAGCTGAGCATGCCTCCTACGCGTTGCATAATTTATTTACACTCTTTCGGCAAATAGAACTTCCAGTTTCAGAAAAATGCAAACTATTTGATACTCTAGTCGGATCCATACTGAATTATAGTGCAGAAGTCTGGGGTACACACGAAGCAAAAGACGTTGAACTGATCCATACAAAATTTTGTCGCTGGGTTCTGCACGTCAGAAAATCAATTAATTTATCTGGCTTATATGGAGAATTAGGTCGAGTTCCATTTTTCATAACTAGGAAAATTCGGATGATAAGTTATTGGATTAAATTACTCATACTGGAAGAAAATGCTATGCCAAAGATAATTTATACCATATTAAAACGTGACGCCGAAAACAACATCTCGTACAGAGGGTGTAACTGGGCATTCCATATAAAATCCATATTAGACGAATTAGGCCTTTCTTACATATGGTTACAGCAAAAGAAATAACAATACCATTTAATCTAATAAGACAACGCATACTGGATTCTTACTACCAAAGCTGGTATGCAAACATTAATAATTCAAGCAGACTTGAAATTTATTCGCGTTATAAACATACTTTTGAATTTGAACACTATTTGGATTTTATACAAGAAAAAAAATTAAGAATTGCACTTACAAAATTTAGACTTTCATCCCATGATCTTGCTATTGAGAGAGGGCGATATGAAAACATACAGAGAAACGAACGAATATGTAGGTACTGTAATTTAAATATGATCGAAAACGAATACCATTTTCTTCTGGTCTGTCCAATGTACAGAGATTTAAGACGAAAGTACTTTAAAAATTATTATTGTCAGTGGCCGACGTTGAATAAGTTTGATGCTTTAATGAGTAAAACGTCAAAGCATGCTATTATTGACGTATCTAGGTTTTTGTATTTTGCTATGAAACTTAGGCATTCTGTGTACGCTACATGATTTTACCCCGTACATGCCATCTATGCAATTATGACATATTTAAATGCTCCTGTGCAAATGGTTTAATGCATGGCTTACTTTCATGTTCTCACTGTACTTGATATCTGAAGTAGGCTAAAAACATAGTTTGTATGTTTAATGCTGAATAAATTTATTGTATTGTATTGTATATCTCTTCACTTAGCGTAAAAAGACAGGCAGTATAATTTAGCACTGAAGACAAAGAGTAAAAGAAGAAACTTTTTATTTCAAGTTGAGAGATGTGCCCTTTTAGCAAGGTGCTGCAGATGAATGTGCCCTTTTTACACGGCTGTTTGTATTTAAAGTGCCCTTTTTACACATTTTCTTGTGCTGAAAGTGCCCTTTTTCCTGACCAGCACCATGCCCTTTTTAGGAGCTGGGGGAAACACTATTTATACAAAGGTCTAAACGGTGCTGCCAGCATTCCAACAGATGACCTTGTTCCCCCAGCTAGACACTGTAGAAATCAACATACGTTGGCTTACTGCAAGAACTGACATTTATAAAGAGTCGTTCTTCCCCCAAACCATTAGAGATTGGAATGCCCACTCTGATTCAATTATTTCGACAGCTGAAAATTTTAAGATGAAAAATTGTGATATTTTTCTTATTTCTGCTCAAAATATAGATTGTGGGTACTCGTTAGAACCGCCTCATTGAAGCGATTCTTATGAGTACCCACAATCTATATTTTAGAGCAGAAATATAAAAATAAGGTATACCCCTGTAAATCCCAATTTTACTGTATACAAGTGGGTTTCAAGGAGGTCTTAATAATATAGGCATGTTTTTGTGATGAGATATTAATACATTTGGAAAATTCAGGGAGGTTTTCTTGAGTTTTATCTTTAAACGGTTCTAATGATGACATACCTTTATTTTTGTAGAAGATTGTAAAGATATCTACTCACGAGTAAGTGATCCTACTTATGCCTCATGACTTGGCACTATAATTAGACCTCAGTTGTTCGAACTACCCTTATCTTGAAAAAGGATTGGCATGATCCAAAAGGTATTTGCGTTTGCATGGTTAGTGAAGTTTGTATATTTTTCAGGCTGCTGCTGAACCCATGCAAGTTGACATTGCCAACGAAGAGAATGACAATGTGGAAGAAATACAGTATATTGTAGAAAACACTTCCTTGGTAGGTAAACTTCTTTCAGAAACATTGATAGCTAGGGCTTTCTTGGCTTAGCATGGCTTCCGTTAGGTGGATGTACGGCGTATATTATATCCTGAAATCGCTTCCGGACGCCCAAATTAAACATCAATGGCGTCCCACGGACTCCCGAAAATGTCTCTGTACGGCCAAAAATCTTTACAAAGACGTATAAACCCGCCCACTTTTAGCATGTAAAAAGCTTGCTCCGCCTTCTTAGCTGAAACAGCTTTCTGTGTTTATTGAGTACTAAGGATGTCCCATTTTCTGCTTGCGCGGTATTATATTGACAGTCAGAATCACGTGCGTCGGCACACCTTTGATCGCCATCGGTGTGTGAAAAACGTGTCAAGGTAATTGCTCGGTGTTTGCATACAATTAAACGGATAAGTAGTGGACGATAAACTAATTATCTCATTTACGGTAAGTGTTTTTTAATCCTGTAAACTTGTTACTGTTTAAATTAAAGCGGGTCGTAATTTAGGTGTTTGGTAGTGAGATTATCATTAGCGATGCAAATTGTGACAATAGTTTCAAAGATAGATACACACTTTTTTCTTGAGTAAATAGCAGGTGTTCACTAGGTGAAATGACGAAAATAATTTATAAAATCCCAAAATGTAGCCACGATCGCTGTTTGATTTTGGCGTCTCGAAAAGACTTCAAACCGGCGAGTGTGACCAGGCCAGTTCGTCAGGTCCGAGCTGCAGTCTGATCTGTCTGTTAGCCAAAAAGCAAAAATAAAAACTACAGCTGACTGGTCTAAGTCTGCTCCAATTGACCAAAGTTGCATGTCTGGTGCAGTTCCGAGTGTTTAGAGTACAATGAAGACTCGAAGCGTATGGCAAAGATCTTTTACAAAAGAATTTTTCTTTATTTCTTTTTAATCCATATATGACAATGGGTGTCAGGTTTGTTTTATTTGTGTTAGGTTTTACAAACAGTGCAGACATATCAGACGCTATGTTCTGTGGTGTCTGATCTGGGTCTACACAGTTTGCTAATGATCCAAAAATGGGCCACTAGGCATATATGGGGATGGGTAATGCGGTTGTTTTCTTTACTTTTTATTTATTTATTTTGTGGGGGGAGGTTTACTTGGAAAGTTATAAAATTTATACAGGCCAAGCAAAAATATTTTTCTTTTTTGTATGCACTCCTCTGCACTGTACTGACCGCATGTATGTCATAGTTATGGGTAGTTTTAACTTCGTCACAGAGCTTTGCTTGATTGTTTTGAGTTTAACGGCCCTGTCAACACTATTCAAGTCATTTTTGGGCCGGCAAGTTTACCTATTCACACTTTACTAGCGATCTAAAAGAATATACTGGTGATTAAAAATGCAAACAAGAGATTCATAGATTAAATAATATATATTTCTTCATCAGAACAATTTGTAGATCCGCAAACACCATGCTTCAAAATTGGGACTTCCTGAATTTTCCAGTGGGACTTCCAGATTTCAAGGGTAGGAAGTCTGGGACTTCCTGAATTTGGGAGTTTATGGAAGCCCTGGCTTAGTGGTGGCTAAGAACAAAGGCCAGCATGATTAATTGGATAATCGACTATTATCGATCAGTAGATTCCACAGATTTTAAATGATGATCGTTACTGATTTACTTTTATACCGTAATCAGGCATTCTAGTAGCCTAATAAAGGGGGTCGATTAACTGCACACTATAATCGGTAGTTACCTATAAGACCTTCTACAGACCTATAATACGTCTAGTGATCGTTTATAGGCCGGACCTACTTTTCAGGTCACTAATTTACTAGTGTAAACAATAACATGCAACCATTTATACATGGGAAAACAACGAAACTGCAAGTTAAAAATCTTTACAATATTTATTTGAACAGATTTTCGGAAATTTCAGCTAAATTCTTACCTTGTTGGTCTTTCCTCGTTTGAATGGCCCGTTGGAATAACTGCGCACTGCTACTGCAGTTGCGTCGTGACCTCGAAAATAATTTCTAAAGCTAAAACAAACTATTTATTTGCAGCTTTTCATACAGAATGTAAAGCGCTGAGAAACTTTAATTCGAGCGTCCATGTTGTTTCCAACATCTTTGTGGCGCGATGACGTCAGAAACTTTGCACTTGTTGACCTCACGTTATACTGCGTGTGCGTGCCATAGCAGTGAGTGTCATTTAACATGTCACACTGTCTGCTGTCTTTTTTTGCTTAAATATGCTAAATTATTGAAAAAAAAACACCCTTGATTGTTTTGAATTGCGGTTTAAACTAAATACATGATTAAACTCTTTAGAAAATCTGAATCATCGATTTTTAGCTCACCAGAGCCGAAGGCTCCGGGGGAGCTTATAGGATAGGCAGTTGTCCGTTGTCGTCTGCGTCGTATGTCCGTCGTCAACACTTTCAAACGACTTCTCCTCTGAAGCCACTGGGCCGATTAGGCCCAAATTTTATCTGTAGCATCCTTGGGTGGGGGGATTGAAAGTTTGTGTTTTTTTAGCTCACCTGTCACGTAGTGACGAGGTGAGCTTTTGGGATCACTTTTTGTCCGTCGTCCGTCGTGCGTGTGTGCGTGTGTGCGTGCGTGTGTGCGTGCGTAAACTTTTTCTTCAAATGACATCTCCTCCTAAACCACTGATCGGATTTTAACCAAACTTCACAGGAATGATCCTTAGGTGGTCCCCTTTCAAAGTTGTTCAAATGGTTCCGGTCCATTGCACATCTAGGTCACAAGAGCTAAAAATAGATTTTTAAAATGAAAACTTTAAAAATCTTCTTCTCTGAAACCGAAAGGCCCAGGTCTTTGATATTTGGTATGAAGCTTCATCTAGTGGACCTCTACCAAGATTGTTCAAATTATGGCCCTAGGGCCGGAAATGCCCCCGCCCCGGGGACTTTGGGTTTACATAGGCTTATATAGGGAAAATCTTTAAAAATCTTCTTCTCTAAAACCACAAGGCCCAGGTCTTTGATATTTGGTGTGAAGCTTCACCTAGTGGACCTCTACCAAGATTGTTCAAATTATAGCCCTAGGGCCAAATATGCCCCCGCCCTGTGGGCCTTTGGTTTTACATAGGCTTATACAGGGAAAATCTTTAAAATTCTTCTTCTCTAAAACCACAAGGCCCAGGTCTTTGATATTTGGTGGGCAGCTTCACCTAGTGGACCTCTACCAAGATTGTTCAAATTATAGCCCTAGGGCCAAAAATGCCCCCGCCCCGGGGGCCTTTGGTTTAACATAGGCTTATGCAGGGATAATCTTTAAAAATCTTCTTCTCTGAAACCCCAAGGCTCAGATCTTTGATATGTAGTGTGAAGCTTCATCTAGTGGTCTACCAAGGTTGTTTAAATTATAGCCCTGGCGCTAAAAATGCCCCTGCCCCAGAGGGCCTTTGATTTTACATAGGCTTATACAGGGCAAAATCTTTAAAAAATCTTCTTCTCTAAAACCGAAAGGCTCAGATCTTCGATATTTGGTATGAAGCTTCATCTAGTGGACCTCTACCAAGATTGTTCAAATTATAGCCCTAGGGCCAAAAATGCCCCCGCCCCGTGGGCCTTTGGGTTAACATAGGCTTATATAGGGAAAGTCTTTAAAAATCTGCTTCTCTGTCACCACAAGGCCCAGGTCTTTGATATTTGTTGTGAAGCTTCACCTAGTAGACCTCTACCAAGATTGTTCAAATTATGGCCCTTGGGCCGGAAATGCCCTCGTCCCGGGGGCCTTTGGGTTTACATAGGCTTATATGGGGAAAATCTTTTAAAATCTTCTTCTCTAAAACCACAAGGCCCAGGTTTTTGATATTTGGTGTGAAGCTTCACCTTGTGACCTCTACCATGATTGTTCAAATTATAGCCCTTGAGCCAAAAATGCCCCCGCCCAGGGGGCCTTTGGTTTTACATAGGCTTATACTGGAAAAATCTTTAAAAAATCTTCTTCTCTGAAACCGCAAGACTCAGATCTTTGAAATTTGATGTGAAGCTTCATCTAGTGGACCTCTACCAAGATCGTTCAAATTATACCCCTTGGGCTAAAAATGCCTCTGCCCGGGGGCCTTTGATTTAACATAGGCTTATATAGGAAAATCTTTAAAAATTATCTTCCTCTGAAACCGCAAGGCCCAGGTCTTTGATATTTAGTGTGAAGCTTCACCTAGTGGACCTCTACCAAGATTGTTCAAATTATAGCCCTGGGGCCAAAAATGCCCCCGCCCTGGGGGCCTTTGGTTTTACATAGGCATATACAGGGAAAACCTTTAAAAATCTTCTTCTCTGAAACCACAAGGCTCAGATCTTTGATATTTGGTGTGAAGCTTCATCTAGTGGACCTCTACCAAGATTGTTCAAATTATAGCCCTGGGGCCAAAAATGCCCCAATCCCCGGGGCCCTTTGGTTTTTCATAGGCTTATATAGGGAAAATATTTAAAAATCTTCATCTCTGAAACCACAAGGCTCAGGTCTTCGATATTTGGTATGAAGCTTCACCTAGTATAGCCCTTGGGCCAAGAATGTACTAGAGACACTGATTCTCAGGTGAGCGATTCAGGGCCCTCTGGGCCCTCTTGTTTATGAAAATCGGCTCATTAGTTTGGTTGCTATGGCAACTTAGAGTCCCCGCCGGCCTCAGTGGCTCAGTCGGATGCGCGTCTGACTGGTGATCAGGAGGACCCGGGTTCGACTCCCGCCGGGGTCGTCAACATTCTTTCGTGGAGATTGATCATGAAATCTTTTCAACGGTCATTCTCTCCCTTCCGCTGATTCAAGAAGGGCAGTTGTCAGTTACTGGCGAAAGAATGTGCACTGTACTGGTTAACCGCTTACGTATAAGCCTGCCCATAAAAGTGTTGATAAGTAAACTGACCGGCTCAAAAATGACCTAAATAGTGTTGACTGGGCCGTTAAACTCCAAAACGAACAAAACTTAGAGTCCCCATAGTCTTATAATGGGGAAAATTGAAAAATGGCATTTACTGCCAAGCCTCGGCAGATATTTTGACAAAACTTTCATAGAAATGTTCCTTAGACAATCTACTCTATGCCATATTAATTTAGGGCTGCTGCTCATTTGTATTGGTTGCCATGGAAACCAAAATGAAAAAAAATAGAAAAAAAAAATACTTAAAAAATCATTTCCTCAGAAACCGTATGCTCTATGAGGCTGAGAGGTTATGGAAATATTCATCATATTTGCCTTTACAGGTTTTGTGTTTTTAGCTCACCGTCACGTAGTGAGGAGGTGAGCTTTTGGGATCACTTTTTGTCCGTCGCCCGTCGTGCGTCCGTCCGTGCGTCCGTGCGTGCGTCCGTGCGTAAACAATTTCTTTAAACGACATCTCCTCCTAAACCACTGATCGCATTTTGACCAAACTTCACAGGAATGATCATTAGGTGGTCTCCTTTCAAAGTTGTTCAAATGGTTCCGGTCCGTTGCACATCTAGGTCACAGGAGCCAAAAATAGATTTTTTTCACCAAAAACTTAAAAAATCTTCTTCTCTGAAACCACAAGGCCCAGGTCTTTGATATTTGGTATGAAGCTTCATCTAGTGGACCCCTATCAAGATTGTTCAAATTATAGTGCTGGGGCCAAAAATGCCCCCGCCCCGGGGCCCTTTGGTTTTACATAGGCTTATATAGGGAAAATCTTTAAAAATCTTCTTCTCTGAAACCGTAAGGCCCAGGTCTTTGATATTTGGTATGAAGCTTCATCTAGTGGACCCCTACCAAGATTGTTCAAATTATAGTGCTGGGGCCAAAAATGCCCCCACCCTGGGGCCCTTTGGTTTTACATAGGCTTATATAGGGAAAATCTTTAAAAATCTCCTTCTCTGAAACCACAAGGCCCAGGTCTTTGATATTTTGTATGAAGCTTCATCTAGTGGACCCCTACCAAGATTGTTCAAATTATAGTGCTGGCGCCAAAGATGCCCCCGCTCCGGGGCCCTTTGGTTTTACATGGGCTTATATAGGGAAGAGCTTTAAAAATCTTCTTTTCTGAAACCACAAGACCCAGGTCTTTGATATTTGGTATGAAGCTTCATCTAGTGGACCCCTACCAAGATTGTTCAAATTATAGTGCTGGGGCCAAAAATGCCCCCGCCCCGGGGCCCTTTGGTTTTACATAGGCTTACATAGGGAAAATCTTTAAAAATCTTCTTTTCTGAAACCACAAGGCCCAGGACTTTGATATTTGGGATGAAGCTTCATCTAGTGGACCCCTACCAAGATTGTTCAAATTATAGTGCTGGGGCTAAAAATGCCCCCGCCACCGGGCCCTTTGCTTTTACATAGGCTTATATAGGGAAAATCTTTAAAAATCTTCTTCTCTGAAACCACAAGGCCCAGGTCTTTGATATTTGGTATGAAGCTTCATCTAGTGGACCCCTACCAAGATTGTTCAAATTATAGTGCTGGGACCAAAAATGCCCCCGCCCCGGGGCCCTTTGGTTTTACATAGGCTTATATAGGGATAATCTTTAAAAAAAAAATTTCTCTGAAACCACAAGGCCCAGGACTTTGATATTTGGTATGAAGTTTCATCTAGTGGACCCCTACCAAGATTGTTCAAATTTTATTGCTGGGACAAAAAATGCTCCCGCCACGGGGCCCTTTGGTTTTACATTGGCTTACATAGGGAAAATCTTTAAAAATCTTCTTCTCTGAAACCACAAGGCCCAGGTCTTTAATATTTGGTATGAAGCTTCATCTAGTGGACCCCTACCAAGATTGTTCAAATTATAGTGCTGGGGCCAAAAATGCCCCCGCCCCAGGGCCCTTTGGTTTTACATAGGCTTATATAGGGAAAATCTTTAAAAATCTTCTTTTCTGAAACCACAAGGCCCAGGTCTTTGATATTTGGTATGAAGCTTCATCTAGTGGACCCCTACCAAGATTGTTCAAATTATAGTGCTGGGACAAAAAAATGCCCCCACCACTGGGCCCTTTGGTTTTACATTGGCTTATATAGGGAAAATCTTTAAAAATCTTCTACTCTGAAATCACAAAGCCCAGGTCTTTGATATTTGGTATGAAGCTTCATCTAGTGGACCCCTACCAAGATTGTTCAAATTATAGTGCTGGGGCCAAAAATGCCCCGCCCCGGGGCCCTTTGTTTTTACATAGGCTTATATAGGTAAAAATCTTTAAAAATCTTCTTCTCTGAAACCACAAGGCCCAGGACTTTGATATTTGGTATGAAGCTTCATCTAGTGGACCCCTACCAAGATTGTTCAAATTATAGTGCTGGGGCAAAAAATGCCCCCATCCCGGGGCCCTTTGGTTTTACATAGGCTTATAGAGGCAAAATTTTTAAAAATCTTCTTCTCTGAAACCGTTAGGCCCAGGTCTTTGATATTTGATGTGTAGCTTCATCTAGTGGACCTTTGCCAAGATTGTTCAAATTCTAGCCTTTGTTGATGTTTGGTATGAAGCTTCACCTTTAAAACCTCCCTCAATATTATGCACATTAAAGCCCTGGGGCCAATAATGGCCCTCTCTGGGGCCCACTTGTTACACTATGGATCAGGTGAGCGATCCAGGGCCATCATGGCCCTCTTGTGTTTTATATTAGGATCACTTTTTGTCTGTCATCTGTGCGTAAACAATTTCTTCAAACGACATCTCCTCCTAAACCACTGATCGGATTTTGACCAAACTTCACAGGAATGATCCTTAGGTGGACCTCTTTCAAAGTTGTTCAAATGGTTCTGGTCTGTTACACATATAGGTCACAGGAGCCAAAAATAGATTTTTTTTACCGAAAACTTTAAAAATCTTCTTCTCTGAAATCGCAAGGACCAGGTCTTTGATATTTGGTATGAAGCTTCATCTAGTGGACCCCTATCAAGATTGTTCAAATTATAGTGCTGGGGCCAAAAATGCACCCGCCCCAGGGCCCTTTGGTTTTACATGGGCTTATATAGGGAAAATCTTTAAAAATCTTCTTCTCTGAAACCGCAAGGCCCAGGTCTTTGATATTTGGTGTGAAGCTTCATCTAGTGGACCGCTACCAAGATTGTTCAATTATAGTGCTGGGGCAAAAAACGCCTCCGCCCCAGGGCCCTTTGGTTTTACATGGGCTTATATAGGGAAAATCTTTAAAAATCTTCTTCTCTGAAACCGCAAGGCCCAGGTCTTTGATATTTGGTATGAAGCTTCATCTAGTGGATGTTCAGATTGTTCAAATTATAGTGCTGGGGCCAAAAATGCCCCCGCCCCTGGGCCCTTTGGTTTTACATGGGCTTATATAGGGAAAATCTTGAAAAATCTTCTTCTCTGAAACTGCAAGGCCAAGGTCTTTGCTATTTGGTATGAAGCTTCATCTAGTGGACCCCTACCAAGAATGTTCAAATTATAGTGCTGGGGCCAAAAATTCCCCAGCCCCGGGGCCCTTTGGTTTTACGTAGACTTATATAGGGAAAATCTTTAAAAATTCTTCTTCTATGACACCACAAGGCCTAGGTCTTTGATATTTGGTGTGAAATTTCATCTAGTGGACCTCTATCAAGATTTTTCAAATTATAGCCCTGGGGCCAAAAATGCCCCCGCCCCAAGACCCTTTGGTTTTTGCAAAGACTTATATAGGGAAATCCTTAAATATCTTCTGTGAAACTGCAAGGCCATGTCTTTGATATTTGGTATGGAGCTTCATCTAGTGGACCTCTACCAAGATTGTTCAAATTATAGCCCTCGGGCTACAAATGCCCCAGGCCCGGTGGGGCCCTTGGGATTTACATAGACTTATATAGAGATAATCTTTGAAAATCTTATTCTCTGAAACAGCAAGGCCCAGGTCTTTGATGGTGTGAAGCTTCATCTTGTGGACCTTTATCAAGTTTGTTTAAATTTTAGCCCTGGAGCCAAAAATGCTCCCGCCCTGGGGCCATTTGGTTTTACATAGGCTTATGCTGGGAATATCTTTAAAAAAATCTTCTTCTTTGAAACCGCAAGGCTCAGGTCTTTGATATTTGGTGTGTAGCTTCATCTAGTTGACCTTTGCCAAGATTGTTCAAATTATTGCCTTTGTTGATATTTGGTATGAAGCTTCACCTTTTTAGACCTCCCTCAACATTATGCACATTATAACCCTAGGGTCAATAATGGCCCTCCCCTGGGCCCACTAGTTACTCTATGGATCAGGTGAGCGATCCAGGGCCATCATGGCCCTCTTGTTTATGAAATTCGGCTCTTTAGTTTGGTTGCTACGGCAATTTAGATTTTCCCTAGACTAATAATGGGGAAAATTGATAAATGGCATTAACTTCCAAGCCTTTGCAGATATTTGGACAAAATTTTCATAAAAACGTTCCTTGAGTAAACTTCTCTCAGCCATATGCTTTTATGTCAACCTGTGGGTCCCGTAGGTTGTGCCAGGGCCATGCCCGGCCCCCTCCACTTCATAAAATGCCTTATATCTCAGAAACCTTACAGATCCCCACCCTTAAACTATATATATTCTTGTTCCTTATGATAAGACACATTAAGTGACACCAACCTGGGGGTTGCCTCGGATGTGCCGGGGACATGCCCCACCCCCTCCACTTCATTAAATGCCATTTAACTCAGTCACCATTCAGATCCCCACCCCTAAACCGTATATATACTTGTTTCTTATGATGAGACACACTCAATGAAAGCAACCTTGGGGTCCCTCGGGATGTGCCTGGGCCATGCCCCACCCCCTCTATTTCATAAACGGCCCAATATCCCAGAAACCCTACAGATCCCCACCCCTAAACCGTATTATTCTCGTTCCTTATGATAATTCGCATTCAGTGACACCAACCTTGGGGACACCCAGGATGTGCTGGGGCCATGCCCAACCCCCTCCACTTCATAGAAGGCCAAATATTCCAGAAACCTTACAAATCCCCACCCCTAAACCATATATATTCTTGTTCCTTATGATAAGATGACATGCCCCACCCCCTCCACTTCATAAAATGCCATTTATCACAGAAACCATTCAGATCCCCACCCCATAACCATATATATTCTTGTTCCTTATGATAAGACGCACTCAGTGACACCAACCTGGGGGTCCCCCAGGATGTGCCAGGGCCATGCCCCATCCCCTCTACTTCAAAAAAGGCCAAATATTCCAGAAACATTTCAGATCCCCACCCCTAAACCATATTATATTCTTGTTCCTTATGATAAGACACATTCAGTGACACCAACCTAGGAGTCACCAAGGGCATGCCCATGCCATGCTCCACCACTCAACTTCACAAAAGACCATATATCTGAGAAACTGTTCAGAGGTCTACCCCTAAACCATAATATATTCTTGTTCCTTATGATAAGACGCAATCAGTGACACCAGCATGGGGGACTCCCTGGGTGCCACCGGCGATGTCCCACCCCTTTACTTCATTAAAAGCCATATATCCCAGGGTCCGCTGGGGCCATTTCTCTCCCATCCACTTAATAAAAGGGTCTCATATCTCAGAAACCATTCAGCATTCAGTGACAGCAATCTTGGGCTTTTCTGGGATCCACCATGCCCGAATCCCTCCACTGCTTAAAAAGCCTTACATCTCAGGAGCCCTACATATCCCCACCGCTAAACCATAATGTCTCTGTTCCTTTTGATGAGATGCATTTAGTGGCACCAACCACGGCTCCATTGGGTTCATGCCCCACCCTCTCTACTTTATAAAACACCTAATTTTTCAGATACAGCCCACATGAGTGCTCATTTGGGTATGGGGTTTGTTTGGGAGACTTTATGATTGGTAGATTAAAATCATATCCTGTTAAAATACAATGTCATGGGCAGTGCCCACCTGAGCTCTGGTTTATGAAATTTGGCTCTTTGGTTTGTTTGCTATGGCAAGTTAAGAATTTCCATTGACTTATAAATGGGGAAAATTAAAAAGTGACAATTATGCCTTTCAAGATATTTTGTCAAACTTACATAGAAATGTTCCTTTAATAATATTCTTTTAGGCCTATTGGTTGCCACAGATGGGAAGTTGTCAATTGCCATCTGTTTTCCTGCAACAACACAATCAAGCGACATCAGACCTCTGAAGCCACTAGGCTGATTGGGTCCAAATTCTATCTGTAGTATCCTTGGGCACAGGGCTTCCATGGTTAATTAAAATACTTTGCTGCCAGTGGGCAGTGCCCCCTGAGCTCTGGTGAGCATAGTGGCCAATGGGCCTCTTGTTTCGTTTCTTCCTTTTAATACTCATTTTAGCCCATACATCACTATGGGAAAGTTTTAGACCTGACCCTCCGCCGACTTCTCCAGCAAGCCGCATGCCTCTACGACAGTCAGGAAAGGCTGTGATTATTTGGAGAAAATTGCAAAACAAAGAAATGAGACTACAGACTAAGTCCATTTGACGATGATTGTCATGTGAAATAATAAATATTCAAATACATGTGACACACTATATAAATAGATATGCAGCTACGACACACTTCATATTCGAATGCCGAGATAGAGGCTCACTATGAACAGGGAGCCTCTTGCAAGGTCATTCTTCATTATACTTTTTCTTAGTCCTTTCAGATCATTCATTTTAAAATTTGATTGGAAGAAAAGTTCAGACGGGACCTCTAGTGGATGGGGGAACAGATGTTTGTTCCCGTCATTCAGGTGAAATGACCACGATGGCCGCTACGCCGATGTATGGTCAGACACTTTAAAACTCATCTTGTCTGGAACCAAATTGTCAGCAGTATTGGCACTTTGTATGCAGCATTAAAGGTTGTGACTTTTTCAAATGAAGATCCTAGATTAATCCAAAAACTTGTTAACACACAGGTTACGTGGGAGATTGGGTCTGGCTGGATTGATGGATGGATGAGGATGCGGATGATAAAAAGGATGAACATGGCTTGCTGGATGGATGCTTCTTGTATGTATGTATGTGTGTGTGTGTGTGTGTGTGTGTGTGTGTGTGTGTGTGTGTGTGTGTGTGTGTGTGTGTGTGTGTATGTATGTATGTATGTATGTATGTATGTATGTATGTATGTATGTATGTATGTATGTATGTATGTACAGACTTGCCTACCCTTACGATGTGGTCGTAAGTCTTACTACATGTATTTTCATGTCCAAATTGCGACCTTACGATCCCGGCCGAATTCTGTACGATTTTTGCTGTTTGTAAAAAAATCGGTAAATCGGCGCGATTGGTTGGGTTAGTGTCAGCGCAGTTTCTACCGGAACAAGACAATAGTTGTCGTTCCTGGCTTAACTTATTATTCCTGGCTTTTCCTTAACTTATTACCTCCTAAGCCCAAGACGTCTTTACGTCATCTTAAACTAGGTATTCAAGAATTTCATAAGAAGTTTGTTTTGGCCCCTGCAGACAAGGCCGCTAACAACGTCGTCGTTGTGTGACGGCTCCACTATGTTAACACGCTTAAGCAGGAGCTTGGTAGTACTAAGGCCTATGAACTTCAGCCTTTGGCTGAAGAGAGAGCTATAGTAGATAAACATGTTTGTCTTTCAGCCACCAAGTTTGCTGTGTGTGTTAACGAAGGCCAAGACAAGCTTCCTACGCTATACTGGTTACCAAAACTTCATAAAAAACCTTACAAAGCACGGTTTATTGCAAATTCTAGTTCTTGCACTACCACTGAACTTTCTAAATTATTAACTTCCAGTCTTACTGCTATTAAAACGCTTGTAATTAAATATTTTTTTATTGTGATAAAGTCTTTGAAAGATCAGGAAGAAATCTGTTTTGGTCTATAAAAAATTCGAATGAGGTTTTAAATAAATTGAAATCTAGACAGTTTCGTGCTTCTAGTCTGTCTACCTACGATTTTTCCACTCTTTACACTACACTTCCTCATAATCTTATAAAAGAAAAGCTTAATGATTTAATTGAATGGGCTTTTCACAGAGAAGATTCTCTCTATCTTGCATGTAATGTCAGAAATGCATTTTTCACTTCTAAAGAGCATAATAATTATACACTTTGGTCATGTCAGAAAGTGTGTGATGCCCTCACCTTTCTACTTGACAATATTTATATTAGATTCGGTACTAAGTTATTTAGACAAATTGTGGATATTCCGATGGGTACTAATTGCGCACCTCTTGTGGCTGATCTGTTCTTGTATTGTTATGAAAGAGACTTCATTTTGTCGCTTTCCATTGATAACCAATCTGAAATTATTGAAGCTTTTAGCTCTACTTCTAGATATTTAGATGATTTATTAAATATTGATAATACCTATTTTGATGGTTTGATCAGTCAGATTTACCCCCTAGAACTTCAGTTAAATAAAGCAAATTCTTCTGATACCGAGGCCCTGTTTTTGGATTTACATCTATCTATTGTAGATGGATTTGTTTCGTGCAAAATTTATGATTAACGCGATGACTTTGATTTTGAGATTGTAAATTTTCCTTTTTTGGATGGTGATGTTCCTCGTGCGCCATCCTATGGCGTTTATATTTCGCAATTAATTTGATTTGCTAGAGTGTGTAGTCATGTAACTGACTTCAACACTTGTAATAAATTATTAACGGCTAAACTTCTTAATCAGGGTTATCGGTACCATAAACTACGCAAAGCCTTTTCAAAATTTTATAGACGCCATTCTGATTTAATTTCAAAATTCAATATTGGACTTAAATCTCTTCTGCAACAAGGTCTATCGGAACCCGAATTTTATGGTGACTTAGTATATAAATTCAGAAAAATATATAACCGCAATGACTTCAGCACCCAATTTCGTAAAATCATTCTTCGATATAAAAAGATTGGGTACAACATGGATATTATACGACAGACTGCATGCATGGTAGTTAACCCAATCACGGTTGGCAACTTTGCTTCCCTCTTTAATTGCACGCCGGTGGGTCAGGCCTCAGATTCTATGACGGCTCCAACGTAAAGGCTTATTGAAAATTAAAGAGATAATGTTGGTTGGTGCCTGATGCTCTGTCTCTGGTCTGGCTCATCGGAGTCTAACTGTTGGTTTTCTTTTGCTTCAGCATTTCAGTGGTTTCTTGCTGTCGAGTCCTCACCGTTGTCTCACCTCTGTGGTTCTTTGATTTCTGTGTTCACGGAGATGTTGCACTGATGAGTTAGGAGGCCTTCATGCGGACTGAACAAATTATTTGTCTAAATCGCGACGGAAGTAAGGGCGAGGATTGTGGCCACGTAAAATCGATTTAAGCCCCCCAGTGGAAATCTTCCACTGACCGTTCCAAGGCGGCTCTTCTGTGGCGATTTATTTATGTTGTTGTTTGTTACTTACTGTATGTATCACTTGTGTCTTTTAATTTTGGATGGCCATATGGCCATTTTGTGGGAAAGTAACTGTCCATATGGCCTTCCTTTGTTTAGGTTTCCATTATGGTCTGGTCGCTTAATGTTTGTATTTCTTTCCCTTTGGTGTCTTTTATGGATGGAGTAAGTTAATTGTATCAATTCCTGATCTTTGTTTTACTTCTACTTTACTCTGGTTGCGAATTTAAATAAAATTTCATTGGCTAATGATAGGGAAGTAAGCCAATCACAGTTCATTTAACAAATTCGTTTCGGTATGAGTGTCAAGATGGATGCCTTTACAACGGAAAAATCATGGGGATAAAAAAGAAAAGCTGAATCAGCAGATTCAATGCAGTCTAACAACAACAAAAAAATGCAAGCTTATTTTGACCTCGCATCGGATACCTTAAAACCCTTACGAATAAAATTTGAATCTTACGATTTTTTTTATGGGATCTAACTTTTTTCTGTTTAAAGGGGTAGGCAAGTCTGTATGTATGTATGAATTAGGAGTGTAACGATGCATCGGACTATAGATGCATTGCGATAGGCACTGGGCTGATAGTACTGCATCGATGGTAAAGTTAAACATCGATGACTATCGCCGATAGTGTTTTGAACTATTGATAGTTTTCTATATCACAAGTTTTTCAGATAAGTCCCGAGGTCAAGCGTCAAAATGTATACTGTCCTAATTATAATCCAATAATCTCCCGTGTCAGTGGGGGTCAACGGGTGCTTGTCGCGAGATATAGGCAATAAAATTACAGCCGAATCGTGATTTGGCGGTAGCCTACAGGTACACGGCATTTATGCATCCTATTTGTTATGCATTATCCACTTTACACCGAATGTCTTTATACAGTCAGCACACTGAAAATTCCTTCATTGAACTGATAAATTTACAGCTTTCTGAAGCACATTTCAACAGTAAACACTTTGATGTAATTCCTTTCGAAATTATTGACAAGGACGACCACGCATATTTTGAATACGCTAATCAGTAAGCCAGTGATAAGAAAAGCGATAATTAATGCGTGTTTACACAGTGATATTTCTTATCAAAGTGTGCCACCCGCATTAGCATGTGAAGCATGGGATGTCTGCACATGTCACTACCGCTTCAAAAGGTGCAAAAAATTGTTCTGGTTGATGTTTTAGAGGATTCTTACTTTGTCAATAGCAGACATCAAAGGAAATGAAATACCTGTCGTCCTGCAAAAAATGTTTATAATTTGGGCATCCAGACATGTTTATAAAGCCGAGGAATTAATTTTAAATCTTGGACACCGTGTATTAAAAATATGCACATGGAAATACCGCACTAGAAAACAATTACAACTTCAACCTCATTATAACACAGAACTCTGGTCTAACAAATGGACAGTATAATGTAACCGAATCGTGTTATAAACGCCGACCATATTTGTCACGGACCAGTCTATTCTACTATCACACTGTAAACACAAGCTTGGGGGCTATTGATAAGACTACATAATGTATCGCATGACAAGGTGTGAAATAAGGTCAAGTTATGTCTCTAATTTGCGTTTATCCCTCAATCATAATATATAATCCACAATCAATGTGAAAAGGATTTAATCGCTCCTAAGATGATTAGCGATATTTAAGGGTAGATGTATGCGCAATAAAAATAGACTATTCTACTGTCTCGTGAAAGGTTATGTTTGGCGCCAAATAGCAGACGCTTGGCGAGAAAAGTCGAACGCTTTAATTGTGTGAACAAGTCTGTATGCTGTTGGTGATTGACACTGAGCTTCTGGGGATAAGTCGGGAGTTGTTTCCGGGGTTAAGTCGGGAGCAGGGTGCAGTTTTCTATCCACCTCTATTCACAACCGTTTAGCTATCGAGAAAATATTTTTACCGGTTCCAAACATACTTTTTCATGAAAGAAAATAAAATAATGACATTGAACACATGTTGGGTTGCTGGTGTCGGATGACGTCATTAACCAATCGCTTGCAGAAAAACAGTTGTGGCTGTTTGTGGATGGTGGATGTTATGGCGATTCGGATGGCGGAAAGTTTTGATGTTTGCCTTGAACCTGCTTGTAGGGCGGGTATGAAAGTTTTGGCTCATTTTGGATGGATGAGTCCTCGTCTTGTGGCTGGATCATTAATTTATAAACTGAGCTGCATTCTTTATTCTCTTTTCTCCCTAAGCTGACAATTTTGATCTAATCGGTTAAAGCTCGTGTTAATCATGCGCATCAAGCTAAATGAGTTTATATATTGTATCTTTAATTACTAATTGGATAACCTATTATGACATGTCTGCAATTAACTTGAGAAAGGACCGTTATTGTCATCGCAACTCCTCTTGCAGTTTTATACTGATCATTTTGAAACTTTGCGTGTGCTTTCGCCATGGTATGAGGTTGTGCATGTGGTTTTGACATAATTCTCAGAGTTGTTTTTTTTTTCACTTTTTGTACATTAAGCTTCAGTTGATATACGATAGGTACAAATGTACCTCTTGTCATCGCAACTCCTACAGTTTCATACCGATCATTTTGAAACATTGTATGTGTTTTTGCTATGGTTTGAGGATGTGCATGTGGTTTGGACTTTATCTTCTGATCATTTTTTATCACTTTTTCCACATTGTAAACATAGTCATTTTTAACCTTTTAACCTTCAATTGATTTATGATAGGTACCTCTTGTCATCGCAACTCCTCTTACAGTTTTATACCGATCATTTTGAAACTTTGCATGTGGTTTCGCCATGGTATGAGGATGTGCATGTGGTTTCGACATAATTCTCAGAATATTTTTTTTCCTTTTTGCGCATTGTGAACTTAGTCATTTTTAAGCTTCAATTGATATACAGGAGGTACCTCTTTGTCACCGCAACTCCTCTTACAGTTTTATACTAATCATTTTGAAACTTTGCATGTGCTTTTGCCATGGCATGAGGCATTGCATGTGGTTTGGACTTAATCTTCGGATCAATTTTTGTCATTTTTTCCACATTTTGAACTGAGTAATTTTTAACCTCCAATAGATATACAGTAGGTACCTCGTCATCGCAACTCCTCTTACAGTTTTATACTAATCATTTTGAAACTTAGCATGTGTTTTCTCCATGATATGAGGATGTTCATGTGCTTTGGATATAATTTTTGGATCATTTAAGATCATTTTATCACATTGTGAACTTAGCCTATATATGTGAGTTAAAAAACTGTATTCTTCTCAAAGCCCTATATTCATTTCTACTGCCTTAAATAAACTTTTAATTTTTTTGTGTGGGGCAGGTGGGGAGCAGGTGCGACATCAACTTCACCGAAGTTGAATTTCTGATTTTTAACCTTCAATTGATATATGATAGGTACCTCTTGTCATCGCAACTCCTCTTACAGCTTCATACTGATCATTTTGAAACTTTGCATGTGCTTTTGCTATGGTATGAGGATGTGCATTTGGTTTCGCCATTATTCTCAGAATATTTTTTTTTCACTTTTTGCACATTGTGAACATAGCCATTTTAAAGCTTCAGTTGATATACGATAGGTACCTTTTGTCATCGCAACTCCTCTTACAATTTTTGTCGCACCTGCTTGTAGCAGGGTGCGACATAGGCATCCGCTTTAGTGCGTCTGTCTGTTCGTCTGTCCATCTTAACATTAACGTCGAAGTTCGACATTTACGTCAAAGTTTTATTCAGTCAACTACAAACCTCAGCTACCATCAAACCTTACATGAAACATCTCCATGACCTTGTGAATGTGTAGGCACCTTGACCTGGTGACTTTGACCTATAATTTGCGCTCCAGTGACTTTGACTATTACGTCGAAGTTCGACATTACGTCGAACTTTGTATTGTAATCAACTATAAGACTACACAACCATCAAACATTTCATGAAACATCACCCTGAGCTCCTGACTAAGAAAGCACCTTGACCTGGTGACTTTGACCTATATTTTGCTCTCCAGTGACTTTGACCATTATGTCGAAGTTCAACATTACGTCGAAGTTTGTATTGTAATCAACAATACCTGACTAAACAACCATCAGACCTTTCATGAAACATCACCAAGCTCCTGACAAGGCAAGCACCTTGACCCGGTGACCTTGACCTATATTTTACGCTCCAGTGAGTTTGACACAAATAAAAGGCCTACAACAATAAAATCTTGAATAGTGCTTCACCTAGATGTATTGACTCTGCAGGTACCTTGACATGGTGACCCTGACCTATATTTTACGCTCCACTGACTTTGACACATTTTACATCGAAGTTCCAGATCCCCTCAAATAAAAGGCCCACAACCATCTAATCTTGCATAGTGCTTCTCCTAGATGTACTGACTCTGTAGGTACCTTGACCCGGTGACCTTGACCTATATTTTATGCTCCAGCGACTTTGACAAATTTTTACGTCGAAGTTCCAGATCTCTGCAAATAAAAGGCCTACAACCATCAAATCTTGCATAATGCTGCTCCTGGATGTACTGACTCTGCAGGTACCTTGACCTGGTGACCTTGACCTATATTTTACGCTCCAGTGACTTTGACACAATTTGCGTCAATGTTCCAGATCTTCTCAAATAAAAGGCCTGCAACCACCAAATCTTGTATAGTGGCTCTCCTAGATGTACTGACTATGCAGGTACCTTGACTTGGTGACCTTGACCTATTTTTTGCACTCCATTGACTTTAACACATTTTAGGTTGACATTCCATATCTACTTAACTATAAGGCCTACAACCACCAAACCTTGCATAGTGCTCCTCATACATTTACTGACTCTGCGGGTTCCTTGACCTGGTGACCTTAACCTATATTATGCACTCCAGTGACTTTAACACATTTTACGTCAATGTTCGATATGTCCTAAAGCCACCAAACCTTGCATAGTGCTTCTCCTCAATGTACTGATTTGGCACATACCTTGACCTGGTGACCATGGCCTATATTTTTTGGCCCAGTGACTTTGACACATTTTACATCAACTATCAACTGCTAAGAATGAAATTTACTTAATTAATAACAACATTCTGATTGTGGCTCCTATGACTTTTGCCCCCAGCAGGATCGACGTCGCCTTCTGCGGAATTCTTGTATATCGATCATTTTGAAACTTAATGTGTGTTTTTGCTATGGTATGAGGATGTGCATGTTGTTTGGACTTTATCTTCGGATCAATTTTTATCACTTTTTCCACATTGTGAACTTAGTCATTTTTAACCTTCAATTGATATATGATAGGTACCTCTTGTCATCGCAACTCCTCTTACGGTTTTATACCAATCATTTTGAAATTTAGCAGGTGTTTTCTCCATGATATGAGGATGTTCATGTGCTTTTGATATAATTCTTGAATCATTTTAACTCATTTTATCACATTGTGAACTTAAGTCAGTTTTTTACCTCACATATATAGGCTATGGATTCTTCTCAAAGCCCTATATTCATTTCTTCTGCCTTAAATAAACTTTTATTTTTTTTGTGTGGGGCAGGTGATGATGATGATTTCGTGTTTAAAGACGCTTCAATCCTCTTTATGGGTCATAAGCGTCAACGTGTCGGGCAGGTGGGGAGCAGGTGCGACATCAACTTCACCGAAGTTGAATTTCCGGTATTGAGTTATCGTTAGAATAAGAAAGGCAACCGAAAAAGTAAAACACCAGTTCACCATCCAAGTGTCCAGAATCACCTTATGAGAATGCTCGACAGACATGGACCACGTATCCCCATGGCACATTTTTATTGCCATGAGGCTACATCATGGCTGTGGGAAAAAATGTCAATATTCAGGTTCCCACATATCTTCAGTCTTTTTTGGGGGGTTGCTCAGGCTCTCGTAGGTCCCTCCTGTGAGATATTGTTATCAAATGGATTTCGTTTGTTATTTCGTAGATAATTTTTCAGATACAATGTACATCTTTTTTTATTTTTCCATTTTACTTGCTATTTGCGGGCCTTGTGTTAAGCATGTTTTGCAGTTTATGTAAGGGACAAACCACGTGTTGTATGGAAACCCTATTTACTTCATTTATCTTTATTTATCCCTTCAAAATTAGATTTTATATAGTTGAAAGGAACAGAATACATGACAGCTGAGATTATGCCTAAATGCAACCTAAAAGGCTGAAAAATTTTGTGTCTCCGACTCTGCTGACTATTGCCCTGATCAAATACACCCAGATCGCGGAAAATAACTCTACAGAGAATGGTATTTTAAGAAATAAAGTATTGAACCTGTCGATAATTGAATGAAGTCGACTATCTGCGAGTTATCAATAGTCCATTAACCCTTATCTTGCTGTTCACGACAACCCCTATCTATGGAAACAGTGTAGATCCAGATCAGATGGCTTCTGAAGAAGCCATCTGATCAGGATCTACACTGTTTGGCATTCAGTTTATGAATTTGTAGCAATAAATTACATCAAGTAATTTGATTGGTTGATAGACAGAAATGGGTGTGGCTTAAATGAATATTCAGCAAGAGAAGGGTTAACACTATTGATGCATTTCCTTTTAGGTAGTCCCTATCATGATGCATCAAACTATCGGTCCATCTTTACACCCCTAATCACTAAGGCTGCCACGATTAATCGTATAATCGATTAATCGATCGATAAATTCCACAAAAATGATTATCATTTCTGATTTGCTTTTAATCGATTACTTGATAGGTGCAATTAACTACCCAAAGTTATGCCTAAAATAGCTGGATGAGTGGCAAACAGTGCAGACCCTGATGAGACTCCGCATTATGCGGCGTCTCATCTGGGTCTACACTGTTTGCTCAGGCCTGTCTGTTCAAATATACATATGGTTAAGTGCCATATATGGTAAGAGTCATGCTCAGACAGAAAGCCAGACAGGTAAAATAATGACAAAAATCTTAGCGATTGCTAATCGATTATCGATCGCAATGACATGACTGATAATCGATTATCTTTTCAGCTCCGATTAGCCAGCCCTACTAATCACAATGGCAGAAATGGTAATTGATTAACTTTTTAGCTCTGATTAGCCAGACCTATTAATTAAGAACTCTGTTTCTTAAATATAATGTCTCCCACTGCTATGGATTGTCAGATGTGAGAAACCAAGTTCTGCAGAGGAAGGTCAGGTGTTTTTTTCTGAACTCCTTTTTTCTTCAACATCTGATTTACTCTTATCATGCTGTTCACGACAACCCCTATCTTTGGAAACAGTGTAGATCCTGAAGAATCCATCTGATCAGGATCTACACTGTTTGGGATTCAGTTTATTAATTTGTAGGAATAAATTACATCGAGTAATCTGATTGGTTCAAAGTCAGAAATGGGTGTGGCTAAACTGAATATTCAGCAAGAGGAGGGTTAGTAAATGGCTTGATTTATGTGAAATAATCTTGAAAGGGCCGAAAAATCCGAACCAAAAGAATAAAGAAATTTCCGGGGGGAGTGGGAGGGGGAGTGGGTAGTTGTACAACCCCTTCAAGATTATTGTAATCGTCATAATTGGTATGCCATACAGGTATACAGTTTTTGTCTTTCTTATGTGTGAGTTTTGGGTCTTTATTGGAACTGTCTGGACTGGGTGGATCTGAGGAATACCCACAGCATAGGTTTTTATGGAGAAAAAAGGAAAATTGTCTAAATGGGTTAATTCTTATTTAACCTTAACCCTTGTCCTGCTAATCCCAGATATGCCTTATCTTTGAAACAATGTAGATCCAGATCAGATGGCTTCTGACGAAGCCATCTGATCAGGATCTACATTGTTTGCCAGTCAGATTGTGAATTTGTTGCAATAATTTGCATCTAATAATCTGATTGGTTGATAATCGGTATTGGGAGTGGCATATATGAATATTCAGCAGGACAAGGGTTAACTCTGCTTCAGGACTTAGAACAGTATGCTAGCCAGTACACAGGCCTAGCAAAGCTGAACAGACTGAGGTTTATAGCAGACCACTGCCCTCCACTGAGACTGGAATCACTAAGAATGGCTCTTCTCTATGTCATGACAACATATAACTCAAACCTCTATCAACAGATCTACAAGAAACTGCAGGAAGCTGTCACCTCGTAAGTCTTCGTTTAACTCTTATCTTGCTGACTATTCATTTTAGCCACACCCATTTCTGTCTGTCAACCAATCAAATTACTTGATGCAATTTATTGCTACAAATTCATAAACTGAATGCCAAACAGTGTAGATCCTGATCAGATGGCTTCTTCAGAAGCCATCTGATCTGGATCTATACTGTTTGCAAAGATAGTGGTTGTCGTGAACAGCAAGATAAGGGTTAACCTTGAACTGTCATTCAGGACATTTGCAGGCATCATTTTCAAATACAAGGGAATTCCTCTCTATCATGACCAGCTGAAAGTAAGACTAGGGAATGGGAACACCTTTAGGGGAGACAACTCCTGCAGAAGTATTTTTGTCTCCCATGTCAATGGGGATCAACTCATCTTAAAGGAAAGAATTTGCTCCAAAGGAGCAAATTCTTTTCTTTAAGAGTAGACCCCTTTTTCCTTGGGACAGGGCTTATAGAAAAGTGAACAGGAAGTCCCAAAAGTTGTCTCCCTTTGGAAAATGGTGGAAACTTTGCCAGGTGTTCCCATTCCCCTTAAAACATTTAAAAGTATTATTTTTAGGTTACCTGTCACATAGTGACATGGTGAGCTTTTGTGACTGATCAATGTTTGATATTTGGTATATTGATTGGGACAAAGGAGGAATTTGTTGGGGAGTTGCGGTCCTTTGCAATTTCTGGCTGTTTAATTTTGTTGTTTTCTTTTGCAAAGCATTACTTCAGAATCATGTATGTTAGTGTTTTGAAATTCCATATACATGTGTGGTTTCTGTAGAAAAAATAGGTGACCTGTATTTTCTTCTTATCTGAATTATCTTCCTATTTATATAACATTGAAATCTCGTTAGCAAGATATCCGAAAAAGTATTTAAGCTACAGTCTTCATATTTGGTATAGTGATTAGGACATAGGAATAGGAAGACATTACCTGATTTAATTTTGAACCAGTTTGATGAAATTTTGTTGGAGTTATGTCCCTTTGCAATTTCTGGCCATTTAATTATGTTGCTTTCATTTCGAAAACTGTTTAAAATGTTACCTAGAAACATTAAAGGCCGATTTGGAATGACGAGTACCTGACCTGATTATCTTTTGAAAAAATTCTGAAAATATTTCTTCAGTTATGGCCCTTTGAAAATGATGGATGTACTTCATATTTGGTATAATGGTGATAGCTACCCCACCCCTGCCTATGACCAAAGGGTCAAGTCAAGGTTACTTTAAATGTTTAAAGGTTTATGATGGATTGGGTTCATATTTGGTATTATAATAGATATTTGTCGGAAGGTTTAATCATCAATACCCTCCTTTCCCCCCACACCCCCACATATGTGCCCATGACCTTTACAGGTGAGCTGTGCTGTCTGATGACAGCTGTTGTTGCAATGGTGAGAATAGTCCCAGTGTGGAGGAATCTGTGTTGTATAGACACATTTCTTGTTAGCCATCTCATCAGGACTTCTGTTAATGATTAGTGACTAAACCTGTTATTTACAAGAATTGATCTTGGCCAAATCCAAAGCTTAAATGTCCACTTCAGAAAAAGTGACTGAAACCATGATGTAAGAGTTAGCTTTGTGATTTTGATTGTATGTTAACCTGTTGCTTATTCAGTACAAAGTTTGCTTTTTTTTCTTTCAGAAGCAATATAAATATGTTGAACAAATAAAAAATAGAAAAATGTCATTAAAAAGCTCCTGGTGGTGTTAGATAATCTGAATGGTGATTGGGAGGTTTAGCTGGGTTGGCTGGCAGTCGATCATGAAATGTTTTCTACAAACATTCTCTCCCTCCCACTGTTCAAGGAGGGCAGTTGTCAGTTTCTGATCATGAAAGTTTTTCCAGTCATACTCCGGCCTGTCTGTTCAAATAGACATATGGTAAAGTGCAACATATGGTAAGGGTCATGCTCAGACAGAAAGCCAGACAGGTAAAATTATGACATAAACCTTAGCGATTACTAATCGATTATCGATCGCAATGACAGGACTGATAATCGATTATCTTTTCAGCTCCGATTAGCCAGCCCTAATTGACTATGCCACAAACAAAAACAAACCTGTCTGCATGTAGCTGTAAATCTAGCTCGATGAGCCATGTAGCTAGACTGGTGATTGATCAGGAAATAATAAGGAAAATTATCTGTTGTCACAAAATAGCTACCATTTCTGTTGCTACGTTTTGAGAACAAACCAAAATGTCTTGATTATATAGAAAAATTACCATAACTGGTCATTGTTCTTTATTATCTATAAAGTTTTGTTTAGATATAACATAATTGTTTAACCCTTGTCCTGCTGAGCCCGGATATGCCTTATCTTTGAAACAATGTAGATCCAGATCAGATGGCTTCTGAAGAAGCCATCTGATCAGGATCTTCATTGTTTGCCATCCAGTATATGCATTTGTTGCAATAATTTGCATCAAGTAATCTGATTGGCTGATAATCAGTAGTGGGTGTGACATATTTAAATATTCAGCAGGAAAGGGTTGACTAAGATGGTTTCTGCATTGGAACCCAACAATAGTGTTATAAAAAGGATTAAGGTGTACCTGTTTATCCTTACCGTTTCCTTTGATTCTTGTAGAAGTTCCAGCCTACCTGATGCCATAGCAGGAGCTATACACAATGTGCCTGCCATGGATACACAGTGGATAGAAACAACTGCCAAGAAAGCTGCTCTCAAATTAGAAAAATTAGATACAGACTTAAAAAATTACAAAAGCAACTCAATCAAAGAGAGTATAAGGTAATGTTGTTTTAACCCCTGAAACACCACAAAAATCCAGAGCTGTAACTACAATTTTTTTTTTTTAAAAAAAAAAGCTCTTTAATTTGATTCTATCCTGCTCATCAAAACTCACCTTGTGGCAAAAGGTTGCAGCTCACAACCAGTCAGAAAGGAAAGATTTTGGTTCAAAAGGTGTGGAGATATAAGATTTTAGAACAGTCTTACACCTGTGGACACAAATCTATCCAAATTCCCACTAAGTACCTTTCAATTAGTTTCTTTGCATCAAGCTTGTTGGATAAGCAAATGTCATTCATCAGAGAATTCTAAAAGTGGATCAAGCAATATACATTGATTGGTCTCATTTTCTTAAGCACTTTTATGTCTGATTGACATTTGGGATGTATTTTGATTGGACAGTGCTTGAGTCTGCAATGAAATGTACACCCCTGTGTGTTTAAAATTTATTTTGGGTGACAGTTGATTGACATTATGTTAAGATATTTTGAATGATGTTTCAAATCAAGATGAAATGAGGCTCGTCAAAGTTTGAACAGATTTGTGTCCACAGGTGTATGAACAAATCACAAAATCTTGTATGATGAAGCCAACCAGATGGTTCTATTTTTTCTCATACGAAATTTTGTCAGACCTGCATTTATTTTATTTTGACAAAAGGCCATAACTACTCATATTTTTGCTTTTTTAAGTAAAATATGAACACTTTCATAAATGCGTCTGATATACCAATTAAGTAGGCACATTTCTACTTGTAATATTAATCTAAGCGGTATCATGTTTCCATTATTTTCATAATTATACAGTATTTTGCTTACCCTGGAAAGTCTGTAAAATGTAGATACGAGGTTTTGTAATCTGATAGACAATCGGAGCAATTGCTGTTTTCTCTGTTCGTAGACTTGGGTTAAGTTAGCTTCATGCTGACATCAACAGCTCTGATTGGATGATGACATTGCTGACTATCATAATGAGCTTAAATACTGGGACAGGCAGGCCTAAGCAAACAGTGCAGACCCAGATCAAACTGTTTCATCAGGACTGCTCCTGAAGTTTGATCAGGGTCTACACTGTTTACCATTCCGTCTGCACCTTTTGGACTCCTTGCTGGATCCTGAAACAAGTATGTTAAAATTTTAGGACAATCACAGTAAGTCCTCAATGTGTCTGAATTTTTAGGATACGTCTCCTTATTTCTTGGTAGAAATATGATGTGGGTACTTGTTAGAATTGCCTCATTGAGGCAATTGTAACAGGACCCAAAACAGTCGTTTGAATAACATAAAGTCTAATAATAGAGGAATAAGAAAAAAAAATTGTATCCTCAAATGGTGTAGTGGTTAAGCTACTCTAATAAACCAGGGGTTATGGGTTTGATCCCGGGCTTCTCCAGACTTTCAGATGAGTCTTTAAACCAAGGTCCTGTCTCTATATGACCTTAGCTGTTGCTGGGAGGTAAAGCTAAAAAAACACACACACACAACACACAACACACACACACACACACCATTCTCAAGCTATAGAGTTTCACTGTGCTTTTAACACATTGTATGCTAGTGGACTCTTCCATTGTTATATGTTGGACACGTCCATTTGTCATTTAAGGGATTGTAGGCCTATTTTTTTGTTTTTATTCTATTTTTGAGCGAAAATTCTGTTAGCAAAAAGTGCAGGCCCTGGTCAGATGCTGCATTCTGCGGCATCTGATCTGGGTCTGCACTGTTTACCAAGGTACCCCTTTAGGGGTTTCCCGCATGCTATGGGTTAAAATTGCATTTCATATGACATTTTGCCATTATATTACATTTTGACATTAGAAATATTCAAATATATGATTCATTAGTGGTTTAAATTCTAACCTACAGTTGAGTTCATATTATTTTAGTTACACTCAAAATTTGAGTTTTGTGTCTAATTATTGTGATCAGACAGCATTCTTGGTGCAGTTGGAAACATTATAGACCCAATCATATTGCCTCTGCCGGTCTGGGTCTACATTGTCTGGTCATGTGCTGATACCCCAGTCCTTAACCCTTGTCCTGCTGAATATTCATATATGCCACACCCACTACCGATTATCAACCAATCAGATTACTTGATGCAAATTATTACAACAAATTCACAATCTGAATGACAAACAATGTAGATCCTGATCAGATGGCTTCTTCAGAAGCCATCTGATCTGGATCTACATTGTTTCAAAGAAAAAGCATATCCGGGATCAGCAGAACAAGGGTTAAGAACAACTGCGGCACACTTTTAAGGTTTGAAGATTCTTTTCTGTTTTGCAGAAGAGGCCATGATGATCTAGGAGACCATTATTTAGACTGTGGTGATTTAAGCAATGCCTTAAAGTGCTATTCCAGAGCTCGAGATTATTGTACCAGTCCAAAACATGTTGTAAATATGTGTCTTAATGTAATAAAGGTAAGAACCAGTCCAGTGCATGCAACTGTTATTTTCAATAAAAGAAAATGGCTGTCCTAAACCTACCATAGCTTTTGGTTACCTAAACCTAGTTTTTAAAGTCAAACAGGTTTTAAAGTTACATTTATAGTCGGGGAGCATTGTTTTACTCTGAAAACATTACTAGTTTTTATACACTCCTTTTAAAAAAAACATCGTATTATGTTTAGGGGTCGGGGTCTGTCCGTAAACTTCCTTGTTTCCGGATAATCCTCCTACATTTTTCAGCTGATCAAGCTGAAACTTTGTAGATAGTAAAACAATGATGTGGAGATGTGCGTAAAGTTTCGAGGTTAGCCGTCCAGTAGATACTGACAGAGTTATGCCCCTTTGAAAATTTCTGTATACATTTCCGTTTCCGGATAACTTGTACAGTTTTAATCCGTTCAAGCTGAAACTTAGTAGATAGTAAGACAATGATGTGGATTTGTGCGTAAAGTTTTGAGTTTAACTGTCCACCAAATATTTTCAGAGTTTAGTCCCTTTTAATATATCTGTTAACATTAGTTTTCGGCTAACTCCTCCCTAATTAACATTTGATCAAGCTGAATCTTGATATACAATGTATAGTAAGACATGATGTGCAGCAGCACATATTGTTAGAGCCCCACACTTGCCATAACTATATTGCTTTTGTCTGTGTGTTTGTCAGGTCTTAACCCAAAAACTTAACCTCCGTCATAACTTTAAAAGTATTTGCTCTGCTCGCATGAAATTTCACACACATACTTACAATCGCAAGACCTTCATTCTGCCTTAACCCAAAAGCATAACAACGGTCATAATTTCTCTCATGAAACTTCACATACATACTTACCATCATAAGACCTACATTCTGATAAAAACTGGTACTATACTTTATGTAGGGCTCTTTCTGGTGTGGTCATTTATGCCCCTTTGAAAATTTCTTTAAACAGTTTGTTCCAGCTAACTCAATCTGCAATTAAGCTGAAACTGGATATATAGTTAGACCATGATGTGGAGCAGTGCATATTGTTTGAGGTTATGGTCCTTCAAAAATATATGTTTGTGGCTAACTTCTCCAGCAGGTAACATTATATCTTGCTAAAACTATGATACTCTTTAGAGGTTGTGGGCCACCAAATATTTATAGAAATACAGTAGATTGAGGATAAGAAAAAAGTGACGTAAGTGAATGTTTTTGTTATTATGCATTGTTCACCGTTGTCCAAAGGTAACGATGTTTGGTATTAATAATTATAATAGTATACCCTGTCTTTCCCACCTATGATGGTTATAATAATAATTATTAATTGATTATCCTATATTACACAAGGTCAACAAATATTCAAAAATCATAAATCATGTTTTTAATGGCGTCAATTAATGTCATTAATCAAGTAAGCCAATACAGGTCCTCGGTCAGCTGTATTGGCCTCGGCCTTCGGCCTCGTGCCAATACAGCAGACCTCTGACCCGTACCTGGGCCAATACGAAATTTCTTGATTAATAACATTATATTACGGTATAACCTCTCTTACCTACCTATTGTGATATACTCTTTGACGTAACTCTTCTTATCCCCAGACTACAGTATACCCCTTTCAAAATTTCTGTAAACTTTTTCTTTCCGAGTAACTCCTGCTACAATATAGATCTGATTAAGCTGAAACTTGATATATAGCTAGACCATATGAGCCCCGCCAAGCAAATTTGGGTCTCCGAGCATTCCGTCATGACAAACTTTAACTGCCCATGCCCAGCCATTCAGAGTGGCCAGAGATATGGCTTTCTGTCTGAAGGTTCCTCTTGATTCACTGCTTGTATGAGCGAGCAGCGAAGGTTCTGGCGAGACTGCGCGGATGCGCAGGCTTGCCTGAACCTTCGCTGCTCGCATAGGCGATAAGTACCAAAATCGCTTGACGGGGCCCATATGGAGCAGTTTATATTGTTTCCAGGTTGCAGTCCAACAAATATAAATTTGGCACGAGCTTGCAGTGCTCTTGTACTCATTACTCCTTCTTATATGAAGCTTTGTATTACTCTCTTAACCTTTTCATATGCATCTGGGGCCAGTTGTTCAAAACTGACGACATCATTAGTTAACGTATCGTTAAAACTTTGATCATTTCTTATTCCAAAAATGCTACAATTTTTGCTAAAAAACTGTGAGCATCTTTTGCATTCGCAAAAGCTGCTCACATTTTTATGTCCCCGGTAGCGATAGCCGGGACATATTGTTTTTGCCCTGTCTGTTTGTTTGTTGGTTTGTACATGGACAACTTTAACGTTGGCCATAACTTTTGAACCGTTTGAGATAGAGCTTTCATATTTGGCCTGAAGGTTCCTTGTGACAAGACCTTCACATTCATGCAAAAAAAATGACGTGTGACCTTGACCTGTGACCTACTTAAAAGAAAAAAATAACATTGGTCATAACTTTTGAACCACTTGAGATACAGCCTTTATATTTAGCATGTATGTTTCTTGTGACAAAAGCTTTACATTCATGCAAAAAATTTTGACCTGTGACCTTGACCTTTGACCTACTTGAAATAAAAAAATAACATTTTGGTCATATCTTTTGAACAGTTTTGAGATAGAGCCTTCATATTTTGCATGTAGGTTCCTTGTGACAAGAGCTTTACATTCACACAAAAAATTTTGACCTGTGACCTTGACCTTTGACCTACATAAAAGAAAAAGTTAACATTTGTCATAACTTTTGAACCGTTTGAGATACAGCCTTCATATTTAGCATGTAGGTTCCTTGTGACAAACGCTTTACATTCATGCAAAAATTTTGACCTGTGACCTTGACCTTTGACGTACTTAAAAAAATAAACATTTTTGGTCATAACTTTCGAATCGTTTGGGATAGAGCTTTCATATTTGGCATGTAGGTTCCCTGTGATTAGAGCTTTTCATTCATGCAACTTTTTTTTACCTGTGACCTTGACCTACTTTAAAGAAACAATATTATTGTTCATAACCTTTTAACCATTTAAGATAGAGCTTTCATATTTGGCATGTAAGTTTCTTGTGTCAAGGGCTTCCCACACAAACAAAAATCTTGAACTGTGAGCAACTTTGAATAAAAAATGACCATGCCCGGGGACATGTTCGTGTTTCACAAACACATCTTGTTTTCAGTAAAAATACCAAAATTCTAAATATTAAACTTGCTAGAACAGTTAACAATATGATCACTAACAAGCTCGTTAAGCTAACGATGCTTTGAACAACTGGCCCCAGGTTAACAAGCCAGTATGATGAACACAATTATATACCGAATAGTGGGGTTTACAGCGGGATACATTATTTTCCTTTGCTCAAACACTAGGTTGTAGATACTTGTTAGAACCCCCTTATTGAGACAGTTATAAGGAGCACTGGAAATAAGAAAAATATACATAAAAAAAAATTCACCTGAAAAATGCCCTTCAAGAAAAGACATTTTAGCACATGGATGTGTTCTTCTAATATTAACCCTTATCTTGCTGAATATTCATTTAAGCCACACCCATTTCTGTCTATCAACCAATCAAATTACTAGATGTAATTTATTGCTACAAATTCATAAACTGAATGCCAAACAGTGTAGATCCTGATCAGATGGCTTCCTCAGAAGCCATCTGATCTGGATCTACACTGTTTGCAAAGATAAGGGTTGTTGGGAACAGCAAGATAAGGGTTTAGATTAGTCTAAGTGTTCTTTACTGCTGAACCTCTCAGTAAGATGTGCAGATGCCGATGGAATGGCAAACAGTGTAGACCCTGGTCAGACTTGAGCAGTCAATCTGATATGGATCTGCATTGTTTGCTAAAGCCTATCTGTCCGAATACAGTAAAATTCCTATATTGAGACCCCTGACGAGAGGACTCTGGGTAGAAAATACAAAGAAAGATTAAGTGCACCCTTAAAAATAAGCTTTTAAAAGCAGAATTAGTCTTAATTTTAGGAGGTCTTAATAGCGGAATTGCACTGTTCTTAGAACCATTACGTATATTTTCGGAAGATTCTATTAGGCTTAAAATTGGATAAGTTCATTTACATTTGACATTTCCAGGTTAGTCTATGGATAACTTGAGTTACATTTTTTATTTCCAGGTTAGTGTGTACTTACAAAATTGGTCACATGTACAGAGTTATGTAAATAAAGCAGAGGGAACGCCTGAAGTCACGGAGGTAAGAACTTATTTTGTTAGATGGCTATGGTTTCCTTAACCCTGTCCATCACGTGAACAAGTCCGTGAAATGAACACCCCCTTACACCCCAGTTTGAACGCCCCCCACCAATAGGGGCTTGAAGAAATATATCGGCTGCATGATGCTTCAACGCAGAGCTGAATCCTGCCTGCACACTAGTACTGGTAAACCGCTTAGAGGATCTAAGCCTGTCCAGGAACCGCGGTGCGAGGCGGACCGTCCATGCTAATAAACCCTATTGGTTTCATTGGGCGACAGGGCTTGAGCTGTCATTTCATCTCAATGTCGGGTAAAAGTCCCACAAAATTGGAAGCAACGTCTCCAAAATGACCTTTACAGTGTTGACGGGGACGTTAAACCTCAAATCAAACAAACACCTCACTTTGTATAGAGAAAACTGGGGTTTACGGGGGTAAACATTATTTTTCTTATTTTTACTCCAAGACATAGATTGTGGGTACTCGTTAGAACCGCCTCAATGAGGCGGTTCTAACGAGCCCCCACAACCTATGTTTGCAGTATAAATAAGAAAGATATCATGGATTTTTTATCCGAAAAGTAGCCATTTAGGAAATGTGAAAAAATGCACTATGTCGCACTGGGAATGTTATCGTAATGAGTCATGAAGGCCGGCACAGATATCTATGTAAACAGTGTAGATGCTGATGCGGCTGCTCATGATGACCCCTCCCATTGGTAACTACATTGTTTGCCACCTTTTAATCATTCTGACATGACACCAAATTTAACGCTTATCCGGATGTTCACTACAACTCCTACTTTTGCAAACATTGTAGATCGAGATCAGATGGCTTCTGAAGAAGCCATCTGATCAGGATCTACACTGTTTATCATTCAGTTTTTGAATTTGTAGAAATAAATTACATCAAGTGAACTTATTGGTTCAGTCAGAAATAGGTGTGGCTAAATTAATTATTCGGTGGCATAAGTGTTGAGACTTGATATGTCAGAATTCAAAGAATGAAGAGTCCATAAAAGAAACTTTGAAACCTGACCAAATGCTGATGCATTACTGCTATATTTGTTAGAATCGCCTCACTGAGGCGATTCTAGGCGATTCTAAAGAGTGAGTGTCAGAGTTTTCACGTCTCACCAACAGCTAAGGTCAGACGGAGATGGGACCTCAGTTTAAAGACTGAAGAAGCCCGGATTTACATTCTGAAATAGAATAAAGAAGGGCTCATAGGATTCTCCTAAAGGGCTCCTAGCATTCTATGTTCTTCAGGGCCCAGTTGTTTAAAGCATTGTTAGCTTTAAAAGCTTGTTAGTGGTCCAAAAAATGACCTATACAGTGTTGGCGAGGATGTTAAACCGCAAATCAAACAAATAAACAAAGTGGTAAAAATGTTAACTGTTGTAGCAAGTATATCTAATACCATGGTATTTTTGCTGTAACATTTCTTCTGCAAAAATACTAGTAAACTTGTCCTACAAAATGATCAAAGGATTAGTGATACGTTAACTAACGACATCATTAGTTGTGAACAGCTGTCTCACCAAATGTGTATGGACATCCAACTAATAGGGCTAGATCGGACATCTAAAAGGTTTTCCATCAGATTAATTCCTCACACAACATATTCACTTTTAAGGCTATTTTAACAAGTACCACAAGATTTTTATCTCAAATGTCAGGTAAGCCTCACAAAATCAGAAGCAATGTCTCCAAAATGACCTAAATAATGTTGACGGGAAGATAAAACCTGAACTCATATACACAAAAAAAAGAACAAATATCACTAGATAATGCTTCTGGGTCCACGCCCAGACCAGGAGAAACAGATTGGGATGTCTGGTGCTTCCAGGTAGAGCTGAAACCGACCGCACATGAGTACTGGTAAACTGCTTAGAATGTCTAAGCCTGCCCAGACAAAGTGATGGAGGTTTGACCATCCAGGCATATAAACCCTATTGGTTTCATTTGGTGCCAGGGCTTGAGATGTCATTTCATCTCACTGTCAAGTTGAAGTCGCACAAAATTGGAAGCAAAGTCTCCAAAATAACCTAAATAGTGTTGAAGGGGATGATAAACCTCAAACAAACAATAAATAATCCTTATTACCTATCTAATCTGAAGCTATGTCATTTGACAGCATGGTAAAGATGGTGGTCAGTCAGTGCTAACCCGGTTAAAATGTGCAGCAGGACTAGCAGATCTCGCAATGAAGAAGTATAAATCAGCAGCAAAGTATTTCCTTCAGGCCTCATTTGATCACTGTGATTTTCCAGAGGTAAGCTCTTCTAGTTTTTACCCATTTGGTACAAAAAGGGTAAAGGTGAGTGGATTCATCTTCAGGGGAGACAACTCTTTTAAAATCTGTTTTTGTCTCGCTTTTTTCCAGAGGTAAGCTCTTCTAGTTTTAACCAATTTGGTACCAGAAACCCCCAAACAGGTACCCTGGCAAACAGTGCAGGCCCAGATCAGACGCCGCAGAACGCGGCGTCTGATCAGGGCCTACACTGTTTGCAAAAAGTTCAGCCATTTTCTAAATCGATTTTGAACAAAACACAGTCTGACATCCCTTAAGTTTGAAATGGACTACTGCCGTATATAAGGAGAAAGATTCCATTTGGTACAAAAAGCGTAAAGGTGAGTGGATTCATCTTCAGGGGAGACAACTCTTTTAAAATCTGTTTTTGTCTCGCTTATTGACGGGGTTTACTCTTGGAGAAAACAAATTTGCTTTTCAAAGGAAACTTGAAAGGAAACAGGAAGTCACAAAACTTGTCTCCCTTATTAAAAACAGGTCATTTTTGTTAAACAAAGGGCAGACAATGTCTCATGTGAATGCAATAGGGCTGCAATGATACAGTTACCTCATGATACGATACATATCGCGATATTTGTGTCATGATACGATACATATCCCGACACACTTTCTGGTATGAAAAAGAAACTTAAAGCAAAGAATTACCTTAAAATCAGCTGTAAGCAATACTCAAATATAGTTCTTCAGTAGAAATTAATTGTAATATACATGAACAATCGAAATTAAAGTGAAGACAGTAACATATTTGTAATGTGTTGTCACAAATTTATGCAAAACCAGCAAAAGTTAACTTCTAATCTCTATCAAATTACTCTGGTGTATCGTAATCATATCGTCAAACTGCTTCACAATACGATATGTGTATCATCATCAGATGTATCTTGATTACGATACAATTCAGTGAATCGTTGCACCTGCAATATGCAATCAGCTAAATTATCTACCACTATCTCTTACTGGAGCGCTATGGTGCAGTGGTAAAACGTCGGATTTGAGAATCGAGAGGTAGCCGTTTCGATCCCTGCAAGCGCCAAATGTTGTTTCCTTGAGCTAGAGACTTTATCCACATTGCTTAGTACTGGTTCCTACCCAGGAAAGAGGGCCACATGGAAGATTAGCGCTAGTACTAAATGTGTTATCCTCTATAAAGAAGGTCATTTATTATTATTTATTTATTTGTTGACCATTGTTATGGGCGTCTCAGATTGATTGATTTACCAGTTGAAGCTACATTTCATGCGAATGAAAGCAAATTCCCTGTGGACCAAGATGCCCAACATACCCATATGAAAATTTGCTGCTGATAGACTTGAATTTGCCACAGGAAAATTTCAAACACCAGTCAGTGAACAGAATTAAAAAAAAAAGAAGAAATATATGGGCTGCATGATGCTTCCACGCAGAGCTGAAACCGACCGACACACGAGTACTGGAAAACCGCTTAAGAGGATCTAAGCCTGCCCAGGCAAAGGGGTGCGAGTCAGCCCTTCCATGCTTAAAAACCCTATTGGTTTCATTGGGCGTCAGGGCTTGAGATGCCATTCATCTCAATGTTGGGTGAAAGTCCCACAAAATTGGAAGCAACATCTCAAAAATGACCTTTACAGTGCTGACGGAGATGTTAAACCTCAAATCAAACCAACAAACAGATTTAAAAAGAATTTAGCATTAATAATCCTTGGGATGGGGACTGTTCAAGCAGCCATGGTTTGTTTAAACCAGGAGATGGAGCCAATTTTGCCCGCCTGAGCTCTGGAGCAGGCATGATATGAATGATATGACAGTTTATTATATACCTACAAGAAATACTGCTGTCTACTATCAGTTTTCCGACACAAAAATACAGAATCCCGTATCACGCACTCGCGTTTTCCGATTCCGTATCACACTCCTGCAAACCCTGAGTCCCGGCATTTGTTGCGACGTTAGAAAACAGCCATCGATAACGCGGAACCAAACGTTCGAAATGATGACGTCACTTACACACAGAATGTAACGTCAAAGTTTCCCGCCAATTTACGTTGACAAAAGACTTTATTAAAAGCGAAAAAAGGTATATAATAAACGTATTATCACTAAAATAACTTGATCTGTCGCACAGTATCACGTCTCTTGGATGTTTCCAGATCTTACGCATCACACTCGACGCTACGCGTCTCGTGTGATACGCTGATCTGGAAACATCCACTCGACGTGATACAATGCGTCAGATCAAGTTACTGTAGTAATAATATGTATTTATCTGTTATATAGTCAGTCTCTTCCTTCCGCTGATACAATGACAGTCATCAGTCACTGATGAAAGACTGCCTGTTTTACTTGCTTACTGTTTGGAATATCTAAGACAGTCCAGGGAATGTGTGGATAACAACAAAGACACTGTTCCAACTGTACAGGTTCATCTGAGTCTTTGCTTTGCATGGCAACCATATTTTGGCTTGACAAGGCCCATAAGAGGTTATGGGTTGATTGTACTAAGTGATTTGCACTTTCATATATTTTCAGCTTCTCTCACCTAGCAATGTAGCAACATATGGTGCTCTATGTGCATTAGCGTCCTTTGACAGACAAGAGTTACAGAAAAACGTCATATCAAGCAGGTGATTAATGAGATATTTTTGTATACAGAGGTCCCTTGTTATAACGACAGTATTTGTTCCCTATCATTTTGCCATTATAAAGAATTTGCCGTTATAAAGAATCCCAGTTAGGAGTATGATAAGTAAGGCCCAGTTAGGAGTATGATAAGTAAGGGTTAGGGTTAGGGTTAGGAAAAGGCCTTTTCCCAATTATTACTCCAAGAAACAAATGTTATAGACATTTGTTAGAATCGCCTCAGTGAGGCGATTCTAACAAATGTTTATAACATTTGATTCTTGGAGTATTAGATTACAAGAATCTTTTACTCGATACGTGCATTTCCAACCCGAGGGAAGCCCACACCGCTCGAAACCTAGTCTAAGCCTTTAGCAAAGTAGTCATTTCATTGAAATTGCTGTTATAGCGCATTTTGCCATTATAACAAATGTCGGTATAAAGAATGTTGACTGTTTATTCAATAATTTTCTTGCACTTCAGATGTCCAACAACTGTCATCTCCTTTGTTGTCTGTGGATACTTTAAAACTTATTTTTTCAGTGTGGACCAAGATCAGACTGTTCTTGTAGGAGCAGTCTGATCAGAGTCCACACTAGGAGCAATCTGTTCAGAGCCAGATCTGTTCTTGTAAGCAAAAATATGTTTGAAAAGTTTGCAGAAAGATTCAACAGACCACATAGACACCGTTATTAAATGCAGTATTTTCTTGGCATTTAAAGGATTACAAGAGGGGCTTGAAGAAATATATGGGCTGCATGATGCTTCCACGCAGAGCTGAATCCGGCCTGCACCCTTGTACTGGTAAACCGCTAAGAGGATCTAAGCCTGTCCAGGAACCGCGGTGCGAGGCCGACCGTCCATGCTAATAAACCCTATTGGTTTCATTGGGCAACAGGGCTTGAGATGTCATTTCATCTCAATGTCGGGTAAAAGTCCCACAAAATTGGTAGCAACGTCTCCAAAATGACCTTTACAGTGTTGACGGGGACGTTAAACCTCAAATCAATCAATCAATCAATAGAGTATATCTGCACTTTTCCTATATTCCAACATTTTGTCAATGTTAATATTCATACTGTTAAAAATCTAGATCAATGGGTTCCAGAGCTTAGACTGTAGATCAAGGAGCATTAGTGCCCCCACCCATTGGGGCTTGGGGAAATTGATTGGGCTGCATAGTGCTTCCGTGTAGAGGTAAAACTGACCAGACTTGACTACTGATAAACTGCTTAGGTCTAAGCCTGCCCAGGAAAAGTGATGCGAGTTGGTCCCCTTCTTAAGCCCTAGTGGTTTCTATGGGTTACAGGACTTGAGACGTCTTTTCATCTCAATGTAGGGTAAAAGTCACACAAAATTGAAAACAACATCTCCAAAATACACTATATAGTGTAGATGGGTATGTAAAACCTCAATTCAAACAAAACAAAATTGCTTAAAGACAAGTTGACCGCTTAGGTGTTTACCAGAGAAACCACTTGAATAGGTTTTACTGATTGGCCCACAATGATGTTTATTGTTGTGACTGCCATCAAATTTCAAAACATTTGTCTTTACAGGGCTTTTGATTTTGTTATCTTCTGTATCATACCAGCTTTGTGAATGAAAAACACTTTTGCCTCTTCTTTAATAATAATAGTATTGTGTTGTATGTGCAATATTATAAATATTTACATTGTTTAGTGCATGAAATGTGTTTACAGCATCCAAAGCAAAAGTACAGTAACATGGTATTTTATATAAATTGGTTAAAGATGAATCACAAAAATGTATAGATTATATACATTTATGGCCATAAATGGTGATTTTTCTGTATAATCTATTCTTTTTTTTTTCTTTTTCTTTAACATAACATGGTTAATTATAAACTTGGCTTCTGCTTTGGACCCAACAATAATATTTTAAAGATGTTATGGTGTATGTGAATTCAAAAAACTATGTGTGACTATTTCAGTGTGTTAACAAGCTGACAATAGTAAGCTTTGCAGATGTCAGTTTCAAATATTTTCCTCTGAATTTTTTTCAGAGAAAATATAACTTGAACTTACATATGAATCAGCTGCCCAGCATATGATTTACATTAAATGTCAAACCTTATTTTCTCTGAAAGTTAATTAAAAAATTAAATTTCCATCTACTCTGAAACTTTCTGTGGTGCTTTAAGGTCCATTGAAGAAAATGTTTTTTTTTTTTTTGCAGTTCATTCAAATTATTTTTGGAATTGGAGCCACAGCTTAGGGATATTATACACAAGTTTTATGAATCCAGTTATGCTTCCTGTCTTAAACTATTAGAAGAAATTAAGGTAAGTTTACACTGTGTAGGCTTATTATCTTAAGACACCAAGAAAAACAGCATCTGAAAATGTTGTCTGGTTCTATCATCCTGTGCATCTTCTTGCAAACATTTATTTCCCCGCGGCGAAGCAGAGCGGGGATTATAATAATAATAATAAATAATAAATAATAATAATCGACCTTATTTATAGAGGGTAACACATTTAGTACTAGTACTTATCTTCCATATGGCCCTCTTTTCCTGGGTAGAAACCAGTACTGAGCAATGTGGATAAAGTCTCTTGCTCAAGGAAACAACACATGCTGCATGTGAGGATCGAACCCGGTACCTCTCGATCTCAAATCCGATGCTTTACCACTGCACCACTGCGCTCCACTCATATAGGAATGGCCTTCGTCTGTCTGTCCATCTGTAGGAATGGTTGTATACTTGTGTGTCTTGGGAGTTTGGACACTTTCATTGTATTTCAATGGGAATTATTCCGTTAGACACAGAAGTCAATTGCTTGTGTGCCGAAAATTTGACTTGTCTGTCTTTTTCCAAGAAATTTCTTGGAAAACATGACACACAAGGGTTTTGTTTGTTTGTTTGATTTGAGGTTTAACCTCCACGTCCACACTGTAATGGTCATTTTGGAGACGTTGCTTCCAATTTTGTGGGACTTTTACCCAACATTGAGATGAAATGACATCTCAAGCCCTGCTGCCCAATGAAACCAATAAGGTTTTTAATCATGGATGGTCAAGGTCACAGTTGATGGTCACGAGTTTGACACTTTGAATTTTGTGTTCGTTCCACATCTCCTTTACCCCAGGAAGGGTTTTCATTAAACTTTGGTCAAATTTCCCCCTCAATGAGCTGATGTGCAGAACACAAATAAACCATACCAACACAATGTCAAGGTCACATGTGAAGGTCACAAGGTTGAGCCTTGATATAAAGTGTTGCAGGGGATTTGGCTGTCCTTCAGACTGCTTTCTTGTTATAACTACGTTTGCATACATTCAAACAGTGTGAACCCTGATCAGCCTGCTCCTGGGAGCAGTCGGATCTGGGTCCTCACAGTTTACAATAATGACTTTTAAAATTAACTGCAGACAACAAAGCAGATGATGACAGTTGTTGTGACTGGCATCTTAAGGGTTAAGATCAGTATTTCCATTAGTTTTAGACATACCAGTGCCAGTACCAGTGTTACAGAAATTCAGACATATATATTCGGATCAGAAATTTTAAGTTGATTTGGCAAGTTACAAATGTTAACCCTTTTCAGATACATTTTTGATTACTATTAAGTTAAAGGGAGATAGAGATTTAGACATTTTTTATTGTTTTTTTTTTTTCTAAGCAGAAGTAAGCATAGACTAAATTGTCTTTAATTAATTTTATAAAGTAATTTTTTCAAACATATATAAGCGATAAAATTTGATGTTGCACTATGGGTGTAATCATCATTTCACACGTCTAGTTCCCCGTTACACATGGCTGCTTTCTAACGTAGCAACAAATACCAGATCTCGGAGCTAACAAGGATAGTAATACAGAATCAGAAAATGAGCAAACATCATTGACCCAAATGAGATGCCACAGAATCTGGCATCTCGTCAGGATCTACACTGTCTACCACTCATCCAGCTATGTTTAGACACAACATTTCGGTAGTAAATTGCACTTGTTCTAATTTTAGAACGAACATGGTATGGAGTTTAGGCATACATATACTTTGGGTATATATGATAATGTATTCTTAAATGAAGTCTGTCATCCAGTTTGCAAGGGGGTGTGGGGAAGGTGTCATCACTGGGGTGTCCAACTGATATCCCTGCAGGCACACAACCTTGACTCAACGTTAAATCAACGTTGAAACAACGTTTTCAACGTTGGTTCAACGTTGAGTTCCTGCTGGGATTGGCTTACAGTTGGACCTTACCTGCTATCCTTGTAGCAGGTAAGGCTAGAAGGCGAATGTTTTTATTTATTGTGTTTCTTCACTTTCATTCCTTTTCCTCTTTCTTCCCTGTCCCTCTCTCTCATCTCCTCCACTATCTCTTCCTTCCCTGTCCCTCTCTCTCATCTCCTCCACCATCTCTTTCTTCCCTGTCCCTCTCTCTCATCTCCTCCACCATCTCTTCCTTCCCTGTCCCTCTCTCTCATCTCCTCCACTATCTCTTCCTTCCCTGTCCCTCTCTCTCATCTCCTCCACTATCTCTTCCTTCCCTGTCTCTCTCTCTCATCTCCTCCACTATCTCTTTCTTCCCTGTCTCTCTCTCATCTCCTCCACTATCTCTTCCTTCCCTGTCTCTCTCTCTCATCTCCTCCACTATCTCTTCCTTCCCTGTCCCTCTCTCTCATCTCCTCCACTATCTCTTTCTTCCCTGTCTCTCTCTCTCATCTCCTCCACCATCTCTTCCTTCCCTGTCTCTCTCTCTCATCTCCTCCACTATCTCTTCCTTCCCTGTCTCTCTCTCTCATCTCCTCCACTATCTCTTCCTTCCCTGTCCCTCTCTCTCATCTCCTCCACTATCTCTTTCTTCCCTGTCTCTCTCTCTCATCTCCTCCACCATCTCTTCCTTCCCTGTCCCTCTCTCTCATCTCCTCCACTATCTCTTTCTTCCCTGTCTCTCTCTCTCATCTCCTCCACCATCTCTTCCTTCCCTGTCCCTCTCTCTCATCTCCTCCACTATCTCTTCCTTCCCTGTACCTCTCTCTCATCTCCTCCACTATCTCTTCCTTCCCTGTCCCTCTCTCTCATCTCCTCCACTATCTCTTTCTTCCCTGTCTCTCTCTCTCATCTCCTCCACTATCTCTTCCTTCCCTGTCTCTCTCTCTCATCTCCTCCACTATCTCTTTCTTCCCTGTCTCTCTCTCTCATCTCCTCCACCATCTCTTTCTTCCCTGTCCCTCTCTCTCATCTCCTCCACTATCTCTTCCTTCCCTGTCTCTCTCTCTCATCTCCTCCACTATCTCTTCCTTCCCTGTCCCTCTCTCTCATCTCCTCCACCATCTCTTCCTTCCCTGTCCCTCTCTCTCATCTCCTCCACTATCTCTTCTTCCCTGTCTCTCTCTCTCATCTCCTCCACCATCTCTTCCTTCCCTGTCCCTCTCTCTCATCTCCTCCACTATCTCTTCCTTCCCTGTCTCTCTCTCTCATCTCCTCCACCATCTCTTTCTTCCCTGTCTCTCTCATCTCCTCCACTATCTCTTCCTTCCCTGTCTCTCTCATCTCCTCCACTATCTCTTTCTTCCCTGTCTCTCTCTCTCATCTCCTCCACTATCTCTTCCTTCCCTGTCTCTCTCATCTCCTCCACTATCTCTTCCTTCCCTGTCCCTCTCTCTCATCTCCTCCACCATCTCTTCCTTCCCTGTCCCTATCTCTCTCATCTCCTCCACTATCTCTTTCTTCCCTGTCTCTCTCATCTCCTCCACTATCTCTTTCTTCCCTGTCTCTCTCATCTCCTCCACTATCTCTTTCTTCCCTGTCTCTCTCATCTCCTCCACTATCTCTTTCTTCCCTGTCCCTCTCTCTCATCTCCTCCACCATCTCTTCCTTCCCTGTCTCTCTCTCTCATCTCCTCCACTATCTCTTCCTTCCCTGTCCCTCTCTCTCATCTCCTCCACCATCTCTTTCTTCCCTGTCTCTCTCTCTCATCTCCTCCACCATCTCTTTCTTCCCTGTCCCTCTCATCTCCTCCACTATCTCTTCCTTCCCTGTCCCTCTCTCTCATCTCCTCCACTATCTCTTTCTTCCCTGTCCCTCTCTCTCATCTCCTCCACTATCTCTTCCTTCCCTGTCTCTCTCATCTCCTCCACTATCTCTTTCTTCCCTGTCTCTCTCATCTCCTCCACTATCTCTTTCTTCCCTGTCCCTCTCTCTCATCTCCTCCACCATCTCTTCCTTCCCTGTCCCTCTCTCTCATCTCCTCCACTATCTCTTCCTTCCCTGTCCCTCTCTCTCATCTCCTCCACCATCTCTTCCCTGTCCCTCTCTCTCATCTCCTCCACTATCTCTTCCTTCCCTGTACCTCTCTCTCATCTCCTCCACCATCTCTTCCTTCCCTGTACCTCTCTCTCATCTCCTCCACTATCTCTTCCTTCCCTGTCTGTCTCTCTCATCTCCTCCACTATCTCTTCCTTCCCTGTCTCTCTCATCTCCTCCACTATCTCTTTCTTCCCTGTCCCTCTCTCTCATCTCCTCCACCATCTCTTCCTTCCCTGTCCCTCTCTCTCATCTCCTCCACTATCTCTTCCTTCCCTGTCCCTCTCTCTCATCTCCTCCACCATCTCTTCCCTGTCCCTCTCTCTCATCTCCTCCACTATCTCTTCCTTCCCTGTCTCTCTCTCTCATCTCCTCCACTATCTCTTTCTTCCCTGTCTCTCTCTCTCATCTCCTCCACTATCTCTTCCTTCCCTGTCTCTCTCATCTCCTCCACTATCTCTTCCTTCCCTGTCCCTCTCTCTCATCTCCTCCACCATCTCTTCCTTCCCTGTCTCTCTCTCTCATCTCCTCCACTATCTCTTTCTTCCCTGTCTCTCTCTCTCATCTCCTCCACTATCTCTTCCTTCCCTGTCTCTCTCATCTCCTCCACTATCTCTTTCTTCCCTGTCTCTCTCTCTCATCTCCTCCACTATCTCTTCCTTCCCTGTCTCTCTCATCTCCTCCACTATCTCTTCCTTCCCTGTCCCTCTCTCTCATCTCCTCCACCATCTCTTCCTTCCCTGTCCCTATCTCTCTCATCTCCTCCACCATCTCTTTCTTCCCTGTCCCTCTCTCTCATCTCCTCCACTATCTCTTCCTTCCCTGTCTCTCTCTCTCATCTCCTCCACTATCTCTTCCTTCCCTGTCCCTCTCTCTCATCTCCTCCACCATCTCTTCCTTCCCTGTCCCTCTCTCTCATCTCCTCCACCATCTCTTCCTTCCCTGTCTCTCTCTCTCATCTCCTCCACTATCTCTTCCTTCCCTGTCCCTCTCTCTCATCTCCTCCACCATCTCTTCCTTCCCTCTGTCTCTCTCTCTCATCTCCTCCACTATCTCTTCCTTCCCTGTCTCTCTCTCTCATCTCCTCCACTATCTCTTTCTTCCCTGTCCCTCTCTCTCATCTCCTCCACTATCTCTTCCTTCCCTGTCCCTCTCATCTCATCTCCTCCACCATCTCTTCCCTGTCCCTCTCATCTCATCTCCTCCACTATCTCTTTCTTCCCTGTCTCTCTCATCTCCTCCACTATCTCTTCTCTGTCCCTCTCTCTCATCTCCTCCACTGTCTCTTTCTTCCCTGTCCCTCTCTCTCATCTCCTCCACCATCTCTTCCTTCCCTGTCCCTCTCTCTCATCTCCTCCACTATCTCTTCCTTCCCTGTCCCTCTCTCTCATCTCCTCCACCATCTCTTCCTTCCCTGTCTCTCTCTCTCATCTCCTCCACTATCTCTTCTTCCCTGTCCCTCTCTCTCATCTCCTCCACCATCTCTTCCTTCCCTGTCCCTCTCTCTCATCTCCTCCACCATCTCTTCCTTCCCTGTCCCTCTCTCTCATCTCCTCCACTATCTCTTCCTTCCCTGTCCCTCTCTCTCATCTCCTCCACTATCTCTTCCTTCCCTGTCCCTCTCTCTCATCTCCTCCACCATCTCTTCCTTCCCTGTCTCTCTCTCTCATCTCCTCCACTATCTCTTCCTTCCCTGTCCCTCTCTCTCATCTCCTCCACTATCTCTTCCTTCCCTGTCTCTCTCTCTCATCTCCTCCACTATCTCTTCCTTCCCTGTCCCTCTCATCTCCTCCACTATCTCTTTCTTCCCTGTCCCTCTCTCTCATCTCCTCCACCATCTCTTCCTTCCCTGTCCCTCTCTCTCATCTCCTCCACTATCTCTTCCTTCCCTGTCCCTCTCTCTCATCTCCTCCACCATCTCTTCCTTCCCTGTCCCTCTCTCTCATCTCCTCCACCATCTCTTTCTTCCCTGTCCCTCTCTCTCATCTCCTCCACTATCTGTTCCCTGTCCCTCTCTCTCATCTCCTCCACTATCTCTTTCTTCCCTGTCCCTCTCTCTCATCTCCTCCACCATCTCTTTCTTCCCTGTCCCTCTGTCTCATCTCCTCCACTATCTCTTTCTTCCCTGTCCCTCTCTCTCATCTCCTCCACCATCTCTTCCTTCCCTGTCTCTCTCTCTCATCTCCTCCACCATCTCTTTCTTCCCTGTCTCTCTCTCTCATCTCCTCCACTATCTCTTTCTTCCCTGTCCCTCTCTCTCATCTCCTCCACCATCTCTTTCTTCCCTGTCCCTCTCTCTCATCTCCTCCACTATCTCTTTCTTCCCTGTCCCTCTCTCTCATCTCCTCCACCATCTCTTCCTTCCCTGTCTCTCTCTCTCATCTCCTCCACCATCTCTTTCTTCCCTGTCCCTCTCTCTCATCTCCTCCACCATCTCTTTCTTCTCTGTCCCTCTCTCTCATCTCCTCCACCATCTCTTTCTTCCCTGTCCCTCTGCCTCATCTCCTCCACTATCTCTTCTCTGTCCCTCTCTCTCATCTCCTCCACTGTCTCTTTCTTCCCTGTCCCTCTCTCTCATCTCCTCCACCATCTCTTCCTTCCTTGTCCCTCTCTCTCATCTCCTCCACCATCTCTTCCTTCCCTGTCCCTCTCTCTCATCTCCTCCACCATCTCTTCTTCCCTGTCCCTCTCTCTCATCTCCTCCACTATCTCTACCTTCCCTGTCCCTCTCTCTCATCTCCTCCACTATCTCTTCCTTCCCTGTCCCTCTCTCTCATCTCCTCCACCATCTCTTCCTTCCCTGTCCCTCTCTCTCATCTCCTCCACCATCTCTTCTTCCCTGTCCCTCTCATCTCCTCCACCATCTCTTCCTTCCCTGTCTCTCTCTCTCATCTCCTCCACTATCTCTTTCTTCCCTGTCTCTCTCTCTCATCTCCTCCACCATCTCTTCCTTCCCTGTCCCTCTCTCTCATCTCCTCCACTATCTCTTCCTTCCCTGTCTCTCTCTCTCATCTCCTCCACCATCTCTTCCTTCCCTGTCTCTCTCTCTCATCTCCTCCACTATCTCTTCCTTCCCTGTCCCTCTCTCTCATCTCCTCCACTATCTCTACCTTCCCTGTCCCTCTCTCTCATCTCCTCCACTATCTCTTCCTTCCCTGTCCCTCTCTCTCATCTCCTCCACCATCTCTACCTTCCCTGGTTCTCTCTCTCATCTCCTCCACTATCTCTTTCTTCCCTGTCCCTCTCTCTCATCTCCTCCACTATCTCTTCCTTCCCTGTCCCTCTCTCTCATCTCCTCCACCATCTCTTCCTTCCCTGTCCCTCTCTCTCATCTCCTCCACTATCCCTTCCTTCCCTGTCCCTCTCTCTCATCTCCTCCACCATCTCTTCCTTCCCTCTGTCTCTCTCTCATCTCCTCCACTATCTCTTCCTTCCCTGTCCCTCTCTCTCATCTCCTCCACTATCTCTTCCTTCCCTGTCCCTCTCTCTCATCTCCTCCACCATCTCTACCTTCCCTGGTTCTCTCTCTCATCTCCTCCACTATCTCTTCCTTCCCTGTCCCTCTCTCTCATCTCCTCCACCATCTCTACCTTCCCTGGTTCTCTCTCTCATCTCCTCCACCATCTCTACCTTCCCTGTCCCTCTCTCTCATCTCCTCCACTATCTCTTCCTTCCCTGTCTCTCTCTCTCATCTCCTCCACTATCTCTTCCTTCCCTGTCTCTCTCTCTCATCTCCTCCACCATCTCTTCCTTCCCTGGTTCTCTCTCTCATCTCCTCCACTATCTCTTCCTTCCCTGTCCCTCTCTCTCATCTCCTCCACTATCTCTTCCTTCCCTGTCCCTCTCATCTCCTCCACTATCTCTTCCTTCCCTGTCCCTCTCTCTCATCTCCTCCACCATCTCTTCCTTCCCTGTCCCTCTCTCTCATCTCCTCCACTATCTCTTCCTTCCCTGTCCCTCTCATCTCCTCCACTATCTCTTCCTTCCCTGTCCCTCTCTCTCATCTCCTCCACTATCTCTTCCTTCCCTGTCTCTCTCTCTCATCTCCTCCACTATCTCTTCCTTCCCTGTCCCTCTCATCTCCTCCACTATCTCTTCCTTCCCTGTCCCTCTCTCTCATCTCCTCCACCATCTCTTCCTTCCCTGTCCCTCTCTCTCATCTCCTCCACCATCTCTTCTTCCCTGTCCCTCTCTCTCATCTCCTCCACTATCTCTTCCTTCCCTGTACCTCTCTCTCATTTCCTCCACTATCTCTTCTTCCCTGTCCCTCTCGCTCATCTCCTCCACCATCTCTTTAATCTCTTTTCTCCCTTTCTTTGAGAGACTGCACAAAATGACTCAGAGGTTGACATGTTGTTAAACCCCAATACAGTCAGTTTTATCATTCATTTTGCAGGACAATTTACTGCTAGACATGTACCTAGTTCCTCATGTAAAGGCCCTTTACTCAGATATCAGAAACAGAGCTTTATGTCAGGTATGTATGAACAGAAAAAGCTACCGCAATGATCTTTAGTATTGGGACAGATAGGCCTATGCAAACAGTGAAGACCCAGATCAGACTGCTCCTGAAGAGGCAGTCTGACCAGGGTCTACACTGTTTGCCATTCCGTTTCCACCTTTTGGACTCATTGCATGAACATGAAGCAAATTTGTTAAACTTTTAGGAGAACTACAGGAAGTCCTCAAGGTGTACAAATTTTTAGGATTTTTGCGGTATAGATTATGCTGAGCCTCGGAATCGGATGAGAAATGAGGATTATTTTGGGATGTTTCTCCTTATTTCTCCATAAAAAACATTTTGTAGGTGATTATTAGAATTGTGTCGTCAAGGCAATTGTAATTAGTACCCACAACACCCAACATGAAATAAAGAAAACTATTCCTTGTTTATCCCCGTTGCTCCTAATCTGGAGCTGTTAGCATCTCGTGAACAAGTCCGTAAGATGAACACCCCCTTAAACCCCACTTTATATAGAGGAAAATGGGGTTTACGGGGGTATACATTATTTTTCTTATTTCTGTTTGAAAACATAGGTTGTGGGTACTCGTTAGAACCGCCTCAATGAGGCGGTTCTAATGAGTACCCACAACCTATGTTTGCAGTATTAATAAGAAAAATATCACGGATTTTCACCAGAAAAGTAGTCATTTTGGCGATATGAAAAATGCACTCTGTCGCACGGGTGTGTTTTTGAAATGGAGTCTGGTTGCTCAGTTAGATTTGCATCTGGCTGGTTGGAGATTGAGTATTTAATTCTCAGGCCTTCCTAGAGCAATAATTAAATACTTTCTATAGTCATTGTCTACCCCTGATTCATCAGTCAGTTACTGATCTGTACTGGTTTACTACTTTACTTAGACATGCCCAAGAAAAGTGTGGAGAAGTTAATTAGCCAGCTTGATGTGACCTTAATAGTGTTGACATGGCAATTAAACTATAGAGCCCATGCAGCAGTCCTTGTTTAGATAAGTTAACTAACCAACTTGATATGCCTTTTTTATGTGCCCGTTTGAAAAACAGGATGTATTATGTTATACCCCCTGGCGTCCATCCGTCTGTCTGTCTCTGTCTATCTGTCCATCTGTAACTTTTTCATTTCCAGATAACTCCTCCTACAGTTTACATCCGATCAAGCTGAAACTTCATATATAGTTAGACCATGATATGGTGCAGCGCATATTGTTTCAAGGTTCCTGTCCACCAAATAATAAAAGAGTATGCCCCTTTGGAAACCTCTGTAAACATTTTGTTTCCAGATAACTCCTCATACATTTTACCTCCGATGAAGCTGAAACTTTAGATACAGTAAGACCATGATGTGGAACAGCACATATTATTTTGAGGTCAAAGTCCGACGGATATTACCAGAGTTATGCCCCTTTCACAGATTTATCTGAACATTTTGTTACTGGATAACTTTCCTACATTTTACATCTGATGAAGCTGAAACTTTACATATAGTAAGACCATGATGTGGAACAGTGCACTACGGTCTGCCAAATATTACCAGAGTTATGCTCCTTTCACAGATTTTTCTAAGTATTTCGTTTCCGGATAACTCCTACATTTTACATCTGATGAAGCTGAAACTTTGCGTATAGTTAGACTATGATGTGGAGCAGCGCATATTATTTCAAGGTTACAGTCAACCACTTATTGCCAGAGTTATGCCCCTTTTATAGATTTTTCTAAACATTTCGTTTCTGGATAACTCCTCCTACATTTTACATCTGATGAAACTGAGCAGAAACTTGATATATAGGTGGTGTGTGTCCACTGAGAAGAGACCTCAGTTTACGACTCATCAGAAAATTTTGAGAAGTCTGTGATCAAACAAACTACCCCAGGTTTATGGGGCGAGTGATGATATGTAGGTAGACCATGATGTGGAGCAGTCCATATTTTGGTTCTTAAGATGCAGCCCTATCTATTTCTTCAAGTCCTAATGGGCTTCCTTAGGAGGTAGACAGCAGTTCTGTAATTAAAAAAAAAAAAATTTTGAAATTTAAGGTTCTTTTGAAGCAATTACGAGGACTGTTCAAATATGAATGCAAGTAGAACGTTTTCTCATGCACTAATGCGAAAATCACCTGGAAATAAATATCACAGCGTAGAAAAACATTTTACTTATACATTGATACCAAACCTGTTAAAGTCTGTGCACTTTAGCCATGTATATCGTTCGATACACACTGTCTACTCTTGTATACTGATACAAAACATTGTTGGAAGAAGGTCAGAGTACGCCGTTGAAATACAGTCCTATATTAAGAATTGTTGTATTCTTGGTATACAGTGCAAAGACATTTTTGATGAAATATGTTCGGTTTATGGGCATAATGAAATGTCTTTTCCAACAGTTTTTCGTTGGTTTAAGAAATTCAGGTGTGGGCTAGGCTCAACAGAAGATGCACCACATGATAGTCGGCCGAAAAGAGCAACATCTGCCAAGATGTTTGCTACAGTGAAAGAAATAGTTTCTACCGATGCACGATACACCACTAGCCAAATAGCTAGGATGGTTGGCATCTCATTAGGAGCAGCTCATACAATTCTGAAACGGGATTTGAAAATGAGAAAGATCTGTCCTAGATGGATTCCCCATCTGTTGACAGATGAGCAGAAAAAGACAAGCGTTCAGTGCGCCAGGAAGTTGCTTAAAAAGTTTCCAAATTACAATGCACGGTCTTTCGCTAATGTCGTCACAGGTGACGAGACATGGGTTCACTTTTTTGAGCCAAAACGAAAGATTCAGAACAAAATATGGGCAACAAAGTATTGCAAAAGACCATGCATTGCAAAGCGAACCATGAGCGTCAAGAAGGTAATGTATGCCATATTCTTTTCAAATCATGGCCCTGCTATTCAGGTTGCTGTGCCTAAAGGCAAATTTGTAAATGCAAAGTTTTACAAGAATAAAGTTCTTCGAAAATTGAAGAAATATTTCAAAGAACGAAGACCGGCAACTGTTTTGGCCAATGTCAGATTGCTACATGACAATGCGTCATCGCACAAGGCGTTCATTGTGCAAGACTATCTGAAGCAGGAAAAGGTTGTTGAACTCCCTCACCCCCCGTATTCCCCTGACCTTGCCCCGTGTGACTTTTTTTTGTTCCCGCGGCTGAAAAAATACCTTTCTGGTTGAAAATTTGTACAGCGCAAACACCTCGGTTCTGCAATATTCCAGTGCCTTCATAGTATACCTCGAAAAGACTACCAAAATGCATTCAATGATTGGATCAGAAGACTGAAAGTTTGTATATCTGTTAAAGGGGAATACTTTGAGGGAACAAAATAAATTTTTCATCGAAATCTATCACGGAATCATTTTTATGTGCTTAGTTGCATTCATATTTGAACAGTCCTTGTACCTCTCCTGAAAGTGTATTCATTGGGCTTATTCAGAAACTTGTAAAAAAAAGTAGTCAAAGATCAGTATGTATAGGCGCCATCTAACTATTTGCCACGGGCATATTATGCCCCGCTTGCGGAGCTCTTGTTTTTTTTTTAGCAATCAGCAATTTAATTTTTGTTGGGCCTGCTTTAAGCATGGTGCGATATGAAAGTCCAGTTTTCTGTTTATCTGTCAAACTGTAAACATTTGTGACAACCCCCAGTGTTTTCCCTCCATTAAACAGCTTGATTATGATACTTATCACAACTTTGCATCAAGGGATGGCAGCTTTAATGGAAGCATGTATATTTGACCTTGACCTACATTTCATGGTTCACTGGTTTTATGAACTATTGTGTCACTCTTTATGTTCAAACCCATTTCTCAAGAACTGTAAGAGCTAAAATGATGATACCTTGACTTATTTTCGTTGCACCTGCTTTAAGCATAGCCAAATATAGGTGTCAATTTTCCATCCGTCTGTCTGTTTGAGAAGCTCATCATCATCATCAACGGATTTTTGATTAACGTGCAGGTACAGGGGCAACGTCCACATTTATAAGTGGGCCCCCTTCCAGGTAGCTGGCACCGTTGGAGCATTCCACATGTCCATACCAGCGGAGCCTTCTCTCTTTCAGGATGAGGTCCAGGTCCCTAATGCCAAGACCCTCAAGTAACTCACTGGACCTGATGGTGACAGTGTCCTGTGGCTTGACATTGCAGATCTGTCTGATCATTGCCCTATCATTCCACTGAAGACGTTGGAGGTTTGACTTTGTCAATGACCATGTTTCACTGGCATGGAGCATTGTGCTCCGCACACAAGAGCTGTACACACGGCCACGTGTCGTGAACGAGAGGTGGCGGGAAGAGAGAACTGGTAGCAACTCCTTGAATTTCTTCCAGGCTGTTTTCACATGTGTTGTGGTTGAAAGGACACAACCACCAGCTGCTGAGAGCATATCTCCTAGGTAGCAAAAGGAAGCTACAACCTCCAACTTGTCGGATCCGACTTGGACTTCCTTCTGTGGTCTGCCGTCTAAGGGTTGTGCAGTTCCTTGGCACTGTTTGAGACAGCATTAGTATTCACCCTAATGTTGTTGATTCCATCGCTCATATTGTTTAAGTCCATTTCTCAAGAATTTTGAGAGCTTCACTGATCAATGTTAACTATTGCATCAACCCTAGCATTCATCCTAATGTTCACGTTCATTTCTCAAGAATTTTAGAGCTTCATTAATGATATTTAATACAAACTTGCATCTAAGGATGGCAACTTTAATGCAAGCATCCATATCTGACCTTAACCTGCATTTCATAGTTCACTAATGTTAACTAGTGCATCAACCCTAGTGTTCACCCTGACATTTTAGTCCATTTCTTAAGAAGTTTTAGAGCTTCATTAAAGATACCAACTTGCATCTGGGATGACAACTTTCATGTAAGCACCCTTGACTGGTTTGGTGACTTTGCACACCCACTTGCCCTCAGAAGAATTCTTGTATTATTCCTAAATGCAAGCTTCCACACATTGGTATTGCCTGCATTTTATGCAATGGTGATTTTTACCAAATGTTTTAGTTAGGTCTGTTTCTAAGATGTTACAACAGCTATAGTTTTAATACTATAGTCGATCTTGCTTCTTATCCGACCAATAATAATTCAAATTCAAGAAGTGAATGGCTGACGATTTGTGCCAGTTGCTCCTCGGTAATGCTCATAATGGTTCATTGTGAAGGTTTTATTTTGCAAATTCCTGACTAGTTTCTTCCAATTGTATGGATTTCTTCAGAGAAATGTTCTTACATTTATGTTTTATTTTTCGTTCGGACCAGTTGCTCCGAAGTCGGCGTTCACAAAGTGAATCCAAAACTGACAGCCAGCAACATGTCAGTCAGCAGAAGGCCTAGCTCACTGACAACGACACATATGTCTGTCTTTTCGTCGCATGGTAACGTGTCGACAGTAAAAAAACAAGACAATGTATACTGGAAATTGACACGACGGCAGAAAAAAACACCCAACTCAGGATTGGCTTACAATATTCTCCGTCGGGTCGGGATCTATGTTCATGTATAAAACTGGAGTTTTAATATCAAATATAACTACCCATCACTACAATTTAAGCCTTTTAACCAGACACAGGTCTGGGTCAGTCTGACAAAAACAAATCTAGCCAGAAATGCCACCCGCATGTCCCATTTCCCGTGACCTCCCTAGTGTCGAGTCCTGATTGGTCGCTGAGGTCACATGACCTATCAGACCCACGGGCAGACTATACAGGTCACGTGACCCCAGCATTCGCGCCCAGCATGTTTCCACAACGCCAACTTTTATTTGAAAGGGATTTAGAATATTCACAAGGAATAATATGTGTGCATACCATGGCATAGCACGTGGAAGGAAGTGTGAATGTTATCAAAAGCCAGGAATGGTTGGCCACATGATAAACAAAACTTCCAAGTGAAAATTCAAAATGACGGACAATTGGTACACATTTACAAAGTCTGCAGAAAAACACCGAAATAAAATCAACAAGAAAAGAATTTCGGAAAAACCCATAAGCTTTAAAGCCTAGGTATGTTGTGGAAACTAGCAAGGTAAGTGTAAAATCAAAAAAGAATAAAACACTTATCCGTTTTTATCCACTTGTCAAAAGCTGTGACCACGACTAAGTAGATTAGTGGCTTCTCAATCTACTACTGAGCAGCACTAATTGTGGGATCTTGTTTTCCTTGGTTGTTTGTTAGCCTGTTTGAATAGGTGTGAACCTTCTATTACGACTCCGGTCCCTTTCCATTTATCTTCTCCACTTATGGGATTTTTGGTTTTGGATCACTTGCAGTTACCATCATTGGATGGATTTAAAAAGGGGGATAAAGAACCAAGGTCAGAGGAGTTGAGTATGTATAAATTATTTTTTCATCCAACCCTCCACTTGCTTTGAATTCAGGCTTAAATTGTAGTGATGGGTAGTTATATTTGATATTAAAATGATATTTTTAATGTAAAATTAATTTTAGAGGTCACGTGACTTCTATCGTCAGCCCATTGGTCTGATAGGTCATGTGACCTCAGCGATTTTTTTTGTCAGACTGACCCAGACCTGTGTCTGGTTAAAAGGCTTAAATTGTAGAGATGGGTAGGTATATTATGAATTAAAATTAATTTTACATTAAAAATATAATTTTTCAGCCACACACATTCGCAATAATTCAAATTCAATGTTCTAATTCAGATCGCCTCACTTCTCAACCGGCATGACATATCATTATACCCTCAACTGGCATGACATATCATTATACCCCCGGCATACAAAGTATGCTATGGGGTATATAGTTTTCGTCATGCCACAAAGTATGCTATGGGGTATATAGTTTTCGTCATGCCGTTCGTCTGTTTGTCCATCCGTCCGACCTTCCAATAACATTTTGGTTAAAGTTTTGCGTTAAAGTTTCTAAGAGATTGTATCTTCTGAACCCTTAGATAGATTTAGTTGATACTTACACTGAAGTTACTTACTGGGTTCAAGATTTCATTTATGCATGTCCAACCCCCCACAGTGACCTTGAGGTCAAGGTCACAGACTTAGAAATTTTACATTTGGTTAAAGTTTTATGACAAAGTTTATAGATGCCTGTATGTTTTAAAAAATTCAGTTGATACTTGATTCAGTGTTGCATAGCATTCCAAAGATTTGGTGATGCATGTCCCTTCCAACCCATGGTGACCTTTACCTCAAGGTCACGGACTTAGAAATTTTTCATTTGGTTAAAGTTTTATGGCAAAGTTCATGGATGCCTGTATGTTCTAAACTCTAAGACAAATTCATATGATACTTGCATCGATGTTACATACCCGTCCAAAGATTCCATTGATGCATACCCACCCTGCTGCTTCAGTAACATTGATGCCTACACCCCTTCAGTAACTTTGATGCCCTCACTCCCTTGGTCCATTTAGAAATTTTATGTCTGGTTTAGCTTTTACAAGCACATTTATAGCTTCTTGACATCTTCATTCATAATACGTACCATCTCGAAAGATATATCAGTGGGTGGCGCTGGCCAGGGGTATACGTGACCCACTGGTCACTTTCTCTAGTTCCACAGAATTCTTGTTGTTTTCTTTGAGTTGGATCACAAAATCATAAAAGTATATTTTGTCAGTATTTCAGTCCATATTTATCAGCTGATATGAGTAAAATGGCCATAGCATTCAATACAACTGTGTTAAAGTTAGAGGATGAATTGATGCAGCTTATACTGGATGGACAGATAAATGCAAGGATAGACTCACATAGCAAGGTTTGTATGGAGGTTTTGATTTAAGGTATAACGTCCCCGTCAACACTGTAAAGGTCATTTTGGAGACGTTGCTTCCAATTTTGTGGGACTTTTACCTGACATTGAGATGAAATGACATCTCAAGCCCTGTCGCCCAATGAAACCAAAAGGGTTTATTAGCATGGACGGTCCGTCTCGCACCGCGGTTCCTGGACAGGCTTAGATCCTCTAAGCGGTTTACCAGTACTAGTTTGCGGGCTGGATTCAGCTCTGCGTGGAAGCATCATGCAGCCCATATATTTCTTCAAGCCCCTATGGGCAAGGTTTGTATGGAGGGCCCGTCGTTAGCTTCACAAACTTGTAAGTGGTCAAAATATTAACTGTTCTAGCAATTGATCAGTAAAATTCCTATATTAAGACCACCTTTGGGACTGTTCAAAAGTGGTCTTTAAGACCACTTTTGAACAGTCCCAAAGGTGGTCTCTGACCAGAGAACTCGGTATGCAGAAAGCACAAAGAAAGAATAACTGCAGCCTACTAAATAAGCTTTTTAAAGCAGAATTACTCTTAATTTTAGGTGGTCTTAACAGCTGAAATTCACTGCATTTTTGCTGAATATGTGTGACTTACATTTTCAGCAAAATACTTGCATATTTGCCATGATTAAATGTTTTAGGTTTTAAGAATATGCTAACTTAGAACATCATTAGTTTAGAACAATTGGGACCAGAATTGTTTTATTTTCCTACTCCTAATACAGTTGAACCCATTACAGTTTGGAAATGCCAAAAGGGGACATTTGCAAACAGTGAACCCAGAGCAGGACACAGCTTCTGATCAAGGCCTACACTGTTGGCTAAAAATTCAGTCACTTCCTAAACAATTCTCTAACTCTTATCATGCTGTTCACGACAACCCCTATCTTTGGAAACAGTGTAGATCCAGATCAGATGGCCATCTGATCAGGATCTACACTGTTAGACATTCAATTTATGAATTTGTAGGAATAAATTACATCAAGTAATCTGATTGGTTCAAAGTCAGAAATGGGTGTTGTTAATCTGAATATTCAGCAAGAGAAGGGTTAAATATAGCTCAACCTGACATCCTAAATTTTGAAATGGACTCCAACTATATATGGTGAGGTAGATTCTGTTAAGGAGGGTGGGGAGTAATTCTTTTCTCTTTAGATTTTTTTTATTTGCTTATATTTTGTAGCTTGAAATCTCTGCACTCGTTTGCCGGTATAAAAATATGGGCACACCAGGCTTTTTTTCGAGCTTTTTAACCTTAAAGATGGGTACTGTTTTCGAATTTATCGAATGTTTCAATAATTACCCCAGTCATTGACAAATTGTCGATAACAATTGTTTAAAACAATATTTCCAAGTTTGGTTAAAAAAAACCAATGCAGGATAAAGTCATGTTTGCGTACCTATGTGTGAAAGACAAACTCTTTCACAGATTTTTGTCGAAACACCTATTTACAAATGTCCTTTTCTGCATGTTTTGCTGTTTTGAGATGCAATTTTCGCTATATTTGAAAAAAGAATGCATTTTTCTTCTTTAGATTTTTCTTATTTTCACATATATTGTGTAATAATATTAGATACACGAAATAGGCGTGAAATTTGACCATGTCACCAGGCATCTGAGAAAAATATTGCAGAAAAAATTACCCCACCCCCCAATAAAAATGGCTAAAAAAAGCATTAAGATATTGTTTAAATGACAAGAACAAGGATTATACCTTTATTATTGCACATACTTTTGCTTCCTTTATGTGATATGAATCAAAGTATTTCATTAGAATTGAAACACAATTTCATTTATAAGTTTTATTGCTGGAAAAATGGATTTTTCTGGCCATAAAATGCAAGTTCTGATATAGCCATATTGTCGTTTTGTTCATGTTTAAAAGATATGAAGCCATTAACATTGTCGCAGACGTTCAAACAATGTCAGATGTATGTTATTAATATACCTGGGAAACATTATTATACATTTTTAACTATCTTTTTTGACAATTTATTACCCTACCCCCTAATGAAATGGGTTGAAATTGATAAAAAAATACAATAAGCTGATGCAAAAGAATATAAAAAGTTCCCTTTTCCCATTTAAGTTCCTGCCAACGTTATAGGGAAAGTAGAAACACTTCTAATTCTTTTTTTTTCTTTAATGTTGACAAGTATTTTTTTTCATGCCATATTGACCGGAAACGCTATTTAATTATCTATTGGCTGTTTATGCAAACTCTGAAAGGGAGGTGAGATAAGTTATCCTTTTACTTTCCGAAAGTGGATAGAAGTGATGGCAATGACCTGGAATCGATACAATTACCCAACACCTCCGATCAGTCACACCAAAGGGAAGGAACCACGAATATGACTAACTAGACCGTAATGGAAACATCACTAGCGGAAAGTCAAAATGGCAGTTGCATACCCACATAGTGGCTTTCGTGGACCTTGAGAAGGCATTTGGTTGAGTGTCTCGGAAAGTCTTTTGGGAGGCACAGAGAAAATTTGAAGTGGAGGAGTGGAATGTTCGAATAGTCCAGTGGGTGTATGCTATTTCGCGGAGCCATATGCGTTTTTGTGTTGGTCCATTGAAGAATTCGAATTGAAGGTCGGTGTTCCTCAAGGCTCTTTTCTCAGCCTAATGCATTTCATCATTGTGCTTTATGTCTTGTCATGCGAGTTCTGTTCTGGGGGGGGGGGGGGGGGGGGGGGGGGGCTTTGTAATCATAGCTGAATCACTTCAGTGTGCTACACCACTTCAAAGGCGTCGCCCAAAAAATTTTCATATATATATAGTCTCTACAATGCATGATAGCCCCGAACTGGCCTTGAAGAAAAAGATTGTGCTGCATGATACTAACCCAATCAAACATGAGTACGAGTAGACCGCCCTGCCCAGGTAAGTGGTGCAAGACGGACGGTCCTTATAAACATATAGATTGGTTTCACTGGCTGTCAGGTTTCATCTCAATGTCGGGTAAAAAGACCCACAAATTGGGAAGTAACCTCTCCAAAATGACCAATATTATGTTGACGTTAAAATGACATCTCAAGCCCTGCCGCTCAACGAAACCAATAGGGTTTATATGCATGGACGGTCCGACTCGGACCCATTTTCCTAGGCAGGTTTAGACCCTCTAAGCGGTTTACTAGTTCTCACGTGCGGTCGGTTTCAGCTCTGCGTGAAAGCATCATGCAGCCCGATTGGCTGGAGCCGGTACATTGACAAAATTCTGTTATGATGGTGGATGTGTGGGCATACAAAGGCTCCGTGTGGCACAACCTAAACCATCATCTTTATATTCGAAACAGATCTAAGGGATTTTTTCTTGTACACCCTTTTGCTTATGCTTGATTATTTTTGTTTGATTTGAGGTTTTAACGTCCCCGTCAACACTGTAAAGGTCATTTTGGAGACGTCGCTTCCAATTTTGTGGGACATTTACCCGACCTTAAGATGAAATGTCAACTAAAACCCCGCCGCCAATTGAACCAATAGAGTTTATTAACATGGACAGGCCGACTCGCACCGCTTTGCCTGGGCAGGCTTAAATCCTCTAAGCAGTTTACCAGTAGGCCTACACCTGTTGAGTGCAAGATCCTAATTATGGGTGCTGGCACAGGCTATTTGTTCACTGAGATGGCTTAACAGTAATTGAACCTGAGACTGCGACTGGCAGTTAAAAGAATATTGTGCACTGCCAGGCATTACAGTCTGCACTTTTAGGTATCAAATATGGCAGTGTTTTCTTTCCATATATATGACGTCACGCAAACTAAAGTAAACGTCACTATTGATTCATTGTTTTGTTTGTGTTGACAAACTATGGTCGTGGAATATGTGAACTGATAGACTCTTCGAGGCTATATTTTTGACACCAATGGAAAAATAAAGTAAACATCGTGCGTTAAAGAGAGTTCAGATTTGCCATGGACAGCTGATGGGCTGCAATCGGAGGAAACAAACTAGTAGCTGGAAAAATACAGGGTTAGTCTGTTTATCCCTCTATTTTCCTGTGCTTCCAGCCATGCGGACTAGACCGGAAAGTAGTCTATGAAGTCGCAAAATAATTTATAACAAAATGCACATTGCAATGGTTATTAAATGTTACAAAAACCTCAGAAAACACTTTGAAAACTAAATAGAAACAAAAATCATTTTGAGGTAAAAATTTGAACCTGATTACGGCAGAGTCAATTATGCGCGACCCTCCTTAAGTTCAGAATGGCTTAGTGAGCACTGTCAAAAATCCGTAGATCTCTCAGCACTGGGTTCTAGGGTTGCTCAGGTCATATGGGAGACATCAAGTTTTGCAACATAAGATGGTGGTTTTTCTCCAGGTAATCTGGTTTTTGACCACCTCTGATTAGCAATAGACTCAAGATATTTATAGCCCCCTGCAAACAAAATTTCGGGCGGGGATGTATACTGGATTCAGCTTGTCCTTGCGTGCGTGTGTGCGTGCATGTGTGCATCAGTCAGCATACTTTACAGAATTTACAGTTTGTTTTTGCCTACCGATTTCTACCAAACTTAGATGATGGCTTTGCATCCATCACACCTTGGACCAGTTTGATCATCGTCAAAATCCGACGTGTATCATGGGTGTTACGGCTCTTTGTTCTTCAAATAATGCTGAAATTAGCCGTTTGCGGACTCTACAGTCTGTATTCAACCAAACTTAATACATGGCTTTGCATCCATGAGCCCAACCGATTTCAACCAAACCCGATGCATGGCTTTGCATCCACAAGAATTTGGGCGACTTCGAGCATCTTCAAAATCTGACGTGTATCACAGGTGTTACGACCCTTTGTTCTTCAAATAATGCTGAAATTAGCCATTTTCCTGACTCTACAATCTGTATTTACCTACTGATTTCTACCAAATTTTGCATCCATGAGACCTCGCATAAGTTTGACCATTGTCAAAATCTGACGCATTTCATGCAAGTTATAGCTTTTGTTTTTTAAATAGTGCTGAAATAAGCCGTTTCCGGAGACCTTGCACAAGTTCGATCTTCGCCATAATCCAACGCGTATCACGGGAATTATGGCCCTGTGTTCTTTAAATTATGCTGAAATTAGCAGTTTCAGGACTCTACAGTCTGTGTTAGAGCCTTCAATGTTTGCAAAAGATTCAGCCATTGTCTTGATAATTTTCTAAAATATTTATTTAGTTGGACACCCGTTAAGTTTTAAAAGGACTTCTGCTGTATATAGTGAGGAAGATTCTATCAGGGCAAAATGGGTTTAACTCCTCAGCCTTGTTCCTTCCAGATATTATATGCAAAAGACACTGATCAGAGAAGTACAACATTTGAGAAGTCATTCACAATGGGGCAGGAGTACCAGAGAAGAACAAAAGCTCTCATCTTAAGAGCAGCAGTATTGAAAAACCAAATTAATGTCAAGGTCAGTGATCATTTCATTAACATTATTCCTTGTTTTGAAAAGAAGAAAAAAGGTTAAAAAAGAAATGATCTCTTCCCATACCAGACAATAAGTAAACACACCATAGGTCCAGTAAAGGTGCTTTTTTCTTCCGAAAAGTTCTCATATTTTTTTTTTTATATCTGCAAGAAAACATCCTTTGTTGGTCTTCATTAGTAGCGCTTCCAGCGCTTCTAATGAATACACACAGCATATGTTTTCCTGCAGAAATAAGAAGGATAATACATGGATATCGATTCTTTCCTGGGGCTTTGTGTCACACTTGCACCTGGCCAGCCTTGGAGGCTCAGTCGGAGGCTTGTTGAACTTGTGATCAGGAGACCACTGGGTTGTCTCAAACCAGGCCCAGCAACATACAGTCATGGATATTGATCATAAAATATCTTCTACAGCCATTCTTTGCCTCGGCAACATTCTGTCATGGAGATTAATCATGAAATATCTTCTACAGCCATTCTCTGCCTCGGCAACCTTCTGTTGTAGAGATTGATCATGAAATATCGTCTACAGCCATTTTTCTGCCTCAGCAACATTCTGTCATGGAGATTGATCATGAAATATCTTCTACAGCTATTCTTTGCCGCAACAACATTCTGTCATGGAGATCGATCATGAAATATCTTCTACAGCCATTCTTTGCCTCAGCAACATTCTGTTGGGAGATTGATCATGAAATATCTTCTACAGCCATTCTTTGCCACAACAACATTCTGTTGTGGAGATTGATCATGAAATATCTTCTACAGCCAATCTCTGCCTCAGTAACATTCTGTCGAGGAGATTGATTGTGAAATATCTTCTACAGCTATTCTCTGCCTCAGCAACATTCTGCCATGGAGATTGATCATGAAATATCTTCTACAGCCATTCTCTGCCTCAGCAACTTTCTGTCATGGAGATTAATCATGAAATATCTTATACAGACATTCTCTGCCTAAGCAACATTCTGTCGTGGAGATTGTTCATGAAATATCTTCTACAGACATTCTCTGCCTAAGCAACATTCTGTCATGGAGATTGATCATGAAATGTCTTCCTAAGACATTTTCTGACTTCCGCTGATTGCTTGTGTAAGAATGTGAACTGAACTATATAGATTTAAAGGCTTATGCATAAAGCCCTGCCCAGGAAAAGTATGGTTTGGTAAAGTGATGGGTCATGATTTTTGGCATTTTAAAATTTGTGAGAAGATCAAAATTTATGCCCAAATGAGTTGAGCATGAAAAATGTTTTATAACCTTGGGGTCAGTGTGATAAGTACTGTTTTCATGTCAGCTGGCTCATAGAGGATCTTACATGAGTGGTCATGTATTATTGAATTTATTAAACGAGTTGAGGAAAAGGGATAGAATGCGAGGCTTTGCCGAGCATTTTATCCCTTTTCCTCTACGAGTTTAATAAATTCAATAATACATGAGCATGAATGAAAGATTCTATTTATCATATGACATTTAAAACGCATTTTATTCACGATTGTTTACAAAAATGTCAATATTCCGCTGTTAGTAAATGCAACGTCGTACATGTAACGTTATGGGACGTATCTAGCTAATTTGCATATTTAATCCACTAGTGGATTATCGAAAATAATACATGGCGTTATTACACTCTCAGACGCGACGTCATATGATAAATATCTGTTTTACATAATTTACAGTGCCCGCCGAGGGATGGTGGTCAAGGTGGAGAAATGTCATTAGCACCAGGGAATGCATCATCAGCCAGAAACTGAGACTCTCAAGTATAAACTACAGTCTTTCATCAACTAAGACATAGAGTTGGGTATACCAACCAGGGATTGTGAGAGCCAGAGGAACAGTTCTGTAGCCAGCATCTCAGGCTGAAATAGTCATTGAAATTTGGGCCCCGCCAAGCGATTTTGGTACTTATCGCCTATGCGAGCAGCGAAGGTTCAGGCGAGCCTGCGCATCCGCGCAGTCTCGCCAGAACCTTTGCTGCTCGCTCATACAAGCAGTGAATCAAGAGGAACCTTCAGACAGAAAGCCATATCCCTGGCTCCTCTGAATGGCTGGGCATGCGCAGCTAAAATTTGTCATGACGGAATGCTCGAAGACCCAAATTCGCTTGGCGGGGCTCATTTTATCCTGCGTCTCCACCAAAACAAGGCATTCTGCTCGCGGTACTTTGTGCACAAAAAGCATAAGTACTCACAAAATATGTTTGGGTGAAGAATTGAATAAAATATTGCCATTAGCTTTGATGAGAGTAACAGTTATAGGACACTTTTTCCAAATGAAGGCACTGTGATATTGTGTGTAATTGTGCTTAGGTATCAGATGTGTGCTCAACAAATACATTTATGAGCTAGTGCTTTAGGATAGATTTCAATACAAATGATATCAGAAGAGACCATGTACGCATATATTTAATGATTTCCTTAAATTGTCCATGAAAATGTGCAGTCACAGCTCCAATGAAATTAGGGTACCATATTTATCATATTTATTCGGGGCTGAGTAAACTGTGTAGACCAAGATTAAACCTTGCAGAACATGCCACTTGTCCAGCTAGTTTTAAACACACATCAGATATTAAATTGTTCAGAATTTAGAAGAGTTCTGGTAAGGAGTTGAGGTGTCTGAATACTTAGGATAAATATGGTATTGGGAATAATTAAGGTGGATAGATATACCTCAGAGGAGGCAATTTTATTTAAAAAAAAAATATTTTTGTCTCCCATTTTCAAAAGGTGTCCACTCATAATGAAAAACAAAATTTTCCTGAGAAGAACTTTAATTAAAGACCACGCCATTGTTTTTGGAGGGATTCAGTGAACAGGGCAGTGAACAGGTAGTTCCAAAAGTTGTCTCCCCTGCAAAAACTGCATTCATTTCTGGTGGATTCATAATAGAACTGTATCAGGCAATTCTAGTATATTGTCCCATACCCACAATTTTCATCTATATATATATATTATTATTATTATTATTGCTATCAAGGCCAAATTAAGCATACAAAAAAGAAAGCTTATAGGGTACGGATCCTAAGTATTGGGACAGACAGGTGAAAGCAAACAGTGCACACCCAGATCAAACTAGTCTTATCAGAGTCTAACTGTTTGCCATTCTGTCTCCATTTTTTGGACTCCTTGCTGGTTCTCGAAACTAATTTTAGGAGAATTACAAGTCTTCAATGTGTTAAAATTTTTAGGATTTTTACGTTACCTTGATTATCCCTGTGAAGCTATGGACTTGTTGGCACTCATTAGAATTAAAAGTGATAATACTTTTTCAGATGTGTGCCAACAATATTAATATATAGTACCCAGTTGTTCAAAACTGACAATGTGATTAGTTAACGTGTTAAAACTTTGACCTTGAATATGCAAATATTTTTGCTTACAAAATATGAGTAAAGCTACTATGATAGTCTGAGTGTATTAGGACATTTGACCACTTACCAGTTGTGTATCTAGTGATGCTTTGAACAACTGGGCCAAGAAGTGTTTTCAAATATGCACCGTATCCTTCTATCTGTATTTGACAGATATGCTGCTCAAAGAATGATTGATTTATTTTGAAACATATATATGGGCCCCATTAAAGCGATTTAGGTACTTATCGCCCATCCGCGCAGTCTCGCCAGAACCTTCGCTGCTCGCTCATACAAGCAGTGAATCAAGAGGAACCTTCAGACAGAAAGCCATATCCCTGACCCCTCTGAATGGCTGGGCATGCGCAGTTAAAATTTGTCATGACGGAATGCTCGAAGACCCAAATTCGCTTGGCGGGGCTCATATGTAAAGTGCCATGACTAAGACTACCATAATGATTCTAAGTATTGGGACAGATAGTCCTAAGAAAACAGTGCAGACCCAGATCAGCTTGCTCCTGAAAGAGCAGTCTGATCAGGGTCATCACTGTTTGCCATTTCGTTGCCAACTTTTGGACTGCTTGCAAGATCTTGAAATAAATTGGTTAAAGTTTTAGGAAAATTATAGCCAGTCCTGAAGGTGTCCAAATTTTAAGGATTCTTACGGTAACAAAGGGTCTTGTAATAAAAGCAACAACCATCGAACATAAGTTTGAGTGTCTGCGAGTAATTTTAAGATGCTTATACAGTGGAACTTCGATGGCTCGAACACTGATGGCTCGTTTACAATGGCTGTCGAACACGTTCCCAAGCCCCTATGGAAATTTTATACAAAATAGGCGGGGTAATTTAGGAGATTTCCGTCTTTTATATTACAAATGTATGCTGTGTGTACTCATTAGAATCGCCTCAATGAGGCGATTCTAATGAGTATACACAGCATACATTTTCATTATAGAATACCGAAAAAGATGTACAAAAGTATCTCGTTATGCGTCCTGGCAGTCACCCTCAGTGGCTCGAACTACCCCTGTCTCGAACAGATTTGAGACGTCCCTAGGGTGTTCAAGCCACCGAAGTTCGACTGTACTTGTGTATGGTAGTATTATTTTATCATATTTAGGAGTCTAGACAAAAAGTACATAGCTCAAGATAAGAAGGCGTATCAAAGATGATTATGGGATGATTTTCCTGATTTCTTGTTACAAGTATTTGTTGTGGGTTTGTTTGTTGTTGAGGTTTTACATCCATGCCAACACTGTTAAAGTCATTTCTGAGTTGCTGTTTCCAATTTTGTGGGACATTTACAGTGTTCAATCTAGGCTGCGCCATTGCGCCCTGGGCCCGCTTTTCACATGAGGGGCGCACTAGAGAACATTCAATGGGCCCGTCGGGCGCAACTGTAGAATTTAGAGACTGTTTCTTCGGTAGTTCATTTTTGCGATTTTCTCGCGGTTTTTCGACTGCCTGTTGCGTATTGCTGACTTGATCAAAAACCGCATGTTGCCTGAACAAAATAACTTAGAAAAACATTTTGTTTCATATGTTTAACTAGTAACAATTCTTTTTTTTAAACCCAAATCGACGTTTTGTTTACCGGGGATGCGGCCATGTTCGGTATACTTGTGTGCGCCGGGCGGCTTACGCCAAATTCGTGTGCGCCGTGCGGCTTACGCTAAATACCGGACCGAAATACCGCAATATACCGAGGCGGGCGTTATTTATTGTAGAGTTCTTCTCTTCCAGAAATATTTTTAATGGCATTCATTCTAGATAAAACATGCATTTAGCACTTGAGCAAGACACTTTATCCAATTGTTTTGTACTGGTCAAATGAGGTAATGAGCAAATGTGACCAACTCAGTATTAGAAGATGGGTAGATAAACTAAATAGATTTTGTCTGTGCTGTTAAACTTGTTTTGTGTCCATTTTTATCATGCAGCTAAAACAAGATAAATCTGGTAACTTTATATAGTATAATCTAAGGGCCCCCTAAATTTCCGAATGGCCCCCTTTTCCAAGGCCTGTGGGCCCAGAGGGCCCCCAAACCCCAAATCCTGGATTGAACACTGCATTTACCTGACATTGAGATGAAATGTTTGGGAACCTTTTAGAATCACCTCATTTAGGAAATTCTAACTAATACCCACAGCATGCTTTTATCAAGAAATAAGACAAATTATCCCTTATTTATCCTGGTTATGTCATCTTATCTAGAGATATAATATGCACCAAGAGAAGGCCGCACAGTCTGATCAGTCTTTGCTGTGCTCTATATGTCTGCTCTGTGACTCTGAGCTTAAAGCAGACAGAGAGGGAGCTTAAAGCAGACAGAGAGGGCTGCATTCTGACATTAGAGGGTACCATATTTATCAGATATATACAGGCAGACAGGGCTCAGCAAATAATGTTGATCCAGCTGAGACGCCGCGTCTAGTATGGGGTGTCTCATCTGGGTAAACACTGTTTGCTATTCATCCAGCTATTTGTAGACACAACATTGGGTAGTAAATTGTTCTTGTTCAAATTTTAGGACAAGTATGATAAAGATTTGAGTTGACCGAATATTTAGGAATAATATGGTATGCAGGTTGATTTAAGTTTTTGCTGAGTGCTCACACTTAGTATCTTTATTCTTGTCATGGCCAAATGTTAAATTGTCTACTTTGGAAACTATATACTTGTATTGAATTTTAAGTTGCTTGAAAGTGTGAGACTTCTGTCATATCCCAGTAGTGCCTAATGGCCTTGGCAGTTGTCATTCTGGGGTGTTTAATCTGTCTGGGTCTATAATGTTTGCTAGGGTGCCTTTTGGGGGATGCTGCATATTAGTGGGTTAATGAAAAGAGAATTACAGTAGAACTTCGATGGCTCGAACACCGATGGCTCGTTTAACATGGATGTGTCAAACCAATTCTTGAGCCCCTAGCGAAATCCTCTACATTGGAAATAGTGGGGGATAATTAAGGAGATTTTAGTCTTTTACCTTGCAAATGTATGCTGTGTGTACTCATTAGAATCGCCTCGAAGATGTGATTCTAATGAGTACACACAGCATACATTTTCATTATAGAGCACCGAAAGGATGTTTAAAAGTATCACGTTATGCCTCCTGGCAGTATTCCTGAGTGGCTCGAACTACCCCTGTCTCGAACAGATTTTCGAGGTCCCAAAGGTGTTCGAGCCATTGAAGTTCCACTGTATATCCTTTTGTCATGCATGCTTTTACCATGGGAAATTGGGACCCGGTTTTCTGTCCATTCTATCATTTGTTTACAGTTAAACTGTCAACATTTGTAACAACCTTGGTTTGATAATTATATTCACATAAGAGCTAATGATACTTTGTAGAGATGACAACTTTAATGAAAGCATCCATAATGACTTTGACCTGCATTTTATGGTTCACTGCCTTTGTGAAATATTGCCTCAGCTCTAGCATTGACCCTAATTCTCAAGAAGAAATTTTGTCCTTTAATTAACCTTATTACTTCCCTTAAATGGAGCTATGTTAAGGTCTCTTGTCTGTGTTTCTGTTTGTTTATTCTAGTTTGTTTTGGGTTTCAGCGGCCCAGTCATCACTACTTAGGTCATGTCCAGCTGATCAGGTTACTTAACCCATTTTGTACCGGAAACCCCAAAACAGGTACCATGGCAAACAATGCGGGCCCAGATCAGACACTGCATATTTTGACTTCTGAGCAGGGCCTCCAGTGTTTGCTAAAAGTTCAGTCATTTTCAAAATAAACTTTGAAGAAAACACAACCTGACACTCATAAATTTTGAAATTGACTCCTGCTATATATAAAGAGGAAGATTTCATTTGGTACTATAAGTCTCCACAAAAGAGTGTGCCAACCATGAATTATCAAACCCAGTATCTGACTTGACTTGATAGATTTTGTAAGGTAACCGGGCGCTAAAAGCACATAGGGGCTACCCCAACCCAGTATCTGATCACCAGTCAAACATATGTTGTGACAGATATTGGCTAAACTTGGTGCAGAGAAAGTTCACTGTGACATATATTGGCTAAACTTGGTGCAGAGAAAGTTCATTGTGAATGAGAGTATAATTCCATATTTACCATATGTATTTAGATGATAAGTATAAGCATTGTGTAGCCAGATAAAATGCCACAGAACTAGGTTTCTAAGCAGTGTTTCATCAGGATATACATTGGTTGCCACTTATCCAGCTATTTTTAAATTACAACATCCCATAGTAAATTAGTGTCGTTCAAATTTAAGAACAAGTATAGTAAGTTGTGGTGCCATAATACTAGAGTAAATACGTTTTTGTTTGATTGTTTGTTTGTTTCTTATTGGAGTTTAACAGCCCACTCAACACTGTGTTTGTCATTTTTTTAGCCGGTCAGTTTACTTATCCACAATTTTCCTGGTCAGGCTTATACGTAAGCGGTTAACCAGAATGAGTACAGTGCAAATTCTTTTGCAAGAAATTGACAACTGCCTTTCTTAAATCAGTGGGAGGGAGGGAATAACCATAGAAAAGATTTCATGATCAATCTACAAGAAAGAATGTTGCCGACCCCGGCAGGTATTGAACCGCATCCTCCTGATCACCAGTCAGACGTGCATCTGACTGAGCAACCGAGTAAATATGATGTGGATATAATGAATGTTTTCTGTAATATGTGTATATGATTCTGAGAAATTAGATCTGAATCTGACTGGATAATATCTGTGCCTTGTCATTATGTTAACCATAGCAACAGATAAGTATTTTGGGATAATTTAAGGACAGTTTTTGTCAATGCTCATAAAAACCTATAGTGTGGGTATTCATTAGAACCGCCTCACAGAGGCAGTTCTAACAAATACCCTTAGCATAAATTTATAAAAAAAACATATGTTGTGGGTATTCATTAGAACCACCTCACAGAGGCGGTTCTAATGAATACCCTTAACATAGTTTATATGGAGAAACCATATCTTTTGCTATGTGTTTTACAGGTTTGTTTAATGATTACACTTGTAAAGCTCTTTATCTACAGAAAACCATGATTTACAGGGTATACATTATTTCCCTTACTTTTGCTCAAAAACAAATTGTGGGTACCTGTTAGAACCACCACCATATTTGAAGCAGAAATAAGGAAATAAAAAAAAAATCATCTGAAAATTACTTATGCCGGTATGAAAGATGCCCATCACGAAAACATGCCTATATGATTCTGACCCCCTCAAACCCCACTTTTATATAGAAAAACTGGGGTTTGCAGGGATAAACATAATTTCGAAGAAAAATCGGATATACTGTAATCGGTCCCTTCCGTCAGTCTGTCAGTCATTCCGTCAGTCAGTCAGTGCACATTTCCTCATAACGCGAACTCCTCCTACACCGGTCGCCGGATGGTGTTCATATTTGACAGGATGATTGCCTGGGATGTGTAGATTACACATAAGGTTTCGGATGCTGGCTGTGACCTCCAGGGTCAAAGGTCAAGGTCAAAAGATCAATTTCACAAAAGTGCGGATATTTGCGATTGGCCCCCAATCGACTTTGCTCTAGTTGTTATTTCTGCTCAAAAATATAGGTTGTGGGTACTCGTTAGGCGGTTCTAATGAGCACCAACAATCTATATTTTGAGCAGAATTAACAAAAATATCACAAATTTTCATCTAAAAACTTCGTTTTTTCGGGGGTAAAATTTGCATTGTATTTGTATAGGCGTGTTTTCTTAATGATTATAGCAAACAAGTTTTTTATTGTTACATGTTCTTTGGTCTCATAAATGTATTACATTGATACTACAGCTGGTTTGCCGGAATATACGGTGCATATACTTCAAATAAGTACATGTGTAGTTGTTGCAGTTTTATGGTTAATTGTTTATTTTGAAATTCATAAAGTAATGAAAGGGTTTGTTTTGACAATAGAACACAACATTGTATTAATGGCCATGGATAGTTTCAAGTGATGCAGCTCTTTAAAAAATACATTGCAACAGATAAACTTGGTAGAAGCCCCAGTGGTGTAATGGTTATTCTTGCACACCAGACAAGGACATCCCTGATTTTACCCTGGGATAGAAATTTATGTTCTGACCCTGGTGTTCCGACCCCAAATCGAATATAATCGCGTGTTTGATAATTGCACTGGTTGATTACAACCTCATGCGCGGCGGCGTCATGCGTGACGTCACTAAACATTCCTGTTGTGTCATCACAAAATGGCGGACGTCGTTAACCGAAGTGACAGCAGCATTAAAAATTCGCAATAGAAATGGAAGGTATGCAAGAAAAAGAATCCAATGTGGGTGTGAGGGGGGGGGGGGGGATTTAAAATCCGTCCCTCGGGATCACTGTCCGGCATCACTCGGCAAGCCTCGTGATGCCGGACAGTGTCCCTCGGGACGGATTTTTCCATCCACCCCTCACACCCATATAAGATTCTTATATGCTACTCGTCTCACAACATAGGTTTATATGAAGAAATAAAGAAAACTATCCTTCAATTATCAAAAAATACTTTATCTGTTGCTATGAAATTTATTGATCTCTTTATCTATTTTGGTCTACTTTACAAGGAACGAATTTATTCAATTTTTTCCTGGAAAAGTAGACCCCTTTTGATAAAGAATAGACCTTTTTATAGCCCCGCTTTGAAAAAGTGGGGGCTATATTGGATTTGCCTTGTCCTGTGATTCCGTAATTCTGTAATTCCATTATTCATGATAACTCAAAAACAGTTTGAGGTATTTTCATGAAAATTCACACCAATGTAAAGCACTATGAGACGATGTGCAGAGCGCATGAACCATAACTCTAGATTGCCTACTTTTGGAGTTATTGCCCTTTGAACATTGAAAACTGGCAACCGTAATTCCGTTATTCATAACTAAAAAATTTGAGGTATTTTCATGAAACTTCACACAAAGGTAAAGCACTATGAGACAATGTGCAGAGCGCATGAACCATAACTCTGGATTGCCTGCTTTTGGAGTTATTGCCCTTTGAACATTGAAAAATGGAAATTTTAACCTTGTCCGCTCCATAACGCAAAAACAGAGATATTTTCATGAAACTTTACACAAATGTAAACCACCATGAGACGATGTGCAGAGCACATGAACCATAACTCTGGATTGCCTTTTTACCACCTTTAATTTAGAGGTTGAAAGCTGAAAACATTTCTTTTTCTTGTATTTTTCTGACAGCGCTATAGTGGGGCTATAGTGAGATCCTCTGACAGTTCTAGTTTAATAGGGATTCAGTTTATACAAAAGAAGACAAGAAATCACAGTAGTTGACTCTTGTTAAAGAAAATGGCAAAATGTATGTCAGAAATATCCATAACCCCAGATGAGAGGGGGTATCAAAATATTTTTTTTTTATTTCTGCATAAATACAACACATTGTGAGTACTCATTAGAAGTGCCTCGGCAAGGTGCTTCTAATAGTACCCACAACTTTGTTCATTCAGCCTTGATAGCTCAGTGGTTAGCGCGTTCGACTTATGATCGAGAGGTTGTGTGTTCGAATCCGATCACCAGAGTCTCTCATGACATGGCTAATGTTTGTTTGTATAATCAGTTTAACGGCTCAGTCAACACTATTTTAGGTCATTTTTGAGCTGGTCAGTTTACCTATCTACTCTTTTCCTGGGCAGGCTTACACGTAAGCAGTTAACCAGTACAATGCACATTCTTTTGCTAGAAACTGATAACTGCCCTTCTTGAATCATCGGAAGGGAGAGAATGCCCATAGAAAAGATTTCTTGATCAATCTCCACAAAAGAATGTTGCTGACCCCGACAGGTTTCAAACCTGTGTCCTCCTGATCACTAGTCAGACGCGCATCAGACTGAACTACAGAGGCCGGCAACATGGCTCATGTAAGAGTAAGACCTACTGTAATGATCCGAAGTATTGGGACAGACAGGCCTATGCAAACAGTGCAGACCCAGATCAGACTGCACTTGAAGGAGCTGTCTGATCAGGGTCTACACTGTTTGCCATTCCGTCTGCACTTTTTGGACTCCTTGCTGGATTGTGAAACAATTTGTTAAAATTTTAGGAGAATTACAGCAAGTCCTCAAGATGTCTTAATTTTAGGATTTTGTACAGTTGGCAGTATTTCCTGTGGATGCAATTTTAACAGATGCTGTTGGACATTACTTAATACTTGTATGTGACAGTGCATTCTCCAAAACAGATAATTGTCTGATGAAAATGTGATATTTTTCTTATTTCTACACAAAACATAGGTACTGGGTGCTCATTAGCCATTCTAACGAGTACCTACAGTCTATGTCTTGGAGCAGAAATGAAAAATGATGTGTATCCTGTAAACCCCAGTTTTCTCTATAAAATGGGGTTTATGGGGGTATTCGTTACACAGACTCGTTAACCTGATCTAGAGCATAATAATCCAAGAATAATTGTCAGCTACTGACTGGTTTGTGTGATTTTGTTTTTTGTCTCCTGTATGTTACATTTATTTCTACCTCTTAAGTATGCAAATAATGTACATGAAAATCCTAGGCATGCTCCACAGACAATACATATACAGTGGGATTCCACTATTAAGACTAGCTCCACAGACAATGCATATACAGTGGGATTCCACTATTAAGACAAGCTCCACAGACAATACATATACAGTGGAATTCCGCTATTAAGACAAGCTCCACAGACAATACATATACAGTGGGATTCCGCTATTAAGACAAGCTCCACAGACAATACATATACAGTGGGATTCCACTATTAAGACAAGCTCCACAGACAATACATATACAGTGGAATTCCACTATTAAGACAAGCTCCACAGACAATACATATACAGTGGGATTCCACTATTAAGACAAGCTCCACAGACAATACATATACAGTGGGATTCCACTATTAAGACAAGCTCCACAGACAATACATATACAGTGGGATTCCACTATTAAGACAAGCTCCACAGACAATACATATACAGTGGGATTCCACTATTAAGACAAGCTCCACAGACAATACATATACAGTGGGATTCCGCTATTAAGACAAGCTCCACAGACAATACATATACAGTGGGATTCCGCTATTAAGACAAGCTCCACAGACAATACATATACAGTGGGATTCCACTATTAAGACAAGCTCCACAGACAATACATATACAGTGGGATTCCACTATTAAGACAAGCTCCACAGACAATACATATACAGTGGGATTCCACTATTAAGACAAGCTCCACAGACAATACATATACAGTGGGATTCCACTATTAAGACAAGCTCAATTAACCCATTGCATGCATGGAAACCCCTATTGTGGTACCTTGGCAAACAGTGCATACCCAGATCAGACGCTGCAGAATGCAGCGTCTGATCAGGGCTTGCACTATTTGCTAGCAGAATTCTCCATCAAAAACATAAAAAAATGACAAAATAGGCCTAACACCCCTTATTTAACAAATAGACTTGTCCAAAATATAGCCATGGTTGTCCATTAGTATACAATGGGTTAAGACTAAAATTTCTTTTAAAACATATTTAAAAGTTACAGTTTTTCTTTCTTTGTGTTTTCTACACCCAGTGTCTTGGACTAGTAAGAGGTCACCTTTTGGTGTGTTCAAACATGGGCTTAAGACCACTTTTGAACAGTCCAGAAGGCGGTCTTGATACATGAATTTTATTGTAGGCAAGTATCAGTAACAATTGTTCACGTATCAAGGAGTTTTCACTGTTCGCCACCATTGTATTATATCTTGTTCAGTGGAGTTATTGTGACTGGTAGTTTCCTGACAGTCCCTGTTCTAAGGTTATCTTCTCTAGAAACATCTGAAAAGATGCCTGCCTTTGGCCCCCAGTGGTGGGATATCATGCAGTGTTTGTGGTCGATTTATTAGCACATTTTAGAGCTCCTAATAGCCTGTACTTAGTCCCCTTATTTTTGCCAGGAACTGACAGTTGCCCTTCTTGGATTAATGGGAGCAGGAGAATTATTTGTTTGTTTTATGGCCCTTTCACATCATTTATTTCGAGCCAATTGTTAGAGGTGGGTGAAAACGTGAGTACACGGAGAAAAACGAGCTGACCTTCCATTGCAGAACTTGGGAGTCTCACAAGTGACCCGATTAAGGCTCGAACACTCAGAGATGAGAGACCTAATGATTAACAGACATTGTCTTACCCACTAGGCAACAGAGGCCAGTTCTGTTAGGAATTTAACAGCCTAGTCAACAGTATTTAGGTCATAGGGAGCTTTTTTTTTTTGGTTTGGGTTTTACGGCCCTTTCAAGATTATTTCACTCATATCGAGCCGATCGTTAATCATAGGTGGGCGAAAACCGGAGTACCCGGAGAAAAACCACCTGACCTTCCGTTGCAGAACTTGGCGTCCCACACGTGACCCGAGCGAGGCTCGAACCCACGTCGGTGAGAGACCTAGTGACTAAGAGTCAGCGCTCTTATCCATTAGGCCACGGAGGCCCGTCATAGGGAGCTGGTCAGTTACCTAACCACACTCGCATTTAATCTGTACCGTGTATGGCGCACATTATTTTGCCAGAAATGGACATCCTCCTACCTCTCCACAAAAGAATGTTGCCAGTCAGACAGGTATTGAATCCCTGACTGAGCTACCGAGACCAGACCTTACAAAACTGCGTATGGAGTGACAAGAGTGTTATAACTGATTGACTGCCATTCTACACCGAACGTTTCTCCTGTATTTTTTTTATCGAGTGAGTTTTATTGTAGTAGATAAAGTGTTACATATTATAAGAAAAGCTACAGAAGTTTGAAAGTGATAGGATTTAAAAATTGATGTATAAATCCAGGCCCCAGTTGTTCAAACTAAATATACGTTTATTTAGTGGGAATGAGAACACCTGGCAGATTTTTCTGCCATGTTTTAAAGGGAGACATTTTCTGGGACATCAGGATCGCCTTTCTTTAAGCCCTGTCATATTAAAAAAGGGGTCTACTTTTAAAGGAAAGAATTTGCTCCACAGGAGCAAATTCTTTCCTTTAAGAGTTGACCCATATGTTGCCTCCAATGAAGGTGTATCCATTCTTAAATACTACACACCACATCATCATTATAACACTGTTCATTTTAACACAATTATGGATATAACACTGTTTAAAGATGATATATTTTTAGCTCACCAGAGCCAAAGGATCCGGAGGAGCTTATAGGATCGGTAGTTGTCAATCGTCATCTGACGTGTGATGTCAACACTTTCAAACGACATCTTCTCTGAAGCCACTAAGCCAATTGGGCCCAAATTTCATCTGAAGCATCTTTGGACTGGGGGATTGAAAGTTTGTGTTTTTTGTCGCGCCTGCTATTAGTATGGCGCGATATAGGTGCCCGGTTTTCCGTCCGTTCGTTCGTCTGTTTGTCCGTCCGTTCGTCAAGGCGTCAACATTTGCGACCACCCTAGCGTTCACCCTAATGGTCAAGTTTGTTTCTCAAGAACTTTAATAAGAGCTTCATTAATGATACTTGGTACAAACTTAAGTCTGGGAATAACAACTTACATGCAAGCATCCATATTTGACCTTGACCTACATTTCATGGTTCACTGGCTTTGTAAAATATTGCGACCACCCTAGCGTTCACCCTAATGGTCAAGTTTATTTCTCAAGAACTATTAGAGCTTCATTAATGATACTTCATACAAACTTGTGTCTGGGGATGACAACTTACATGCAAGCATCCATATTTCATCTTGACCTACATTTTATGGTTCACTGACTTTGTAAAATATTGCGACCACCCTAGCGTTCACTCTAATTGTCAAGTTTGTTTCTCAAGAACTATAAGAGTTTCTTTAATGATATTTGGTACAAACTTGAATCTGTGGATGGCAACTTCAATGCAAGCATCCATATTTGACCTTGACCTAAATTTCATGGTTCACTGACTTTGTAAAAAATTGTGACCACCCTAGCTAGCATTCACCCTAATGGTCAAGTTAATTTCTCAAGAACCATAAGAGCTTCATTAATGTTACTTGGTACAAACTTATATCTGGGGATGGCAACTTAAATGCAAGCATCCATATTAGACCTTGACCTACATTTTATGGTTCACTGACTTTGTAAAATATTGCCACCACCCTAGCGTTCACCCTAATGGTTAAGTTCATTTCTCAAGAATTATTTGAAATTCATTGATGATACTTAGTACAAGCCTTTTATGCAAGCATCTATGTTTGATCTTGGCCTAGATGTCATGGTTTGGTGACTTTGCGCCCCCACAGGCGCGACATAGCCTTCGGCGGAATTCTTGCTATGAAATTGGGCTTTTTAGTTTGGTTGCTATGGCAACTCTAGTTCCCATTGAGTTATATTTGGGAAAATTGAAAAAAAGTCATTGCAGATATTTTGACAAAACTTTTATAGAAATGTTCCTTGAGTAAACTTCTCTAAGACAACTTTGGGGTCCCCAAGGTTGTGCTGGGACCATGCCCCAACACCTTCTACTTCATAAAAAGCCATATACCTCGGAAACCATTCAGATCCCCACCCCTAAACCATATATATTCTTGTTCCTTATGAAAAGACGCATTAAGTGAAACCAACCTGCGATCCCCTGTGATGTGTCGGGGCCTTGCCCCTCCCCCTTCACTTCATAAAAGGCCCAATATCTCTGAAACCTTACAGATCCCCACCCCTAAACCAAATATATTCTTGTTCCTTATGATAAGACACATTGAGTGACACCAACCTATGGGTCAACCACGGTGCACAGGGGCCATGCTGGCCATGCACCACCCCTCAACTTCACAAAAGGCCATATATCTGAAAAACTGTTCAGAGCCCCACCCCTAAACCATATAGATTCATGTTCCTTATGATAAGACGCAATAAGTGACACCAGCATGGAGTTCCCCCGGGGTGCCACAGGCTATGCCCCACCCCTTCACTTCATTAAAAGCCATATATCTCAGAAACCATTCAGCTCATCAGCCCTTAACCATATATATATATATATATTCTTATTCCTTTTGTTAGGACTCATTCATTTATACCAACCTGGGTGGGGTCCCTTTGAGCTGGGGCAATGTTTTGGGGCCCTGCCCCACCCCTCCACTTCATAAAAGGCCATATATCTCAGAAACCATTCAAATCCCTACCAATAGTCATATATATTCTTGTTCATTTTTATAAGACACATTCAGTCACACCGACTTGGGTGGTCCACAGGGGCCATTTCTCTCCCATCCACTTCATAAAAGGGCCTCATATCTCAGAAACCATTTAGATCCCCACCCTTTAACCATATATATTCTTTGTCCTTATGATAAGACACATTCAGTGACAACAATTTTGGGCTTTTCTGGATCTGCCATGCTCCAATGTGTCCACTGCTTAAAAGGCCTAATATCTCAGGAACCATACATATCCCCACTGCTAAAACATATGTCTCTATACCTTTTGTTAAGACATTTAGTGATACCAACCAAGGCTCCATTGGATCCATGCCCCCCCCCCCCCCCCACTTTACTTCATAGATCGCCTAATATTTCAGATACAGAGTACACATGATGCTCATTTTGGTTTAGAGTTTCTTTGGGAGACTTTATAATTGGTAGATTAAAATCATATCATGTTAAAATACATGGCTGCCTTTTGGCAGTGCTCACTTGAGCTCTGGTGAGCATAGTGGCCCATTGGCCTCTTGTTTGGTTATTTAACCAACGTGATTTCAGCTTTTGACCCAAACACCAGTGTTATAAAGGGGTTGAGTCTACATATATGACTGTATAGAACAGCTGCCCTGTTTTGTAAGTATTGTAGAAAGAAGTATGCTACGGTCCCTTACAGCCATACAAAATAATGTGAATGTCACTGTGTTATATAATAGAGTATACATCATGTCGCCCCAGTAAACCCCATTTTATATAGAGAAATGTAGGGTTTACCTTGGTTTACATTATTTTTCTTAATTCTGCTCATAGGCCTCCATGAGACTTCTAACCGGCACACACACCCTACATTTGAAGTAGTTTTAAGACAAATACCAGTGCTTCAGCTGAAGTGCACGACCCGCCGGATTCTTTTAGCTTTATGTGTGTTACCATATATGGGTATGGTGGCCATTTTGGTCATGTGACCTGGACCTAAAACGGTTCCCCCAATAAATGCGCCTTATCGTAAGGAGCAAAAATATAGCTTATACTTCAGTACTGTATTCTGAATTGTTTGCAGGATAAAATGCATTCTCACATTTTCCAATACAAAAGCATATGTGTCAAAGTTTGACCTAGACACAAAGAAGGTCAAGGTCAACCCAGGGTCACCATTTTAGCAATTTATGATGGGCCTATGTCCCAGACGCCTTTTATCAAGTTTCGGGGAAATCTGCCCAGTGGTATGGAGAAGACTATTTTTGAAAGGTTTTTACCATATATGGCTAGGCAGCTATTTTGATCATGTGACCTGGACCCCATGAGCAAATTTTGGTTTCCCCCATCCCATAGAGGCTCCATATGAAATTTGACTTCAATTGGCCCAACGGTTTCCGAGGAGAAGCAGTTCTAAAATTTTCACATTTTTCACCTCGGCGAGGCTATACTAAATGGAATGTAATATTTTGCAAGTTAATTGGTTAGATCTCATTGATATCTATCAGTATGCCAAAAATTGTTTAAATATTCAAAGCGGTTAAGTCACTATCACCAATTTTCACAAACGGGTTACGGATTTTTCGCCTCGGCGAGGCTATACTAAATGGAATGTAATATTTCGCAAGTTCATTGGTTAGATCTCATTGATATCTATCAGTATGCCAAAAATTGTTTAAATATTCAAAGCGGTTAAGTCACTATCACCAACGGGTTACGGACGGACAGACAAACAGAAACTATATGTATTGGCAGCCATTTTGGTCATGTGACCTGGACCCCATGAGCAAATTTTGGTTTCCCCCATCCCATAGAGGCTCCATATGAAATTTGACTTCAATCGGCCCAACGGTTTCCGAGGAGAAGCAGTTCGAAAATTTTCACATTTTTCACCTCGGCGAGGCTATACTAAATGGAATGTAATATTTCGCAAGTTAATTGGTTAGATCTCATTGATATCTATCAGTATGCCAAAAATTGTTTAAATATTCCAAGCGGTTAAGTCACTATCACCAATTTTCACAAACGGGTTACGGACGGACAGACAGACAGAAACTATATATATTGGCGGCCATTTTGGTCATGTGAGCTGGACCCCATGAGCAATTTTTGGTTAGCCCCATCCCATAGAGGCTCCATATGAAATTTGACTTTGATCGGCCCAACGGTTTCCGAGGAGAAGCAGTTCGAAAATTTTCACAATTATCGCCTCGGCGAGGCTATACTAAATGGAATATAATATTTCGCAAGTTCATTGGTTAGATCTCATTGATATCTATCAGTATGCCAAAAATTGTTTAAATATTCCAAGCGGTTAAGTCACTATCACCAATTTTCACAAACGGGGTACGGATTTTTCGCCTCGGCGAGGCCATACTAAATGGAATGTAATATTTCGCAAGTTCATTGGTTAGATCTCATTGATATCTATCAGTATGCCATAAATTTTTTTAATATTTCAAGCGGTTAAAGTCACTATCACCAATTTTCACAAACGTGTTACGGACGGACAGACAGACAGAAACTATATGTATTGGCGGCCATTTTGGTCATGTGACCTGGACCCCATGAGCAAATTTTGGTTTCCCCCATCCCATAAAGGCTCCATATGAAATTTGACTTCAATCGGCCCAACTGTTTCCGAGGAGAAGCAGTTCGAAAATTTTCACATTTTTCTCCTGGGCGAGGCTATACTAAATGGAATGTTATATTTCGCAAGTTAATTGGTTAGATCTCATTGATATCTATCAGTATGCCAAAAATTGTTTAAATATTCCAAGTGGTTAAGTCACTATCACCAATTTTCACAAACGGGTTACGGACGGACAGACAGACTGACAGAATGACAGAATGACACGGTGATTTTAGGGCACTCTTAGAAAATCAACCGACTTCAGTCGGTCGCTTTTTCTGCGGGTCGTGCAATAACAAATTTAGATCAGCAAAAAATATTTTGGAGATATGAAATAATGCACTATGTCACACGAGTGTGTTACAAATACTGTAATGTATTAAAATACACATTTTGGATTGAACACCACAAACAATAAACACCACATTGTTAATGACTTTAGGGGAATGAATACACTTTCAGGGGAGGCAACTCCTGCAAAAGTATTTTTGTCTCCCATGTCAGTAGGGGTCAACTCTTAAAGGTAAGAATATTCTCCTGAAGAGCAAATTCTTTCCTTTAAGAGTAGACCCCTTTTTTTCAGTGGGACAGGGCTTATAGAATAGTCAACAGGAAGTTCCAGAAGTTGTCTCCCTTTGAAAAATGGCGGAAAAATCTGCCAGGTGTTCCCATTCCCCTTAATTAGCTTTGAACAACAACGGGGTCTTGTTTTATTTTCTACTCATAGGGAGCTTATGGGATATAGTATCAATTGTTTATGTTTGTACATGACCTGTTTATACAGAAACTTTAAATAGTTTCTTAAAATAAAAAAGAAACAAAAACATTTCTGTGGTTTGTGTTTTTATAATAACCTGAACTGCATTTTCGTGCTTTGATATTTTGCCTGTTATTTTCTTAGTAGAATAATAGGATTATGCATTCCTGTGTTACCATTATAATCTATGAATGAGTTGAGACTGGGAAAAAAAAGATATCTCAGGCAGGTTTTTCAGTTAATTAAGTCTCATGTGAGGCTATGTTGAAAAAATGAAAATGAGCAGATGATTACCTGGTTGAGGTCTCAACCCATTGATAACTATATGTTGGCCTAGGGCCGGGGTCCAGCAAAGACTTACATCAGCCTGCGCATCTGCGCAGTCTGATGTGTCTTCGCTGTGCACTGTAACTATAAATCGTGAAGTAGCCACAGCTTCCTGATGCTTCAGTGATCATGACCATACTGTGCGGCTAAGCAAGCTGATCTGTGTATACTGGCCAAATTGTAGAAATTACTGGGCCCTTGCTTATATATTACTTTGTTTCAAGTGGTCTAATGTTCAAACGGCTCCCTTGGGACCCGGCAAATGTTAATGCATGAAATGAGGAAATAATATTAACTTTACAAACTAAACATATCCTTTTTCGATTACATGCTACTGATTTGGTGGTGCAAGCAAACCAATTATATCCAGACAAACTAATTATACCATCATTAAAATGATGGACTGTAATTTCTATGGGCTGATTTTGTATGGGCCAATTTTGTTATGGGCCGAATTGTCCAGGGACCTTTTCAACACATGGAGAAGTCAGAAAGTAGTTCCACAGCCTGGTATTTAGCAATGATTGGCAGATTGATCCCTTATGTAAGTCAGCAGTTTGAGACAAAGAAATCTCAAATAATGCATTAATAATAACCATATATTCTTGTCCCATGGGTGAGAAAATGCTTTCTTTCATGACATTTAAAAGCCTCGTAGTGGCTAAGCTACTTGCCTTAGGACCTTAGGTTCGATTCTGGGCTTCTCCAGTCTTTCTGTTAAATAAAGTTCTGAATAGTTGGATCCTTTGGAAAGAATACACCAAATATACAAAAACAGCAGACTCGGTTTTATTGAGTCAGTTCATGACCAGTTCTAAGGTCGACCTACTGACCAGAAAAAGTTCCTAGATTATAAACACCTGGTGCGCCGTGTATCTGAAAGGGCCTATGAAAGGTACATCGGTGATATACTTGGAATGAACCAATCAACAGATGACCCTGATAGTCCCATCAAGGTCAACACCAAGAAACTATACTCCCTATTAAAACATTCAAAGCAGGACAACAGCGGCATATCATCCCTAAAGGCTAATGGACAGACTCACACATCAGATGTAGACAAAGCAAACACTCTCAACCAGCAGTTTCAATCAGTTTTCAGTCCCAAGTCCCCCATAAGTTTGAAAGCCCTTGCCCAAATGACTCTGCAGGACCTGCATGATTCCGGAGTCGCCCAGCCCTTCCAGCCCAGCCCTTATACGAATATGCCGGACATTCAAATCTCAGCCAATGGTATTGAATGCCTTCTTAAAAAGCTCAACCCCCATAAGGCATCAGGTCCAGACCAGCTGAAACCTATAGTACTCCAAAACCTCCACAAAGAGCTAGCCCCAATCCTCCAAATAATTTTCCAAAAGTCTATTGACCAGGGAAAATTGCCCACCATATGGAAAGAGGCCAATGTATCCCCCATATTCAAAAAGGGGGATAAAACTGATCCTGCCAACTATCGCCCTATCTCCCTAACATGTGTTCTATGCAAAGTGCTAGAACACATTGTTGCTTCCAGTATGTCCAAGCACTTCAACAGCCAGAACATCCTTTATGAACTACAGCATGGGTTCCGAGAGAGGCGCTCCTGCGAGACCCAATTAATCATGTTGATAGATGAATTATCTAGAAACATGCAATTAAGAAAACAGACTGATTTAATTTTACTGGATTTCAGCAAAGCTTTCGACAAAGTCGCCCACGAAAAACTTTTACAAAAACTTCACTACTACGGCATCAGGGGCGGCACTCTAAATTGGATCAAAAATTTCTTAGATAACAGGTCACAGTCTGTTGTCACTAATGGTACCAACTCCAGCATTATCCCGGTCTCCTCTGGTGTCCCGCAGGGCTCTGTTCTCGGACCTATACTGTTTCTTGCATACATAAATGACCTCCCAGAGCAGGTTAGGTCAAAAGTCCGACTCTTTGCTGACGACACAGCAATGTACTTATGCATTAGCTCCTTGTCTGAAGCAAATCTCCTTCAAGAAGATCTCTGCAAATTGGAGCTATGGGAAAAGGCCTGGGACATGAACTTCAATCCGACAAAATGTCAGGTTTTACATGTCACCAGGCTGAAGACACCCATTCCCTCCAAATACTTCCTTCATAACACTGAACTTGAAAGTGTGTCTGCTGCAAAGTACCTTGGGGTCACAATATCTGACGACCTCAGCTGGGGAACGCACATAGACAATATCACAAAAAAGGCAAATCAAACCCTCGGCTTTATTAAAAGAAATATCAAAGTACACAACCAAGACCTTAAGTCCACAGCATACAAAACCCTTGTCCGACCGCAATTGGAATATGCTTCCAGTGTCTGGTCACCCCATACAGCTACAGATATCTACAAACTCGAATCTGTCCAACGCAGAGCTGCCAGGTGGGCCACACGAGACTATAGGTACACATCAAGTGTTACAGCTATGCTTGGAAAACTCCAATGGCGTCCACTAGATCAGAGACGCATTGACAATCGCCTTATCATGCTATACAAGGTCACACATGACCTTGTTGCAATCCCTGTCTCAGATTACCTCACACCAAATCGCAGAGAGTCGAGATTTATCCACCCTTTGGCATACAAGCAAATCCCCACCCAGACCAACTATTACAAGTACAGCTTCTTCCCAAGATCAATTATACACTGGAACGCTCTTCCAGCCTATATTGTCTTGCTACCAACCTTGGCACAGTTCTGTCTTGCTGTCTGCCAGGTGGTGCATGTGTCCCCCTAAGTCACTAGATTCTGTTTTATCTTTTAACTATACTAACTTTCTTTTTGCACTGTATAAACTCATTTCACCTACTTTGCTTACCTTTTATTTCAGCTAACCCCCTTTAGCACTTGGTATACCGGATACCCTTCTGTTGTCCTCTTATGAGGTTAAGAAGTAACGGAAGAAAGAAAGAAAGTTCTGAAATGTGCAACACTGGCCACACCCTCTAGTACCGGCTTGCAGAACTCTATTTTTAAAATGATTCTAAATGAACTCAATGATCCCAAAGGACCAGAAAATATAATCTGATTATTCTGCTCTAAGATGAAAAACAGAAGTGAAGGCAATGATCAGCTCCCAGACACCAAAGGGAAAGAAAGGATTAATCCTGATTTCAGGATTGAGAGCTTTGGTATGATGCATATAAATTGTCATTTATTATTGTTCATTTGAAATTTTAGCATGTCTGAATTAAATGGTTAGCTACTACTAAACATGAAGCAACTTATCTCCAATGATATTGGAAGGGTAAACCCATTTATTTTTGATTTCAAGATAACATTAGGGTCACTTCAGGATTCTAATAGCAGATTTTCAGGCTTGAGATTTTTGGACTCTTCTCCCCCCTGGAACTTCAACTTCAAGCGGAAGTCTTTACACCAAAGGCCCATTTCCATACAACCTTAGTTGTTGGTGCAGCGTAAAATGCTTCCATGACATTTCTGATGAAAATTGAAATTGATTGTGTTGGGGGTTAACAACACCAACTTTTGTGGGTCATTTTGTGTCATCAAGGAAGAAAAGAAATAGAAAAGCAAATAGAGAAGAAAGTTTGGGATAGGGGAAAAGAGAAAAATGAATAGAAGTGTAGAAACAAAAGAAAAACATTCCCCCTCTACCCATATTTCTACGCCAATATCAGTTTGGCGTCCCAGTGATGTAAGATGCACAACAACTTTGCCTCACACAGAAAATTGAAATAAAATTGATAATTTATCTATTGCAGATGGATTTGTTTCTTGCAAAATTTATGATAAACGTGATGATTTTGATTTCGAGATTGTAAATTTTCCATTTTTGGACAGTGATGTTCCTCGTGCAATATCGTACGGGGTTTATATTTTGCAGTTGATTCGATTCGTAAGGGTGTCTAGCCATGTATCAGACTTCAACACTCGAAATAAATTATTAACCGCTAAACTTCTTAATCAGGGGTATCGGTATCATTAACTAAGTAAAGCCTTTTCTAAGTTTTATAGACATTCTGATTCGGTTTCAAAATTCACTGTTGGACTTAAAACACTTCTGCAACACGGCCTATCGGAACCCGAATTCTATGGTGACTTAGTTTATAAATTTAGAAAAATACATGCCTGTAATGACTTAAGTACCCAGTTTCGTAAAATCTTTCGTCGATATATACTCGGTCAAAAAAGTAACTATACCAACTTTCGGGTCAAACTCACTAGATATCTGGTAGCTATTGAGCTAAATTTGGCTGTAGACATTTAAATCGGACGTTTAGCTCAAGAATGCTCAAACTTGCATTTGTCCATACCTTTATGCTCCAGAGTTGTCTTCCAATATGTGCCTAGAAAGATTTTGGTAGAAAATGGACATTGCGCATGCGCAGAAAGTTCTTTTTTGTCTAAGATGGAAGACAATATTCTCTGAACATCGGATAACACTTTACTTTTACAATATCTCATGATCTCGCATTGTAAGCGAGGTTTTAATTTGTGAAATTCTCAAATTATCTCCCTTGCAATTAAAAATATAGCAATTTTCGAACTGCTGTAATTTTTATTCCTGTCAATAAATTTTTGCCATTTTTTTCAAAAAACGCTTTGTGTCCACCATTGCTGTCCATCATGATGATACAAAATACAGAAAATTCATGTAGCATGTAGCACTATCGATTGCGATTTTCTATGGAGTTCCCATTGAAAGCAGCATTAGTACACAACTTCTAAGAATTGGAGGTCAATATGTGATAGCCTGTTTCTCGTAGCTGATGCAACTAAAGTTCCAAATCTTTTGTGAAAAGACGCTAATGGTATCTAAAGAAATGTCACATGTATCAAATTTTAGAAATGAAGTGTACAGGGAAATTTTGTGAAGTTGAATCATTGTATGTTTTAATGATTTTTCTCTGCGAAAATGACACAGTGACCCCTTAGGTGTTTAAAGCAATAGTCTACGATGATGTGTTTACAAAAACAAAAACGAATGGTGCTTTTGCACGAAAAAATCAGTCTTCTTATCAAAACATAACAAATTTTGTGTAGTTTTTATCTGTAGTAGCTATAGTAACAGAAGCAATTTTAGGTATAGGAACTTTTTTGACTGAGTATATAAAGGTTGGGTACAACATAAATGTTATAAAACAGACTGCATGCATGGTGGTTAACCCAATCACGGTTGGCAACTTTGCTTCCCTCTTTGATTGCACACCGGTGGGTCGGGCTTAAGATTATATGACGGTTCCAGCGTAAAAGCATAAATGGATTTTTTTTTATTTTAGTATTCTTTATGTTGATTGGCGCCTGATGCTCCGTCTTTGGTCGGACCCCTCAGAGTCTAACTGTTGGTTTTCTTTTGCTCCAGCTATTCTGTTGTTGTATGCTGTCGAGTACTCAACCTTGTTTCATCTCTGTAGTTTTTTTATTTGTATGTTCTCGAAGATTTAAGCCCCCGCGCATAGGGGCTTGAAGAAATATATGGGCTGCATGATGCTTCCACACAGAGCTGAATCCGGTCTGCACACTAGTACTGGTAAACCGCTTAGAGGATCTAAGCCTGTCCAGGAACCGCGGTGCGAGGCGGACCGTCCATGCTAATAAACCCTATTAGTTTCATTGGGTGACAGGGCTTGAGATGTCATTTCATCTCAATGTCGGGTAAAAGCCCCACAAAATTGGAAGCAACGTCTCCAAAATGACCTTTACAGTGTTGACGGGGACGTTAAACCTCAAATCAAATAAACAAAATGTTCTCGGAGATGTTACACTGATGAGTTAGGAAGCCTTCATGCGGACTAAACAAGCTTAGTGTATACCGGGACAGAGGTAAGGGTGAGGATTATGGCCATGTAAAATCGATTTAAGCCCCCAGTGGAATTCTTTCCACTGACCGTTCCAAAGCGGTTCTTCTGTGGCGGTTTATTTATGTTGTTGTTTGTTACTTACTGTGTGTATCACTTGTGTCTTTTTATTTTGGATGGCCATTTGGCCATTTTGTGGGAAAGTAACTGTCCTTATGGCCTTCCTTTGTTTAGGTTTCCATTATGGTCTGGTCGCTAAATGTTTGTGTTTCTTTCCCTTTGGTGTCTTTGATGGGTGGAGTAAGTTAATTGTATCGATTCCTGATCTTTGTTTTACTTCTACTTTGTTCACATGATGTCGCTTCCTTGTTGATTCTTTCCCGCTTTGCCCTCCTAGAGGGGGGCAAATGTTCGATCCTCTTTCACTTTCAGGTTATAGTTCACATCCCACTCCATGATGCAACATATTGGGTAATGGTATTGGGAGACGTTTATATGTTCATTAGTTAGGACCTTAATTTGGATCACCTTGTCCTCCAGATTATGACTGAAGAAAATATTATCTATTGTGCTAACTTCATCTCCTCTCGGGCCTATATATGTCTTGCCGGTAGGTTTAGTCATCATTCTGTTATCAGATAAAAACTTCTTGAGGCTCTCTGCCCTCCTATAGCTAGCTGTGGTTGAAAGATCTTCATTAAAGTCCCCCCCCCACAACACACACACACACCCAGTATCACTGTATGTGTATTGCTATATTTGCTGATTATTTCTTGTAGTTGAGATAGCAGTCCTCAAAGACATCAGTATTGTCATTAATACCTCTGCATGGCATATACACCGACACAAGTAGCATCTGCCGCTTTCCCTGCAGCTCCACACATTGTATGCGATTTCCACCATCTGATCAAGTGATCCATCTTCTTTTGCCAGACAATAGCTATTCCTCCACAGCCTCTAGCATAGCATTTGGACAGGAAGGATGTGATCCTCTGTGTCAGTGGCCTTCCCTGCTCCAAGCAGATTATCACTGACCAAATTAAGTCTATTTAGCTGTCAATCAAAATATGGATGGGGCGTGATAGCTCAATGGTTTGTGCATTTGCCTCTGATGCTAGAGGTCCCGGGTTCGATCCCCGGCAGGGCGATAAAATTCCCATGTCCGAACACGCTCCACTGGCATCATTTGCAGGGATGAATACCATACAGTGCACCGTCCTTCTGATCGGGACGTTAACTGGAGGCCCCCTTTACACACTTTCTTTCTTTCTTTCTACTGATACTGCGTCGGTCACATTTGACCAGTACCTGCAGGTGTACGTTTCATACACTCCAGGTTTGCAGGATGAAAGCCTACACAGTAATCATGTAATTAAGGTAGGGATTTTTAACCTGCACAGGGGATGGTTCTCCCTGCACAGGGGGGCTCCAGTTAACGTCCCCATCCGAAGGACGGTGCACTTTATGTCATTCATCCCTGCAAATGATGTCAATGGAGCTTGTTCGAACACCGAAATTTTATCGCCGCTGCTAGGGATCGAACCCGGGACCTCCAGCAGGTTAAAGAACCCTACGGTAATTACATGATTTCTGTGTAGGCTTTCATCCTGCAAAACCTGGAGTGTATGTAATGTAAACCTGCGAGTAATGGTCAAATGTGACCGATCGCAGTATCAGTAGAAAAAAAGAAAGAAAGAAAAAATACTAATGTGAAACAGGTGAAAAAAATCTATCATCTACACCCGGCCGGGGATCGACCTCGGTCCGTCGGAGTGACAGGCCAACACTCTACCGCGTCGCTTTAAAAGTCGGTTTGTACCGCAAGGCAGTACAAGTGTACTATATACTTCTACCCCATGACTTTCTCCCCCTCCACATTGAAATTCGTCCTCGAATTTCTGGGGGTCCGAGAATCACGTGAAATGATACTCAATGAGTTCTAATGCACAAGTGAGTTATTTACGTTGGGCGCCAAATGTAACAGATGAAAAAAAATCCTATCACGTTTACTCGGTCTGGGATCGAACCCGGTCAGAATCAGAATTGTTACTGGTGACACGTCAAATAACATTCATACACCAGGACCTGTGATGTGGGAAGTTAGTCCCTAGCTCTAACCAAAGAGGTAAATTTAGCTACACAATCATCAGCACCTTCAGCTGTCGAAATGATCGAATCGGGAAGGGCATTCCAATCTCTAATGGTTCTGGGGAAGAACGACTCTTATAAATGTCAGTTCTTGCAGTAAGGGTCTGAAACGCCAACGAATGGTGATTTCTACAGTGTCTAGATGGGGGAACAAGGTCATCTGTTGGAATGCTGGCAGCACCCTTTAGACCTTTGTATAAAACGATTAGCCTACTGTCTTTTCTCCTTTTCTTGAGAGACTCCCATTTTAATTTTCCAAGTTTTCCAGTCATGCTCCCAGTTTCAAAGCAGTAATTGCCTGTTACAAATCTAGCAGCTCTATTCTGAACTTTCTGAATTTCATCGTTAAGGACCACTCCACTGGGGTCCCAGATACAACTACCATATTCCAAGATTGGGCGAACAAGACCTTTATATGCTGCCTCTTTTACATCCTGAGGGCACTGATGAAGATTTCGCCTCAGGAAACCAAGCGTTCTATTTGCCTTAGTACACATGTTGCTAATATGAGTATTCCATCTCAAGTTGTGTGAGATTGTCACTCCAAGGTATTTAATGGAGTCCACATTCTCGAGGACCGTTCCCTCAAAGGTGTAAGAAGCCTCAACTTTATTAGATCTCTTCCTAGTTATCTGCATAATATTGCATTTAACTGGCTGAAATTTCATGCCCCATTTACGTGCCCAACATCCTAATCTATCTATGTCAGCCTGAAGTTTCAATGAGTCATCTGTATCTCTCGGTCCGCCGGATTTGTAAGCAAACAATCTACCACGTCGCTATTAAAGCCGGCTTGTACCACAAGGCAGTACAAGTGTGCTATATACCTCTACCCTATGACAAATGCTCTTGCACAAGTACAATATCAGTGTCTTTGGATACAGTTATATGATGCGGCTCTCTTAAATAGAGGCTATACTCAGCATACTCTCCGTCCTTACATTGATTCTGAAATTAATCATAAACGCCATTTCTTCAAAATATCCTTCATTAATAAGGGTATGGATTTTATAGATTTGCCCAGTATCTTCAGTGAGAGATCGGTGCTTTCTTCCATTCCTGTTTATTTTCAAAATACTGAAACACCTATAATTTGCTATAGATATAACAAACCTGTTAGATCTATCATTTTTAATTTCAATAAACTTGTTTCAGATCTTGATATTGATAATAATACTCCTGATTCATGTGACTGTAAAAACTCAGTGCATTGCTATCCTGCTGCTGGTCATGTAATTACTGGCAATTTGAAAATTATTCCTAATTCTAGGGTAAGGAATATAATTTCTAAAGGACCGAAATATCGGTTTCCTTCTAAAATTGATTTCAGTAAATGTAGAGATGAAATCGCTGCTTCCTTGAATGAATTCGATAATCGATGGTATAAGCGAGAGTATGTTGAGCATAAAGCCCTTAAGGATTGGAAACTTAGCATTTTAAAACTAGTGAATAAACCATTTCTTTCTATTCTCAAAATACTAACTTATTACCTCCTAAGCCCAAGACGTCTTTACGTCATCTTAAACTAGGTATTCAAGAATTTCATAAGAAGTTTGTTTTGGCCCCTGCAGGCAAGGCCGCTAACAACGTCGTCGTTGTGTGACGGCTCCACTATTTTAACACGCTTAAGCAGGAGCTTGGTGGTACTAAGGCCTATGAACTTCAACCTTTAGCTGAAGAGAGAGAGCTATAGTAGATAAACATGTTTGTCATTCAGCCACCAAGTTTGCTGTGTGTGTTACCGAAGGCCAAGACAAGCTTCCTACGCTATACTGGTTACCAAAACTTCATAAAAGACCTTACAAAGCACGGTTGATCGCAAATTCTAGCTCTTGCACTACCACTGAACTTTCTAAATTATTGACTTCCTGTTTTACTGCTATTAAAACGCATGTGATTAAATATTGTGATAAAGTCTTTGAAAGATCAGGAAGGCCTTCCTTTGTTTAGATTTCTTTATGGTCTGGTCGCTTAATGTTTGTGTTTCTTTCCCTTTGGTGTCTTTGATGGGTGGAGTAAGTTAATTGTTTCGATTCCTGATCTTTGTTTTACTTCTACTTTGGATGTTTCCATATTTTTACAGTTAAAAAAGATAAAATCTTAAGATGGTATGACTGGGCTACATCCCGCTGTTCCCTCACATGCACCTGTGCTATATTCTTCCCCTTGGCGCCCTGGTTCTGGACAAAAAATACTGATCTGAGCCACTGCCCTATTTATGTTACTGCCTATTGATGTTTCCAGTAGGGTCTAGTTGTTTCATGTTTGTGCTTCTTTCCCTTTGGTGCCTCTGATGGAGCTGTCGGTTAATTATAGCGATTCCTGATCATTGCCTTCTCTTCTATTTTTTTATATAAATATCCTCAAACTACCCCACCCCCCTCCATTTGCAGACAAGAACCGACAAGAACAGTCAAGAACCGACAATAACCTATTTTACCTATTTATTATAAAATATAATTTAAAATGATAATTTAAACAAATTCTGATATATTTCGATGTCATTATATCATTTTTATGCATGCATGAGAGGCTTGGACACAATTGAAGCCATAGACCAAATACCGACAAGAAGAATTTCTCAGAAAGAGCGTATAACTATATTTTAAACAGAAAGCCTATATGATATAAGAGCTGCGTTACTCCAAAATATGAATTCGTGATTAATCCAGAAAGAGCGAGAGAGAAAAAAATAGGTATTTTAATTTGTCACTTTCATCTTGCATAAAGTTGTCCACATTATTCTCTTGACGTAAATTCTCGTGTCGGTAAATTCTCATGTCGGTATTTATAGCAAACATCAATTTTGTCACTAGATGTCAGCTACGTGTATGTATGTTCATCATGAACAAACGTGATTATTTAAAAATATACCTAGCAAACAACAGTTCCGTCATTAGATGTTAGCTATGAACGTGCATCGTGAATATCATTTATGAACAAAACAACAACAATAAAAAATCAATTCTCTTGTTGGTAAATTCTCTTGTCAGTACTTATAGCAAACGGCAGTCACTAGACATCAGCTATGCCTGTTAATCATGACCAGATGTGGTTTCAGAAAAAAAAGTATTTTACACGGCCATTTTCACCTTTGAACAAAACTCTACATTCACTTGGGACTCTAAATCATCTTCTTCAAAAACAACATATATCATACCTCTCGACGGAAGACTGGTTTCTTTGGTAAAGAAAAATTCATTATTCTGCAAAGAAATTAAGAAAAAAATTGTTCCTCTAGAGCCTCAGCCTGAAGAAGGCCATCTTTTCGTGATGAAAAGATTTTATGCCACACTAAAGAGACAAAACCTAAAAGAAAACGAATTTCTGGGTTCGAGCAACTTCCTAGTTATCCGAAAGAAACTATCGCGGTCGCAGTGGCAGAATACTTAGGCACTTTTCCATTGGCAGAAATTTCAAAACATGGCAACGCGCGTAAGACAAATCAGGAATACATAAGAACATCGCCTAAGACAAAAGAAAACATTGTAGATGCTGTAAAATCTAAACAGTCTGTTAAAGAATTTTTCAAAGAACAATTTAATTCTGATCACCCGCCACACGATTCCAGAATGATAAGAAATGTTAAGGACAAATTATCGAAAGAAAATAATCCAGGTTCACGGCAAAATACCGCTGATGACATACAAGCTGTTTTAAATTTGGCGTCCGTTCCAAATTCATTTGTAAGGGAAATAGTTCAAACTTCAGGGAAATCACCAAAGATCATTTGTTACACAGATAATCAGTTAAAACACTTATTTTAAGCTACAAAAACTTCAGTCGTCGGAATTGACAGGACTTTTAATTTAGGTGCCTGCTCTTACCGCCATTGTGTTTCAGGATATTAATTTGAAAAGAAAAGAAACGCCGCCGATCTTTTAGAGCCTCTTTACTTGCAATGGGATGGAACTTTTCAAACTTGTCAGAGATTTTTTAGTCATTTGGCCGCTGTTTTAGACAATCCTATGCACGAAGCTGAATTAGGTACAAACAGTCTTCTGAATTAGGTACAAACAGTCTTATTGTTGGTTCAGACGAAGAAAAAGCTCTAGTAAAAGCAATAAAATTGAGTTTCCCACAAGCAAAACTGACTTTATGTACAAGACATTTAGAGGAAAACTTAAAAAGACAACTAAAAAACAAAATAGGAAATTCCAGAAAACAAATTCAAAAGAAATAGTCAATAAAATATTTGGACAAGATGGTTTAACCGAACTTAACACCTCTGTAGCATTTGCCGAAAAATCAGCCGAAATAGGAAGAAAGTATAAGGGAAAAGTAGGAGCATATCTCACGGACAAATTGCTACCTTCAATTAAAGAGTATATATTTGAAATTTCTAAAAATGATGACAGGGTACCACTGAACTGGAAAAATAACAACTGTGAGGCTGTGAGTCACATCTTGAAACTTGATCTTAATTGGAAACCCGCAAAAATCCCGGATTTGATTGATATGTTAAACAAAGAAATTTTACTCCAAGAAGTATTAACTCGGGGCGCGTTGTACGGACACGGAGACTATTAATTAGTTAAGAAGCGGTTTGACTCAGAATCTCATTGAGTACTTGGCAACGAAAAACCGAACAAGAAAAAAATCTTTTGTACAAAACATTGTTGAATTTTGGTACAAAAAAAGTCGCACCAGCTACTGTCACTTCATTAGACGGTAAACTTGTTCTCACAAGAACAAATCCCTTGCCCAACCCCCCCTTTTCCCCCCCCCCCCCAAAAAAAAAAAAACGGAAAAGGGGGCATAAAATCAGGAAAAAAAAACATTATCTCTGGCTAAAAGACAAAGACTGGAATGACATGCGAACTTTACGGGAGACATTCAAATTACATGCATTAATTTTTAATGTTATTTTTTTTTTTATTTTTATTTTTTTTTTGTCTTTTTATTACACACTAAAAAAAACAAAATCGCACACAAAATGTTCACCTCTGGCGCGGCGGTAATAGCGCGTAAGTTAAAACATGGCATGTACGAATTGGCTATCAATGAAAAAAGAATGAAAATGTAAAAAATAAATAAATAAATAAATAAATAAATAGATAAATAAATAGATAAACAAAATCGTACAGAAAATGTTCACCTCTGGTGCGCTGGTAAAAGCCCGTAAGTTAAAACATGACATGTACGAATTGGCTATCAATGAAAAAAAAAATGAAAATTTAGAAAAAAAAAAAAAAAATAAAAAAATGAATAGATAAATAAAATCGTACACAAAATGTTCACCTCTGGCGCGGCGGTAATAGCCCGTAAGTCAAAATATGACATGTACGAATTGGCTATCAATGAAAAAAAAAAGAAATAATAAAAAAAAAACACACACACACAAAATGTGCGAGAATTATCAGAAGTTTGAAAACTTGTCAAATTTGTCAAAATTGTTTTAAACCCTAAGATTTTTTAACACGTTAAGATTTATAAAACAAATCTATAGTGGGGATATCTGTCCATAAAATCAGTCTATGATTGTATGGTCCACTACCTGATGAGACCTACAAAGGGGTCGAAATAGATTTCTTTTATTCAATGTCCATATTTCTTTAATACTGCTCGAAACCTAGATTGCGGGTACACAATAAAATCGCCTCATCGAGGACGTTTTAAAGAGCACCCACGATCGATGTTTGTAGCAGAACTAAGAATCGCTTCTCGCATGTTGGTAAATACCGACAAGAGTTTCATTACGTTCCCAGGTCTGCAAAGCGAGGCAGTTCACATGGGATATGTATTGTTATATGCGTTCACAAGTCCTTACAAAAAGCAAATAGCACCCCCACTTCGCCCCGCACACACTATTCTCTCATTGTCAGTGAATACCGACAAGAGATTCTTTACGTTCCCAGGTCTGCACAGCGAGGCAGTTCACATGGGATATGTATAGTTATATGCGTTCACAAGTCCTTGCAAATAGCAAATAGCACCCCCAGCCGCACACACATTTCTCTCATTGTTAGTAAATACCGACAAGAGATTCTTTACGCTCACGAATCTGTACATCCAGGCGGTTCTAACGGGTACCAACAATCTATGTTTTAGAGAATACCATTTATGCATGATATCACTTCTCTCCTTGTCAGTAGCGGCCCCCACCCATCGGGGCTTGAAGAAACAGATGGGTTGCATGATGCTTCCACGCAGAGCTGACACCGACCACACACGAGTACTGGTAAACCGCTTAGAGGATCTAAGACTGCCCAGGCAAAGCGGTGCGAGTCGGACCGTCCATGTGTATAAACCCTGTTGGTTTCATTGGGCGACCTGGCTTGAGATGTAATTTCATCTCAATGTCGGGTAAAAGTCCCACAGAATTGGAAGTAACGTCTCGAAGATGACATATACAGTGTTAACGGGGACGTTAAATCTCAAATCAAACAAACAAATAATTGTCAGTAAATACCGACGGGTACCCACAAACTATGTTTTACAAAATACCATTTATGCATGACATCACTTCTCTCCTTGTCAGTAAATACCGACAGGAGATTCATTACGTTCACAAGTCTGTACAATGAGGCGGTTCTAACGGGTACCCACAGTGTTTGTTTTAGAGCATAATATATCTGCATGATATCGCTCCTCTTCTTGTCAGTAAATACCGACACGAGATTCATTACGTTCACAAGTCTGTACAATGGGGCGGTTCTAACGGGTACCCACAATCTACGTTTTAGAGAATACCATTTATGCATGATATGATATCACTTCTCTCCTTATCAGTAAATACCGACAAGAGGTTCATTACGTTCATAAGTCTGTACAATGAGGCAGTTCTAACGGGTACCCACAATCTACGCTTTAGAGAATACCATTTAAGCATGGTATGATATCACTTCTCTCCTTGTCAGTAAATACCGACAAGAGGTTCATTACGTTCATAAGTCTGTACAATGAAGCAGTTCTAACGGGTACCCTCAATCTACGTCTTAGAGAATACCATTTATGCATGATATGATATCACTTCTCTCCTTATCAGTAAATACCGACAAGAGATTCATTACGTTCACAAGTCTGTACAATGATGCGGTTCTAACGGGTACCCACAATCTACGCTTTAGAGAATACCATTTATGCATGATATGATATCACTTCTCTCCTTATCAGTAAATACCGACAAGAGATTCATTACGTTCACAAGTCTGTACAATGATGCGATTCTAACGGGTACCCACAATCATACCGTTTATGCATAATTTCGCTTCTCTCCTTATCAGTAAATACCGACAAGAGGTTCATTACGTTCATAAGTCTGTACAATGAGGCAGTTCTAACGGGTACCCACAATCTACGTTTTAGAGAATACCATTTATGCATGATATGATATCACTTCTCTCCTTATCAGTAAATACCGACAAGAGATTCATTACGTTCACAAGTCTGTTCAATGATGCGGTTCTAACGGGTACCCACAATCATTCCATTTATGCATAATATCCCTTCTCTTCTTGTCAGTAAATACCGACAAGAGATTCATTACGTTCACAAGTCTGTACAATGAGGTGGTTCTAACGGTACCCACAATCTATGTTTTACTGATTATTAAATATCCATGATATCGCTTCTCCTTGTCAATAAATACCGACAAGAAAATCATTCAGTTATTTGGCGAGCAATGCAGAAAGTATTCTTGTCGGTAAATACTGTCAAGAGCAATTTGCCGACAAGAGACTATTGGAGGCCTCTAGCTAGAATAATATTTCAGTCAATTTATCTTATCAACTCGTGGAGCTGTTCAAAACGTTTCTAAATATATGCTCAACTGCATGTTTGGACTTTATGTTTCAAAGAAACAAAATCTGGCAAACGCTGTCAAGCCACTTTTCTTGTCGGTAAATACTTGTAAGAGAAATTCTCTATGTTTTAGCATAAATGTTATTTGCAAACATTTTAATCTTACATTATCCCATTATCCTGTTGTCTAAGTAGTATATCATATATGATATTCGCAAAAATTTTATCTTAGATATTCTCATAATTAAAAATACGAGGGTAAGCTGAAAAGTTCTGAGCCTGACCAAGAAGCAGGCATCGAACAGCCATGAAATTTTGTATTCATTAAATCCAAACCTTTATTACTTGATTTGACTCAAATGAGTTCAAGTTTACCTGCAATAACGTAGAAATTCTAGACTTTGAAAATTGATACTAGCACGTTTTTGAGAAAATGGACAAAATCTGGCATGGTGGTGTCATCAAGTACCTCCATAAAAAGGGGTTAGCTCCTAAGGACATTCATGCCGATATGGTTGCTACATTAGGGGATGATGCTCCTTCGTATGCAACCGTGAAAAGGTGGGCAGCAAATTTTAAGATGGGCAAGGACAGCCTTGAAGATGATGACCGGTGTGGACGACCCACAACGGCAACAGCTGAGGAAACCATCAGCCAAGTGCACAGTGTCGTGATGGATGACCTGTCTGTCCAGGCGTTTAACTGTGAACCAGTTAGCTAACACTGTTGGCATCTCCCGTGAACGAGCAGAGAACATTCTACACAGTGAATTAGGAATGTCGAAGGTTTCCGCCAGATGGGTGCCACGGCTTTTGACGCCTGACCAAAAGTTGACCAGACTGAACCTGTCACAAGCCAACTTGGCAATTTTTGAAGCAGACCAAGGTGGTTTTCTTGACCGTTTTTTCACTCAGGATGAGTGTTGGGTTCATCACTTTGAGCCAGAGACCAAAACTCAATCCATGCAATGGAACCACCCTGGCTCACCCCCTCCAAAGAAGGCAAAGGTGGTCTCCTCTGCAGGGAAGGTGATGACATCAGTGTTCTGGGATGCCAAGGGTATAATATTCATAGATTACCTTCAAAAGGGCAGAACAATTAATGGGGAGTATTATGCAGATCTGCTAAAACAATTGCGAAACGCAGTTAAAGCTAAACGGCCCGGAAAATTGACAAAAGGGGTCTTGTTCCATCAGGACAATGCGCCTGTTCATAAATCGGTTGTTGCAATGGCTGCTGTGCATGACTGTGGCTTCACACTTGTCGATCACCCTCCGTATTCACCTGATCTAGCTCCATCAGATTATTTCCTGTTTCCAAACATGAAAAAGCACTTAGCTGGGCAGCATTATCGGTCAGACGAGGAGGTGATAGCTGCTGTGGAGGAGTTTTTCAGGGACCAAGATGAGACCTTCTATACCACTGGGATCCAAGGACCCCAGCATCGCTGGAGGAAGTGTGTGGACAGGAAGGGAGACTATGTTGAAAAATAAGGCACTTTCAGCATGGACAAACCATTGGATCTTGGTCAGGCTCAGAACTTTTCAGCCTACCCTCGTATAGTTATAAGCGTTTAGATAGGGGTCAGTCTTATTACCCCAGGACACCGGAAGACACCTTTTATTATAAGTTTTAAATGATTTTAAATGTTTTATCAACTTTGAAAAAGTATAATTATGTAAAGAAAGACGGGTATGTGCACTATGCATGATAAATTTATCGGTTCTTTCTTCCACGCAATCCCCACGGTGAGGTTTTGTTCTAGTTTGAATATCCCTCAAGTGGTGATACCGGAGGACACTTTTATTTATACTTCTTACATGTTTTGCCATTGAAAACGTATAATTATTTTATGCACTGTTAATGATTATCTATCCATCTATCTATCTATCGCCGTGTCACGTTAGCCCAAGGATAAAATTTTATCCTTATATAGTTTCTAGCTGGTACCGCGCAATATTTGTTTGCAGAATTGCGACTCGTGGAGGTGTTACTAGGACTTGCTGTCATTCTAATTAAGAATTAAATGACTGACACCAGCCTCTTTTCTTTTATGCACATGTGTTATCTTTTTTGGAATACATATTTTTTTCTTCTTTTTTTTTTTTTTTTTTTTTTTCTTAAATACTTATATTGTTTCCTTCATTTTATTCGTTCTTTCTCTCTCTTTTTTTTTTTTTTTTTTTTTTTGTTGCTTTTGTTAGTGCATTCTATCAAAAAGTAAACAAGCCTATGCAATATATATATATATATATATATATATAGTTTTCGTAATGCGATAAAGGGTTATTGTTCTTATATATATGCTTAAAACTCAGGAAGAAAATGTGGATACTCAATCTAATAAAAATCAAAAAGGAGTTCCTTTAAGAGCAATGAAAACATTCATAAGAAAGAAGATGGGTCATACTACGTAGTTTCGGCTAATAAAGCCTCATCAGTGACCCTGTAATGATCCGGCAAAGAAAGCCAGAGGAAACATACTGCAATTTTGCAAAATTCGAATAGGCAGTCGATACAAAGACTGATATAAATCAAAATGGGGTCCAAATAATTAAAAATCTGTCTAGAATATGACTCTAAACCAATAATTTATTTCTGATATCTCAGAATATTCACGCTGATCTCAAAGGACCAAAAGTAAAATATAAACTGCACTATGGTTGATGAACGGGGAGACGTTTTACGGCCGCCACACGGCACAACACCAGCTGCAGTGAAGGCAAATAAAAATCAAAAAGGAGTTCCTTTAAGAGCAATGAAAACATTCATAAGAAAGAAGATGGGTCATACTACGTAGTTTCGGCTAATAAAGCCTCATCAGTGACCCTGTAATGATCCGGCAAAGAAAGCCAGAGGAAACATACTGCAATTTTGCAAAATTCGAATAGGCAGTCGATACAAAGACTGATATAAATCAAAATGGGGTCCAAATAATTAAAAACCTGTCTAGAATATGAGTCTAAACCAATAATTTATTTCTGATATCTCAGAATATTCACGCTGATCTCAAAGGACCAAAAGTAAAATATAAACTGCACTATGGTTGATGAACGGGGAGACGTTTTACGGCCGCCGCACGGCACAACACCAGCTGCAGTGAAGGCAAATAAAAATCAAAAAGGAGTTCCTTTAAGAGCAATGAAAACATTCATAAGAAAGAAGATGGGTCATACTACGTAGTTTCGGCTAATAAAGCCTCATCAGTGACCCTGTAATGATCCGGCAAAGAAAGCCAGAGGAAACATACTGCAATTTTGCAAAATTCGAATAGGCAGTCGGTACAAAGACTGATATAAATCAAAATGGGGTCCTAATAATTAAAAACCTGTCTAGAATATGAGTCTAAACCAATAATTTATTTCTGATATCTCAGAATATTCACGCTGATCTCAAAGGACCAAAAGTAAAATATAAACTGCACTATGGTTGATGTACGGGGAGACGTTTTACGGCCGCCACACGGCACAACACCAGCTGTAGTGAAGGCAAATAAAAATCAAAAAGGAGTTCCTTTAAGAGCAATGAAAACACTCATAAGAAAGAAGATGGGTCATACTACGTAGTTTCGGCTAATAAAGCCTCATCAGTGACCCTGTAATGATCCGGCAAAGAAAGCCAGAGGCAACATACTGCAATTTTGCAAAATTCGAATAGGCAGTCGATACAAAGACTGATATAAATCAAAATGGGGTCCAAATAATTAAAAACCTGTCTAGAATATGAGTCTAAACCAATAATTTATTTCTGATATCTCAGAATATTCACGCTGATCTCAAAGGACCAAAAGTAAAATATAAACTGCACTATGGTTGATGTACGGGGAGACGTTTTACGGCCGCCACACGGCACAACACCAGCTGCAGTGAAGGCAAATAAAAATCAAAAAGGAGTTCCTTTAAGAGCAATGAAAACATTCATAAGAAAGAAGATGGGTCATACTACGTAGTTTCGGCTAATAAAGCCTCATCAGTGACCCTGTAATGATCCGGCAAAGAAAGCCAGAGGAAACATACTGCAATTTTGCAAAATTCGAAAAGGCAGTCGATACAAAGACTGATATAAATCAAATTGGGGTCCAAATAATTAAAAACCTGTCTAGAATATGAGTCTAAACCAATAATTTATTTCTGATATCTCAGAATATTCACGCTGATCTCAAAGGACCAAAAGTAAAATATAAACTGCACTATGGTTGATGTACGGGGAGACGTTTTACGTTTCAAACATAAACAGAACGGTTTATTGCAGAGCCTTGTTTATACGACACGAAAACACGCCTATATAAATCTCACACGTTGGAAGCAACCCAAATGGCGTCAACGGGGATACACCTTGTTTTTCTTATCTATGTTCCGAAATATTGATTGTGGTTACTCGTTATAACCGCTTCTATGCGATTAGGCGGTTCTAACGAGTATCTTCACTCTATGTTTAGAGAAGCAAAATTATGTAGTAAAACTTGGATCAACGGAGTCAGATTATGGGTACTCGTTAGAAGCGCTTGGATGCCATTAGGCAGTTCTAACGAGTACCCACAATCTATGTTTGGAAGAGAAATATGATTTTTCATCTGTCGGTGGCAAAATTATCAGTGTATTTGATAAGGCGTATTTTCGTAATGCTTATCATAAAAACATTAACTATACGAAAGAATGTTTCCACGCATATTATCTACAGAAGAAAGCAGGATTGCCTGGCAGTAGACTGAATCCCAAACATAAGCTACCGTTTCTGAAGTCAGTGCATCTAAACTTAATGACTTATTCGTAATTGAATAAGCATTAAACAGGATGGCAAATAGTCTGGATCCCTATAAGATGGTTCATTATGAGCACTCTCATCTGGATCTACACATTTTGTATCTGTACCAGTAACAGGGCTGAAAGTGTTTATGTATTCTAACGTAACAGTTGTGCACCTGACGAGGTAAAGCGATGTTGAAACCATGGCTTATAACACATCTGTTACATTAGAATCAATTTATCTTTTACTTACAGCCCTCTCATTACGTGGCCTCTTTGACTGAGAAGCTTGTGTTGCTTTTGTCTGTGCTTTAGCGACAACGGAAACTTTGAATAAAAAATGTGAGAATTTACTTACCTAACCTACTGACATACAGGATGTTTTATAGAATATCATAATCCCTGAAAATATTTATTTCTATAAAACAATTTACTTCCAAGAATGTTTTGGTCAAACAGATAAATGGTCAGGGTTTTACACCCCAGTTGGTCCAAGCCGGACTTACGTTGACCGGTCAAAATCAGAGTGGCCAGAGGTTAAAAGTGTTCTCTCTTTCTTTGTCCATGTTCTTCTCTGTGAAAAATATATCACAAAAAACGCCCCCGCCCATCGGGGTTTGAAGAAAAAGATGGGCTGCATGATACTTCCACGCAGAGCTGAAACCGACTCGCACACGAGTACTGGTAAACCGCTTAGAGGATCTAAGCATGCCCAGGCAATGCGGTGCGAATCGGCCCATACATGCTAATAAACCCTATTTGTTTCATTGGGCGGCAGGGCTTGAGATGTCATTTCATCTAAAGTTCGGGTAAAAGTCCCACAAAATTGGAAGCAACGCCTCCTAAATGACCTTTACAGAGTTGACGGGGACGTTAAACCTAAAATCAAACAAACAAACATCACAAAAAAACATGCCTATACAATCTTGACCCCCTTGAACCCCACTTTATAGTAAAACTGGGGTTTAAGGAAGAAAACATTATTTTTTCTTATTTCTGCTAAAAATATAGATTGTGGGTACTTGATAGAACCACGTCGTCGGAGTGGTTCTATCGAGTTCCCACAATCTATGTTTTGAGTAGAAATAAGAAAAAAAAATCAGAATTTTTATCAGAAAATTTTCCATTTTTTCTTGGTTAAATTTTCAATACATTTGTAAAGGTCTGCTTTCGTAATGGTATTTTTTTAGAGATATGGTATACCAGGTGTAATTAACTCATTAGGATTCTACGCACTCATACAGCAAAATTTGATCTTTCTCCTACCAAGTCATAAATGATTATGCAGATTTTTTTTTTTTTTAATTTAGTTATCTAATATTTTTTTCTCTCACCTGCATAAGTTGGTCTGATGAGGTGGTTCTTTACAGTCCCCGCAATCTATGTTTTGAGCAGAATGAAGAAAAATAGCTCAATATTTCATCTAAAAAATCATTTTGGGGGGTGGTGTTATGCATAAGAATTTATTTTTCTGATTCCCACTTTCACCCCACTGGTGACCTAATAGTGCTATAAATGTCTTGTTAATCTTCTTACAGAAGATTCTCGAAAACTGAGTCACAGATTAATTTCAGTGTGTGATGCCCTCACCTTTCTACTTGACAATATTTATATTAGATTCGGTACTAAGTTATTTAGACAAATTGTGGGTATTCCGATGGGTACGAATTGCGCACCTCTTGTGGCTGATCTGTTCTTGTATTGTTATGAAAGAGACTTTATGTTGTCGCTTTCCATTGATAACCAATCTGAAATTATTGAAGCTTTTAGCTCCACTTCTAGATATTTAGATGATTTATTAAATATTGATAATACCTATTTGGATGGTTTGATCAGTCAGATTTACCCCCCAAGAACTTCAGTTAAATAAAGCAAATTCTTCTGATACCGAGGCCCCGTTTTTGGATTTACATCTATCTATTGTAGATGGGTTTGTTTCGTGCAAAATTTATGATAAACGCGATGACTTTGATTTTGAGATTGTAAATTTTCCTTTTTTGGATGGTGATGTTCCTCGTGCGCCATCCTATGGCGTTTATATTTCGCAATAAATTCGATTTGCTAGAGTGTGCAGTCATGTAACTGACTTCAACACTCGTAATAAATTATTAACGGCTAAACTCCTTAATCAGGGTTATCGGTACCATAAACTACGCAAAGCCTTTTCAAAATTTTATAGAGGCCGTTCTGATTTAATTTCAAAAATTCAATATTGGACTTAAATCTTTTTTGCAACAAGGTCTATCGGAACCCGAATTTTATGGTGACTTAGTATATAAATTCAGAAAAATATATAACCGCAATGACTTCAGTACCCAATTTCGTAAAATCATTCTTCGATAAAAAAAGATTGGGTACAACATGGATGTTATACGATAGACTGCATGCATGGTAGTTAACCCAATCACGGTTGGCAACTTTGCTTCCCTCTTTAATTGCACGCCGGTGGGCCAGGCCTCAGATTCTATGACGGCTCCAACGTAAAGGCTTATTGAGAATTAAAGAGATCTAATTCAAGGTAATGTTGGTTGGTGCCTGATGCTCTGTCTTTGGTCGGGCCCATCGGAGTCTAACTGTTTGTTTTCTTTTGCTCCAGCATTTCAGTGGTTTCTTGCTGTCGAGTCCTCACCGTTGTCTCACTTCTGTGGTTCTTTGATTTTTTGTGTTCACGGAGATATTGCACTGATGAGTTAGGAGGCCTTCATGCGGACTGAACAGATCATTTGTCTAAATCGCGACGGAAGTAAGGGCGAGGATTGTGGCCACGTAAAATCGATTTAAGCCCCCCCCCCCCCCCCCCCCAGTGGAAATCATTCCACTGACCGTTCCAAGGCGGTTCTTCTGTGGCGGTTTATTTATGGTGTTGTTTGTTACTTACTGTGTGTATCACTTGTGTCTTTTTATTTTGGATGGCCATATGGCCATTTTGTGGGAAAGTAACTGTCCTTATGGCCTTCCTTTGTTTAGGTTTCCATTATGGTCTGGTCGCTTAATGTTTGTGTTTCTTTCCCTTTGGTGTCTTTGATGGGTTGAGTAAGTTAATTGTATCGATTCCTGATCTTTGTTTTACTTCTACTTTGACTTGATAGATTTTGTAAGGTAACCGGGCGCTAAAAGCACATAGGGGCTACCCCCATCTCGCTAAATGGGATTAGTTTATGAACTGCTCTTCAAAAGGCCTCCAATGTGCTGGCACTTGTCAATTCGACAGGTGTCAGCTGACCAATGGGAATATACTGACCTCTTGCTCAGAGGAAGGCACAAATCGCACCAAAGGAACAGCGTTTGTCCTAAGAAACGCAATTCACTATCGATTTTAGAATTTTGAGTGCAATTATTTAATTATGTTCTATAAAAGGGTTATCCTTTGGAAGCAAAGAATACGCCACAGAACTGAAAAATATGGAGTGTACATGTTTTCTGGGCCAGACTAGCTAGTTTCGGCCAATTAGGCCTCATCAGTGACCCTCAGATATTTTCAAAATTCCACAATGGAATCAATGATCCCAAAGGACAAGAAAATATAATCTACACTATGATGTAGGGCAGGGAGACGTTTTACCGCCGCCACACATCTTATCTTGCTGAATATTCATGTAAGCCACACCCATTTCTGTCTATCAACAAATCAAATTACTTGATGTAATTTATTGCTACAAATTTATAAACTGAATGCCAAACAGTGTAGATCCTGATCATATGGCTTCTTCAGAAGCCACCTGATCTGGACCTACACTATTTGCAAAGATAGGGGTTGTCTTGAACAGCAAGATAAGGGTTAACATACGTATTATATTCATTATGTTTGTTAAAGCCCAATTTTATAATTTGAAAATAATTAATGATGATAAGCAATTAAATTTTGTTAATTCTTATTTAAAGTCCTTAAAGTGAAATTGCTTAAAATTACCCGTTTATTACCTGTAAAAAAGGCGTTTAAAATGTTTATTCAGGGTGATTATATGCATTAACTATCATGGTCAGACAGGTAAATGGTCAGAGTTTTACACCCCAGTTGGTCCAAGTTGGACTTACTTGGACTGGTCAAAGTCAGAGTGGTCAGAGTGATTTGGTCAAAGTATTACTCTCACTAAACGAAATGCCGTTCTTTCGTTTCAATTGTACAAAATACGAAATATGTGCATTCAATGCTATTACAGTGTTTTTACAAACGACCACGTTGCAAATACACTATAAGAGAAATATGCACAGAGGAAAAAGATCAATATATTACGAAGAAAGTGTCGCATTTGAGAGTGTCTTCCACGTGGATCCAGCATTCATCCAGTCTAAGCAGAATATCGGCGGACAGAGATGTGTATGGCACATCTGCTTTAATTTGTTATAATTACCTGTCTCATTCTTGTCAATCCATAAAGATACGCATACGGTGATGAACCTAATATAATTGAAAAGCAGTCCTCGCATGTATATGGCTCTGCAGAACAACTAAGAAAATCCAGTTCATCATCCGACAAACCTTCGCATTGTGCATGATACCACTGTTTACAAGCATCACACTGTATACCAGTAGTGCAGTTTTGGCGACACGACCCGCATGGTCAAAATGCAGACCTGTGCGCCCAATGAAGAATCCGCGCAGTCTTATCAGAGTCTTCGTTGTGCAAGCTTATCTAATTCTTCGCGGGACGCACATATAACTTGAAAGAAATGCTGTGACGCGGCTCATGTTATATAAAATGCATGCAGCAAGAGAAGTCTATGGTTATGCTATATGCATGCGCAAGCTGATTTAATTTTTCATGTAAGTTGTAGGAAAGGCTGTGACGCGGATCATTTCATATAAAATGCACGCCGATTCAGATATGTTAAAATTGTAAAACGTTTGAGCCAGCGCAGGACAAAACCTACAGTTAGACATGTGCGCCCATTGAAGACTCCGTGCAGTCTTATCAGAGTCTTCGTTGTGCAAGCTTATCTAATTCCGTTCGCTGGACGCACATATAACTTGTAGGAAATGCTGTGACGCGTCTCATATCATATAAAATGCATGCAGCAAGAGAATGTTGTGACGCGGCTCATATTATATAAAATGCATGCAGCAAGAAAAGTCTCTGGTTAGGCTATATGCATGTGCAAGCTGACTTAATTCTTCATGTAAGTTGTAGGAAAGGTTGTGACGCGGTTCATTTCATATAAAATGCACACCGATTCAGATATATTAAAAATACTGAAAAATGGGGTTTACACTTAAAGGAAAGAATTTGCTCCTGGTTTAAGAGTTGACTCCTATTGACATTGGGAGAGAATAATACTTTTGCAGGAGTTGCCCCCGCCCATCGGGGCTTGATGTGTGACCTCCGGTGTCCAACGGTGTCTTCCGGTGTCCTGGGGTAATCAGACTGACCGTTTCGGTTTCCGCTTCCGCTCACAAGACAAATCACGTGACAAGGCGGAAGCACTGAAGAAAATAAACTTTTTTTGGTAAAGTTCTTATGCGATGTTTGGCTCAGGCTGTATTTAACAATTGTTTCGTATATGTAAAGGTATTTTGGTAATAATTATTGAATGCGTCTCCGAAAATTGTCTAACTTACGTTATGTTAATGCGTTATATTTGATTTACGCGTACCAGAACCTGTCATGCACTTGTCACAAGCTTGTCACTGAGCGTGATAGCTCAGTGGGGGAACAAGACAGTTCCCCGACAAGACAGTTCCCCGACACGGTTTTTGGAGACAGTTCCCCAACACTTTTGAAGACAGTTCCCCGACACTATTGTTCATTGTTAAATGACCTGTGACTGATAATTATAATTGGCAATTAGTTCCCAGACACTTTTGAAGACTGGAGTGTATGTAATACACCGTCTGTGTTCCCTCCGGGGGTTAAGGCGAAACCGGAAGAAGAAGAAGAAGTTCCCCAACACTATTGTTCATAGTCTTAATGACTTAATTAGCAGTTAGGGGTAAGATATATTAGTTATAATTTGGACGTTTCTTGCTATGGCAACTATATTTATGAGTTGCCTGAAATTTCCTCGTTGATTTCAAGACAGTTCGAATAATTATCAATATTGTTTGCATAACAGCGTTAGATAGCATCATGCAGCCCATGTATTTCTTCAAGCCCCTATGGGCGGGGGTGAACTTCAGACCCTTAACTGGAGAAGCCTTGAGAACAGGAAAAGGGATGCATGCCTTTGCATGATGTTCAAGATAGACAGAGGGCTGTTTGCTATCCGAAAGGAACCCAGACTGCAGCCAGCAAAGAGAATATCAGCGTGGATAAAGCACCACAGAGCATTCCAGCTTATCACCTGCAGAACAGACAAGAGGAAAATGTCCTACTTTCCCAGAACAGTGAGAGAATGGAATGCCTTGTCTTCTGGAACGATGGACTCAGAAACACTTGAAGCTTTTAAAGCTTCAGTGCTTTTAAAGCTTCAGTGTCAACCCTGGAGTACTAGCCCAACAGCTACTGTTTTAAGTGTTTTTAGATTTTAATTGTAAATAGGACTTCTTTTAACCATTGGGATACAGAAAGCCCTTCAACCTGGACAAACCTAGCCTTCACCGTTCTCACTGTGATCAAACCCAGACATACATCCACATACTGGATCTGACAACAACTACCTGACTGTGACCTTATCAGAAAGAATTGTTTCAAAGTGCTGCATAACCTACTATCAAACTAGCACAATCTTCAGAAAGTTGAAGGAGGCTAGAAATCGGCAGAAGCAGAAACCACTGAGCTATCACGTTCCTCAAGTTCAGACTTGATTAGAATATTTTGGAGTCAGTATTATGGCATAAGGGCCGGCATAAGTTTAATTTGTTGGTTTTAAGTGGTCTTGTGCCTTTAGAAGGCAAATAAAATTGACATTGACGGGGAGCACGATAGCCCGGTGGTCGGTGAACTTGCCTGTGAATTGCTCCTGCCCATTGGGGCTTGAAGAAATAGATGGGCTGCATGATGTTTCCATGCAGAGCTGAAACTGACGGCACACAAATGCTAGTAAACCGCTTAGGTGATCTAAGCATGCCAAGGCCAAGTGGGGCGAGTCGAACCTTCCATGCATATAAACCCTATTGGTTTCATTGGACGACAGGACTTGAGATGTCATTTCATCTCAATGTCAGGTAAAAGTCCCACAAAATTGGAAGCAATGTCTCCCAAATGACCTGTACAGTGTTGACAAGGACGTTAAACCTCAAATCAAACAAACACGTGGTTAGTGCACTTGCTTCTGATGCTAGAGGACCCGGGTTCAATCCCCCGCAGCGGTGATAAAATTTCGATGTCAGAACATGCTTCATTGGCATCATTTGCAGGGATGATTGAATGTCATAAAGTGCACTGTCCTATGGATCAGGTGTAAACTGTAGGCCCCCTGTGCAGGGAGAGTCTTGCCCTGTGCAAGTTAAAGATCCCTACCGTAAGTACATGATTACTGTGTAGGCTTTCAACCCTGCAAACCATGAGTGTATGTAATGTGCACCTGCGAGTAATGGTCAAATGTGACCGGTCGCAGTATAAGTAGAAAGAAAGAAACATGCACCTTCGAGGGTTAACAATTCATTGAAAGTTCAGTTCACCATGGTAAAGATTCAGCGGTTCAGTTCACAGTTCCTTTTTGCTATTTTCGGTTATAAGGTCAGGTATAAAAGCCAAGCAAGCCAAAAATGCTCATCAGAAGATTTTATCTGTTTATATTTCACCTCTTTTTATAAATAAGATAAAAATTGTAGTCAGTTTGAAATAGAATTTAATATTACAAATTTCATATTTGGTCAAATATTCTTTTCAGTGAGCTGATGTGCAGAACCCATAAATGAACCATGCCACCTCAAGGTCAAGGTCACATTTGAAGGTCAAGAGTTTGAAACTTTGAATTTGTATCTGTTCCATATCTGCTTTACCCCTGCAAGGATTCTCATTAAACTTCGGTCGATTATCCCCCCTCAGTGAGTTGATGTGCAGAACCCATAAATGAACCATGCCGATTTATGGTCAAAGTCACATTTGAGAGTCACAAGTTTACAAACACCATTTCTAGTTTCCATTTAAAATAAGGTTTTCTTACCATACATGCTGTTTGACATATTTTTTTTTTTCAGTTGAGTTAGAGGAATACAGTGCACTGCCAAGATGGGGAACTTGTTTCGCAGTGAGGATATGACATTATGTCAGTTGTTCCTACAGTCAGAGGCAGCTTATGCTTGTGTATCAGAGCTCGGAGAACTGGGACTTGTTCAATTCAAAGATGTAAGTATTCTAATCCTCCCTTTGCTGAATATTTCAATATGCTTCTCCCAAACCCAAATTTTCAACCATTTATGTTGCATGATTTTAATTATTTTCATGGATTCACAAGCAGAATGAAACATTATAGATCTTGATCTATACTATTTTTAAACAAGATGTGTTTGTGAAACACGAATATGTCCCCGGGCATGGTCATTTTTTATTCAAAGTTGCTCACAGTTCAAGATTTTTGTTTGTGTGGGAAGCCCTTGACACAAGAAACGTACATGCAATATATGAAAGCTCTATCTTAAACGGTTCAAAAGTTATGAACAATAATATTTTTTCTTTAAAGTAGGTCAAGGTCAAAGGTAAAAAAAATATTGCATGAATGTAAAGCTCTTGTCACAAGGAACCTACATGCCAAATATTAAGGCTCTATCTTAAACGGTTCAAAAGTAATGAACAATTTTATTTTTTCTTTCAAGTAGGTCAAAGGTCAAGGTCATGGTCAAACATGAATGAAAAGCTCTAATCACAGGGAACCTACATGCCAAATATGAAAGCTCTATCCCAAATGGTTCGAAAGTTATGACCAAAAATGTTTATTTTTTTAAGTAGGTCAAAGGTCAAGGTCACAGGTAAAAATTTTTGCATGAATGTAAAGCGTTTGTCACAAGGAACCCACATGCTAAATATGAAGGCTGTATCTCAAACGGTTCAAAAGTTATGATCAATGTTAACATTTTCTTTTATGTAGGTCAAAGGTCAAGGCCACAGGTCAAAATTGTTTGTGTGAATGTAAAGCTCTTGTCACAAGGAACCTACATGCAAAATATGAAGGCTCTACCTCAAACCGTTCAAAAGTTATGACCAAAATGATATTTTTTATTTTAAGTAGGTCAAGGTCACAGGTCAAATTTTTCTGCATGAATACAGTAAAGCTATTGTCACAAGGAACATACATGTTAAATATGAAGGCTGTATCTGAAGTGGCTCAAAAGTTACGACCAATGTTATTTTTTTTTTCTTTTAAGTAGGTCAAAGGTCAAGGTCACAGGTCAAATTTTTTTGCATGAATGTAAAGCTCTTGTCACAAGGAACCTACATGCAAAATATGAAGGCTGTATCTCAAACCGTTCAAAAGTTACGACCAAAATGTTATTTTTTATTTTAAGTAGGTCAAAGGTCAAGGTCACAGGTCAAAATTTTTTGTATGAATGTAAAGCTTTTGTCACAAGGAACATACATGCTAAAAATGAAGGCTGTATCTCAAGTGGTTCAAAAGTTATGACCAATGTTATTTTTTTCTTTTAAGTAGGTCAAAGTCAAGGTCACAGGTCAAATTCTTTTGCATGAATGTGAAGGTCTTGTCACAAGGAACCTTCAGGCCAAATATGAAAGCTCTATCTCAAACGGTTCAAAAGTTATGGCCAACGTTAAAGTTGTCCACTTATAAACCAACAAACAGACAGGGCAAAAACAATATGTCCCCGCTATCGCTACCGGGGACATAAAAAATAATGTCAATAATAAGAATAGTCAACCTTATTTATAGAGGGTAACACGATTTAGTAATAATAGTAGATGTGCTAATCTTTCCTCTTTCTTCCTGGGTACATGTATAAACCAGTACTACATGCAAGCTATTAGGATAAAGTCTCTTGCTCAAGGAAACAACAATTGGCGCTTGCGGGGATCGAGCCAGCTATCTCTCGATCTCAAATCTGATGCTTTTCCACCTAACCACAGCGCTTCATATTTATAACCCTTAACACACAGATGGCCGCTTCATTTTTATCTCCCGACTGAATAGGTACAGGGGTTATAGCGATCAGCCTAGGTCTGTCCATCCGTAAACACAACCTTGTGATGGCCATAATTCCTATACCCTTTGAGATCATTGATGGTTCTTGGCACAATTGTTCACAAGACTGAGGCGTCGTGTCATGCACAAGAACCAGAACTCTGGATGCCATACTTTTTTAGTTATCTTCCCTTTTAATAAAATAGAATGACTACTTTGCAGGGCCTGACAAATCCATTGCCCAGCTGCCCGGGACAAGTCCAAATTTTGGCTGGGCAAGTGATTTTTTATTTGACTTGCCCAGAAAATGTATAGAATATATAGGGAATATTCTAATTCTGAGCCATTTTCAAGATGCTGTGGACTGCCAGGCAAGTGGTTGAAACTTTGATTTATCAAGCCCTGACTTTGTGATGGCCATAACTCCAATACCCTTTGAGATAAATTGATGGTACCTGGCACAGTTGTTCACAAGGCTGAGACTGCGTGTCATGCACAAGAATCACAACTCTGGTTGCCATGGTTTTTTAGTTATCTCCCCTTCCAATAAAATAGAGTAACTACCTTGTGATGGCCATAACTCCAATACCCTTTAAAATATATTGATGATACCTGGCACAGTTGTTCACAAGGCAGAGACGGTGTGTCATACACAAGAACCACAACCCTGGGTGTCATGGTTTTTGAGTTATCTCCCCTTCTAATAAAATAGAATCACTACCTTTTTATGGCCACATCTCCAATGCTCTTTGAGATATATTGATGTTACTTGGTACATTTGTACATGAGGTAAAGCAGGTGTGTCATGTGCAAGAACCACGACTCTGGGTACCCTGGTTTTTAGCTCACCGTCACGTAGTGACGAGGTGAGCTTTTGGGATCACTTTTTGTCCGTCGTGCGTGCGTGCGTGCGTGCGTAAACAATTTCTTTAAACGACATCTCCTCCTAAACCACTGATCGGATTTTGACCAAACTTCACAGGAATGATCCTTAGGTGGTCCCCTTTCAAAGTTGTTCAAATGGTTCCGGTCCGTTGCACATCTAGGTCACAGGAGCCAAAAATAGTTTTTTTTCACCAAAAACTTAAAAAATCTTCTTCTCTGAAACCACAAGGCCCAGGTCTTTGATATTTGGTATGAAGCTTCATCTAGTGGACTCCTACCAAGATTGTTCAAATTATAGTGCTGGGGCCAAAAATGCCCCCGCCCCGGGGCCCTTTGGTTTTACATAGGCTTATATAGGGAAAATCTTTAAAAATCTTCTTCTCTGAAACCACAAGGCCCAGGACTTTGATATTTGGTATGAAGCTTCATCTAGTGGACCCCTACCAAGATTGTTCAAATTATAGTGCTGGGGCCAAAAATGCCCCTGCCACGGGGCCCTTTGGTTTTACATAGACTTATATAGGGAAAATCTTTAAAAATCTTCTTCTCTGAAACCACAAGGCCCAGGTCTTTGATATTTGGTATGAAGCTTCATCTAGTGGACCCCTACCAAGATTGTTCAAATTATAGTGCTGGGGCCAAAAATGCCCCTGCCATGGGGCCCTTTGGTTTTACATAGACTTATATAGGGAAAATCTTTAAAAATCTTCTTCTCTGAAACCACAAGGCCCAGGTCTTTGATGTTTGGTATGAAGCTTCAGCTAGTAAACCCCTACCAAGATTGTTCAAATTATAGTGCTGGGGCCAAAAATTCCCCCGCCCCGGGGCCCTTTGGTTTTACATAGGCTTATATAGGGAACATCTTTAAAAATCTTCTTCTCTGAAACCACAAGGCCCAGGACTTTGATATTTGGTAAGAAGCTTCATCTAATGGACCTCTACCAAGATTGTTTAAATTATAGCCCTTGGGCCAAAAATGTCCCCGCCCCGGGGCCCTTTGGTTTTACGTAGACTTATATAGGGAAAATCTTTAAAAATCTTCTACTCTGAAACCACAAGGCCTAGGTCTTTTATATTTGGTATGAAGCTTCATCTAAAGGACCCCTAACAAGATTATTCAAATTATAGTGCTGAGGCCAAAAATGTCCCCGCCCCGGGGCCCTTTGGTTTTACATAGGCTTATATAGGGAAAATCTTTAAAAATCTTCTTCTCTGAAACCGCAAGGCCCAGGACTTTGATATTTGGTATGAAGCTTCATCTAATGGACCTCTACCAAGATTGTTTAAATTATAGCCCTTGGGCCAAAAATGTCCCCGCCCCGGGGCCCTTTGGTTTTACGTAGACTTATATAGGGAAAATCTTTAAAAATCTTCTACTCTGAAACCACAAGGCCTAGGTCTTTTATATTTGGTATGAAGCTTCATCTAAAGGACCCCTAACAAGATTATTCAAATTATAGTGCTGAGGCCAAAAATGTCCCCGCCCCGGGGCCCTTTGGTTTTACATAGGCTTATATAGGGAAAATCTTTAAAAATCTTCTTCTCTGAAACCGCAAGGCCCAGGACTTTGATATTTGGTATGAAGCTTCATCTAGTTGACCCCTACCAAGATTGTTCAAATTATAGTGCTGGAGCAAAAAATGCCCCCGCCCAGGGCCCTTTGGTTTTACATAGGCTTATATAGGGAAAATCTTTAAAAATCTTCTTCTCTGAAACCACAAGGCCAAGGACTTTGATATTTGGTATGAAGCTTCATCTAGTGGACCCCTACCAAGATTGTTCAAATTATCAAATTATAGCCCTTGGGCCAAAAATGCCCCTGCTCCGGGGCCTTTTGGTTTTACATAGACTTGTATAGGGAAAATCTTTAAAAATCTTCTTCTCTGAAACCACAAGGCCCAGGACTTTGATATTTGGTATGAAGCTTCATCTAGTGGACCCCTACCAAGATTGTTCAAATTATAGTGCTGGGACAAAAAATGCCCCCGCCACGGGGCCCTTTGATTTTACATTGGCTGATATAGGGAAAATCTTTAAAAATCTTCTTCTCTGAAACCACAAGGCCCAGGTCTTTGATATTTGGTATGAAGCTTCATCTAGTGGACCCCTACCAAGATTGTTCAAATTATAGTGCTGGGGCCAAAAATGCCCCCGCCACGGGGCCCTTTGGTTTTACATAGACTTATATAGGGAAAATCTTTAAAAATCTTCTTCTCTGAAACCACAAGGCCCAGGTCTTTGATATTTGGTATGAAGCTTCAGCTAGTAAACCCCTACCAAGATTGTTCAAATTATAGTGCTGGGGCCAAAAATTCCCCCGCCCCGGGGCCCTTTGGTTTTACATAGGCTTATATAGGGAAAATCTTTAAAAATCTTCTTCTCTGAAACCACAAGGCCCAGGACTTTGATATTTGGTATGAAGCTTCATCTAATGGACCTCTACCAAGATTGTTTAAATTATAGCCCTTGGGCCAAAAATGTCCCCGCCCCGGGGCCCTTTGGTTTTACGTAGACTTATATAGGGAAAATCTTTTAAAATCTTCTACTCTGAAACCACAAGGCCTAGATCTTTTATATTTGGTATGAAGCTTCATCTAAAGGACCCCTAACAAGATTATTCAAATTATAGTGCTGAGGCCAAAAATGTCCCCGCCCCGGGGCCCTTTGGTTTTACATAGGCTTATATAGGGAAAATCTTTAAAAATCTTCTTCTCTGAAACCGCAAGGCCCAGGACTTTGATATTTGGTATGAAGCTTCATCTAGTTGACCCCTACCAAGATTGTTCAAATTATAGTGCTGGAGCAAAAAATGCCCCCGCCCAGGGCCCTTTGGTTTTACATAGGCTTATATAGGGAAAATCTTTAAAAATCTTCTTCTCTGAAACCACAAGGCCAAGGACTTTGATATTTGGTATGAAGCTTCATCTAGTGGACCCCTACCAAGATTGTTCAAATTATCAAATTATAGCCCTTGGGCCAAAAATGCCCCTGCTCCGGGGCCTTTTGGTTTTACATAGACTTGTATAGGGAAAATCTTTAAAAATCTTCTTCTCTGAAACCACAAGTCCTAGGTCTTTTCTATTTGGTATGAAGCTTCTTCTAAAGGACCCCTACAAAGATGATTCAAATTATAGTGCTGGGGCCAAAAGTGGCCCCGCCCCGGGGCCCTTAGGTTTCACATAGGCTTATATAGAGATAATCTTTAAAAATCTTCTTCTCTGAAACCACAAGGCCCAGGACTTTGAAATTTGGTATGAAGCTTCATCTAATGGACCTCTACCAAGATTGTTCATATTATAGCCCTGGGGCCACAAATGCCCCCACCCCGGGGCCCTTTGGTTTTACATAGATTTATATAGCCCCAGGGCCATTTGGTTTTGCATAGGCTTATGTAGGGAATATCTTTAAAAAAAATCTTCTTCTCTGAAACCACAAGGCCCAGGTCTTCGATATTTGATGTGTAGCTTCATCTAGTGGACCTTTGCCAAGATTGTTCAAATTATAGCCTTTGTTGATGTTTGGTATGAAGCTTCACCTTTAAGACCTCCCTCAACATTATGCACATTAAAGCCCTGGGGCCAATAATGGCCCTCTCTGGGGCCCACTTGTTACACTATGGATCAGGTGAGCGATCCAGGGCCATCATGGCCCTCTTGTTTAATAATTATCTCCCCTGACAATATAACCTTGTGATTGCCATAACTCCAATACCCTTTGAGATGTATTGATGGTACATTTGTACTTGGCACAGTTGTATACAAGGTTGAGACGGCGCTTCATGTCTGAGAACCACAACTCTAGGTGCTATGGTATTTGAGTTATCTCCCCTTCCAATATAACAGTATGACCCCCTTGTGATCACTGTTCCTCCAATACCCTTTGAAACATATTGGTGGTACTTGATGCAGATGAACATGAGGTTAAGCAGGTGTGTCATGCTCAAGAATTACAACTCTGGGTGCTCTGGTTTTTATGCCCCCGCCATTCGAAGAATGGTGGAAAGGGCATATAGCGTTGCCCCTGTCCGTCCGTCAGTGCGTCTGAAACTTAAACGCAGTCAATAACTTCCTTATTTCTTGATGGATTTTAAAATTACTCGGCAGAAATGTTAACCATCATGAGACGACGTGTCACTTGCAAAACCCAGGTCCTTAACTCCAAGGTCAACGTCATACTTAGAGGTCAAAGGTCAAAAAAAGGGTCCGAAACTTAAACGCAGTCAATAACTTTCTTATTTCTGGATGGATTTTGAAATTACTCTATAGAAATGTTAACCATCATGAGACGACGTGTCACCTGCAAAACCCAGGCCCGTACCTCCAAGGTCAAGGTCATACTTGGAGGTCAAAGGTCAAAAAAAGGGTCCGAAACTTAAACGCAGTCAATAACTTCCTTATTTCTGGATGGATTTTGAAATTACTCTGTAGAAATGTTAACTATCATCAGTCGATGTGTCACATGCAAAATCCAGGTCCGTACCTCCAAGGTCAAGGTCATACTTGGAGGTCAAAGGTCCAAAAAAGGGTCCGAAAGGGTCCGAAACTTAAACGCAGCCAATAACTTACTTATTTTTGGATGGATTTTGAAATTATTTTGAAGAAATGTTAACCATCATGAGACAATGTGTCATGTGCAAACCCAGATCCGTACCTCCAATGTCATACTTGGACGTCAAATGGCATAAAAAGGGTCCAAAACTTAAACACTGTCAATAACTTTCTATGGATGAATATGAACATAGACATTTTTTCGGGCGGGGGCATCCGTGTCCTATGGACGCATTTCTAGTTTAGTTAACTCCCCTGACAATATAAGCTTGTGATGGCCATAACTCCAACACCCTTTGAGATATATTGAAGGAACTTGGCGCAATTGTATACAAGGTACAGAAGGGGTGTCATGTGCAAGAACCACAACTGTTGGTGCTGTGGTATTTGAGTTATCTACCCTTCCAATATAACAGTATGACCAGCTTGTGATCTCCAATACCCTTTGAGACATATTGATGGTACTTTGTACAGAAATAGATGAGCTTAAGCAGACATGTCATGCAGAAGAACCACAATTCTGAGTGCCCTGTTTTTAGCTCACCTGAGCCGAAGGCTCATGTGAGGTATTAGTATACCACGAGCCGGCGTCCGTCGTCCGTCGTCGTCGTCGTCGTCCACACTTTCAAAGAAGTATATCTCCGGAACCAGTGGGCCAATCTCGATCAAATTTCATGTGAAGCATTATCAGGTAGGGGGAAAGGCTGCATACTGTTTTCGGGCAGATCGGATTGGAACTCTGGTTGCCATGGCAACAAATAGCTCCCATAGACTTAACATAGGAAAAAGTTTGTCATCACTCTAGCTCCGTCAATTTTTTTCTGATTGTCTTCATTCTTGCAGATAACGAGGACAGGCATGAAATCTCGATCAAGTTCGATTTTGGGCTTAATCGGATTATTCACTCAGGAGTTACGAGCCCTTGAGCGTTAGGAAAAAGCTTGTCATCACTCTAGCTCCGTCAATTTTTTTCTGATCGACTTCATTCTTGCAGATAATGAGGACAGGCATGAAATCTCGATCAAGTTCGATTTTGGGCTGAATCGGATTATTCACTCAGGAGTTACATGCCCTTGAGCGTTGAAAAAATTGCCTATTGACTTAACATAGGGAGAATGTTGTCATCACCGTAGCTGCTTCAATTATTTTCAGATTGGCTTTATTCTTGCAGATAACCAGCACAGCCATGAAATCTCGGTCAAGTTCGATAACTGGCAGAATCGGATCATTTACTTAGGAGTTACCTGCCCTTGTGTGTTTTTGCATGAGGGTTAATGGGAATTTCAAAAATGTATATCTTAAAGACTACTTGGCCAACTTTGATTAAATTTCATGTGTCGCATTATTGGGCAAGTGGAAAGGCTTCATTAGGTTTTCAGGCAGATCTGAGTGGAACTCTGGTTGCCATGGCAACATCTAGCTCCCATAGACTTCACATAGGAAAAAGCTTGTCATCACTCTAGCTCCGTCAATTTTTTTCTGATCGACTTCATTCTTGCAGATAACCAGTACAGGCATAAAATCTCGGTCAAGTTCGATTTTGGGCCGAATCAGATAATTCACTCAAGAGTTACGTCCCCCTGAGCGCCCGAAAAATTGCCTATCGACTTAACATGGGGAAAATGTTGTCATCACTGTAGCTAGTAACAAGGACAGGCATAAAATCTCGGTTAAGTTCGATTTTGGGCAGAATCGGAATATTGACCTCGGAGTTACGTAACCTTGAGCGACAAAAAATTTGCCCATAGACTTAACATATGGAAAATGTTGTGACTACGATAGCGACTTGAATATTTTTCAGATCAGCTTCAAACTTGCAGGTAACGAGGACAGACATAAAATCACGGTTAAGTTTGATTTTGGGCCGAATCGGATTTTTTGCCTTGGAGTTACCTGCCCTTGAGCATGAAAAAATACGTTGTGACCACGATAGCAACTTTATTTTTATTCAGATCAGCTTCAAACTTGCAGGTAACGAGGACAGGCATTAAATCCCGGTTAAGTTCGATTTTGGGCCGAATCGGAATATTGACCTCGGAGTTACGTGACCTTGAGCGACAAAAAATTTGTCCTTAGACTTAACATAGGGAAAATGTTGTGACTACGATAGCGACTTGAATTTTTTTCAGATCAGCTTCAAACTTGCAGGTAACGAGGACAGACATAAAATCTCGGTTAAGTTAGATTTTGGGCCGAATCGGATTATTTGCCTTGGAGTTACCTGCCCTTGAGCATGAAATAATACGTTGTGACCACGATAGCAACTTTATTTTTATTCAGATCAGATTCAAACTTGCAGGTGACGTGGACAGGCATAAAATCTCAGTTAAGTTCGAATCGGAATATTGACCTCGGAGTTACATGACCTTGAGCGACAAAAAATTTGCCCATAGACTTTACATAGGGAAAATGTTGTGACTACGATAGCGACTTGAAATTTTTTCAGATCAGCTTCAAACTTGCAGGTAACGAGGACAGACATAAAATCTGGGTTAAGTTCGATTTTGGGCCGAATCGGATTATTTGCCTTGGAGTTACCTGCCCTTGAGCATGAAAAAATACGTTGTGACCACGATAGCAACTTTATTTTTATTCAGATCAGCTTCAAACTTGCAGGTAACGAGGACAGGCATTAAATCCCGGTTAAGTTCGATTTTGGGCCGAATCGGAATATTGACCTCGGAGTTACGTGACCTTGAGCGACAAAAAATTTGTCCTTAGACTTAACATAGGGAAAATGTTGTGACCACGATAGCAACTTTATTTTTATTCATATCAGCTTCAAACTTGCAGGTATCGAGGACAGGCATTAAATCTTGGTTAAGTTCAATTTTGGGCCGAATCGGAATATTGACCTCGGAGTTACGTGACCTTGAGCGACAAAAAATTTGCCCATAGACTTAATTAGGGAAAATGTTGCGACTACGATAGCGACTTGAATTTTTTTCAGATCAGCTTCAAACTTGCAGGTAACGAGGACAGACATAAAATCTCGGTTAAGTTCGATTTTGGGCCGAATCGGAATATTTGCCTTGGAGTTACCTGCCCTTGAGCATAAAAAAATACGTTGTGACCACGATAGCAACTTTATTTTTATTCATATCAGCTTCAAACTTGCAGGTAACGAGGACAGGCATAAAATCTCGGTTAAGTTCGATTTTGGGCTGAATCGGAATATTGACCTCGGAGTTACGTGACCTTGAGAGACAAAAAAATTTGCCCATAGACTTAACGTAGGGAAAATGTTGTGACAGAAATAGCGACTTGAATTTTTAGCTCACCTGAGCCAAAGGCTCCAGTGAGCTGATAGTATACCAAGGCTCCGGAGTCCGTCGTCTGTCGTCCGTCCATCTGTCGTTCACACTTTCAATGAAGCATATCTCAGAAGGCAGTCGACCAATCTTGTTTAAATTTTATGTGTAGCACCATTGTGCAAGGGGAAAGGCTGCATTAGGTTTTGGAGCTAGTCTGGTTCATTTGTTCCTTCATTCTTCTTTCTCTCCATATAGAGATAATAGACCAATGTTAAATTTTTAATCAAAGATTTCTCAGGAACTATAAAAGCTAGAAGCATCAAATTTGGTATTCAATAGAATAATGATGACTTATTTTGTGTAAGAGACATTGGGCTTTCTCAGCTTATTTGTTCATCTGTTCTTTCATTCTTCTTTCTCTCCATTTTGACCAATGTTAAATTTTCGTCAAAGATTTCTCAGGAACTATAGAAGCTAGAAGTCTCAAACTTGGAATGCAATGCAATAATGATGACTTATATCCTGTAAGGGTCAATGGGCTGGATTCTATTAGCAGATTTAGTAGTCAAGTCTGTGAATTATTAAAACTTAAGTTCCTCAGGTGAGCGGTTTAGGCTCATTGAGCCTCTTGTTTTCAGATCAGCTTTAAACTTGCAGGTAACGAGGACAGACATAAAATCTCGGTTAAGTTCGATTTTGGGCCGAATCGGATTATTTGCCTTTGAGTTACCTGCCCTTGAGCAAAAAAAAATATGTTGTGACCACGATAGCAACTTTATTTTTATTCATATCAGCTTCAAACTTGCAGGTAACGAGGCCAGGCATAAAATCTCGGTTAAGTTCAATTTTGGGCCGAATCGGAATATTGACCTCGGAGTTACGTGACCTTGAGCGACAAAAAATTTGCCCATAGACTTAATTAGGGAAAATGTTGCGACTACGATAGCGACTTGAATTTTTTTCAGATCAGCTTCAAACTTGCAGGTAACGAGGACAGACATAAAATCTCGGTTAAGTTCGATTTTGGGCCGAATCGGAATATTTGCCTTGGAGTTACCTGCCCTTGAGCATAAAAAAATATGTTGTGACCACGATAGCAACTTTATTTTTATTCATATCAGCTTCAAACTTGCAGGTAACGAGGCCAGGCATAAAATCTCGGTTAAGTTCGATTTTGGGCCGAATCGGAATATTGACCTCGGAGTTACGTGACCTTGAGAGACAAAAAAATTTGCCCATAGACTTAACGTAGGGAAAATGTTGTGACAGAAATAGCGACTTGAATTTTTAGCTCACCTGAGCCAAAGGCTCCAGTGAGCTGATAGTATACCAAGGCTCCGGAGTCCGTCGTCTGTCGTCCGTCCATCCGTCGTCCACACTTTCAATGAAGCATATCTCAGAAGGCAGTCGACCAATCATGTTTAAATTTTATGTGTAGCACCATTGGGCAAGGGGAAAGGCTGCATTAGGTTTTGGAGCTAGTCTGGTTCATTTGTTCCTTTATTCTTCTTTCTCTCCATATAGAGATAATAGACCAATGTTAAATTTTTAATCAAAGATTTCTCAGGAACTATAAAAGCTAGAAGCATCAAATTTGGTATTCAATAGAATAATGATGACTTATTTTGTGTAAGAGACATTGGGCTTTCTCAGCTTATTTGTTCATCTGTTCTTTCATTCTTCTTTCTCTCCATTTTGACCAATGTTAAATTTTTGTCAAAGATTTCTCAGGAACTATAGAAGCTAGAAGTCTCAAACTTGGAATGCAATGCAATAATGATGACTTATATCCTGTAAGGGTCAATGGGCTGGATTCTATTAGCAGATTTAGTAGGCAAGTCTGTGAATTGTTAAAACTTAAGTTCCTCAGGTGAGCGGTTTAGGCTCATTGAGCCTCTTGTTTTAAGTTGTCTCCCCTGACAGTATAATCTTGTGATGGCCATAACTGCAATACTTTTGTAATATATTGCTGGTTTAATTCTGGTGCACTTTCTATTGGTGAACAATCTTCTGAAGGCCATATTGGCTTTTGGTGGGGGGATTTGCCATCTGTTGTGATGGCTATTTTAATTCTTTTTCTGATTTTTTTTCAGAAGGCTTGTCATTTCAGGTGAATTGGTTCACATGAAATGACAGACCTGATTTTCTCTAAAGAATAAAAGTAAAAATTTCAAGTTTATTGTCTGCAGAAACTTTGCTTAGGACTTTTTCCTGTAATGAATACCCTTGTAAATCCCCCTTTATTATACAGTCAGGAGCATAACCTATGCAAGTTACTTTCTTTATAATCTGTTACAGTTATAGTCACATATCACCATTGATTTCAAAGTGAGGCTGTAGAAAATAAGTTGTTTAGGTTATGTCACAAGTTACATGTATTTAGGACAACGTTAAATTAAAAAATACGAAAACATAACATGTATGCATTCATATTCTCATCGACCCACTCGTGTTTGAAACAAGTACATACAACTGTTTAGGTGATGCCTACAAAGAATTTTGAATTCAATCATCAAACAACATCTTCTTTCCATTTAAAAATTGTCACCACATGCAGAGTTTACATGGATGTACTGTATACCATAAAATTCTAAAAATTCAAACACCTTGGATACTTGCTGTATTTCTCTTAAAAAATTTGTTTCACGGTACAGTAAGGAGTTCAAACAGTGCATATGGAATGGCAAACAGTGTAGACCCATGAGCAGTCTGATCTGGGTCTTCACTGTTTGCTTAGGCCGGGCTGTTCCAATACTTAGATTCATTACAGTACTATTTTTCTTGTTTTTGCTCAAAGATAGTTTTTGTTTGTTTGATTTGAGGTTGAATGTCCCTGTCAACACTATTTAGGTCATTTTGGAGACATTGGTTCCAATTTTTTTTTTCACTTTTATCTGACATTGAGATGAAATGACATCCCAATGAAACCAATAGGGTTTATATGCATGGATGGTCAGACTCACCACTTTACCTGGGCAGGCTTAGACTCTCTAAGCGGTACTCATGCGCAGTTGGTTTCAGCAGGAAGCCTCAATCAGCCCTTATCCTGCTGAATAATTAATTTTGCCACATCTATTTCTTACTTCCCAGCAATCAAATTACTTGATATATTCTATTCATTTAAATTCGAAAACTGAATGACAAATGGTGTTGAGCCTGATGAGAAGCCATCACTGTTTATAAAGGTAGGGTTGTTGTATTCAACAGGATAAGAGTTCAGCACCAATGACCTAGTTTGAAACAGAAATAAGAAAAAAAAATGACCTTTGTTTGAAACAGAAATAAGAAAAGCACATGTGCAATGTATTGCTTCTATTCTAAGAAAAATACCATTCTTTTGAGTTGTGGAGGAAAACCTTATCTCACTCACCGTGTGTTTTCATAATAAAGCAAGTAAGATGAGGTAATGAGGCATAACAAGGATTATTTGGGGATAATTTTCTTATTTCACTATAAAAACATACGTTATGGGTACTTGTTAGAATCACCTCAGATTTTAACAAGTACCAACAACATCTATTTAGGTTTCTGACAAAAATAGGAAAACTACTGATTAAGTATCCTTAGTACCGTAATGATCCTAAGTATTGGGCCAGATAGGCCTGAGCAAACAGTGCAGACCCAGATCAGACTGCTCCTAATGGAGTAGTCTGATCAGGGTCTACACTGTTTGCAATTTCGTCTGCACCTTGTTGACTCCTTGCTGGATAATGTAACAAAGTTCTTAAAGTTTAAGGCGAATTACAGCAAGTCCTCAAGGCGTCTGAATTATTAGGATTTTTACGGTACTTCATGAAAACCCACAACTCTTTTTAGGATGGTGGCGTGAAGTGAAAGTGTTGAGTATCTTTCAGAATCCGAGCATCCATTGGATATTGTCATGTACATGTCATGTGGTTGGCTGTGTTCATGGAGCAGTTAGTGGTTGAAGGGGAAAATACTCTGTTCAGCATGATTGGATGACCTGATACTCATTGTCACAGACTCATTTAAGTTGTCACTGTTCTTGTTACTTCTGTTGCAGCTCAATCCAGATGTTAATGCCTTTCAAAGAAAGTTTGTCAGTGAAATTATGAGGTGTGAAGAAATGGAAAGAAAGCTTAGTAAGTTGGACGCAGTACCAGGGCCTGAGAAATGAAAATTTCATCCATTTGCGCGGAGGATTATATGTTCTGAAGAATGGCTCAATATTAAAATTTGCCCCTATAAAATCAATGTATTTTTCTGGGCAACTGAAAATCAAATTATTCTTGCCCAGCTTATCCCTTATCCTGCTAACAGAAACCTCCAGCTTTGCAAACAGTGAACACCCAGATCAGATGGCTTCTGAAGCCATCTGATCTGGGTCTTCACTGTGAATTTGTTTGAAAATTTGGATTAAACATTCCATCAAGTATTTTGATTGGTCGATAGTCAGAACTGGGTGTGGCTTAATATACATTTATTCAGTGTGATAATGGTTAATTTTGGACCTGTCCTTGGCACCTGGACAATGGATTTGTCAGGCCCTGTTAGTACCCATAAACCTCTTTATTACACTTTTCATTATAACCCTGTATTTGATAAAACATGGTTTACAGATGGATTATATAGAAAAATGACCATAAGTTTCCATTTTCCTATATATAATGTATGTTTTGACGAGCCTCCATGGCATAGTGGATAAGAGCCCTGTCTCTTAATCATTATGTCTCTCATCACTGTGGGTTCGAGCCTGGCTCGGGTCACATGCAAGACGCCAAGTTCTGCAATAGAAGGTTGGGTGGTTTTTCTTCTGGTACTCCGGTTTTCGCCCACCTCTGATTAATGATTGGCTCGATATGAGTGAAATAATTTTGAAAGGGCCGTAAAACAAAAAAAATGTATGCTTGGTTTTGCTTTGAGCTTAACAATCCAGACAACACTATTAAGGTCATGTTGAGCTGGTCTGTTTAATTCTGGGCAACCTTATACATAAGTGGTTTACAGGTACAGTTTACTATCTTTCACCAGAAATGGACAACTGCCCTTCTTGAAGCAGCTGAAGGGAGAGAATGACAATAGAAAATATTTCCTGATCCATCTCCAAAATGTTGCAGAACCTAATGGGGATCGAACCTGCGGCCTCCTGATCATGAGTCAGACTCGTATCCAACTGAGCCACCAAGACAGACTATATAATCTATACATTTTTGTTTGGATATGAGATGGTTGTTTAACTAATCTGGCTATGAGATTGTAAAAGATTTTCATCCTTAACTCACTTGGGCATGAAATTTGTCCTGCTTATAAATTGTTGGTACTTTAAACTTTATGAGCAGGACAAATAACATCCTATGCTGATCTGAGCAGGAAAATTGCCTCTTTCATTTGTATTTTAATAGTTATGAGCATTATAAATTTCATGCTCAAATGTTCATAACCTTGGGGCCGGATTTCTGCTTTGGGCCACAACAGCAGTGTAATGAGGAAGTCTGGTGTAATTTATATGGTCCCATGTTCAGGAGTTCAGTGCTACCATAATCAACCTTCATCATAATGTCATTTAGATATAACAACAAAACTGGTAATGGCAATTTCAGTGTAACAGATCCTTCTCTACGGGTGAGACTAATTTATGGAGATATGTAAGAATATTATAATGAAAGAAACATTGTGGATATTTGTTAGAATTGCTTCAGTGAGGTCATTCTGACAAATAATGGTTTAACCCTTATTCTGCTGAACACAACAATCCCTACCTTTGAAAACAGTCTAGATCCTGATCTGATGGCTTCTCTGTTTTGTTATTCAGTTTGCATTTGAATGAATGCATTGTTTCAAGCAATTTGATTGGTTGATAGTCAAAATGGGTGTATCAAATTAATTTATTCAGTAGGATTATGGTTAAGGCCTTTTATTACCTACTATACTACACCATTTTAGGAGTCTATATGGCGGCAAATTCTTTATAATGGCCAATTCTTTTTAACACCAAAATGTTAGGGACAAATATTGTTGTTATAAACATGTTACCACCCATCGGGGCTTGAAGAAATATACATGATGCTTCCCCGAGAGCTAAAACCGACCTGCACACTAGTACTGGTAAACCGCTTAGAGGATCTAAGCCTACCCAGGCAAAGGGGTGCAAGTCAGCCCGTCCATGCTTATAAACCCTATTGGTTGCATTGGGCGGCAGGGATTGACATGTCATTTCATCTCAATGTTCGGTAAAAGTCCCACAAAATTGGAAGCAATGTCTCCAAAATGATCTTTACATTGTTGACGGGGCTGTTAAACCTCAAATCAAACAAACAAACCAGATTCAGGGCCAAATGCCCATAACACTTGGAGTTATGTCCCTGGATAAATTTCACAATTCGCCATCAATGAAAACGTTTTGTCACACTTTTCACAAGAACTGTTAGGGTTACAAAGTTGAAATATGATACAATTTTTGCACACTTTTCTCAATCTTCAGAAAACACAATTTTGGGCAAATAAAGGCTGTGCCCTATCTCATTTAAGAATTGATGAATGTTGGTCAAACTTGGTACAATGTATCATTTCAACCTACCAAGTATGTGATCACATTGTGGTGATATTGACCTTTTTTTAATGTCACAGACTCTGAAAACTGTCAGTTTTGTGCCAGAAATGTCTCGTATGTACCTTAGAGTTTGGTGACTTTAACCTAGTTTTCAAAGTCAAATGGTTGTTTAAGTTATATTTATGTTGCAGGGCATTGTTTCATTGTTTTCCTCTGAAAACATTTCTCTGTGAATCTTATCTTACTAATTAACCCTTATCTTGCTGTTCGCAACAACCCCTATCTTTGGAAACAGTGAAGATCCAGATCAGATGGCTTCTGACGAAGCCATCTGATCAGGATCTACACTGTTTGGCATTCAGTTAATGAATTTGTAGATATAAATTACATCAAGTAATTTGATTGGTTGATAGACAGAAATGGGTGTGGCTTAAATGAATATTCAGCAATATAAGGGTTAAAATAAGATTCAGTACAAGTCTGACCCCCCTCCCTCCCAAATACATGAAGTAGCCTTTGGTGGAGTGCTTGTTAAGAGATTTTGTTTGGTATTTCAAAGATGTATGAAAACAAATACAGTCGAACGTCGATGGCTCGAACCCCTTTGGGACCATGGAAATTTGTTCGAGACAGCTGTAGTTCGAGCCACTGTTGCATACTTCCAGAAAACATAACAGGGGTATTTTTGGAATTCTTTTCAGTGTTCTGTAACATAAATGTATGTTGTGTGTACTCATTAGAATCGCCTCATTGAGGCGATTCTAATGAGTACACACACCATACATTTGCAAGATAAAAGTCGAATATCTCCTTAATTACCCCACACTTATTCTTATGCAGAGGAATTCCCTAGGGACTCAAGAATGGGTTTGACTCAGCCATGGTAAACAAGCCATCGGTGTTCGAGCCATCGAAGTTCGACTTTATGTCACAGTTTACACAGCTTACAGTAAAATTCTGTGGCCAGTTGTTCAAAACTAACGACATCATTAGTTAATGTATCGTTAAAAGTTTGATCATTTATTATGACAAATATGCTAACATTTTTCAGCAAAAATACCGTAATGATCCGGCTATAAGACGATTTGGCTATAAGACGGGGTGATTTTTTGGCTTTTCTTTGGGTGATTTTTGCTTAGTCTCGGCTATAAGACAGGTATAAATTCTAACAATCTGACGGGGCTTGCGCCGATGTAGAAAGTGCCGAACATTTCAGAGTGAGACACTGTTTGATCAATTTCGCTCGGTGTTTTGAGGTCGCGAAATCTAATGACAACGACGACTTTACTAAAATAAAATTTATATTAGACCGACTTCAATGATAAACAGATAGTTTTAGGTACCTAGCAAGTCCCTGAATAAATTTTCTTACCTAGAAACTGTAATCACTTATTTTTTGTGTCTGAAATTTGAGTTTATTAACGTCACAACTTTCGCCTCATTAATATTCATGAACTCATTATCATAAACCAATGAAGGAAGGAAAGTAAAATGATTGACAGTAACTAAGGGAAGCAACTACACGTAACTGGCATTTTCTACAGTTTAATGTGCGTCGGCATACATTTGATATCTCCCGATTCCATCTGGATAACAGGAATACGAACCCTATCTCCCGGTCTTCCACCCGATGGCCCCAATTTCCTGACAAGACAATTTTCCTTTAAAAATATTTCGCCGCCCGACCATTCTAGTATTTACCACAGTAAAATAGCTATTCGGTTGACCGTCAGAAGATTTACACCTGTGTTGAACTGCTGACGCGTGTAAACAATATCGAACAGTTAATAAGGTGATTAACTCTGCAGGGGTTATTGGATAATTGGTGTGTTTACATAAGAGATTAAAAAAAAACAGGTTATTGCTAATCAAGAGTGATATAGGAGGAGACAGAATAGCCTGTGCATCCATAATGTTTGATCGGAGATCTGTTTTGCTGCATTGGACATTTATGGAAAAATATAATAACAATAGTAAGAAAAAAAAACGTAAGGCATCATCAACTTATTTTCTTATGCAAATGGAATGAAACTTTTGCCTCATTAATATTTATGAATTCATTATCATAAACCAATGGAAATTCGCGCGTGCTTATTATGTTCCGGGGCACCTTCCGGGGAATGTATCCATTGAAAACGCATGGGATTTAATCCAATTATGATAAAACCCTTTAGGCTTGAATTATAACTGTTCTTCACGATCTTTTGGTTTCTTTTACCGATGTTTATAATTATTTATTTGGAATCACGCTCCCGCTCATCACTTCACAGACCCATAGTTACGCAACAGGTATACACATATACTTACCGCACGTGATTTTCCTTCCGTTCTTTCCGGAAAATTTCAATGATGCCCGAGATCTCGGTTATAAGACGGGTGTAAAAATTAGGGGGTATTCTGGCGGTAAAAAACCCGTCTTATAGCCAGATCATTACGGTACCAAAATTTTAAATATTAAACATGCTATAAGAGTTAACAATATGAGCACTAACGAGCTCATTAAGCTAACGAGGCTTTGAACAACTGTCCCCTGATTATTTCCAGGATACATAGAAAAAGAACTGAAGAAAGATGAACTGAAGATACCCGAGTCTGATGCCAACCCAAAGGCTCCAGCTCCTAAAGAAATGATTGATTTAGAGGTACTGGGAAACTTTGATGGCCTTGTTTCAGACCTGTTCTTGATTATTGATACCATAGCCCCAGATAAAAGGGGGTATTCACATAATGTTTTTCTTATTTCTGCATGAAACATATGTTTTGGGTACTCATTAGAAGCACCTCGTCAAGAGTCTTCTAATGAGTACTCACAACATATGTTTTCCTGCAGATGAAAATGTGCCTTATCTGGAGCTATGTAAAAAAGACCCCAGGAAAAACTTTCTCTTCACATGAGAACATAAGGGATATTTAAGGGACAATTCTTCAGCAGAGTCCTTTAGTGTCCTACAGTGTATCTTACCATGCATTGGAAGCCTCTGTCCAAAAAAGGAAAAGTAAAAAAGTCTGACACAGGTTCCTATGATAATGTGTCCAGGGTCCATGTTTATATAAAAAAGTTTTTCATGCTCAACTCATTGACCTTGAAATTAGTTCTGGTGAAATGCCAATAAATTAAAATTCATGAGCAGGACAGATAAGATATTCTTTGTATCTGAACAACAGAATTGCATCATTTGTTTGTATTTGATAAAAATAACATAAAAATCTGATGCTTGTTTCAGTTGAGCATGAAAAAATAGTTGTATAGCCTTTGGACCAGGTTTGTCATTGTTCGTTCAAAACTGGCTGTTTTTCACCGTGTAGCATCGACTCCGGAACTTGTTACTGAAAAGTACCAGCGAAATCAATATTTATCGCAAGCATGGCACACAGTAAGGTAGATAAAAAGCTGTTTACAGGTTTCTACAGAATTCTGACATTTAAAGCAAAATGGATATGTGTCGGAGAGATATCTAGCTCTTGCATGCTTTCATGATTCTGATAACAACTCACTGGAAATCGCTAAACAAACTGAAATATTGACAGCTGATACCAAGAACGAATAATCTTTTCAATGGAAAGTACTGGTTTTTGCTTTGATTCAAGACCACTGGCCTTCTTTTTTCCATGCCGGAACGTTCAGAAGGTTAGAAAAGTTGTTGTGTATAAGTTTTAATTGAAAGGTTCGCTTTATGCTGCTGTTTTCTTTCAGAAAACACAAAACAAAGGAGTACGGCAACTTGGATTTTTAAATACGGCAACTTGGGAAAAATGCTGAATTAACAGTACGGCAACTTGTATCACCAAAATGCCACTTTGGAAATTACTGACAACATTTTAACATCGTTGTGAACGGACAACCATGATTATTATCATGTTTGGTTTCATCACTCAGCCAGGGGTTGTTTCGAATGCTAGTACTGATCGTAAACCAATCTATTTGTGTATGTATAACAGCTTGAGTTGTGAAATATTCACCAGGGCCATATTTCCTCTTGAGAATTATTTGTCATTGCTTTTGCTTTGTTGTATTACTGTAAATATTTAGGAAATAATGTAGAAACAAAGTCTGTCCCTTTAAACGGAACTTCAGACTATCCGACTTCAACACTCGTAATAAATTATTAACTGCTAAACTTCTTAATCAGGGTTATCAGTATCATAAACTAGATAAAGCCTTTTCGAAGTTTTATAGACGTCATTCTGATTTGGTTTCAAATTTAATGTTGGACTTAAAACACTTCTGCAACAAGGCCTTTCGGAACCCGAATTCTATGGTGACTTAGTATATAAATTTAGAAAAATACATGCATGTAATGATTTTAGTACCCAATTTCGTAAAATCGTTCGTCGATATATAAAGATTGGGTACAACATAAATGTTATAAAACAGACTGCATGCATGGTGGTTAACCCAATCGCGGCTGGCAGTTTTGCTTCCCTCTTTGATTGCACACCGGTGGGTCGGGCTTAAGATTATATGACGGTTCCAGCGTAAAAACAAATGGAATTTTATTTTATTTTAGAATTCTTTATGTTGGTTGGCGCCTGATACTCCGTCTTTGGTCTGGCCCCTCGGAGTCTAACTGTTGGTTTTCTTTTGCTCCAGCAATTCTGTTGTTGTATGCTGTCGCGTTCTCAACCTTGCTTCATGCCTGTAGTTTTTGGATTTGTATGTTCTCGGAGATGTTACACTGAGGAAGCCTTCATGCGGACTAAACAAAATTAGTGTATACCGCGTCAGAGGTAAGGGCGAGGATTATGGCCATGTAAAATCGATTTAGCCCCCCCCCCCCCCCCCAAGTGGAATCTGTCCTTATGGCCTTCCTTTGTTTAGGTTTCCATTATGGTCTGGTCGCTTCATGTTTGTGTTTCTTTCCCTTAGGTGTCTTTGATGGGTGGAGTAAGTTAATTGTATCGATTCCTGATCTTTGTTTTACTTCTACTTTACTTTCGTGAAATGAAGTTAATTATTTTTTTCTACGAAATAAAGTGTCTTTTTTAATGAGCTAAAATAGTTTCTACGTCGTTCTTGTGATAGTTATTTTATGTTTTAGATATATTTATTCCTTTTGCGAAAGAGACTTTATTCTAACGAAGATCCTGGTGCATGCATGCTATACTCCAGTTATTTTAAATCATGACTGTGGCTATTATTTGTTCGCTTGTTTGCATTCCGAAAACATGCCTATTTAAATATATTGAAAATTTTTCCACCAAAAATTGAAAATTTTCAGATCAAAAATCTGATATTTTACATATTGCAGTTCAGAACATATAGTGTGGGCACTGTTTTTGGATTCTATCGACATGTATGTTGACGTTCTTGTTGGTGGATAGATCGAAACCTAAGTACCTTGCAGATGAAACAATTTCGAGGGCATGATTATGCAGTATATATGGTGTAAGGGTTGGAGTTCTTGGCCAGGTTATGTGCAAACCTTGAACTTTCTATGTTTGAATTCCATGTCCCAGTGAGATTCTTATGCTTGGACGGTCTAATGCCCTCTAGAGGGGTGTGGGGGGGCGCGGTTTATAACAATAACAAGATGCCTAGAACTGATCCTTGCGGTACACTTGAAGTAACTGGAACCTCATCTGAGGACTCACCTTCAAGTTCAACTGCCTGACCTCTCCCAATCAGAAAAGACTTAACCGACTGGATAGTATATCCATGTTACTGTTTCGATGTACATGTAGCTTGCGAAGGAGCTTCAGGTGATTCACCTAGCCAAAAGCCTGGCTAAACCCAAGATAAGAACTATTTGTTGACCATTTAATCATGATCTGGCAAGGTCATAAAGAAGCTGAATCACATGGGTGTCACAAGATCTGCACTCAAAGGAAGTTAAGTATTTCGCGATCATAAGGTATGTCCAAAGCAAATCAAATCGAATTTATTTTCTCTCCGGTTATACTGTATGATAACATGAGAACCAAAACGTTGTACAAACATACGGTTTCATTGCGGCACAATGTCACAGAGAAAAGATGTAGGGCATAAACTTTAATCATTCTATATGCCAGGTCCTTCATGTTACCCGACGTAAGAACCCCATCCTAAATGTGTACCTCTTGCATGGCACCAGAAACAGCTAAGTACCTTGGGGTCACCATCTCTGATGGTCTAAACAGCAGCCCCCACATTGACAACATAACTACAAAAGCAAATCAGACCCTTAGATTCTTGAAAAGAAACATGCGGGTCCATAATAAGGACCTGAAATCAGTTGCATATATGGCTCTTGTCAGGCCGCAACTGGAGTATGCGTTCACTGTATGGTATCCCCACACTGCCACTGACATATACAAAGTGAAAGCAGTCCAACGAAGGGCTGCCAGGTGGGCAACGCATGACTATAGCTACACTTCAAGTGTTACAGCTATGCTGAAAGACCTAAATTGGCGCCCCATTGAACAACACCGCATTAATAACCGTCTTGCCATGATGTATAAGATCACTTATGATCTCATCCTCAATACTATACCATCAGCCCACAATCACCCCCTTGCATACAGACAGATTTACACCCTCACAGTCTATTACAAGTACACCTTCTTTCCGTGGACTATTATTCACTGGAATGCTCTACCTGCCTATGTTGTAATGCTACCCACTCTGGCGCAGTTTAGCAGTGCTGTTAGCCTGATGGCTCATGCTTCTCCTTAAATGACCCAATTCTGTTTTATATCTTTTAACTGTACTAACACTCTCTTTTCCCACTGTACAAAGTAGAAGTAAAACAAAGATCAGGAATTGATACAATTAACTTACTCCACCCATAAAAGACACCAAAGGGAAAGAAATACAAACATTAAGCGACCAGACCATAATGGAAACCTAAACAAAGGAAGGCCATAAGGACAGTTACTTTCCCACAAAATGGCCATATGGCCATCCAAAACCAAAAGACACAAGTGATACGCACAGTAAGTAACAAACAACAACATAAATAAATCGCCACAGAAGAGCCGCCTTGGAACGGTCAGTGGAAGATTTCCACTGGGGGGGGGGCTTAAATCGATTTTACGTGGCCACAATCCTCGCCCTTACTTCCGTCGCGATTTAGACAAATAATTTGTTCAGTCCGCATGAAGGCCTCCTAACCCATTTCACCAACATTCCTTTCCTTTTATTTCAGCTAACACTCTTCAACACTTGGTTCGCCGGAACCCGTATTATTTCCCCTCGGGGGTTTAGACGTACTGGCAGAAAGAAAAAAAGTCGAAAAAAAAGCTAGAGGACAACAACAGGTCAATCTGTTGTCATTACCAATTTCTTATATCCCCAACCCTTCTGTCCCTTTAAAATTACTGATAAAAAGGAGACCGACAATGAAAGTAACGACGAACCCAACAAATCTTTGTTTATGTTAAGACTGACAGTTGTGAAACTAGTTAGAACACTTCTCCGCCATAGCACTTTATGTATAATTGTTCAAATCAAATCGCCGTACTGTTCCCAGCAAACTGCCGTCCAGTATTTTACCTGGTGACGCAAATTGCCGTACTCTGGCCTTCGGGCGTTTCGGCTTGTTTATTCAGTCACAATATTCTTTGGGGGAAATACAACTAAAACGTTACAAGCAGCGAAGGATTCGGCTTCTTTTGATGCCACTGAATTGAAGATTGTCAAAGCCGTTTCTGTAATAAATTCACAGATTGTTGAAGCTGTCATGAATTTTCGCGGTACCAGCCATGTACCAGCCGACTCATTTGTGTGTTTAAATGGCAGCTGACAAAGCTTTCCAAAATTTCTTTTTAAGAATTTCAGAGAAAAATAAGTTGAGTAAATATGGGAAGTGGGTTTAAGTTCTGACACTACGTAATAAAGCCAACTTAAGCGATTACCTACCGTCGGTATAATCATTTTCCTCATTTATCTGGTACTTTTGAGTAACAAGTTCCGGAGTCGATGCTACATGGTGTTTTTGGACCAAGACAAAGTTTCACACAAAATCTGCCAGCCTCAGTTGCTTCAGTCAAATGCATGTCTGATTGGTGATCAAGTGGTCAGCGTTGGATACCTGTCAGGTCAGCAACATTCTTTCATGGAGATGCTTTATGAAATATTTTCTACGGGTTTTCTATACCTCAGATCCAAGAAGGGCAGTTGTCAGTCTCAGAAGAAAGAATGTGCTGTATTCTGGTTAACTGCTTATGTATAAACCTGCTCAAGAAACGTGTGATTCGGTGTACTGGCTGGCCTAGTGTTGACTGGGCCATTTAAATCTAAACAAACATGTAACTTATAAATAGTAACCACTGCCCAGATAAACAGGAAGTGTCTTTTTTATATTTGCTGCAAAGAAAGGCCTAAGCAAACAGTGCACACCCAGATCAGACTGCTCCTGAAGGATTCTGATAAGGATCTACACTGTTTGCCATTCTGTCTGCACCTGTTGGACTCCTTGCTGAATTGTGAAACAAATTTGTTAAAAGTTTAGAATTACAACAAGTTCTCAGAGTGTCTGAATTGTTAGAATTTTATGGTAATATGAGCCTGCCCCTGAGGAAAGGGTCTTGTTATTGTTTTATAAGCGACCAGTAAATGCTCAGGCACATCAATCACAGTCTTGCCAGAGCCTTTGCTACTAACACACATGCAGTGGATTCAAGCAAGAAACCATGCGAAACATCTTGCCCTATTGCCGTAAAAATCCAATAAATTTGGACACCTTAGGACTTGCTGTAATTCTCCTAAATTTTTGACAAATTTATATCATGATCCAGCGGAGTCCAAAAGGTACAGATGGATAGGCAAACAGTTTAGACCCTGATCAGACTGCTCCTTCAGGAGCAGTCTGATCTAGGTCTACACTGTTTGCTTAGGCCTATCTGTCCCAATACTTAGGATCATTATGGTACTAACTGAGTAGGCTCTGCTGAACCTTGTCTGGACACGTATGCAGTCATTGCCTTTTGTCTTATGAACTGGTTCATATAGTTATCATTTTGTTTGTGTTAGGCAACTTTTGAGAGGATAGAGTCTGAGCTGAAAGAGGTCAACACCAATGCTGAAGCACTGAAGCGTAACTTTCTGGAACTGACAGAGTTGAGAGAGGTCTTGATGAAAACACAGAATTTCTTCCTTGAGGTAATGCTTTTAACCCATTTTATGCAGGGAACTCCAAAATTGGTCATTGGCAAACAGTGCAAACCCAGAGCACATGCCGCAGAATGTGCTTCTGATCAGGGCCTTCACTGTTGACAGAAAGTTCAGTTATTTGCAGAATAAATTTTTAAAAACAACTGAAGCAGACATCCCTACATTTCAAAATAGACTCCTGAAGCGGGTTGTTCAAAGCCTTGATAGCTTAACAAGCTTGTTAATGGTCATATTGTTAACTGTTCTAGCAAGTTCACTATCTAAAATTTTCAGCTCACCAGAGCTGAAGGCTCCTGGGAACTTATAGGATAGGCAGTTGTCTGTCTGAGTCTGCGTCCGTCAACACTTTCAAAGGACATCTCCTCTGAAGCCACTGGGCCCAAATTTTATCTGTAGCATCCTTGGGCTGGGGGATTGAAAGTATGTGTTTTTTATGAAAATCGGCTCATCAGTTTGGTTGCTATGGTAACTTATGGTTGCCATAGACTTATAATGGGGAAAATTGAAAAATAGCATTTACTGCCAAGCCTTTGTAGATATTTTGACAAAACTTTCATAGAAATGTTCCTTAGGCAATCTGCTATCTGCCATATGCTTTTAGGCCTATGATCATTTTTAGCTCACCGTCACGTAGTGACGAGGTGAGCTTTTGGGATCACTTTTTGTCCGTCGTCCGTCGTGCGTGCGTCCGTGCGTCCGTCCGTGCATGCGTGCGTAAACAATTTCTTTAAACGACATCTCCTCCTAAACCACTGATCGGATTTTGACCAAACTTCACAGGAATGATCCTTAGGTGGTCCCCTTTCAAAGTTGTTCAAATGGTTCCGGTCCGTTGCACATCTAGGTCACAGGAGCCAAAAATAGATTTTTTTTTACCAAAAACTTAAAAAATCTTCTTCTCTGAAACCACAAGGCCCAGGTCTTTGATATTTGGTATGAAGCTTCATCTAGTGGACCCCTACCAAGATTGTTCAAATTATAGTGCTGGGGCCAAAAATGCCCCCGCCCTGGGGCCCTTTGGTTTTACATAGGCTTATATAGGGAAAATCTTTAAAAATCTTCTTCTCTGAAACCACAAGGCCCAGGTCTTTGATATTTGGTATGAAGCTTCATCTAGTGGACCCCTACCAATATTGTTCAAATTATAGTGCTGGGGCCAAAAATGCCCCCGTCCTGGGGCCCTTTGGTTTTACATAGGCTTATATAGGGAAAATCTTTAAAAATCTTCTTCTCTGAAACCACAAGGCCCAGGTCTTTGATATTTGGTATGAAGCTTCATCTAGTGGACCCCTACCAAGATTGTTCAAATTATAGTGCTGGGGCCAAAAATGCCCCCGCTCCGGGGCCCTTTGGTTTTACATGGGCTTATATAGGGAAGAGCTTTAAAGATCTTCTTCTCTGAAACCACAAGACCCAGGACTTTGATATTTCGTATGAAGCATCATCTAGTGGACCCCTACCAAGATTGTTCAAATTTTAGTGCTGGGACAAAAAATGCCCCCGCCACGGGGCCCTTTGGTTTTACATTGGCTTATATAGGGAAAATCTTTAAAAATCTTCTTCTCTGAAACCACAAGGCCCAGGTCTTTGATATTTGGTATGAAGCTTCATCTAGTGGACCCCTACCAAGATTGTTCAAATTATAGTGCTGGGGCCAAAAATGCCCCCGCCCCGGGGCCCTTTGGTTTTACATAGGCTTATATAGGGAAAATCTTTAAAAATTTTCTTCTCTGAACCACAAGGCCCAGGACTTTGATATTTGGTATGAAGCTTCATCTAGTGGACCCCTACCAATATTGTTCAAATTATAGTGCTGGGGCCAAAAATGCCCCCGTCCTGGGGCCCTTTGGTTTTACATAGGCTTATATAGGGAAAATCTTTAAAAATCTTCTTCTCTGAAACCACAAGGCCCAGGTCTTTGATATTTGGTATGAAGCTTCATCTAGTGGACCCCTACCAAGATTGTTCAAATTATAGTGCTGGGGCCAAAAATGCCCCCGCTCCGGGGCCCTTTGGTTTTACATGGGCTTATATAGGGAAGAGCTTTAAAGATCTTCTTCTCTGAAACCACAAGACCCAGGACTTTGATATTTCGTATGAAGCATCATCTAGTGGACCCCTACCAAGATTGTTCAAATTTTAGTGCTGGGACAAAAAATGCCCCCGCCACGGGGCCCTTTGGTTTTACATTGGCTTATATAGGGAAAATCTTTAAAAATCTTCTTCTCTGAAACCACAAGGCCCAGGTCTTTGATATTTGGTATGAAGCTTCATCTGGTGGACCCCTACCAAGATTGTTCAAATTATAGTGCTGGGGCCAAAAATGCCCCCGCCCCGGGGCCCTTTGGTTTTACATAGGCTTATATAGGGAAAATCTTTAAAAATTTTCTTCTCTGAACCACAAGGCCCAGGACTTTGATATTTGGTATGGAGTTTCATCTAGTGGACCCCTACCAAAATTGTTCAAATTTTATTGCTGGGACAAAAAATGCCCCCGCCACGGGGCCCTTTGGTTTTACATAGGCTTATATAGGGAAAATCTTTAAAAATCTTCTTCTCTGAAACCACAAGACCCAGGTCTTTGATATTTGGTATGAAGCTTCATCTGGTGGACCCCTACCAAGATTGTTCAAATTATAGTGCTTGGGCCAAAAATGCCCCCGCCCCAGGGCCCTTTGGTTTTACATAGGCTTATATAGGGAAAATCTTTAAAAAAATTTTTCTCTGAAACCACAAGGCCCAGGTCTTTGATATTTGGTATGAAGCTTCATCTAGGGGACCCCTACCAAGATTGTTCAAATTATAGTGCTGGGACAAAAAATGCCCCCGCCACTGGGCCCTTTGGTTTTACATTGGCTAATATAGGGAAAATCTTTAAAAATCTTCTACTCTGAAACCACAAAGCCCAGGTCTTTGATATTTGGTGTGTAGCTTCATCTAGTGGACCTCTATCAACATTGTTTAAATTATAGCCCGGGGCCCAAAAATGCCCCCGCCCCGGGGCCTTTTGGTTTTACGTAGGCTTATAAAGGGAAAATCTTTAAAAATCTTCTTCTTTGAAACCACAAGGCCCAGGTCTTTGATATTTGGTGTGTAGCTTCATCTAGTGGACCTTTGCCAAGATTGTTCAAATTATAGCCTTTGTTGATACTTGGTACACATGTATGAAGCTTCACCTTTTAAGACCTCCCACAACATTATGCACATTATAGCCCTGGAGTCAATAATGGCCCTTCCCGGGGCCCACTTGTTACTCTATGGATCAGGTGAGCGATCCAGGGCCATCATGGCCCTCTTGTTCATTGGTTGCCATGGAAACCAAAATGCAAAAAAAATACAAAAACAAAATACTTAAAAAATCATCTCCTCAGAAACCGTAGGCTCTAGAAGGTGGAGAATTTATGAAAATATTCACCATATTTGCCATTACAGGTTTTGTGTTTTTAGCTCACCTGTCATGTAATGACGAGGTGAGCTTTTGGGATCACTTTCGTCCGCTGTGCGTCCGTCCGTGCGTCCGTCCGTCTGTAAACAATTTCTTCAAACGACATCTCCTCCTAAACCACTGATCGGATTTTGACCAAACTTCAAAGGAATGATCCTTAGGTGGTCCCCTTTCAAAGTTGTTCAAATGGTTCTGGTCTGTTGCACATCTAGGTCAAGGGAGCCAAAAATAGATTTTTTTCACCAAAAACTTAAAAAAATCTTCTCTGAAACCACAAGGCCCAGGTCTTTGATATTTGGTATGAAGCTTCATCTAGTGGACCCCTACCAAGATTGTTCAAATTATAGTCCTGGGGCCAAAAATGCCCCCACCCCGGCTGGTTTTACATGGGCTTATATAGGGAAAATCTTTAAAAGTCTTCTTCTCTTAAACCGTAAGGCCCAGGTCTTTGATATTTGGTATGAAGCTTCATCTAGTGGACCGTACCAAGATTGTTCAAATTATAGTGCTGGGGTCAAAAATGCCCCCGCCCTGGGGCCCTTTGGTTTTACATGGGCTTATATAGGGAAAATCTTTAAAAATCTTCTTCTCTGAACCACAAGGCCCAGGTCTTTGATATTTGGTATGAAGCATCATCTAGTGGACCCCAACCAAGATTGTTCAAATTATAGTGCTGGGGCAAAAAATGCCCCCGCTCCGGGGCCCTTTGGTTTTACATTGGCTTATATAGGGAAAATCTTTAAATATCTTCTTCTCTGAAACCGCAAGGCCCAGGTCTTTGCTATTTGTTATGAAGCTTCATTTAGTGGACATCTACCAAGATTGTTCAAATTATAGTGCTGGGGCCAAAAATGCCCCCCGTCCCGGGGCCCTTTGGTTTTACATAGGCTTATATACGGAAAATCTTTAAAAAATCTTCTTCTCTGAAACCGCAAAGCCCAGGTCTTTGATATTTGGTATGAAACTTCATCTTGTGGACCTCTACCTAGATTGTTCAAATTATAGCCCTAAGACCAAAAATGCCCCCACCTCGGGGCCCTTTGTTTTTACATCGACTTATATAGGGAAAATCTTTAAAAATCTTCTTCTCTGAAAACACAAGGCCTAGGTCTTTGATATTGGTGTGAAATTTCATCTTGTGGACCTCTATTAAGATTGTTCAAATTATAGCCCTGGGGTCAAAAATGCCCCTGCTCCGGGGCCCTTTGGTTTTACATAGACTTATATATGGAAAATCTTAGGCCTTGGTCTTTGATATTTGGTATGAAGCTTCATCTAGTGGACCTCCACCAAGAGTGTTCAAATTATAGCTCTGAGACCAAAAATACCCCTTGGTTTTACATAGGCTTATATAGGGAAAATCTTTAAAAATCTTCTTCTCTGAAACCACAAGACCCAGGTCTTTGATATTTGGTATGAAGCTTCATCTGGTGGACCCCTACCAAGATTGTTCAAATTATAGTGCTTGGGCCAAAAATGCCCCCGCCCCAGGGCCCTTTGGTTTTACATAGGCTTATATAGGGAAAATCTTTAAAAAAATTTTTCTCTGAAACCACAAGGCCCAGGTCTTTGATATTTGGTATGAAGCTTCATCTAGGGGACCCCTACCAAGATTGTTCAAATTATAGTGCTGGGACAAAAAATGCCCCCGCCACTGGGCCCTTTGGTTTTACATTGGCTAATATAGGGAAAATCTTTAAAAATCTTCTACTCTGAAACCACAAAGCCCAGGTCTTTGATATTTGGTGTGTAGCTTCATCTAGTGGACCTCTATCAACATTGTTTAAATTATAGCCCGGGGCCCAAAAATGCCCCCGCCCCGGGGCCTTTTGGTTTTACGTAGGCTTATAAAGGGAAAATCTTTAAAAATCTTCTTCTTTGAAACCACAAGGCCCAGGTCTTTGATATTTGGTGTGTAGCTTCATCTAGTGGACCTTTGCCAAGATTGTTCAAATTATAGCCTTTGTTGATACTTGGTACACATGTATGAAGCTTCACCTTTTAAGACCTCCCACAACATTATGCACATTATAGCCCTGGAGTCAATAATGGCCCTTCCCGGGGCCCACTTGTTACTCTATGGATCAGGTGAGCGATCCAGGGCCATCATGGCCCTCTTGTTCATTGGTTGCCATGGAAACCAAAATGCAAAAAAAATACAAAAACAAAATACTTAAAAAATCATCTCCTCAGAAACCGTAGGCTCTAGAAGGTGGAGAATTTATGAAAATATTCACCATATTTGCCATTACAGGTTTTGTGTTTTTAGCTCACCTGTCATGTAATGACGAGGTGAGCTTTTGGGATCACTTTCGTCCGCTGTGCGTCCGTCCGTGCGTCCGTCCGTCTGTAAACAATTTCTTCAAACGACATCTCCTCCTAAACCACTGATCGGATTTTGACCAAACTTCAAAGGAATGATCCTTAGGTGGTCCCCTTTCAAAGTTGTTCAAATGGTTCTGGTCTGTTGCACATCTAGGTCAAGGGAGCCAAAAATAGATTTTTTTCACCAAAAACTTAAAAAAATCTTCTCTGAAACCACAAGGCCCAGGTCTTTGATATTTGGTATGAAGCTTCATCTAGTGGACCCCTACCAAGATTGTTCAAATTATAGTCCTGGGGCCAAAAATGCCCCCACCCCGGCTGGTTTTACATGGGCTTATATAGGGAAAATCTTTAAAAGTCTTCTTCTCTTAAACCGTAAGGCCCAGGTCTTTGATATTTGGTATGAAGCTTCATCTAGTGGACCGTACCAAGATTGTTCAAATTATAGTGCTGGGGTCAAAAATGCCCCCGCCCTGGGGCCCTTTGGTTTTACATGGGCTTATATAGGGAAAATCTTTAAAAATCTTCTTCTCTGAACCACAAGGCCCAGGTCTTTGATATTTGGTATGAAGCATCATCTAGTGGACCCCAACCAAGATTGTTCAAATTATAGTGCTGGGGCAAAAAATGCCCCCGCTCCGGGGCCCTTTGGTTTTACATTGGCTTATATAGGGAAAATCTTTAAATATCTTCTTCTCTGAAACCGCAAGGCCCAGGTCTTTGCTATTTGTTATGAAGCTTCATTTAGTGGACATCTACCAAGATTGTTCAAATTATAGTGCTGGGGCCAAAAATGCCCCCCGTCCCGGGGCCCTTTGGTTTTACATAGGCTTATATACGGAAAATCTTTAAAAAATCTTCTTCTCTGAAACCGCAAAGCCCAGGTCTTTGATATTTGGTATGAAACTTCATCTTGTGGACCTCTACCTAGATTGTTCAAATTATAGCCCTAAGACCAAAAATGCCCCCACCTCGGGGCCTTTTGTTTTTACATCGACTTATATAGGGAAAATCTTTAAAAATCTTCTTCTCTGAAAACACAAGGCCTAGGTCTTTGATATTGGTGTGAAATTTCATCTTGTGGACCTCTATTAAGATTGTTCAAATTATAGCCCTGGGGTCAAAAATGCCCCTGCTCCGGGGCCCTTTGGTTTTACATAGACTTATATATGGAAAATCTTAGGCCTTGGTCTTTGATATTTGGTATGAAGCTTCATCTAGTGGACCTCCACCAAGAGTGTTCAAATTATAGCTCTGAGACCAAAAATACCCCTGCCTTGGGGCCCTTTGGTTTTACATAGACTTATATAGGGAAAATCTTTAAAAATCTTCTCTGAAGCCACAAGGCCTAGGTCTAGGTACATGGGCTTATATAGGGAAAATCTTTAAAAATCTTCTTCTCTGAAACGGTAAGGCTTAGGTCTTTGATATTTGGTATGAAGCTTCATCTAGTGGACCTCTACCAAGATGGTTCAAATTATAGCCCTTCGACCAAAAATGCCCCCACCTCGGGGCCCTTTGTTTTTACATAGACTTATTTAGGGAAAATCTTTAAAAATCTTCTCTGAAACCACAAGGCCTAGGTCTTTGATATTGGTTTGAAATTTCATCTTGTGGACCTCTATCAAGATTGTTCAAATTATAGCTCTGGGGTCAAAAATGCCCCTACCCCGAGACGCTTTGGTTTTACATAGACTTATATAGGGAAATCTTTAAAAATCTTCTATGAAACTGCAAGGCCCATGTCTTTGATATTTGGTATGGAGCTTCATCTAGTGGACCTCTACCAAGATTGTTCAAATTATAGCCCTCGGGCCACAAATGCCCCGCCCCGGGGCTGTTTGGTTTTACATAGACTTATATAGAGATAATCTTTGAAAATCTTCTCTGAAACAGCAAGGCCCAGGTCTTTGATATTTTGTGTTAATCTTCATCTAGTGGACCTTTATCAAGATTGTTAAATTATAGCCCTGAGGCCAAAAATGCCCCCCGTCCTGGGGCCATTTGGTTTTACATAGGCTTATGTAGGGAATATCTTTAAACAGTCTTCTTCTCTGAAACTGCAAGGCCCAAGTCTTTGATATTTGGGGTGTAGCTTCATCTAGTGGACCTTTGCCAAGATGTTCAAATTATAGCCCTTGTTGATATTTGGTATGAAGCTTCACCTTTTTAGACCTCCCTCAACATTATGCACATTATAGCCCTGGGGTCAATAATGGCCCTCCCCGGGGCCCACTTGTTACTCTAACGATCAGGTGAGCGATCCAGGGCCATCATGGCCCTCTTGTTTATGAAATTTGGCCTTTTAGTATGGTTGCTATGGCAACTTAGAGTTTCCATTGACTTATAATGGGGAAAACTGAAAAAATGGCATTTACTGCCAAGTCATTGTAGATATTTTGACAAAACTTACATAGAAATGTTCCACATAGAAATGTTCCTTGAGTAAACTTCTCTTAGCCCTATGCTTTTTTGCCAACCTGGGGGTCCCCTAGGTTGTGCCGGGGCCATGCCCTGCCCCCTCCACTTCATAAAATGCCTTATATCTCAGAAACCTTACAGATCCCCACCCCTAAACCATATGTTTTCTTGTTCCTTATGATAAGATGCATTAAGTGACACCAACCTGGAGGTCCCCCTGGATATGCCGGGGACATGCCCCGACCCCTCCACTTCATAAAAGGCCATTTATCTCAGAAACCATTCAGATCCCCACCCCTAAACCATATAATTTTTATATTCTTGTTCCTTATGATAAGACACATTAAGTGACACAAACCTGTGGGTCCCCCGGGATGTGCCGGGGACATGCCCCACCCTCTCCACTTCATTAAATGCCATTTATCTCAGAAACCATTGAGATCCCTGACCATAAACCATATATATTCTCATTCCCTATGATAAGTTGCATTCAGTGACACCAACTTGGGGGGCCCCCGGGATGTGCCGGGACCATGCCCAACCCCCTCCACTTCATAAAAGGCCAAATATTCCAGAAACCTTACAGATCCCACCCCCTAAACCATATATATTCTTGTTCCTTATGATAAGACAGATTCAGTGACACCAACCTAGGGGTCACCCAGGGCACACCCAGGCCATGCTCCACCCCTTGACTTCACAAAAGACCATATATCTGAGAAACTGTTCAGAGCCCCAACCCTAAACCATATATATTCTTGTTCCTTGTGATAAGACACAATCAGTGACACCAGCATGGGGGTCCCCCCAGGGTGCCACGGGCCATGCCCCACCCCTTTACTTCATTAAAATCCATATATCTCAGAAACTGATCAGATCCCCACCCCTTAACCATATATATTCTTGTTCCTTATGATAAGATGCCACTTCATAATAGGCCATATATCTCAGAAATCATTCAATTCCCCATCCTATAATCACATATATTCTTGTTCATTGTTAATAGACACATTCAGCCATCCCTGTCTTGCGGGGTCCGCAGGGGCCATTTCTCATCCTGCCACTTCATAAAAGGGCCTCAGATCTCAGAAACCATTCAGGTCCCCACCGTTTAACCATATATATACTCTTGGTCCTTATGGTAAGACATATTCAGTGACAACAATCTAGGGGTTTTCTGGGATCAGCCATGCCCGAAGCCCTCCATTGCTTAAATGGCCTTGCATCTCAGGAACCATACATATCCCCACTGCTAAACCATATATGTCTCTGTTTCTTTTGATAAGATGTATTTATTGATACCAACCATTGAGTCCATGCCCCACCCTCTTTACTTTATTGTTTGTTTTGTTTGATTTGAGGTTTAACGTCCCCGTCAACACTGTAAAGGTCATTTTGGAGACGTTGCTTCCAATTTTGTGGGACTTTTACCCGACATTGAGATGAAATGACATCTCAAGGCCTATCGTCCAATGAAACCAATAGGGTTTATTAGCATGGACGGTCCTCGCACAGCGGTTCCTGGACAGGCTTAGATCCTCTAAGCGGTTTACCAGTACTAATGTGCGGGCCGGATTCAGCTCTGCGTGGAAGCATCATGCAGCCCATATATTTCTTCTAGCCCCTATGGGCGGGGGCTGCCTCTTTACTTTATAAAACACCTAATATTTCAGATACAGTCCACATGGGTGCTCATTTGGGTATGGGGTTTGTTTGGGAGAGTTTATAATTGGTATATTAAAATCATATCATGTTATAATACATGTCTGCCATTACAGTGTCCACCTAAGCTCTAGTTTATGAAATTTAGCTCTTTGGTTTGTTTGCTATGCCAAGTTAAGAGTTTCCATTGACTTATAATGGGGAAAATTGAAAAATGACATTAATGTCTTTCAAGATATTTTCCCACACTTTCATAGAAATGTTCCTTTAATAATGTTCCTTTTGGCCTATTTGTTGCCACAGATGGGAAATTGTCAATTGTCATCTGTTGTCAGGCAACAACACATTCAAGCGACATCAGAATCTGAAGCCACTAGGCTGATTGGATCCAAATTTTATTTGTAGCATCCTTGGGCACAGGGCTTCCATGGTTAATTAAAATACATTGCTGCCAGTGGGCAGTGGCCCCCCTGAGCTCTGGTGAGCATTGTGGTCCATGGGCCTCTTGTTTTATTTTGCTTAAAAAATGTGAGCAGCTTTTGCATTTGTAAAAGCTGCTCACATTTTTTAATAAAAAATATTAGCATATTACATTTTGCCATATTAAATTATCAAAGTTTCAATGATATGTTAACTAATGAAGTTATTAGTTTTAAACAACTGGCCCTGCTGTATACTGTAGGATTTGATTGATTGATTGATTGATTTGGGGTTGAATGTCCCCGGCAACACTATTTTAGGTCATTTTGGAGATTTTGTTTCCAATTTTGTGGAACATTTACCCGACATCGAGATGAAATGACATCTCAAGCCCTGCCATCCAGTGAAACCAAAAGGGTTTATATGCACACTCGCACCATTTTGCCTTGGCAAGCTTAGAGCCTCTAAGCGGTTTACCAGTACTCGTGTGCTGTCGGTTTCAGCTCTGCTTGGAAGCATCATGCAGCCCAATCTATTTCTTCAAGCCCCGGTGGGCGGGGGCGAGTATACTGGAGGAAGATTCCATGTAGTACACAGCTGGCTAAAGAACAAACAACAGCAACAACACAAATTTCATAGCAAAAGGAATGAATGTTATGGGTAACTTATTAGGTCTTGTGTCAGGAACATATGATTGCTGTTAATAAATTTAAGCACTGGTAGCACTGTTGGGTCAATTGTTAATGAGCTGGGAATGTGGTCCATGAACAGAGAATTGGGCTGTTTTGTTTGACTCTTATATTCTTGTACATTGAGCAAACATTTTAGACCCTGAATGCGGCGTCTGATCAGAGTCTAAGATGTTTGCCAACATTCCAGCATATAGGCTGAGTTTCACACAGCACTCTGACATCACAGTGATAAGAATATCATGACTTCTTTCTATAAATAACTGTTACATGGATTTCCAACAAATCAGTGATAGTCATGTGGACATCAGCACTGAAGAGCTTCTGTGTTAAGTAACTTGGAGTTGATTGACAGAAGATGGACCCAAAAAATGGATTTGTGTAAAATTCATATGAAAGCAGTATAATTCACTTGTGAATGTACATGACATGTGATTGGACAACATTAAAAAATGAAATGGTATACATAAAGTGGGGTTTCCAGGGCTGTTCATTGAAAGAACTTGTTAACATGATGAAATGTCAATTTAAACAGTTATCTCCTAAGTCTACCGTTGTGTTGTAGCAAAAATCTCTAAAAGCGCAAAAATAGTTAACAATAAAAAGCAAATATCAGTTATGTGAATCACCTTGTTGGCTTTCTGGCTATTGTCTGCTTAAGTGCAAGTTATAAGGATTTTACATCTTGTTATATTGAATGCTTGTCTTGTTGCACTAAATGTTGTCTTGCCTGTTGATTCTTGACAAAAGTCATAGCAGATTGGAGCTGTTCAAGGGGGAATAGCTTACAGTGTCAGCTAACATGTTATATGATGAGAGTTTTGGATTAACTCTTTTTGTACCAAATGGAAATTCTCCTTATATATGGCAGGAGTTCATTTCGAAATTTAGGAGTGTCAGGGTGTGTTTTCTTCAAAATCTATTTAGAAATTGGCTGAACATTTTCCAAATAGTGTAGGCTCTGATCAGATGCCGCTTCTGCGGCATCTGATCTGTGCCTGCACTGTTTGCCAACTACTGTTTTGGGGGTTTCTGGTACAAAATTGGTTAAAGCTGTGTTCCAACATGGATTCTGCAATAAGACTTTTATTAGAATCATGACTTTCAACTTCCATTCAGTTTACTACAAGTTTCACACAGCTATATTCATATACACAAAGATTTTTATGTCAGAAGAGATATTTAAATATCCCTATTATCATGAATGATAAATATATCTGCAGTTTTGAGCTTGACATATTTTATTGATGTTTTAGGTATGACCATAAATGAAATTTTCTTGAATTTTAGAAGGTTCTGAAGTTTGTAAGGATAGTGGGAGCAGGTAATGGGATTGTTCTTGAGGAATGAATCCTTGTCCCTTTTGGGTACATGGTTTGCAAAGGGTTGTTATAAAAAGTGTAAACCCTTGCTTCAAAGGACAGATACTATTGATTAACATTTTTTATCATATGACGTCGCGTCTGAGAGTGTAATAATGTCATGTAATATTTTCGATAATCCACTAGTGGATTAAATATGCAAATTAGCTAGATATGTCCCGTAACGTTACATGTACGACGTCCTTAACGAAGTCATGTTAATTAACGGCGGAAAATTGAAATATTTGTAAACAATCGTGAATAAAATGTGTTTTAAATGTCATATGATAAATAGAATTTTGCATTCGTGCTCATGTATTATTAAATTTATTAAACTCGTTGAGGAAAAGGGATAAAATGCTTGGCAAAGCCTCGCATTTTATCCCTTTCATGTATTATTAAATTTATTAAACTCATTGAGGAAAAGGGATAAAATGCTTGGCAAAGCCTCGCATTTTATCCCTTTTCCTCAACTCGTTTAATAAATTCAATAATACATGAGCACTCGTGTAAGATCCTCTATTAATACAACATTATTAGACATGAACACATAAATGCCTAGCATCATAAAATTTAAGCACGGACAGCACAAGCAGGTCTGTTGTCTCTTGAGTGTTGGCTAGAAAAAAAAACAACATTTCATTTAATCCTTAAATTCATGTACTTTAAGCAAACAGTGTAGACCCCTGATTGGATGCCAAAGCTCTGGGTCTACACTGTTTGCCAACCGCAACACATGAGTCCAGTCCAAGGCCTCTGTACACAGCACTTTGAGGTCACAACAGGGTGCATCCATAGCGCATGTTTACACACAAACATACCTTTTCAAGATAAAACCAGGAAAACCTCCAAAAGGGTCTCAAATATATAGATATCTGCACTAAGGGATGAACTCTCCAGAACTTGAGAGAACTTCAAATTAGCCATGTATTCTAGTTATTGAAGTTACTTTGTATTGCTCTTGTAGCATACCCTCAAACCTCGCATCATCTTGGTAAAATTGTAAGGACAGTTGGTTAAAGAGGAACTTTGCTGTTTACCAGTATGTTTTAATCTGTTTTTATTCTAATGAAGATAAATATATGTAAATTTGCAGGGTCTTTCTAGGGATATTAGTAAGATAAATTTATGTATATTTTTTCTTCTTAATGCCTTCATCACAGCAAGAATATGAGGTCAGTATATATTACACAACGTGTGCTTTGGAAGTATCTTTCTCTGGATAGTTTGAGTTTTCTGTAAAGCCTTAAGTTCAGCTTATCCCTTTGAACACAAGGCAAACTATGAGGCAGATTATATTTATTTTTATTGTGATTATATATATAGATAGTGCCGGTTTTGAGGTAATCTGTTAAAAACCCTCACAAATCACCTCTTCAACCAGCACTATCTATATATAAACACATCTTACCACATATATATTTTACCGTAGTATTTTGAGCAGACAGATAAACCGACTATTACATGTCAATTTATCTTTACCACACTGATAGTTGGACATCAAAGTCCAAAAGGGAAATCACCTACGGACTATTTCAGTATTTAGAAAACCATTCACTGGACAAAAAACTAGTCATAACGTTCAATTTCTTACTATTCTAGTACAAGCCGTGATAGCCGAGTGGTCTAGATGGTTTGGACTGTAAATGGTGGGGCATGAGTTCGAATCCCGGTAATGACATAAAAATCTTTTTATATAGTCGGGGATTTGAAATTTGTAGCACGCGTATTTAAGGAGTTTAATGCACCTTACTTTCTCACACTTAACTATGATACAAACTTATTTAGAGGTCTCTCAGCATCTTGAAAATGGAGTTAGAAAATCAAAAAAGTGGGGAAAAAGACATAAAAAGGGGAGATAAATGTTCCTACCCTCATTTAAGAATCCAAACAATTCCAAACGACATCTCCTCTGAAACTGCATGGCCAACTGGAACCAAATTATATGTGAAGCCGCCATGGGGTGGAAGAACAAACATATATTCTGAATATCTGGGTCACATGACCAAAATGTCCGCCATGCCATATATGGTAAAAACCTTTGAACATCGCCTTCTCAGAAACCAATCGACCGATGACCTTGAAACTTGGTATACAATATATGGGACCCGGGCCCTATATCGAATTTGTTCAAATGATGACATTTCGTTGACCTTGACCTTTCTTACGTCAAGGTCACATTCGGTCACTTAGGATTTTTTATGGAAAAGACAGGGTTTTCTGGTTCTGTTGCAGCTTATGACATCATAGTTGATATTTGCAATCAGCTTAATGATCCTGGGGCCATAAGATTAAATAGTTTTTAATTTTTCTAAAACTACTGGGCTAACTGATACCAAATTACATATACTGCATCAGTGTGGTTGAGAAATCCAAGTTTGTTAGAGGAATCTGTGTGATCGTCACACCAATAAACGGCCAAAAGTGATTTTTAATTCTGCATCTCACGAAATACAAGACCTTGGTATGCAGCATTTTGGACTCTAGCCCTAAGATGGTTCAAAGCTGACTATAATGTATGCGACGGCAACAAAAGAAAACAATAGTTGATTTCAAAATAATTTGGCATCAATGGTCCTGGGATTGGCCTCTACTAAACCATTATGGTCTGTTAAAATAAATTGCCACCACGTGTGTGTGTGTGGGGGGGGGGGGGGGATTTATGCCCACTTGAGCTCTGATGAGCGTAGTTTCCCATCGGCCGCTTGTTTACAATTTTGTGTTCAGGGAAAAGTCGCGTAAACTTGATGGCAAGCGTAAACCATATCTAATTGGCGTTGTCATGATACAGCAGCCACAGTTTTCTGCTTTACTGATTGCGCTTGTTTGGTTATCTTTTGTTGCTTAGCTTCATAAACAATTCATTGATGACCAGTGGTAGTTTGGTATGAAGTTACCATGACAACAATACCTCTGAACGATGACAATGTTCAGTGAAGATAACAGCGCGGCCCTATTTCAGTTTTGTTTTTTCAAAGGGTTGGCAGATTTTTGTTCAGTATTTCATAAATGAAGGAAAGTTGTGTTTTAATGAGTTTACGCCTCTGAACAATCAAGCCTCCTTTAGGTGTGCGAAATTTTACTGCGAACAAAAAAAAAGAAACATTATACAGTATTTGGTGGAACGATTTTACTTAAATGTTTTAGAGGTTTATTGTTTTGGTTTTTAACATTAATTTGCTGCAAAAAAGATACTCTACTAAATTTAAATATCGGCATCTAATTCTCCAGCTGCGGATTTGATATACTCCAACTTATTTGCTGATTGAATGACTCTGGTTTTGGTCGATCTTTTGGCAAACATGCGCAAATTGAGGCCACCAAGTTACATGAAGATGCAGAAAAGTTCAGTCGAGGGTCGGTGTTGAACCCTATGTTACCACCCTTCTTGTCAAAGGTGAAGAGAAGAAGCTTGATTTACGTAGGAATCATAACATTTATTATGCCAAACATCGTCCCTGTTCACTTTTCAATATATCTGACATATTAGGTTTCAACCTCAAGTAAATTAACCCGCCCGCCTAGTTCCTTTCTTATGTACGAACGCATTTCCGCCAGAACGCTTGAAGGTAGGTGTCTGGTGCTCTGTCTCTGGTAGGGTTAACCGGAGCCTAATTGTTTGGTTTCCTTTGCTGCAGAATTCTAGCTATTTCATGCTGTCGAGTCCTCATGGTTCTTTCATCTTTTTAGTCGTTTCATTTTCTGTTCTCGGAGATGTTGCACTGATGAGCTAGGACTCCATCATGTAGAGTGAACAATTTATCGGTTTTAACCACGACAATCAAGGGCGAGTAGTGTGACCATCTAAAATCTATTAAAGTGTCTAACCCCACCCCCGCCCCCGTAAAACTTCTTACTGACCCCATCGTCAATCCTTTTTTGTGGTTTATTATTTTCATAGTTAGTCCTTAAGATGTATGTATTGCTAATGCCTTTTTTATTTTGGATAGCCGTTCGGTCATGTGGGGAGATAACTGTCATTCTGGCTTTCCATCCATGATGTTTTCATTTTGGTGTTTTGAATGGGAGGTGCGAGATATTTTGTATAGATTCCTGATCATTGCATACATTCTGTTTTTCAAACGTGATAACTCCTGATTGCTTGTCATAGAAGGTCTTTTTTGCCAATCTATATGGGACAATTGGGGTGGTTGGGTGAGGCAAAGGTGACGTGTATCTTGCGTCAATAGGGCGTCCAGCTGATAGTGGCTTACAGCTGGACAAGACCTGCTGTTCTTCCAGCAGTTATGGGTAGAGGGGGAAAACAGTTATTTCTCCTGTTTCTGCGTTTCCGTTTTCCCATTTCGCCTCTGTCCCTTACTTTCATCTGCTCAACTATCTCTTCTGTCGCTTTTTAGCTCACCTGTCACGTAGTGACAAGGTGAGCTTTTGGGATCACTTTTTGTCCGTCGTGCGTCCGTGCGTCCGTGCGTGCGTGCGTGCGTGAGTGCGTCCGTAAACTTTTTCTTCAAACGACATCTCCTCCTAAATCGCTGAACGGATTTTGACCAAACTTCACAGGATTGATCCTTAGGTGGTCCCTTTTCAAAGTTGTTCAAATGGTTCCGGTCGGTTGCACATATAGGTCACAGTAGCCAAAAATAGATTTTTTTCACCGAAAACTTAAAAAATCTTCTTCTCTGAAACCCCAAGGCCCTGGTCTTTGATATTTGGTATGAAGCTTCATCTAGTGGACCCCTACCAAGATTGTTCAAATTATAGTGCTGGGGCCACAAATCCCCCCGCACGGGGGCCCTTTGGTTTTACATGGGCTTATATAGGGAAAATCTTTAAAAATCTTTGTCTCTGAAACCCCAAGGCCCAGGTCTTTGATATTTGGTATGAAGCTTTATCTAGTGGACCCCTACCAAGATTGTTCAAATTATAGTGCTGGAGCTCAAAATGCCCCCGCACGGGGGCCCTTTGGTTTAACATGGGCTTATATAGGGAAAATCTTTAAAAATCTTCTTCTCTGAAACCGCAAGGCCCAGGTCTTTGATATTTGGTATGAAGCTTCATCTAGTGGACCCCTACCAAGATTGTTCAAATTATAGTGCTTGGGCCAAAAATGCCCCCGCACCAGGGCCCTTTTGTTTTACATGGGCTTATATAGGGAAAATCTTTAAAAATCTTCTTCTCTGAAATCGCAAGGCCCAGGTCTTTGATATTTGGTATGAAGCTTCATCTAGTGTACCCCAAGCAAGGTTTTTCAAATTAAAGTGCTGGAGCTAAAAATGCCCCCCGCACGGGGGCCCTTTGGTTTTTATATGGGCTTATATAGGGAAAATCTTGAAAAATCTTCTTCTCTGAAACCGCAAGGCCCAGGTCTTTGATTTTTGGTATGAAGCTTCATCTAGTGGACCCCTACCAAGATTGTTCAAATTATAGTGCTGGAGCTCAAAATGCCCCCGCACGAGGGCCCTTTGGTTTTACATGGGCTTATATAGGGAAAATCTTTAAAAATCTTCTTCTCTGAAACCGCAAGGCCCAGGTCTTTGATATTTGGTATGAAGCTTTATCTAGTGGACCCCTACCAAGATTGTTCAAATTATAGTGCTGGAGCTCAAAATGCCCCCGCACGGGGGCCCTTTGGTTTTACATGGGCTTATATAGGGAAAATCTTGAAAAATCTTCTCTGAAACCGCAAGGCCCAGATCTTTGATATTTGGTATGAAGCTTCATATAGTGGACCCCTACCAAGATTGTTCAAATTATAGTGCTGGGGCCAAAAATGCCCCCGCACCAGGGCCCTTTTGTTTTACATAGGCTTATATAGGGAAAATCTTTAAAAATCTTCTACTCTGAAACTGCAAGGCCCAGGTCTTTGATATTTGGTATGAAGCTTCATCTAGTGGACCCCTACCAAGATTGTTCAAATTATAGTGCTGGAGCTAAAAATGCCCCCCGCACGGGGGCCCTTTTGTTTTACATGGGCTTATATAGGGAAAATCTTGAAAAATCTTCTTCTCTGAAACCGCAAAGCCCAGGTCTTTGATATTTGGTATGAAGCTTCATCTAGTGTACCCCAAGCAAGATTTTTCAAATTATAGTGCTGGAGCTAAAAATGCCCCCCGCACGGGGGCCCTTTGGTTTTACATGGGCTTATATAGGGAAAATCTTGAAAAATCTTCTTCTCTGAAACCGCAAGGCCCAGGTCTTTGATATTTGGTATGAAGCTTCATCTAGTGAACCCCTACCAAGATTGTTCAATTATAGTGCTGGAGCTCAAAATGCCCCCGCACGGGGGCCCTTTGGTTTTACATGTGCTTATATAGGGAAAATCTTGAAAAATCTTCTTCTCTGAAACTGCAAGGCCCAGGTCTTTGATATGTGGTATGAAGCTTCATCTAGAGGACCCCTACCAAGATTGTTCAAATTATAGTGCTGGGGCCAAAAATGCCCCCGCACGGGGGCCCTTTGGTTTTACATGGGCTTATATAGGGAAAATCTTTAAAAATCTTCTTCTCTGAAACCGCAAGGCCCAGGTCTTTGATATTTGGTATGAAGCTTTATCTAGTGGACCCCTACCAAGATTGTTCAAATTATAGTGCTGGAGCTCAAAGTGCCCCCGCACGGGGGCCCTTTGGTTTTACATGGGCTTATAGAGGGAAAATCTTGAAAAATCTTCTTCTCTGAAACCGCAAGGCCCAGGTCTTTGATATTTGGTATGAAGCTTCATCTAGTGGACCCCTACCAAGATTGTTCAAATTATAGTGCTGGAGCTAAAAATGCCCCCCGCACGGGGGCCCTTTGGTTTTACATGGGCTTATATAGGGAAAATCTTGAAAAATCTTCTTCTCTGAAACCGCAAGGCCCAGGTCTTTGATATTTGGTATGAAGCTTCATCTAGTGGACCCCTACCAAGATTGTTCAAATTATAGTGCTGGGGCCAAAAATGCCCCCGCACCAGGGCCCTTTTGTTTTACATAGGCTTATATAGGGAAAATCTTGAAAAATCTTCTTCTATGAAACTGCAAGGCCCAGGTCTTTGATATTTGGTATGAAGCTTCATCTTGTGGACCTCTACCAAGATTGTTCAAATTATAGCCCTGGGGCCAAAAATGCGCCCACTCCGGGGCCCTTTGGTTTTAGATAAACTTATATAGGGAAAATCTTGTTTTACATAGTCTATAGGCAGGCTAAACCTTTAAAATCTTATTCTCTGAAACCAGAAAGCCCAGGTCTTTCATATTCGATATGAAGCTGCATCTTGTGGACCTCTACCAAGATTGTTCAAATTATAGCCCTGGGGCCAAAATTGACCCTGCCCGGGTCCCACTTGTTATACATTGGATCAGGTGAGCGAACCAGGGCCCTCTGGGCCCTCTTGTCTCCCTTTCCCTGGGGAGAGGACACAAACTGACCAACAAGGGGTGACGTGCCTTTAAACCCAAAACAATCAATATATGGGACAAATGTCAGAAAAAGGAAGTAGTAATAAAGGAGATGAAGAACAGATTAATCAGTGTGTGACAACAGACACAGGATGATTAAGAGTTAATGATCATTAGAGGGACAAGGCTATCGTAGGCAGGTTGCCCAACAAAATGGTAGTAAGTAAGTGCATGTGACATCTTAAGATGCACATTTACAGGTTATACCACAACTCTGGGAAAAGGGTAGATAGAAGAATGTTTAAGGGATGGCTTTACGCTACATTAAACCTCGGGTACAATTTAGTTTTAGTCGTGCGACTTAACAGAAAATAAGGTACCCAGTAAGGTTTCAAGTGGCCAGTAACATTTACGTGTTTAAAATATAATAATGTCGATGCTACTTGGGGAGCCTTCCGCACAAACCGGAAACTTTGGATAATGATTCTTGAAATATACAATGTATTCATTAAATGTTGATTGTTTCAAGTTACCAGTTTAGAGAATCACTTGCCAATTCACCCGCTGACAAATATGCTTGGTGATGTATATTCCCCTCACTAAATATAAACCGGAAGGAAATGGCCATCAGTAACTTTTCAAAAATATATCTATCGGTCCCTGTTATGATACATCTATGACCAGCCAGTAAAATAATTTAGTTTATGTTGGTTTTAATATAAATTTTTATCACGATCTGTGACACAACAGGAAAAAGTGGTACAATGGTCCATTGGTATCGGAGTCCCTTGTTCATGTCCGGATTGAAACAGAGTCATCAAGTTTCACATGCCCGTGCAAAAATAACCGTCCTTCATACTGGCGAAAAAGAAATTGTTTCAAAAAGTACTAAAAATTATTTAGCGCGAAAATAGTGTAAAATTTACAAAATTTTGGGGTCAAATTTCAATGGTCAAAATTTATGGTAACACCGGATGTAATTACGTCATATCATGAATTTTGTTGTCTTCGAGTATTGACAAATATTTTGGCTGATGCAATAAATCAACATTCATATGTAAGCGCAAGCTACACATAACTAAACTCAATCCAACTATACCATCCGCATGGGGGTGGGTGTAAACTCATAGAATTTTCAACCCCTTTTCCCCACCAGATTTGCTAAATAATCACATGTCATATAGGTTAGGCTCCTATCTCAATGAAACGACACAAATAAAGCGTGAGAATCTTAGGTGCATTAAAATTTTCGAAATCTGGTCTCAAATCCCGGACTAATAATGGAACATTGAATAAAAATGATGACAGCGTAATCGGTTTCAATAAAAAGCGTTTCTAAGCGATAAAAATGGGTTAAAAAAAAAGAAAAAATACAAAAAAAATCCTGATAACACTGTAATCGGTTTAATTAAGAAAGGTTACTAAGCAACTCGTAGAGAACAACAAATAATTAAAAGTAATATCCAAAATCTGCTCCGACAAAAGTCGCGGATAGACACTATATAGAAACATATTAAAAAGAATTTTGAAAATTCCACTTTGGGGCAAAAACTTTAACCCCTCCTGAAAGTGCCTTTACATAATCCAATGACCACCAGATTTTGCACATATAACAAGACTTTAAGGCTGTATAACATATTAAAATTCCAAGTTCCTACGGCAACTTTTGGAATTTCAGAAAGTCTTTGAGTCTTCCTGAAAGTGGAATCCCATCAACCGATTAGTCTCAGATTTTGCATATGTATTTGGGTTGCATATATACATATTATCACAAAATTTCAAAGTTCTAGCATCATTTTGGAATTTCCTGCAAGTCTTTGAATTGTTGTAAAATAACATTGGTTCAACTAATTACCACCAAACTTTGTACATATGTTTCAACATACAAAATGCACATTCTTATAAAATTTCAACATTGTAGGCCAACTGGAAGTGAAGCAAAAAAAAAATATTAACTTTCATATTTTGGTGGTGGGTCATTTATTATTGTAATTTTATTGAATAAAATCAAGCATTTTCTATCTTTTTTTTCATTTCATTCTTCGCTTGAGCCTTACCTTCCTCAATAAGTTTCTTTCTCTCTGCCTCACTCAATCCTGTTTGTTTTGAGTGTATGCAATCTTTCAGTTTATGATATTTATCTAATTCATCTAAAATCAATTTAAATTCATTTTCAGATATCTGCCCATCTGTCAAAGCCTTAGAAATCAAGTCTTTTATACTATTCAATTTACTATCAGCAATAGTTTTAATCTCATAATGTTTTTGTGTTTTTGCATGTAATCTACGTCTAACAAGTTTAACACACACACCCAAACTCCCACACACAACAGCACCAATCTCTAAAGGCAACATAATTGGAACAGCCAATCCAACACCTGCCAAAATAACACTTGTTGATATCAAACCAGTATCAACACCGTCGGTAATATTTATACCTCGTTTATACTTTTTATACAATGCTTTTCTCACATCTCTCTCATTAATTAACGTCTTCTCTATCTCAGATATCTTCTGTAATCTATAGTTCTGCCCATCTTCAACAGGCAACTCAGGATATAAAGGTGCACTTGGTTGTTTCATTTTTTTCTTGATAACATATATTTTTTTTTATTCAATAAATAATTCAATTATCTTCGAAGCCACAGTATTGACACACGTAGCATTATTAGTCTGGCAAACAAAATCAATTGCATCACCAGCCTCAACCTTTAACGGTGTATCAAAGTTATCGTGTTTTCTTAAAATATTATTCAATGATATATCATATCCTGCTTGTGGATTTCCATTAATTGCAATCGCCACAGACACATCGCCTTTTGTTCTTTTACTCGACAGTCCAACACCTATTATCTGGCCAGGAAAGTTCATCACATATCCAACACCTACTTCTCTACCACCATTTCCAAAGCCAAACACTTCATTCTTCTGTAAGGAACCTTTACTCTCCGCACAAATGCTTATCAATTTTCTGTCTGACATATTATCAACCTTATTATATAATAATCGATGATTGACATACATATCCCGAAATCTATCTTGAAGTCCTGTATGTCTATCATTCAATGTATTTATTTGTGTAAATGCTTGACTTCTCATATTAAATATTTCTTGTTTCAGCCCCAATGCATCTACGTGTTTTCTCTTAGCACCAAATATACTCATTTTTTTATTATAATTATATAATTTCCAAAACGCAATTAATTGGTAGATGATTAATTACCTTGTTGTTATTTTCATCCCTGATTTCTAATTTCAATTCTGCTATAGCATCATTCACCAAACACTTATATTCTGGATGCTCAAATCTCACTGTTGTTATCTCTCCAAACTCTTTATTTTCCACTGGAACAACAGCCAACACAGTACTCGGCATACCATCTAAATAATTATTTGAAGTATTAATCTGTTCCAAATGAACATACAATGATTTATAAACAGCAAAATCTACAGCTCTCTCACCATAATGAGTTTCATTAACAGCAAACTTTCGCTTATTTCCAAACCCCAACATTTGTTTTAAGCCCTTGCTTATCTTCAATTCATCCGGTGTAATTAAAGAAGCAATTCCATTTGTTTCATTTACAGATAATGTAATATTATTACTTTGAAATAAATCTGCTATTTGTTGGAAACTATAATAACCATCTATAATCTTATGAGGTCTCTCTTTAGTCTTCTGCAAATATTCATCAACAACATTATACCATCCAACACCATATGTTATAGATTTCAAACCAATACGTTTATTCCCATCTCTGTTATCAATGTATTGTTGCAAGTTTATTGTCTTGTCAATATTCGAAATTGTATGATACATTTTTATTTTTTATATATAATCAATAATAAAAATGATACTTAAAGAATTCAAGTACAATCCCAATGCATTATATAACCCCAATACTAAATATTCTAAAAAGAATATTGAACTTATAAAACAAACAATTTATGTTAACAAAGACGACCATTTTCCAGTAACGTTTCCCAACTTATTTCAAAACTATCAAAATCCAACATTACACACCAATGAACCGTGGAATACATGGCTTCATTCATCATTTGACTGGTGGCAATGTCAATTAAATTTTGCTGTCTGGTGTGCCACTGCAGGATGTGGAGTAAGTTATCAAGACCATTTGCAAAACACTTCAGGACTAACTAAAACAGTATATACATTTCATGTTTATTATTGTATTGCTCGTATTTTGAAAGAACTTCAAACACCTTTACCAACAGATGCATCATTTTGTTATTACAAAAACCCATACGACAAAGCAACCTATCAAAAGTTATGCAATGAATTCAATGTTTCACCTAATACAGATTGGCGTCAAAAATTAGAAAGTAGTTCTAAATGCAGTGGTCTAGGGAGTTACACACAATATTTTAAACCAAGTGGAAAATATAGACAAGATCATAGAAGTGATGGACCATTCTTTAATCCAAATGATAAAATAGAACATACAGTAGATATAAGTGACGCCTGGACAATGTTTATATTAGACAAATCAGAAGGCTTAACAAAAACAGGTATTGAACGAATTAACGAAAGTATTAGAATGTTTGTATGGGCACTATTAGCAGCACAATCTCAAACACGTGTAGAAATTCTAAAAATAGGCACAGGATTTGATGCTCAGAAACAATTTCTTGCTAACATTGAAGACGCTATTAATAGTCCAGTTGATTTACCAAGTCAAATACAAAGATATCAAAACACACTCAAATATGCAAGAAGTAAAGTAGATTTTGTTTATGGTATTGGATTATATATGTCTCCCAGTGATATGATTTTACAAATTGGCACTATCGCTGGATATAATAATAAAATTGTAATTGCAACAGAAAATCAAACACTTGGTTTCAATAGTGATGTAAATGTTAAACCTGTTGCACCTACTACACAACCTGCAACTATACAAGGCACACCAACAAAGAAATCTCTACCAGAACCAAAACATCAGGAAACAAAGAAATCTCTACCAGAACCAAAACATCAGGAAACAAAGAAATCTCTACCAGAACCAAAAATCAAATCTCTACCAGAACCCGTTGAAAAAAAAGAAGCAATACAACACGAAGACAACAAAACAGCATTAATAGTTGGTAGTATTGCAATTGGACTATTAATTATATATGAAATTTATTAAGTTCTTTTTTTTCTTATAAACTCTCTCGCAGATGCATATAACAATCCACCAACCAATACAACTAATGCCCATAGATGTTCTCCAAACCAACTAACAACTTTACCCGCAGAAGACAACAACCATGACACAATAGAACCAATAATACCTGGTAATGCTGCTGCTACTTTTCCTGCAAGGGTAGAAAGTAATTTACCAAGATTTGATAATTGTTTCTTAACCCAATCTTTTACACCATCTTTAGGAGGAGGCTTTGGTGTAGTTCCACCACCAGTTGTAGGAATAACAGCCTCAACAATAACAGCAATAATCATTCCAAAAGCAGTTAAAACACTAACAATTGTAATGCCTTGTTCTCTGAATAATGTTCTAATTCTCTCACCCAATGTAGTGTCTTCTTTTAATACTTTGTTTATAGTTTCCTTGATTCTATTTACCTGACTACGTAGTTTATCTTTATTAACATTAATAACTTCCAATCTTGCACTTCTCTCACTTTCTAACTCTTTGATTCGACTACTTATCCTTTCTATTTGAAATTCATCATTGTCTGCTTTGGCTTGTTCTAATTTGGTATTTTCTTTTGCTAACTCTTTATTTGTTTCATTTAGTTTAGCCAATTCATTTGCTATCTCTTCTTTGACTGTTGTCATTGCATTTGCTATTCCATCAATCTCTCTTTTTGTCCAATCTGTTTGTGTTTCTTGTTCATTAGTAAATGATGTCTCCAATGTTTTCACAGCAGTTTCTACATCAACTGTTGTATTTAATAGTTCTTGAGTTTGTTCTTGTGATGATATATCTTGTAAAGGTATTTCTTCTTCTGTTTGTGTTATTTGAGTTCTCGTTTGAAGTAATTGTGTGAATGCTTTTCTACCTTCTTTAAAAAGTAGAAGTAAAACAAAGATCAGGAATTGATACAATTAACTTACTCCACCCATAAAAGACACCAAAGGGAAAGAAATACAAACATTAAGCGACCAGACCATAATGGAAACCTAAACAAAGGAAGGCCATAAGGACAGTTACTTTCCCACAAAATGGCCATATGGTCATCCGAAACTAAAAGACACAAGTGATACACACAGTAAGTAACAAACAACAACATAAAATAAATCGCCACAGAAGAGCCGCCTTGGAACGGTCAGTGGAAGATTTCCACTGGGGGGCTTAAATCGATTTTACGTGGCCACAATCCTCGCCCTTACTTCCGTCGCGATTTAGACAAATAATTTGTTCAGTCCGCATGAAGGCCTCCTAACTCATCAGTGCAACATCTCCGTGAACACAAAAATCAAAGAACCACAGAGGTGAGACAACGGTGAGGACTCGACAGCAAGAAACCACTGAAATGCTGGAGCAAAAGAAAACCAACAGTTAGACTCCGATGAGCCCGACCAGAGACAGAGCATCAGGCACCAACCAACATTACCTTGAATTAGATCTCTCTAATTGTCAATAAGCCTTTACGTTGGAGCCGTCATAGAATCTGAGGCCTGACCCACCGGCGTGCAATTAAAGAGGGAAGCAAAGTTGCCAACCGTGATTGGGTTAACTACCATGCATGCAGTCTGTCGTATAATATCCATGTTGTACCCAATCTTTTTATATCGAAGAATGATTTTACGAAATTGGGTACTGAAGTCATTGCGGTTATATATTTTTCTGAATTTAAATACTAAGTCACCATAAAATTCGGGTTCCGATAGACCTTGTTGCAGAAGAGATTTAAGTCCAATATTGAATTTTGAAATTAAATCAGAATGGCGTCTATAAAATTTTGAAAAGGCTTTGCGTAGTTTATGGTACCGATAACCCTGATTAAGGAGTTTAGCCGTTAATAATTTATTACGAGTGTTGAAGTCAGTTAAATGACTACACACTCTAGCAAATCGAATTAATTGCGAAATATAAACGGATGGTTTAAAATCTTGTAGCAGATGGTTTAAAATCATCTACACCTAATACATTCCTAACAAAATCAACACCATATTTCCTTTGCAAAGTATTAAATGATAAAAATGTTGCTATTTCATCTGGTGCATTGGAACGATAATATGTTAATGCAATATCCTTTCCACCTTCATCTTTAACATATAACATTGGTCTCCCTATATCATCTTTCTTGAGAGACAAACCTTTGATTTTACGTTTAGATTCATCATTCCTTTCGTAAAATCTATCTATCATTTTTTGACCTATGCTATTACGCAGAGTTTTCCAATCATCACCGGTTAAATCATTCAAACCAGCAAACTGACTATTTAATGTTCTCTGAAACTGCTCTTCATCTGTAAAAGATGTTTCTGCTTCTTCATCATAATCCTCCCTGTCATACTCAGGATTTTCATATTCAGCCATTATTTATTTATTATTTAAAAATATTTTTTATCTTTTAATAAAAACATGTCAGCTTACGGAGATAAACTAAACCCTTACAGAAAATTAAGAGAACCACGTGGTGTAAAAGGCATTCGCCAAAGTGTAGTAATAACAAATAACCCTTCAACTATTGACCAAAATCAACAATTGTTAGTGAGATTTCCTAATCTAAGTGGTAATGATGTTATTGTTCCCGGAACAGTCAGATTAGCATTTGAAATTGAACTAACCTCTAAAGATGCAAATGCAACTATATTTCAAAACATAGGAAGAGCAATAATTAAGAAAACAACAATTAGAATAAGTGGAAATGAAGTTATGTCCATTGACGATAGTGACATCTATCATTGTTATATTGATTTATGGAAGACTATTACAGAACGTGTAAATATGGTATATCAAGGCGTTGGCAAAGAGAACATGTTGAAACATAGAGTGGGTGCAGGAAACGCAACAGCAGATAAAGAAGATCAAGCCATCGCAAAAGCATATGGAAACAGGTTTTGCATCCCACTTGATTTTGAATTATTGGAAACCCATATGCCTTTTTATCAAGCTGGATTAGGAGATAGACTTGAATATGAACTTACATTCAATGATTATAATAAAGTAATTAAATCAGGCGATGCAACTTCATCTTATACAATCAAAAATATTTGTTTGGAATTTGATATTGTTTCTGATACTGAATTAGCAAGACAAATAAGACAGCAAGTTGATGGTAAAATGGTTATTTTGTATGACAGAATACTAAGACACAGAAAAATAACTAAAAACAAATCTGATACACTATGGAATATCAATCTAAATGTTCCTGCAAGAAGTATGAAAGGAATTCTTATGCTATTCGAAGATCCTGAAAGGGCCAGCACAGAAGAATATTATAATCCAGAAATTACAAAAGTGGAAATGACAATAGAAGGGATTCCGAATCAATTGTATAGTCAAGGAATGAAGTCCCACCAACACTGGGACGAAATAAATAAATTCTTTGCTTTGAATTCAAAAAGAAACAAAGAAACAAGTATGGTTGTTAAAGATTTATATTTTACTGATACAACAATAGAGAAATATCTAACGAACAGGTATGCTTTATGGTTGGATTTACGTTCAACTGATGATAATACACTTCATGGTTCTGGAAGAAGAATTGAAAATGCATCAGAAGGTATCACAATACAAATAACGAAAGAAGCAGGAGCAGATGAACCAATCAATCTTTATTTGTTTGTTATACAAGATGCACAAATCAACTTTGAAGATGGTAGATTTAAAGAAGTCAGTTATTAATATTTTTTTTACAAATAAAAATGGAACTACCAAAATATCCTCATTGTGCTATTATATGTGGTCAAACTGGATGCGGGAAAACAGAGTTTGTCCTTGACCTTTTGGAAGAGGAATATCGTCAAGTATTTAAACATATTGTTATACTTTGCCCAACCATTCAATGGAACAAGGCTTATAAAAATCGTGAGTGGATTGGTGATGTTAGAAAGCCTAAAACAAAAAATATAACAATTGTTAATCCTATTGTTAATGGAGAAGAAAAACTACAAGAACTATTAAGAATGTTCTTTAATAAATATGCTGGTCATTCTACTCTCTACATTATTGATGATTGCAGTGCAACGAAAGAACTAACAAAGAAAAAAGATATGTTATCAGAATTAGCATTTTCTGGTAGGCATGCAGAACAATCAGTGTGGGTTATTTCGCAGAGATATAATTCTGTGTTAAAAGATTTAAGAGAACAAACAAAATGGCTATGCATGTTCTACACAAAAGATAGAGATAGTTTTGAAAATTGTTTAAGAGAGAATGATGTTATTCCTACTTTGGAAGAACGACAGAGAATAAAAGAAGAACTGAAAAAAAAGAAGCATCGTAAGTTAATTTTGAAGACTGACCAGCCTACTGGTTATTGGTTGGTTGATTGATTATTTTTTTTAGCAATGATTAAGTAATGTTTATGCAATGCTGTAGCAAATCTTAAGTAATGCTTATGCAATGTTTTAAGTAAAATAGCAATACTAAAAAACAATGCTGTTAGAAATATTATCAATCACTGCAATCTTATCAATAATCATAACAAACACTGCAATCTTATCAATAGTCGGATATGCGTTGTTTTATTTTTTAAAAATAAAAAATAAATTACATAAAATAAAAATGAATGCTGAAGAATTATTACAAGACATTGAATGTGAAAACACAGAAAATAATGAACAAGAAACAAAACGTGAGCGATTATCAGCCATTGTTGCTGGTGGTGGTAGTAAGCAGTATCTTGGTAAAGACTTACAACTATCAGACATTGATACAATGACAACAGAACAAATAAACAAACTTTACTGCAGATATGAAGCAAGATTGGGAGCAAGTATGACTAAGACATTAGGTAATTCTTTTATTAGCTTATATGTGATGGGTGTATCAAAGTATTTCAATGTTGTTAATCCACCTAAACTGATACAAGACTTAGAGGAAGACCCTTTTATCAATCACGCTTTGACAAGTTCGTGTTGTGAATTGTATTATAGATATGGAATGTATCTTGCTCCATTAACTGCAATGCTAACAACAGCAAGACATATTGATTTTAATAAAAAAGAAAATATCCCCTTAGAAAAAAATGAGTGAAGTTAATGAAAAGATGAGCGAAGTTAATGAAACTGTTAAAACAAAAGACCCAAGACGAGTATCTGCTGGTAAGAAAGGTGCAGAAGCAAGAAAAAGAAATGCAGAATTAAGAAGAAAGGAGACTGAGACTATAAAGAAAGAAAACATGGAATTAAAATCTATAACAAGAGATGATGATGATGTGCAAACAAACAATTCACAGAATATAAATATATACAAAAATTATATACCATTATGCATAACAGTTGGAGTTGTTGGAATAGGATTGTATATGTACAAGTCTAAACAAGTTGTACCACAACAACCTATGATGCAACAACCTGCACCTATTATACAACAAAAAGAAATTGACCCATTTGAATTTAATTAATTTAAAAAAAATAATATTCTCATTAAAAAATGACAACCTCAATAGACGGAAAACAAATTGCAAACATGTTATATCATGCTGGAGTGGAAACTGTATTAACTGTTGGATATTCAGAATTAGGTAGAAAACTATTGAAAAGACCAGCACCAAAAGTAGATTTTAATATGACAGATATTGGTATGTTGTCCATTGATATATTACTTGCAATGGCAACAAAGGATATGCTTGTTAAGCAAGGTATTATTCCTGCAGATATTATGAAGTAATTTTAATATTTTTTTTTCCATTATATAAAAATGGCAAGTGCAGTAGCATTAATGGTTGGAGGAGCAATTACAAACGCCTTAGCCTTTTCAGGTAGTAATTATTTATTTTCACATATGGGTAGTAATAGTGATGAAGAGAGAAAAAGACATGATAAGGCGATGGAACAATTAGAATCAGCAACAACTGCGTGGAATGAGAAGAGAACAGAAAGATTGGATTTTATTAATGAACAGTTAAAAAAGGAACATCATGCTTTGAATGAGTTCAGTGATGCTGATACTGCTATGAGACAGTATTACTATATTACAGGAAAACAATTGCCAGATAATTTATCACACCATTACCACCAAAACCTACATTAAGTGATTTTTACACTCCATCAGAAGACCAGAAAAATAGAGAGATTGCATTTGTTGTTGGTGGTATGGCATTGACAGGATTTGTTGCTTGGAAGTTGATGTAGGTAAAAAAAAAAAATATTTTTTTACATAATCTTTCTTTGGAAAAACTAAATCATAAGCATGATATTTATTTTTTTTATTATTCTTACATGGTTTCAAACCAAGTGGTCTTACATAAAATGGTGGTTCTTTACCTTCTATCTTCTTTGTGAGATGTGCAGGACTCCATACTTCACCATTGTCTTTGAGAGTTAAAATTACACTCACACCATTTTCTGTGTTAATTTCTCTGTAGTCAGTGATTGTATAAATGTTGTTGATTTCTAAATCAGTCCATTTCTTTGTGTCAAATTGACTTTGTTCCTTTAACAGCTCTTCAAACTCTTCTTTTGTAGGTGAATAGTCATCATCAAGCAATTGTGCTATATTTTGCGTTTGTGCGTTCTTTGACATCTTTTTATATATAAATATTTTTTCTTAAATAAAAATAAATGGAGAAGATATACTATAGTCCAAAAGGTTTCTGGAAAGGACACTCAGCTGTTGGTAAGTTAGCAAAAGAAGCAAAGGTTAGTCAGAAACAAGCATTAGAGTTCTTAAAGAAACAAGCAATTTGGCAAATATATTTACCTGCACCTAAGAGAATAATAAGACCAAAATTTGATGTGTCTGCAGAGAATGAAGTTCATCAGGCTGATTTGTTGTTTTTACCTCACGATACTATTGGTAGAAAAACATACAAGTATGCATTGACAGTGGTTGATATTGGAACAAGATATAAAGAAGCCGAACCTTTGACGTCGAAAGATAGTAAAGAAGTTGCAAATGCTTTTGAGAAGATTTATAAAAGACATTTGAAGTATCCTAAACTATTGCAAGTTGATCCTGGTAGAGAATTTATGAGTTCCGTTTCAACTTTGATGGAAAAGCATAATACCAAAATAAGAAGAGGTAGAAAAGAAATACACAGAGACCAAGGAATAGTAGAAAGATTTAATAGAACCTTAGCAGAAAGATTGTTTGGTTATCAGTATGCTAAAGAGATTGATACTAAAAAAAGAAACAGAGAATGGGTTAAGAGATTATCTGATGTTATTAAAGCATTAAATAAGGAGACGAAAAAACCTCCTCCAATTATAACAAGAAAAGTTGATGCTGAAATTTGTCCTTATGCAAATGTTAGATATTTGTATCAACCTGGAGAATTAGAAGGTGGTGGAAAGAGAAGGGCTACTGACCCAGTATGGTCTGTTGATATTCATAAGATTGACTATCATATTATAACGCAGGGAATAAGAGTTTATTATTTGAAATCTCCTGCACCTAAGAGAGGGTTTGTCAAAGAGGAATTACTTATTGTTCCGGCTGATACCCATACGCGTATGTCGTAATGCCATCGTCAGTTATGTATCTTTTTGTGTCTAAAGGAGAAAGTGTAGTCTTATTTACTTTTAATCCATATATGTTGTGATGCATTGAGCGTAGCATGTTCATTGAGTGTGTGTATTTCTTTTTGTTGAATAATGCATCTCTGTAGTTTTCAAAATTGATTTGTTTTTTGATTACATATTTTTTTGTTCCTTTCGCTTTTTTGATGACTTGTTCATCTGCTCTTAATACTGAATATAGTTTAGGACGTAAGCCAATGTACTCTGATATTGGAACACCAGCACATTCATCCTTCATCTTACCTATGACCTTTTTGTTTGTTTCATCGTATAGTGGATGTTCTTTTGGATAATCAGAGAAATCATATTCATCTTTCATTTCAGACATATCTTTGTAAGCATCTTTGGTTTTGATATCTACTAATAAACTGTCTGTGTCGGTGTACAACAAGGTGCAGTTATTACCATACTTCTTTTTCAATGTATTATAGTACCAATCATACATAAGATGTTTTGATAAATCTAAAACACAGAAGCCAACATATATTGGTTTATTGAGAGTTAATCTTGTTTTATTCACTTGAATGGCAGATAACTCATTAGAGAACTAATGAGCCTTTTCAAAATTTTATAGACGCCATTCTGATTTAATTTCAAAATTCAATATTGGACTTAAATCTCTTCTGCAACAAGGTCTATCGGAACCCGAATTTTATGGTGACTTAGTATATAAATTCAGAAAAATATATAACCGCAATGACTTCAGCACCCAATTTCGTAAAATCATTCTTCGATATAAAAAGATTGGGTACAACATGGATATTATACGACAGACTGCATGCATGGTAGTTAACCCAATCACGGTTGGCAACTTTGCTTCCCTCTTTAATTGCACGCCGGTGGGTCAGGCCTCAGATTCTATGACGGCTCCAACGTAAAGGCTTATTGAAAATTAAAGAGATAATGTTGGTTGGTGCCTGATGCTCTGTCTCTGGTCGGGCTCATCGGAGTCTAACTGTTGGTTTTCTTTTGCTCCAGCATTTCAGTGGTTTCTTGCTGTCGAGTCCTCACCGTTGTCTCACCTCTGTGGTTCTTTGATTTCTGTGTTCACGGAGATGTTGCACTGATGAGTTAGGAGGCCTTCATGCGGACTGAACAAATTATTTGTCTAAATCGCGACGGAAGTAAGGGCGAGGATTGTGGCCACGTAAAATCGATTTAAGCCCCCCAGTGGAAATCTTCCACTGACCGTTCCAAGGCGGCTCTTCTGTGGCGATTTATTTATGTTGTTGTTTGTTACTTACTGTGTGTATCACTTGTGTCTTTTAATTTTGGATGGCCATATGGCCATTTTGTGGGAAAGTAACTGTCCATATGGCCTTCCTTTGTTTCGGTTTCCATTATGGTCTGGTCGCTTAATGTTTGTATTTCTTTCCCTTTGGTGTCTTTTATGGATGGAGTAAGTTAATTGTATCAATTCCTGATCTTTGTTTTACTTCTACTTTTTATTCTACGATTGAAGTTTGGTTTGGCTATTATCTTGCGGATTTTTTCATTTTCACTGCCATCTGTTTTGACTAATTTAATATCAACTCTTTTACGTATGTTTTCCATTGTTTTGCCAAATACTGAGTTGTTCATAAGTTTAAAGAAATCTTTTTCAAATGTAGTCTTTGCTTTTTTACGTAATTCTGTATTCAGACGTATGTAAGGTTCCATCCAAGGTTTCTCATCAAATTCTAATATTCTGTGTATTTTTGTTATTTTCATACCAAGTTGTTTGTATAGTCTTAAGTTCTTGTAATGTACTACATATTTTTTCTTATCCATTAGATTGGGGACAAGTTTTTCTGTTTTTAACATACTATTTTCAATTAGTTCATTTTGATAGTCGGATAACCATTCTTTTTTAATTGCTAATTTTTCAGGTGCAAGTGGATAGTCATTATGTAGTTTATGTAAATGTTTGGGGTATTCTAAATCTACTTCATATATTCTTCCTCTACCTTTTTAGCTCACCTGACCGAAGGTCATGGTGAGCTTTTGTGACAGTAAGATGTCCGGCGTCGTCGTGCGTCGTCCGTCGTGCGTAAACTTTTTCTTGTGAACACACTAGAGGCCACAGTTTTGGTCCAATTATCATCAAACTTGCTCAGAATGATAATCATGACAATATCTCGGTCAAGTTCGAATTTGGGTCATGTCGGGTAAAAAAGTAGGTCAGTAGGTCAAATCATAGAAAAACCTTGTGAACACTCGAGAGGCCACAATTTTGGTCCAATCATCATCAAACTTGCTCAGAATGATCATTGTGACAATATTTTAGTGAAGTTTGAATATGGATCATGTCGGCTTAAAAAGTAGGTCAGCGGGTCAAATCATAGAAAAACCTTGTGAACACCCTAGAGGCCACAATTTTGGTCCAATCATAATCAAACTTGCTCAGAATGATCATCATGACAATATCTTGGTCAAGTTCGAATATGGGTCATGTCCGGTCAAAAAGTAGGTCAGTAGGTCAAATCATAGAAAAACCTTGTGAACACTCTGAAGGCCACTGTTTTGGTCCAATTATCATGAAACTTGCTCAGAATGACCATTGTGACAATATTTCAGTCCAGTTCGAATATGGGTCATATCGGGTTAAAAAGTAGGTCAGCGGGTCAAATCATATAAAAACCTTGTGAACACCCTAGGGGCCACAATTTTGGTCCAATCTTAATCAAACTTGCTCAGAATGATCATCATGACAATATCTCGGTCAAGTTTGAATATGGGTCAAATGGTTCCGGTCCGTTGCACATCTAGGTCACAGGAGCCAAAAACAGATTTTTTTCACCAAAAACTTAAAAAATCTTCTTCTCTGAAACCACAAGGCCCAGGTCTTTGTTATTTGGTATGAAGCTTCATCTAGTGGACCCCTACCAAGATTGTTCAAATTATAGTGCTGGGGCCAAAAATGCCCCCGCACGGGGGCCCTTTGGTTTTACATAGGCTTATATAGGGAAAATCTTTAAAAATCTTCTTCTCTGAAACCACAAGGCCCAGGACTTTGATATTTGGTATGAAGCTTCATCTAGTGGACCCCTACCAAGATTGTTCAAATTTGAGTGCTGGGACGAAAAATGCCCCCGCCACGGGGCCCTTTGGTTTTACATTGGCTTATATAGGGAAAATCTTTAAAAATCTTCTTCTCTGAAACCACAAGGCCCAGGTCTTTGATATTTGGTATGAAGCTTCATCTAGTGGACCCCTACCAAGATTGTTCAAATTATAGTGCTGGGGCCAAAAATGCCCCCGCCCCAGGGCCCTTTGGTTTTACATAGGCTTATATAGGGAAAATCTTCAAAAATCTTCTACTCTGAAACCACAAGGCCCAGGACTTTGATATTTGGTATGAAGCTTCATCTAGTGGACCCCTACCAAGATTGTTCAAATTATAGTGCTGGGACAAAAAATGCCCCCGCCACGGGGCCCTTTGGTTTTACATTGGCTTATATAGGGAAAATCTTTAAAAATCTTCTTCTCTGAAACCACAAGGCCCAGGTCTTTGATATTTGGTATGAAGCTTCATCTAGTTGACCCCTACCAAGATTGTTCAAATTACAGTGCTGGGGCCAAAAATGCCCCCGCCCCGGGGCCCTTTGGTTTTACATAGGCTTATATAGGGAAAATCTTAAAAAATCTTCTTCTCTGAAACCACAAGGCCCAGGTCTTTGATATTTGGTATGAAGCTTCATCTAGTGGACCCCTACCAAGATTGTTCAAATTTTAGTGCTGGGACAAAAAATGCCCCCGCCACGGGGCCCTTTGGTTTTACATGGGCTTATATAGGGAAAATCTTTAAAAATTTTCTTTTCTGAAACCACAAGGCCCAGGACTTTGATATTTGGTATGAAGCTTCATCTAGTGGACCCCTACCAAGATTGTTCAAATTTTAGTGCTGGGACAAAAATGCCCCCGCCACGGGGCCCTTTGCTTTTACATTGGCTTATATAGGGAAAATTTTTAAAAATCTTCTTCTCTGAAACCACAAGGCCCAGGTCTTATATATTTGGTATGAAGCTTCATCTAGTGGACCCCTACCAAGATTGTTCAAATTATAGTGCTGGGGCCAAAAATGCCCCCGCCACGGGGCCCTTTGGTTTTACATAGGCTTATATAGGGAAAATCTTTAAAAAGTTTCTTCTCTAAAACCACAAGGCCCAGGACTTTGATATTTGGTATGAAGCTTCATCTAGTGGACCCCTACCAAGATTGTTCCAATTTTAGTGCTGGGGCCAAAAATGCCCCTGCCCCGGGGCCCTTTGGTTTTACATAGGCTTATATAGGGAAAATCTTTAAAAATCTTCTTCTCTGAAACCACAAGGCCCAGGACTTTGATATTTGGTATGAAGCTTCGTCTAGTGGACCCCTACCAAGATTGTTCAAATTATAGTGCTGGGACAAAAAATCCCCCCCTGCCACGGGGCCCTTTGGTTTTACATAGGCTTATATAGGGAAAATCTTTAAAAATCTTCTTCTCTGAAACCACAAGGCCCAGAACTTTGATATTTGGTATGAAGCTTCATCTAGTGGACCCCTACCAAGATTGTTCAAACTATAGTGCTGGGGCAAAAAATGCCCCTGTCCCGGGGCCCTTTGATTTTACATAGGCTTATATAGGCAAAATCTTTAAAAATCTTCTTCTCTGAAACCGCTAGGCCCAGGTCTTTGATATTTGATGTGTAGCTTCATCTAGTGGACCTTTGACAAGATTGTTCAAATTTTAGCCTTTGTTGATGTTTGGTATGAAGCTTCACCTTTAAGACCTCCCTCAACATTATGTACATTAAAGCCCTGGGGCCAATAATGGCCCTCTCTGGGGCCCACTTGTTACACTATGGATCAGGTGAGCGATCCAGGGCCATCATGGCCCTCTTGTTGTAATTTTGGAAGTTTTCCATCTATTAAATCTTTATTAGTTATCCATTTGAAACCACCAAATGGAAGTGGTTGGCTCATTGAATGACCATATAAATTATTTTCATCTAAATACATTATGTAATTGTCTTCTTCATTTGGATTATAATCTGCTACATATTTATTGTTTGCTTTTGCGTGTCTTTTAGAAACCATACTTATTCCACCTCTCATTCCTTTTTCAATGAAAAGATGCATATCCAAATCTGATAGAAGTTGTAATTCTATTTCTGTGTATTTTAGAAGAGCATCCCAAGATAGACCAGGTGCAGTGTAGTAATGTAGAGGGTCAAGTTTATAGTTATTCATACAGGTTTCTCTAAACTTTTGAAAAACATCTGCAAGTAAGAGAACATCTGTTTTGAGATATAAATCATGATAATCACCAAGTGTTTTACAGTTAAATTGTTTCCATACTTTTTGAGCGTGTTCATAGTCTTTTTGTTTGATACTTTCATCTGTAAGACTGCTGTAGAATTTGTCTATGGGTGGTAGTTGTGTTTCATCAAATCTATCAAAACTATCAATGTATTCATATGGATAGATACCTTTACGAGCAAGAAGATGTGAGTTAGTTGTATGTTTTACAGTTAATGGTAAGTCTGATTTGTTGAGTTTTTTATATCTTGTATTGTGACATTTTTTACATTTTGCTGTTAATAACCAATTTTCATTGATGTTTATTTCTTCTGTACCTTTACATTTTTCACATTCTGTCTTTACACCAATTGCTCCATCTACCAACTTTTCAAGAGAGGAAGCCATAAATTGAAAACTGTCTAAGAATTTCAGTTGTCCAATACTGAATGAGATGAATTTCTCTGAATTATTTGCAATACAAGTAATGTTTCCACTTGCTTTGTGTATTTTCTGCATTATTAGATGGCTATCATAACCTTTTAAGTTGTGGAAGATAACTGGAATTTTGGTTTTATTTGGTTTGATTGCAAGTTTGAGATTACAGGATTTGTGTGCTGGTCCTCTATATTCTCCTGTGAAATGACAGTGGTCTTTTACTTTTGGATTCTTTTCATTATTAATTTCTTTTTCACATATCCAACAATGGGTAGCATTTTCATAATCTTGTATGTTCTGTTCTGTTGGCATTATTAATGGTTTAGGATGTCTAAAGATGTTGTTGATGTTATTCACTTCACATTTTAAATGATTTAGAAAAACCTCTGCAACATCTTCACCTCTGTATATTACTGGTTTGTCTGCTTTACCATCATATCTAACAACTTGATATCCAAATCCACACGCTTCGTGTTCGCTTGTTATTTCTGATTTATCTCCTTTTTGTTGTGATTTGGGTTTGATTTGTGCTTCAAAGTCAGCATAGATAACATATGGAACGGGCATTTGATTTTGATGGTTTTTAAACTTGATAAGATCTTTTGATGGCATTTCTATTCGCATTGGAGATTTATTTATGCCTTCACAGTCTTCTTTATGTTTGATTAGTAGGTCTTCTCTTGTAAAACCATAAAGACATCTATCACAGAAATGTGTTTTATGTTTGTGTTTATTGTTCTGATTGTAAAGTAATCTATTAAGGTTTTTAATAAAACAGTAGTGATATTTTGTTTTTGACTCATCAGGAGGATAGTCATCAGGATTATAATCTTCATCTATCATTTCTTCTTCACTATCATCAATTTCCTCTTCAACATCTTCAGTTATCAAAAGCAGATTAATTCGTTCTTTATCATTTGGTTGATTTGAAATATGATATGGAAATATAGTAAGTTTCTCTGTCTTTTTTGTTAATGTGTATCCATAAACATTGATTGCTATATTATTTTGTTTCTCAACTTTTGGTATTTGTGAGATTGGTGTGGGAAAGTCTATTCCTTCCATATTTAATGTGCCTAAATATTTACGATAACTTGATAACTTACTTGGATTGTTTTTGTTTGGGTATTTAGAAGCAAGTATATGCCATTCTAAACATCTATCATCATCATTTGATAAATTAATTATTGCTTTTTTATTTGCTATTGCACTTGGAAGAGAAATATACGAAGAACCTTTGAGTGGTTCATATTTTGCTATATTAAGATAAAGTTTGATACAATGGTCAATTTCTAAACCCGTTGCGGTATTTGTGAATTTTTCAATCCATGTTTGTATATAAGTTGTTTGTTTGTTATAGTTTTCATCTAAATTATTTCCATCAAGAACTGCACATTGTTCTCCGTGTGATGCAGCGGTAACTTCTTTTCTTTCACCATTAAGTTCATCTTTAAAAAACTTTATAGATAACCCAATTGAAAATTTAATACCATTGTATTCTTTAATGTTTTCATTAATTTTATCTATAATGACAGATTTTTTTTCATTAAACAAAATATTTGGGTCTTTATATTTATGAGCATCTATTTCATACGCTTTGAAGTAATTGCATAATGGTTTATCAACCAGTTTCAGAGCATTTTTCTCTTCTTTAGTATCATCATCTATATCTTCATCATTAATTTTTTCACTTGTTTTAACAGCATTTTGTTGCTGTCGTTTTCTTATCTTTTTATCTCTACGTCTTTTACGCAGATTTTCCAACGTAGAAGTTTGTTGTGGTGCATCACTCTTCTGTTTCTCAATATCTAAGGATTTAAGACCCTTGTCTAAAGCCTCATCACTAATTCTTCCTTCACTATGCAATTGTATTAGTCTCTCTACAGAACTCATTTTTTGTTTTCTTTTAAACTATAAAAATTTTTTTTTAAATATAATAATAAAAATGGATATAGAAAAAGCAAAGATGCAAAATATATGTGCTATGTTGCCGTTAGGTTCAAATAAACCATGTAAAAACAAATCAGTAAAGCATTCTATATACTGCAAGGCTCATAATTTTATTATAAAACATAACAAAAGTAAAGTAGTGAAATGTTTGCAATGTGGTAAAGGTACTACAGCAAAATATCAAATCTGTGATAAGTGTGGTGGAAAGAATTTTAGAGAAAAACAGAGATATTTTAACTCTATAAAACCTTTTAAGCAGGAAATTGCAAGATTGAGTATGATAGAGTGTTGAGGATGATAATTTAATTTTTTTATGCTCAAGTCGGCGATATAGTTTGTATCACCGTTGGAAAATTGTGGTATAATATATAGATTATGCTCCAATCGGCGATATAACGAACGAAAGTAAGAGTTTTCTACAATTTATTTTTAGAATGCCCAGATATGCTGCCTGGTGACGGTTCTTGTTTATCGAGTTGCTTAGTAACCTTTCTTAATTAAACCGATTACAGTGTTATCAGGATTTTTTTTGTATTTTTTCTTTTTTTTTAACCCATTTTTATCGCTTAGAAACGCTTTTTATTGAAACCGATTACGCTGTCATCATTTTTATTCAATGTTCCATTATAAAAAGATTTTTATGTCATTACCGGGATTCGAACTCATGCCCCACCATTTACAGTCCAAACCATCTAGACCACTCGGCTATCACGGCTTGTACTAGAATAGTAAGAAATTGAACGTTATGACTAGTTTTTTGTCCAGTGAATGGTTTTCTAAATACTGAAATAGTCCGTAGGTGATTTCCCTTTTGGACTTTGATGTCCAACTATCAGTGTGGTAAAGATAAATTGACATGTAATAGTCGGTTTATCTGTCTGCTCAAAATACTACGGTAAAATATATATGTGGTAAGATGTGTTTATACATAGATAGTGCTGGTTGAAGAGGTGATTTGTGAGGGTTTTTAACAGATTACCTCAAAACCGGCACTATCTATATATATTGATTTATTAAGCATTCTACTGCACTTGTGAATATAACATGATATCTGATTGGATGATTTTATGGGAATTGGAACACCTGGCGTATTTTCCACCATTTTTCAAAGGGGGGTAACTTTTGGGATTTCCTGTTTGCTTTCTATAAGCCCTGTCCCACTGATAAAGGGATCTACTCTTAAAGGAAAGAATTTGCTCCTCAGGAGCAAATTCTTTTATTTAAGAGTTGACCCCTATTGACATGGAAGACAAAATACTTTTGCAGGAGTTGCTTCCCCTAAAGGTGTATCCATTCCCCTTGAAAATACAATGGCATGTTTGCAATATTTTGTTGGAAACCTAATATCGTCACTTGACGTCACTTTTCATCAGCTGTTTTTTGGCTGTCAGTGCTTGCCATTTTGTGTAAATAATACAATTATCAAACAAAACAAATGAACAAGTGCATTTGAAGGGGGATTATTTATTGTTTTTGAGATTTTGGGTTTGGCGTGGGGGTGCTTTGTCATTGGTATTACTGTCACAGATGTGTTGCAGTTAAGCAACATTTGCAGGGGTAAAACTGGTAATTTTCTCCCCCAAATGACAATGCACTAATTGTAGTAGAGGTTTCCATAGTGATATCATCTTTGTATTACTTTGTAGCATACTTGCAAACATGGCATCTGTACCCTAACATTTTGCCATTATAATAATTTGCCGGTATAAAGAATCCCGATAAGGAGTATGATAAAGTGCTTTTCCCATGTAATTCCGCAAGGAAATAAATGTTGTAGACATTTGTTAGAATTGCCTCACAGAGGTGATTCTATCAAATACATGTGAGTATTGGATTACAAGTCTTCGATTTGAAATAGATGTTTCCAACTCAAGGGATGTCTGTGCTGATCAGATCCAAGTACCTAGAACTGAAGCTAAGCATTGAGCTAACAGTTCATTTCATTGACGTCATCATTATAAGAGCCCCGCCAAGCAAATTTGTGTCTTCGAGCATTCCCTCATGACAAATTTTAACTACGCATGCCCAGCCATTCAGAGGGGCCACGGATATGGCTTTCTGTCTGAGGGTTCCTCTTGATTCACTGCTTGTATGAGCGAGCAGCGAAGGTTCTGGCGAGACTGCGCGGATGCCCAGGCTCGCCTGAACCTTCGCTGCTCGCATAGGCAATAAGTACCAAAATCGCTTGACGGGGCCCATTTGAATTTGTGCATATGTATACGCTGACAAATAGTTGTTGTTGTATATCTATAAAATGCCTTACAGATATACAACAACAACAACTATTTGTCAGCGTATACATATGCACAAAAATATGTTTAGAGTTGCAGTTTCAGGGGTGTTAAATTTATGCATATTTTTTTCTTCTTAATGCCTTCATGACAGCAAGAATATGAGGTCAGTATATATAACACAACATGTGTGCTTTGGAGGTTACTTTCTCTGGATATTTTGAGTGTTCTGTAAAGTCTTAACCCTTGTCCTGCTGAGCCCGGATGTGCCTTATCTTTGAAACAATGAAGATCCAGATCAGATGGCTTCTGAAGAAGCCATCTGATCAGGATCTTCATTGTTTGCCATCCAGTTTATGCATTTGTTGCAATAATTTGCATCAAGTAATCTGATTGGCTGATAATCAGTAATGGGTGTGACATATTTAAATATTCAGCAGAACAAGGGTTAAAATCTTCTGTTTAGCTGTACCCTTAAAACACCAAGCAAACATTGGAGCAGATTATTCTCTATTTTTATATAAATTGTTTAGAGAAAATAAAGCTTGACATTTCATGTTTAGCAGATTTGATTCTCTCAAAAGATATTTGAGAAAGAAGTCTGCTACAGTCATGGTTGGTGCATTAAGAGTACAGTATTTTTACAATTTTTTTTTTCATTTTATGTTCTTGAAAATTATTCTGAGAGCTTGGGTTCAACAGAAACTAACAAGTAGACCTTTGAGACTAGCAGAGTCAGATCAGGCTGTGCAGACAGACTTTGGTCTGTTTTCATAATCATGTCAAAGGACCTTTTCTTGCTCTCCAGGGTGTGGTAAGCAGTAACACTGGCTAGACTAGATGGATGCGCAGGCTGATCTGAGTCTTCACAGGTTGAACAAGTCAACTTGTATGTTTTGCTGACTCAGCCCTTCTCTTTATTTATAGTTACAGTCTAGCTTTACTTGTCTGAAGATGCTGAATCCGGCCCGCACACTAGTACTGGTAAACCGCTTGGAGGATCTAAGCCTGTCCAGGAACCGCGGTGCGAGGCGGACCGTCCATGCTAATAAACCCTATTGGTTTCATTGGGCGACAGGGCTTGAGATGTCATTTCATCTCAATGTCGGGTAAAAGTCCCACAAAATGGAAGCAGCGTCTCCAAAATGACCTTTACAGTGTTGACGGGGACGTTAAACCTCAAATCAAACAAAACAAAACTTGTCTGAAGATAACACTCATGAATATCCAGTCTGTAATGGGTGACTTGTCTTTAACACGTGTAGTGCCTATGTGATAACAAAGGTCTAACATAACTGCCTACGCCAATACATCACAACCTCTTTTTATAACACTGCTGCTGAGATTCAAAACAGAAATGTAGTTATTTAATCAACTGTGCTATATCTTAACAAAAGTCTATAAATGGTCATTTTACTGTATAATCTGTACATTTTTGAGACCTATCCTTAACCCTTGTACCAGAAACCCCCAAAAGTTGTACCTTGGCAAACAGTGCAGGCCCAGATGAGACGCCGCAGTATGTGGCGTCTCATCAGGGCTTACACTATTTCCAAATCAATTTTGAAGATGCCACAACCTGTCACCCCTAAACTTTGAAATGGACTCCTGCTAAATATAAGACAGAAGATTCCATTTGGTACAAAAAGGGTTAAAGGGTATAATCAGGGCCTGACAAATCCAAGTTTCAACTACTTGCTCTGCATTCTACAACATCCTCAATACGGGTCTGACTTACAATGTTGCCTATATGTCAATACACTTTTCTGGGCAAATAAAATAAAGAAAATCACTTCTTAGCCAAGCTTTGCACTTGTCCAGGGCAACTGGGCAAAAGATTTGTCAGGCCCTGCATATTGTATCCAAAATCATATTGAAAAATGTTACCAAGAAGTTCACATGTATTTAATCTTGGATCAGTAAGAATAGTCTTAATATCTAAATTTCCGTTAAAATCCTAAAAATTCGGACACCTTCAGGGCTTCGTGTCATTCTCCTAGAAATTTAACAAATTTGATTCATGATCTACCAAGGAAGAAGTGCAGTCGGAATAGCAAACAGTTTAGATCCTGATCAGATTGTTCCAGGAGCAGTCGTAACTGGGTCTGCACTGTCTGTCTGTCCCAATACTTAGGATCATTATTGTAAAATGTCAATGCTGTTTTTAAAGATGTGATACTACCATTCAGTAACTTTGGCAAAACTCTAAGAAGGGATGTTATTAATGTGCAGTTAATGGCCCTTCGCAGATCTGTGTGCCCCAGTGAAGTTATGTAATAATGCTACATTTAAACTTCAATCATTCAGTACAGCTCGAAGTTCATATTTTTGCTAAAAAAATCCACAACCTGACACGCCTAAATCATGAAATGGCCAACCTTATACTTGTGTCATGTATAAGGTTGAAAGTTCCATTCAGTACTTTGTCTGCTTCACAAGTATGTTAAGTTGTGGATGCTTTTAACAACTGGACCCAGTTCTCTGGATGTATTAGTAAACCTGTGTTATATATGTTTAGAGAGGATGTGTGTTATATATAATTCCAGAAAGGATGTGTGTTATATATGTCAAGAGAAGGTGTTTGTTATTAATGTCCAGAGAGGATGTGTATTATATAAGTACAGAGCATGTCTGTTGTATATGTTGAGAGTGGGTGTTTGTTATATATGTCCAGAGAGAATGTGTTTTATATAAGTGCAGAGCATGTGTGTTATATATGTTGAGAGTGGCTGTGTGTTATATATGTCGAGAGAGGATGTGTGTTATATATGTCAAGAGTGGGTGTTTGTTATATATGTCCAGAGTAAATGTGTGCTCTATAAGTGCAGAGCATGTGTGTTATATATGTTGCGAGTGGATGTGTGTTATATATGTCGAGAGTGGGTGTTTGTTATGTCCAGAGAGAATGTGTATATAAGTGCACAGCATGAAATTCTGGGTTATAAATGTCGAGAGTGGATGTGTGTTATATATGTCTATAGAGGATGTTTGTTATATATGTCAAGAGTGGGTGCTTGTTATATATGTCCAGAGAGAATGTGTGCTATATAAGTGCAGAGCATGTGTATTAGGATAGTGTTATATATGTCGAGAGAGGATGTGTATTATGTATGTCCAGAGAGGATGTGTGTTATATATGTTCAGAGCATGTGTGTTGTATATGTCGAGAGAGGATGCATGTTACATATGTCAAGAGAGGACATGGGCATGCACGGTTTACCTGACCCTTAGATGTTTAGATGTAACACAGCTCTAAATAAGGAGTTTGTTTGTTTGGTTAAAGTTTGACTGCCCAGCCAACACTTTAGGTCATACTGAGCCAGTTAGTTTACCTAAGCACACTTACCTTTGGAAGATTTATATATCAGTGTCAACCAGTACAGTGCACATTCTTTCGCTAGAAACTGACAACTGCCTTTCTTTAATCAGCAGAAGGGAGAGAATGAGAACAGGAAAGATTCCATGATCGATCTCCTCAAAAGACTGTTGCCTACCTGGCAGATAGCGAACCCACCGGTCAGATGTGCATCCGACTGAGCTACGGAGGCTGGCAGACGAGGAGTACTGCAAATAATTTCTTTCATTTCAATATAAAACTTACAGTATAGGTACTTGTCACTGAGGCAATTCTAACAAGTACCTACAATGTTTGAGGCGATTGTATTTCTAACAAGAGATATGGAAAATGATCCCTGAAGTATTCACATTGCTTCTCCATATCTTGGGCTATGAGTAATAAAGATGCCAACTAACAGTAGTAGATAATACCTCTGTTGAAGCTGCTGGTAGATAATACTAACACTAACCTACAACTGCTTTCTAGGAGGATAGATGCATTTTAATAATAATAATAATAATCGTCTCTATTTTGAGAGTGTAACACATTTAGCAACAACAAGCTAATCTTCTATAACGCCCTCTAATATGCACAGTATTTACATGTTGAGATACAATTTTCAAAGAAACCACACACACACATATATATGCACACATACACACACCACATAAATAAATACAAAAATATCAGCTTCAAGGAAATTATAAGGTTCCCTTGAACCACTTAATGCAGTTTCTATGGAAACTGTCAAGTGAACCTAAAATTTTGAAGCTGTCTGGTAAATTGTTCCACACACTGGACCAGAATAAAGAGAGACAACTTTTCAGGGGAGGTTCCTCTTTCAAAAATATTTCTTTGGTCCCTGGTCCCTATCAATAGGGGGTAAAATATTTCTGTTGTCCCTGGTCCCTGTCAATATAGGGTATACGCTTAAAGGAAAGATTTTGCTCCTCAGGAGCAAAATCTTTCCTTTGAGAGTATACCCCTTTTTCAGTGGGTCTTGGTTTATAGGACAATGAACAGGGCATCACAAGTTGTCTCCCTTGGCATGAAATAGAATAAAATGAGCCATGTGTATTCATCTTACTAAATTAACATCTAGCTTTCATAGCTGCTGTATAATGACAACATTTTTATTAACCCTTATCCTGCTAAATATATTAATTCAGCCACACCCACTGCTCACTCTCAACCAATTATACTATTTGGTATAATATATTGGTTAGTTAAGTTCACAAAATGCATGACAAACAGTGTAGATCCTGATCAAAAAGAAATTACCGAATCATGGTTCTTATCATATTTATCTTCTCTCAGCTAACAAGTTGTAGTTGCATCCTCCTATGGTTTAATTATTGAGGTAGCTCTCTTATACTTATATTTAACCCCTACTCAGCGAAACACAACAACCCCTACCTTTGTAAACAGTGTAGTTCCAGATCATATGGCTTCTTCAGAAGCCATCTGATTATGATCTCCACTGTTTGATATTCAGTTTGTGGATTTGCAGAAGTAAATTACATCAAGTAATTTTATTGGTTTAAAGTCAGATATGGGTGTGGCTAAATCAATTATTCCACGAGATAAAGGTTAAGATTATAAACTGAGTAGCTTTAATGTAGATGCTCACCTTGGAGGTTTCGTCCCTAACAGAATAGCCTTTGTCTATAAAATATGGACTGGCCAAGTTTACTAAAATTGGACTGGTTAAGTATAGAGCAAAAGCAGGCCACGGTCTTAACCCTTATCCTGCTGTTCACGACAGCCCCTATCTTTGGAAACAGTGTAGATCCAGATCAGATGGCTTCTGAAGAAGCCATCTGATCAGGATCTGCACTGTTTGGCATTCAGTTTATGAATTTGTAGCAATAAATTACATCAAGTAATCTGATTGGTTCAAAGTCATAAATGGGTGTGGCTAAACTGAATATTCAGCAAGAGAAGGGTTAATTATTTAAAGAAAAAAAAATCTTGCTTCACATTTCATGTGAATCACTTCCAGCAGATGATTCATATGAAATGTCAAGTACAAATTTCTCTGGAATATAAGAGAAAAAAACAAATAGTGAAAACGTCATCTGCAGTAGTTGTGATTGAGATGCCAACTACAACAATTTTCATCTGCTTTGCTTTGTGAGCTATTGTGATCAGTCAGTGTCTGTCATTCGTAGGCTGTTGTCTGTCAAGCATCTTCTCATTCAGCATCAACAGGGATCTTAAAAGACTACTGCTGTTTAGCCATTGGGCCGATTTCATTCATCTTTACAGGAATGTTGCTAAGATGGCCTCTACCAAAATAGCTAAAATCGTCCACTCCAATGAACAAGTTTGGCGGCAGAGCTAAAAAATAAAAAAAAGTCTGAACAGCTACTCCTCCTATAACCTTAAGCCAATTTTATTCAAACTTCACGGCAATGCTGTTTAGGTGACCCTCTACCAAAATAGTTAAAACAGTCTGCACCAACAGCTTATTGCACTACGTGGGGACGTGTGGAAAAGATACTCGTGTTATCCATGCTTATTGTGTATGCATTGTTGCAGTCTAAAATTAATCCTTATCTTGCTGAATATTCATTTCAGCCACACCCATTTCTGTCTTTCGACCAATCAAATTACTTGATGTAATTTATTGCTACAAATCCACAAACTGAATATCAAACAGTGGAGATCATAATCAGATGGCTTCTTTAGAAGCCATCTGATCTGGATCTACACTGTTTACAAAGGTAGGGGTTGTTGTGTTTAGCTGAGTAGGGGTTAAATATAAGTATAAGAGAGCTACCTCAATAATTAAACCATATTTAGTGTCAGTTTGATACCTTTAACATGAATAAAAATTTAAGGGATGTTATCAAGAAATATTGTTCTTTTATTTTTTTATCAAATCGTGAAGAAATATTCTTTCTTTATTTACAATCTTTGAATATTGATAGTAAATCCCAGCAAGAGCAACCATACCTTTTCCCAGAGTGTTTCAAGGCAAATCAAAGAAAATTGTGTGCATCATTTGAGAAAAATTACCATGTGGGGTCTATGACAGGCAATATTGTGTGAAAGTGGTTTTGTGTAGGTTTTTGCAAATAATTCCTTTTTGTTTCAGCAAAAAACATTGCTATGTTTTTCCATGTTAGATGGCCAATCTTTCAATGTGTTAACTCACACAAATGTTAGTCTTGCATGCTTAGATTATATGTAGTATGTGAGCATACTTGATCGATGTTTGGAGTACCAAGTAGTGCATAACAAAGATGGTAGTTAGCATGTTCGTAACAGTCTGTGGGATGAAAGAGACTGAAGTTTTTATCTGTCGTTTATGAACAACAAAAATGTTCCAGATGTTTAAATACATTGCTGTTTGGTTATTGCAACAAAACATGCTACACTTGTAAATTGAATTGGAAACATAATTTGGAAAAGATACAGGACAAGGCTTTGCCCAGAATTTCCTCCTGCTTCGTATGGCCACTAGGTGCCCCTTATGACAGAATAGAGACTTAAGTTTCTCCATGTTTAAAAAAAATGTGTAAATTGATGGGATCTGTAATAAAGTGTTATAAGTTGATGGTCATATTCTGATCCTTTCAGAAATGTGTTTTATGTATTATTTATCGAACTTTCCAGGGCTGCCCTTTCAGATCATCCAGTCTCTTTTGCATGACTGCCTTGCCTATAGAGTCTGTGCATGCAAATTTTTATCACTTTAACTTTGGAAAAACCAGCTTGAGATATACTCTTATATCTTCCTCTGACAAATCTGTTCTTAATTGTTACACTACAACCTCTATTTATAACACTAAGGTTGGGTTCCAAAGCAAATACAGTGTTAGCCCATGATAAATCCAAACAAAAGTGTATAGATTCTACAGAAACATGACCATATTATGGTCATTTTTCTGTATAATCTATACAATTTTGGGTTCCGTCTTGAAACCATGTTATGTCCAAAACCATGTTATAATGAAGAGTGTTATAAAGAGATTCAGGTGTACTTACAGTCCGCTTAGAAGCATGTTACTGTGCATGATACAAAACAAAAGACCAATGTTTCTTGTCTCTTCAGTTTATCTCTATGCGTGATTATTTTTTACCTAATCAAAGGCTATATGAGCCCTGCCAAGCGAATTTGTGTCTTCGAGCATTCCGTGATGACAAATTTTAACTGCGCATGCCCAGCCATTCAGAGGGGCCAGGGATATGGCTTTCTGTCTGAAGGTTCCTATTGATTCACTGCTTGTATGAGCGAGCAGCGAAGGTTCTGGCGAGACTTCGCGGGTGCGCAGGCTCGCCTGAACCTTCGCTGCTCGCTTAGGCGATAAGTACCAAAATCGCTTGAAGGGGCCCATATCATATATTTACCCTAAGTATTCAGACACATCAACTCAACATAAAATTTGGTCAAGTACAATTTACCGCATGATGTTTAGTAAAAATAGCTGGATGAGTGGCAAACAGTATAGACCATCACAAAACACCACATTATGTGGCATCTCACCTAGTTCTACACGATTTGCTCAGACCCGTCTGTCCGAATGCCTAGGGTAAATAAGGTACATGTATATCTCTCAGTGTCAGGGGGAACAACCTACGTCAGAGCAGTGACGTCATTATCATTCGTAGTTTTGCCGGCATTTACTTCACAAAAGGCGTTTGTCACAACAAGTAGGCGCAGTCGGTGCACTAGGTCATAAAAGAATCAAACATACTGAAATATTTCTCAGAAATGTGGCCATTTCTTTATATAATTCGACACAAGCTGATTTGGCAATGATGTCGGAACTACCATTGTTTACAGCGCTGAATCAAATCTTGTGGCGAAGGTATCAAAGCCTTTTCAATGTTTCTAGGTGGAATTAGCTCACTGATGGGATGTAAATATTGGTGGTTGCCAGCTGAAGTATGTTTTCTGAAGACTCGTAATGTACATATCTACTTTGAAGCATTTTATTACCCTATTTACACCAAAATGGCCGCTCCTGAAATGGGTACGACATCTCTGCTATGACGTTGGTTGTTCCCGCTGAGTGTAGTAGTTAAAATTATTTGTTAACCGTTGAATATATCTTTTGAGAATGTTTGTCCCATTTAACGCTAATGATTATTACAGTTTCTCATCCTCTTCCATTTTGTATTGCCTGTTGTTAGAAGAAATATTTTCTGGCTCTTCATAGGTAATGTTTTCAATGTCATAAAATAAGAAATTTTAGTTGAAAACGATAGTTTATATTTTATGTAATTTCAGTTACAGCCAGATTTATCACTTCCATGAGACAGCATAACAGGACTGTAATTATTACTTTTGACTTCCATTCTACTAACAAATCAATACATGTACGATAAACTGGGATGGCAGACAATTTAGAGCCTGATCAGTTTACTCCTTTGTGAAAGAGCAGTACCTTTTTTCCATTGGATGGAATCAATGTTTGATATAGTGTTACATTAAATAATAGTAAACATAACACATTTTACTATTTTTAGCATGGTACAGGCCATTCTGTCGTAGACGATGCCCAGCATGCTCTTGTCGGTGATGAAGTCATTATGACTGGGACTGCCGTTCAGCTAGGGTGAGTCAAAAGTTCCATCATAATCACTAAACATCATATGTCATAACAACTTATCCAATTAGCAATTAAAAATACAGTTATATAAACTCATTGAGCTTGACACAAATGATTAACATGAGCTGAACTCGATATGCTCAAAAGATAAAAAATGTCAGCTAAGCGAGATAAGAGATGAAAGAATGCAGTTTAGTCTACAATTTAATGATCTAGCTACAAGACGAGGACCCCTCCATCCCAAACGAGTTTTTCCTACCCAAACTACTAAAAAACCACCGTTGACAAATGACCGCTAAGTTTTTTCTGCATGAGAGCAGCAAATGACATCATCCGACCCAAGCAGCCCCACACGTTTAATGTCATTGTTTTATTCTAATGGGGCGGATTTCTTACATAAAAAATTTGTTTGTAACTGGTAAATAATACTTTCCCGACAGCTTAACAGTGGACAGAAAACAGCACTCTGCACAACTCCCGACATCACTGGAAGTTTGTGTCAATCATCAAGAATAGCATACAGATGTGTTTATACACATTTTAAAGCGTTATACTTTGAGCAGAATAAATTTTATGCTGAAATTAGTTGAGCATGAAAAAAGTTTTGTAATATCAAGGCCAGTTTTATGAAGAGATACATGTTTTCTTGGTAATACATGTATGCATTTCTCTCTGCAGATTTATAGCTGGTGTGATACCCAGAGAGAAAGTGCCAGCATTTGAGAGGATGCTGTGGTTTGCCTGTCGTGGTAATGTTTTCCTCAGATATGAAGAAATATTCCAGCCTCTTGTTGACCCCCATACTGTAAGTGGCAAAAATTAAGGGAATATGTAGCAGCCATATTATAAGAATCTTATATGGGTGTGAGGGGTGGATGCAAAAATCTGTCCCTAGGGACACGAGGCTTGCCGAGTGATGCCGGACAGTGATCCCGAGGGACGGATTTTTCTATCCACCCCTCACACCCATATTGGATTCTTTTTCTTGCATACCTTCCATTTCTTAGCGCGAATTTTTAATGCTGCAGTCACTTCGGTTACCAACGTCCGCCATATTGTGATGACACTACAGGAATGTTTATTGGCGTCACGTAACGTGCATGACATCAACCTTAAAGACGGCGCATACGAGGTCGTATTCAACCAGTACATTTATCAAACACGCGGGAATATTCGATATTGGGTTGGAACACCAGGGTCAGAACATAAATTTCTATCCCAGGGTAAAATCACGGATTTCCTTGTCTGGTGTGCAAGAAAAAGCCTTCCTACCCTTCATCATTGTGTAGATGATATTTTTCAGTCCCGTTTATATTTTGTGAAATTTTGAAAATATTTGAGGGTCGCACTTGAGGCCTAACTGTCCATGGCTAGATGGTCTGGCCCAGAAAAACTTGTACACTGCATACTTTAAAGTTCTGTGTTGTATTCCAAAGGATAAATGATTAAAAGGGCTGGGGGTAAATATGATTTATGATAGGAATGTATTGATTTTTTGTTCAGTGTATGCATTAATAATAATAGCTCCTGAAAAGGGGGTAAGATTGAAGATATTTAAAGGATTTTTCTTCATAACAACCTGTGTTGTGGGTACTTCCTTGTTATCAAGATGAGGTGATTCTAACAAGTACCCACAGCATTGTCTTTCCATGAGGATTAAGGTTTATTATCCTATATACTTTCTTGAAAAAAGTATAGATCCAGATAAGCTGGCTTCTCAGAAATCCATACTGTTTCCATTCTGCTTCTGGGCCCAGTTGTTCAAAGCATCGTTAGCTTAACGAGCTCGTTAGTGGTCATATTGTTAACTCTTCTAGCAAGTACAATATCGTAAATTTTGGTATTTTTGCTGAAAAAATGTGAGCAGCTTTTGCGTCCGCAAAAGCTGCTCACATTTTTACAGCAAAAATTTCAGCATATTTGCCATATTTAATGATCAAAGTTTTAACGATATGTTAACTAACAACGTCGTTAGTTTTGAACAACTGGCCCCAGAATCCATGATAAACCTTGAAGTCATGCAACACAAATGGTCGAAAATTGTGGAGGAGTGTAGCATATTGACATTCAGCTTTAATTAATTTAATTAACCTTGTTATCCACCTTTATCTGGAGTTGTTTGTTGTATAATTAACAAAATCTTAAATTTGACATTCAGGATGATTTCATATGCAATTTATATAAAACTCACCATAGGCTTGTTACAGAGGAGCTTACATGAGTGTTCATGTATTGTTGCATTAATGAGTTGAGGAATAGGGATCAAATGCAAGGCTTTGCCGAGCATTTTATGCCTTTTCCTCAACAAGTTAAATAAATTCAATAATACATGAGCATGAATGCAAGATTTTATTTGTCATATGACATTTAAAACACATTTCAGTTAACATTTTTTTGTTACAAAAAATATCAGTATTACACCATTAGTAAATGTGACGTTTGACAAGTTAGAGATTTTTCTAACTTATTTGCATATTTAATCCACTAGTGGATTACAGAATTAAAGATTTTAATACATGGCGTTACTTCATTCTCAGATGCAACAACATATGATAACATATTGTGTATAATTTCACATCCAATAGTCTCTCCTTTAAGACCTTTAAGGGGAATGGGAACACCTGGCAGATTTTTCCGCCATTTTGCAAAGGGAGACAACTTTCGGGACTTCCTGTTCACTTTTCTGTAAGCCCTGTCCCACCGAAAAAGGGGTCTACTCTTAAAGGAAAGAATTTGCTCCTCAGGAGCAAATTCTTTCCTTTAAGAGTTGACCCCTATTGACATGGGAGACAAAAATACTTTTGCAGGAGTTGCCTCCCCTGAAGGTGTTCCCATTCCCCTTAAGTCTTTATTTCTTGATTTGTTTACTTTCAGGGTGATGAAATTCATAAAGGAGTATTCATTGTGTTCTTCCAAGGGGAGCAACTCAAGAATAGAGTGAGGAAAATCTGTGAAGGGTAAGTGCTGTGCCTTCTTTGTATCTATATGTCTGTTTTGGGGGTGCCTTGAAGAAATAAGCATTCATAATCGGTATCATATATCATCATACTTCACCTATTGTTCAAAATATTGTTAGCTTAATGAAAGTTGTTCGGAGCATTGTTAGCTTATGGAGCTTGTGAGTGGTCAAAATATTAACTGTTCTGTAGTAGTAAAAACACCTAAAAACCAATGGTATTTTTGTTGAAAAACTCTGCGAAAGATTGAATGCCATGTTAAATTGTCAAAGTTTTGACAATATTATCACCAATGAAGTCGCAAATTTTGAACAACAGGCCCCAGAACTTTAACAGTTTGTTCAAATTAGACTGTATTAGCAATCACACCGAGTTTGTTCAGAGTTTGACTGTATTAGCAACCATGCCCAGCTAGTTCAAACCTTGTATTAGCAATGATGCCCAGTTTGTTCAAAGTTTGACTGTATTAGCAATCACACTCAGTTTATTTAAATTTGACTGTATTAGCAGCCATGCCCAAATTGTTCAAAGTTGGTCAGTTTGTTCAAAGGTTGACTGTATTAGCAATCATGCCCATTTGATTCAAAGCTTGTATTAGCAATGATACCCAATTTGTTCAAAGTTTGACTGTATTAACAATCATGCTCAGTTTGTCAAAATTTGACTGTTTTAGCAACTATGCCCAGTTCAAAGTTTGTATTAGCAATCATGCTCATTTGGGGCTTCAAGAAATAGATGGGCTGCATGATGCTTCCACGCAGAGCCGAAACCGGTCGCACATGAGTATGGGTAAATCGCTAAGAGAATCTAAGCCTGCCCAGGCAAAGCAGTGGGAGTCAGACCGTCCATGCTCATAAACCCAATCTGTTTCATTGGACGACAGGGCTTGAGATGTCATTTCATCTCAGTGTCAGGTAAAAGTCCCACAAAATTGGAAGCAACATCTCCAAAATGACCTATACAGTGTTTGGGCTGCATGATGCTTCCACGCAGAGCTGAATCCGGCCCGCACACTAGTACTGGTAAACCGCTTAGAGTATCTAAGCCTGTCCAGGAACCGTGGTGCGAGGCGGACCTTCCATGCTTAAAAACCCTATTGGTTTCATTGGGCGACAGGGCTTGAGATGTCATTTCATCTCATGTCAGGTAAAAGTCCCACAAAATTGGAAGCAACGTCTCCAAAATGACCTTTAAAGTGTTGACGGGGACGTTAAACCTCAAATCAAACAAACAAAACCTATAAAGTGTTGACGGGGATGTGAAACCTCAAATCAAGCAAGCAAGGAAAAGCCCCTGCTAAGAGGATCTAAGCCTGTCCAGGAACCGCGGTGTGAGGCAGACCGTCCATGCTTATAAACCCTATTGGTTTCATTGGGTGACAGGGCTTGAGATGTCATTTCATCTCAATGTCGGGTAAAAGTCCCACAAAATTGGAAGCAAGGTCTCCAAAAATGACCTTTACAGTGTTGACTGGGATGTTAAACCTCAAATCAAACAAACTTGTATCAGCAGTCATGCCCGTTTTTTTCAAAGTTTGTACATGTATTAGCAATCATGTTCATTTTGTTCAAAGTTTGTATTAGCAATCATGCCCAGTTTGTTCAAAGTAGTTAATATATTATCAAAACTTTGATCTTTAATGGCCGACATAATAGAAGTTTTGCTGGAAAATGTGAGAAGTTTTGAAAAAGTAAAAGCTACTCTTGTTTCACAGGGGTAACAATCTACATCAGAGCAGTGATGTCGTAACCATTAGTAGGTTTTCCAGCTTTTACCACTCGCTTTTACTACACAAAAGGCATTTGTCACAACAATTAGGCGCAGTTGGTGCATTAGGTCATAAAAGAAACAAACAAACTGAAATCGGTCTCAGAAATAATTTGACACAAGCTGATTTTGCAATGGTGTCGGAACTACCATTGTTTTCAGTGCCAAATCAGATCTTGTGGCAAAGCTATCGAAGCCTTTTCAATGTTTTTAGGTAAAATTAGCTCATCGATGGGATGCAAAATTGTTCGTTACCAGCTGAATTATGTTTTCTGAAGACTCGAAATGTACACATCTAGTTTGAAGCATTTTATCTACCCAATTTACACCAATATGGCCGCTTCTGAAATGGGTACGACTTCTCTGCTATGACGTAGGTTGTCACCCTTGTTTTATTTCAGCATAAAGTCCACCTGTTAGATATTGTACTCGCTTAAATCTTTAATCAGTCGTGTGATTCCTCCTCTTTTCAGAAGAGTTCCTTTTTTATGTCCCTGATAGCGATAGTGGGGACATATTGTTTTTGCCCTGTCTGTTTCTTTCTTGGTTTGTTTGTTTGTTTGCACATGAACAACTTTAACGTTTGTCATAACTTTTGAACTCTTTGAGATTGAGCATTCATACTTGGCATGTAGGTTCCTTGTGACAAGAACTTCACATTCATGCAAAAAATTTTGACCTGTGACCTTGACCTTGATGTGTGACCAACTTTGAAAAAAAAAATGGCCTTGCCCGGGGACATGTTCGTGTTTCACAAACACATCTTTCTTGTTGGCTTCATACTTTGAAACCAAAGTGTCATGGATTTGAAATGCTTTAACCCTTATCTTGCTGAATATTCATTTAAGCCACACCCATTTCTGTCTATCAACCAATCAAATTACTTGATGTAATTTATTGCTACAAATTCATAAACTGAATGCCAAACAGTGTAGATCCTGATCAGATGGCTTCTTCAGAAGCCATCTGATCTGGATCTGCACTGTTTGCAAAGATAGGGGTTGTCGTGAACAGCAAGATAAGGGTTAATTGACATTTTCTGTAGATGGGTATAGGCATTTTCCGCTATTTACTATAGAGTCTTTCTCCACTGGAGAAGTGGACCAATTGCATCCATGTTTAATAGTTATGCTTTGCCACTAATTAATTTGTTTTGCTAATGTTACTTACAGTAAAAAAGCCAATGTGTCAATTATTAATGAAACTGCAAATGATGTAGACATTGATGGGACAGTTTATAATACGGCCTCAGATCTAAATTATATTTTTATTTTAATCACTTGTACATACTTCAGATTCAAGGCCACACTCTATCCATGCCCTGAACAAGCCGGTGAGAGACAGGAAATGTTACGTGGTGTATCTACCAGGCTGGATGATCTAAGCATTGTAAGTTTACACATTCTATTTCAAGAAAATTGCCCCCACTACCACCCATTTTGTGCTGAAAAATCTGTTAAAACATAATCAGGAACCAGCAGGAAGGTTACAGACAGGGAAAAGCTGTGTGATATCTGATCCTCATCATGAAAAGAAGTTCTACTGTAATGATCCTAAGTATTGGGACAGATAGGCCAAATCAAATAGTGCAGACCTAGAACAGACTGCTCCTTCATGAAGGAGCAGTCTGTCAGACTGCTCCTTCATGAAGGAGCAGTCTGTTCAGGGTCTCCAATGTTTGCCATTTTATCCCCATGTTTTGGAGTCATTGCTTGATTATGAAGCAAATCAGTTAAAATTTTTGGAGAATTACAGCAAGTCCTCAAGGTGTCCAGATTTAAGGATTTTTACAGTAGTCGGGTTTGCGACTGGGTTACACAACAATAGCCCTGCTCAGCTCCACAGACTAGCTCAAGTCTGTAAATTGTAGACATGAAAACTAGAGGTATTGTAATATTCGAGGAGCAAACACTATGGTGCCAATTAGACAGCATGGCTGCACAGGCTGGTCTGTGCCTTTGTTGTTCTCAAATAGTGAAACCATGTGTTCTCGTGACATGTCTTATTTGTATAAAACTACTCCCTCAGTGCACAACCTTCCCAAAAAGGACAACACTACAAATGAGATCGGCAAACGTTGTCTCGGGCCTCCAAATGGTTAGGCAGGAATACACTTTCCTCCTATGGTGCCTTCCTTCACGTAGGATGCGTTAATGATATGCAAACATGGCGACTGACCCACTTATGGTCCCGTAGAGTGCGGTATCCTACGTCGAGCAAGTCACTCACTAACAAAATAAATACGAATTCAAACCCGAGATGGCGTAGGCCGGCACCTCATGTTATTATGTTACATATTGTATGTACAGATAAAAAAAAAAAAAACACAAAATATAAACCACTAGCTTAATCTTGCAGGTATAAAAACTGTCCTCCCCAGCAGGTGTGAGCGGGTGGGCTTACCCTAAAACGGACAACACCACCTTTAAGGCAAAAGAAAAACAAACAAAACAGGTCCGTGGTGGGGTAAGCACATCCGCCCGCAAATATACTTAAAAAATAGACCACTCAACAAGCTGGGGAAACAGACCAAACAATGTAAAAATGTACATACGTTACATAAATATACAAAAATCAAATAAAAAAAAAAAAAAAAAAAAAAATACCAATATCAAAATTGACCCTTTCCTGCTCTGACACGGTTCGGCATATTGACAAGCAAAAAATCATAACGTCGAGTAGAAAACAAAATGGACTGACTGCAGCGGACTTACGATAGACACGGACGGACGGGGCTGGAGCCGAGCGATGGTCTCCCCATTCACCGGCAACGCGGAATGGGGATAGCACCGAACGGCTACGGTGTAGTGCCAGAATGGATTAGTTCCCTGGGACCCCACCAGCTGACGACCCGCGACACGGGGAAACTGGAAACAACAACAACAACAAAGGGTGACTCGAACCTGTCACCTTTTTCCATCTCTGCCCCGGCATCGGCATAATCCCGACCGGGTCTTGAGTGAGCGCACAAAAAGGGGTGCGACCCCGTTACACTATGTTTCAAACATTAAGTACAGGTGGGCCCCGTCAAGCGATTTTTGGTACTTATTGCCTATGCGAGCAGTGCAGGTTCAGGTGAGCCTGCGCATCCGTGCAGTCTCGCCAGAACCTTCACTGCTCGCTCATACAAGCAGTGAATGAAGAGGAACCTTCAGACAGAAAGCCATATCCTTGGCCCCTCTGAATGGCTGGGCATGCGCAGTTAAATTTGTCATGACGGAATGCTCGAAGACACAAATTCGCTTGGCGGGGCTCAGATTATCATTGTTTCCTTGTTGGTCCTCCTTATCTGGAGCTAATCTTTGATTTACCAGGTGTTGAAACAAACAATGGACCATCGTCATAGAGTTCTGCTGAAGACCCAGAATGAGATTCACAACTGGATTATCAAGGTCAAGAAAATCAAGGCAATCTACCACACCCTGAACATGTGTAACTTTGATGTGTCTCACAACAGTTTGATTGCTGAGTGCTGGGCTCCAGTCAAGGTGCTGGATCAAGTGCAGGCTGCTCTCCAGCATGGACAGGTATGTGTAACATTGATGTATTCCACAACAGTTGGATTGTTGAGTGTTGGGTTCCAGTCAAGGTGCTAGATCAAGTGCAGTCTGCTGTCCAGCATGGACAGGTATGTGCAACTTTGATATATTCCACAACAGTCGGATTGCTGAGTGCTGGGTTCCAGTCAAGGTGCTAGATCAAGTGCAGGCTGCTCTCCAGCATGGACAGGTATGTGTAACATTGATGTATTCCACAACAGTTGGATTGTTGAGTGCTGGGCTCCAGTCAAGGTGCTGGATCAAGTGCAGGCTGCTCTCCAGCATGGACAGGTATGTGCAACTTTGATGCTGAGTGCTGCATCCCAGTCAAGGTGCTGGATCAAGTGCAGGTTGCTCTCCAGCATGAACAGGTATGTGCAACTTTGATGCTGAGTGCTGCATCCCAGTCAAGGTGCTGGATAAGTGCAGGTTGCTCTCCAGCATGGACAGGTATGTGTAACATTGATGTGTCCCACAATAGTTTGATTGCTGAGTGCTTGGTTCCAGTCAAGGTGCTGGATCAAGTTCAGGTTGCTGTCCAGCATGGACAGGTATGTGTAACTTTGATGTGTCCCACAACAGTCTGATATTGCTGAGTGCTGGGTTCCAGTCAAGGTACTGGATCAAGTGCATGCTGCTCTCCAGCATGGACAGGTATGTGTTACATTGATGTGTTCTACAACAGTTTGATTGCTGAGTACTTGGTTCCAGTCAAGGTGCTGGATCAATTGTAGGTTGCTCTCCAGCATGTGCAGGTATGTGTAGCATTGTTGTGTCCCACAACAGTTTGATTGCTGAGTGCTGGGCTCAAGTCAAGGTGCTGGATCAAGTTCAGGCTGCTCTCCAGCATAGACAGGTATGTGTAACTTTGATTTGTTTGTTTGATTTGAGGTTTAACGTCCCCATCAACACCGTAAAGGTCATTTTAGAGACGTTGCTTCCAATTTTGTGGGACTTTTACCCGACATTGAGATGAAATGACATCTCAAGCCCTGTCGCCCAATGAAACCAACAGGGTTTATTAGCATGGACGGTCCGCCTCGCACCGCGGTTCTTGGACAGGCTGAGATCCTCTAAGCGGTTTACCAGTACTAGTGTGCGGGCCGGATTCAGCTCTGCGTGGAAGCATCATGCAGCCCATATATTTCTTCAAGCCCCTATGGGCGGGGGCTTAGTGTAACTTTGATACTGAGTAATGGGCCCCAAGGTGCTAGATCAAGTGCAGGCTATTCTCCAGCATGGACAGGTATGTGTAACATTGATGCGTCCCACAAAAGTCTGATATTGCTAAGTGCTGGGTTCCAGTCAAGGTGCTGGATCAAGTGCAGGCTTCTCTCCAGCATGGACAGGTATGTGTAACATTGATGCTGAGTGCTGGGCTCCAGTCAAGGTGCTGGATCAAGTGCAGGTTGCTCTCCAGCATGGACAGGTATGTGTAACATTGATGCGTCCCACAAAAGTCTGATATTGCTAAGTGCTGGGTTCCAGTCAAGGTGCTGGATCAAGTGCAGGCTTCTCTCCAGCATGGACAGGTATGTGTAACATTGATGTGTCCCACAACAGTTTGATTGCTGAGTGCTTGGTTCCAGTCATGGTGCTGGGTCAGGTTCAGGCTGCTCTCTAGCATGGACAGGTATGTGTAACTTTGATGTGTCCCACAACAGTTTGGTTGCTGAGTGCTGGGCTCCAGTCAAGGTGCTGGATCAAGTGCAGGCTGCTCTCTAGCATGGACAGGTATGTGTAACTTTGATGTGTCCCACAACAGTTTGATTGCTGAGTGCTGGGCTCCAGTCAAGGTGCTGGATCAAGTGCAGGCTGCTCTCTAGCATGGACAGGTATGTGTCACGTTGATATGTTCTACAACGGTCGGATTGCTGAGTGCTTGGCTCCAGTCAAGGTGCTGGATCAAGTTCACGCTGCTCTCCAGCATGGGCAGGTATGTGTTACTTTGATGTATTCCACAACAGTTTGATTGCTGAATGCCTTCAAGGTGCTAGATCAAGTGCAGGCTGCTCTCCAGCATGGGCAGGTATGTGTGACCTTGCTGTGTTTGTTGAGTGCTGGGCTCCAGTCAAGGTTCTGGATCAAGTTGAGGCTGCTCTCCAGCATTGACGGGTACGTGTAACATTGATGTGTCCCACAACAGTCTGATAATGCTGAGTACTGGGTTCCAGTCAAGGTGCTGGATCAAGTGCAGGCTTCTCTCCAGCATGGACAGGTATGTGTAGCATTGATGTGTCCCACAACAGTCTGATATTGCTAAGTGCAGGGTTCCAGTCAAGGTGCTGGATCAAGTGCAGACTGCTCTCCAGCATGGACAGGTATTTGTTACTTTGATGAGTCCCACAACAGTTTGATTGCTGAGTGCTTGGTTCCAGTCATGGTGCTGGGTCAGGTTCAGGCTGCTCTCCAGCATGTACAGGTATGTGTAACTTTTATGGCTGAGTGCTGGGTTCCAGTCAAGGTACTGGATCAAGTGCAAGCTGCTCTCCAGCATGGACAGGTATTTGTAACATTGATGTGTCCCACAACAGTCTGATATAGCTGAGTGCTGGGTTCCAGTCAAGGTGCTGGATCAAGTGCAGGCTTCTCTCCAGCATGGACAGGTATGTGTAACATTGATGTGTCCCACAACAGTCTGATATTGCTAAGTGCTGGGCTCCAGTCAAGGGTTTTGATCAAGTGCAGACTGCTCTCCAGCATGGACAGGTATGTGTAACTTTTATGGCTGAGTGCTGGGTTCCAGTCAAGGTGCTGGATCAAGTTCAGGCTGCTCTCCAGCATGGACAGGTATCTGTAACTTTGATGTGTCCCACAACAGTCTGATATTGCTGAGTGCTGGGTTCCAGTCAAGGTGCTGGATCAAGTGCAGGCTGCTCTCTAGCATGGACAGGTATGTGTCACGTTGATGTATCCCACAACAGTCTGATATTGATGAGTGCTGGGTTCCAGTCAAGGTGCTGGATCAAGTGCAGACTGCTCTCCAGCACTCACAGGTATTTGTTACTTTGATGAGTCCCACAACAGTTTGATTGCTGAGTGCTTGGTTCCAGTCAAGTAGCTTGATGAAGTGCAGGCTGCTCTCCAGCACGGACAAGTATTTGTTACATTGATGAGTCCCACAACAGTTTGATTGCTAAGTGCTTGGTTCCAGTCAAGTAGCTTGATGAAGTGCAGACTGCTCTCCAGCACGGACAGGTATTTGTTACTTTGATGTGTCCCACAACAGTTTGATTGCTGAGTGCTTGGTTCCATTCATGGTGCTGGGTCAGGTTCAGGCTGCTCTCCAGCTTGGACAGGTATGTGTAACATTGATGTGTTCTACAACAGTCTGATATTGCTGAGTGCTGGGTTCCAGTCAAGGTGCTGGATCAAGTTCAGGCTGCTCTCCAGCACAGACAGGTATCTGTAACATTGATGTGTCCCACAACAGTTTGATTGATGAGTGCCGGGTTCCAGTCAAGGTGCTGTATCAAGTGCAGGTTGCTCTCAAGCATGAACAGATATGTGTAACATTGATGTGTCTCACAACAGTCTGATATTGATGAGTGCTGGGTTCCAGTCAAGGTGCTGGATCAAGTGCAGACTACTCTCCAGCACGGACAGGTATGTGTAACATTGATGTGTCCCACAACAGTCTGATATTGATGAGTGCTGGGTTCTAGTCAAGTTGCTGGATGAAGTGCAGGCTGCTCTCCAACATGGACAGGTATGTGTAATATTTGTGTGACCCACAACAGTCTGATATTGCTGAGTGCTGGGTTCCAGTCAAGGTGCTGGATCAAGTGCAAGCTGCTCTAAAGCATGGACAGGTATGTGTTACATTGATGTGTCCCACAGCAGTCTGATATTGCTGAGTGCTGGGTTCCAGTCAAGTTGCTGGATCAAGTGCTGGGTTCCAGTCAAGGTACTGGATCAAGTGCATGCTGCTCTCCAGCATGGACAGGTATATATAACATTGATGTGTCCCACAACAGTTTGATTGCTGAGTGCTGCATCCCAGTCAAGGTGCTGGATCAAGTGTAGGTTGCTCACCAGCATGAACAGGTATGTGCAACTTTGATGCTGAGTGCTGCATCCCAGTCAAGGTGCTGGATCAAGTGTAGGCTGCTCTCCAGCATGGACAGGTATGTGTAACATTGATGTATCCCACAACAGTTTGATTGCTGAGTGCTTGGTTCCATTCATGGTGCTGGGTCAGGTTCAGGCTGCTCTCCAGCTTGGACAGGTATGTGTAACATTGATGTGTTCTACAACAGTCTGATATTGCTGAGTGCTGGGTTCCAGTCAAGGTGCTGGATCAAGTTCAGGCTGCTCTCCAGCACAGACAGGTATCTGTAACAGTTTGAGTGCTGGGTTCCAGTCAAGGTGCTAGATCAATTGCAGGCTTCTCTCCAGCATGGACAGGTATGTTTTCAGAGCTGCTCTATTGAGATTATAATAAACTTGTTGTCTTGTTTGAAAATACTGACAATTCTTTCTGGAAGATTGCAACTAGCCTATATTAGTACATATCCCACTGAACATGACAACCCATACCTTGCAAATAATTTAGATCCAGATCAGATGGCTTCTGTAGAAGCCATCTGATCAGGATCTACATTGTTTTATCCTGCAGTTTGTGAATTGAACGAATACATTATTACCAGTAATTTGATTGGTGGATAGTCAGAAATGGGTGTCGCTAAATTTATTTATTCTGTAGGATAAGGGTTAATCTGGGGGATCATTTTGGAAGGTTTTGGGGGTGGGGAATACATAACTCCTATAATACCTCATCATAACGCAGTAATCACTGCTAACATGCTGGACTGACTGGACCCAAGTATCTAGGTTATAACAGCATTGCCTTGTATCAATTTTTGAACAAGAGGTGGTTTATTTAGGCAAAGGTGTGTATCTTTTGGCACTGAGCGATTCAACTGATACTGACTTACAGTTTGGCATAGCTTGTTTTCCTTTCAGATAGTAAGGGTAGGAGAGCAGTGTTGTTTTTTTTTTTTTTTTTTTTTTTCTTCTGATTCTTCTCTTCTGTCCTCTGTTTTTCTCATTCTTCTCTACACACTCTGTTGTCCACTACATACTCCTCCATCTTCCCTACTAGCTCTTCTATCCCTTCTTCCAGAGATAACCTGAATAGTGTTTGCAGGGACATAAAACCTCAACATAAAACTGATCAGATGCCACATTATGCAGCATATGTGATTTGGGTCTGCACTGTTTCTTACATCCTTTTTAGCTCGCCTGTACGAAGTACAAGGAGAGCTATTGTTGTCACCTCGGATGGCGTGCGCGTGTGCGTTTGCGTTTGCGTTTCCGTCACACTGCGTTAAAGTTTTTCAAATGCTTATATCTCAACAGTCACTCATCACAGACCACTCATATCTGGAACTTAAGTACCTGGGAGGGTCCTCTGATGTTCAAAGAGAACAGACCCCTGGGTTCATGCCCCGGGGTGGGGCTAGGGGTCAAAATCTAGAACACCTTTGTAATTCTGTGTTAAAGTTTTAGAAATGCTTATATCTTAACAGTCACTCATCACAAAGCATTCATATTTACAACTTGGATACCTGGGAGTGTCTTCTGAGATTCAAAGACAACACACCCCTGGGTTCATGCCTGGGAGTGGGGATGGGGTGGGGCTAGGGGTCAAAATCCAGGACACCTTTGTAATTTGTTGTATACCTTTCTATTATACTAACAAGTTATAGACACAATTGGTTATACATCAGCCAATCAAGTGACACTCATCACAGACCACTCATATCTGGAACTTAAGTACCTGGGAGGGTCCTCTGATGTTCAAAGAGAACAGACCCCTGGGTTCATGCCCCGGGGTGGGGCTAGGGGTCAAAATCTAGAACACCTTTGTAATTCTGTGTTAAAGTTTTAGAAATGCTTATATCTTAACAGTCACTCATCACAAAGCATTCATATTTACAACTTGGATACCTGGGAGTGTCTTCTGAGATTCAAAGACAACACACCCCTGGGTTCATGCCTGGGAGTGGGGATGGGGTGGGGCTAGGCGTCAAAATCCAGGACACCTTTGTAATTTGTTGTATACCTTTCTATTATACTAACAAGTTATAGACACAATTGGTTATACATCAGCCAATCAAGTGACATTGGTTCAAGTGTAAAAGGGTGAAGGTCATGGTACTACATTTCACGGTCCAGTGATTTTGCCTCATATCTTGAAGTCTATTTGTTGGAGAAATGTCATACCTGGGATATTTGTTCCATATGACTCCACGATTGACCTCAAAATATATCTAGGTCACTGTGACCTATATTTCATGGTTCAGCGATTTTGCCTATTATCTCAAATACTATTTGATGGAGAAATGTCATACCTGGATTATTAGTTCCATGTGACCCAATAATTGACCGCAAAATATATCTAGGTCATGGTGACCTACATTTCACGGTCCAGTGATTTTGCCTTATATCTTGAAGTCTATTTGTTGGAGAAATGTCATACCTGGGATATTTGTTCCATATGACTCCACGATTGACCTCAAAATATATCTAGGTCACTGTGACCTATATTTCATGGTTCAGCGATTTTGCCTATTAACTCAAATACTATTTGATGGAGAAATGTCATACCTGGATTATTAGTTCCATGTGACCCAATAATTGACCGCAAAATATATCTAGGTCATGGTGACCTACATTTCACGGTCCAGTGATTTTGCCTTATATCTTGAAGTCTATTTGTTGGAGAAATGTCATACCTGGGATATTTGTTCCATATGACTCCATGATTGTCCGCAAAATATATCTAGGTCATGGTGACCTACATTTCACGGTCCAGTGAGTTTGTCTATTATCTTGAATACTATTTGAAGGAGAAATTTATACCTGGGTTATTAGTTGCATGTGACCCCATTATTGACCTCAAAATATATCTAGGTTACTGTGACCTATATTTCATGGTTCAGCGATTTTGCCTATTATCTCAAATACTATTTGATGGAGAAATGTCATACCTGGATTATTAGTTCCATGTGACCCAATAATTGACCGCAAAATATATCTAGGTCATGGTGCCTACATTTCACGGTCCAGTGATTTTGTCTATTATCTTGAATACTATTTGATGGAGAAATGTTATACCTGGGTTATTAGTTGCATGTGACACCATTATTGACCTCCAAATATATCTAGGCAAGTATGACCTATATTTCATGGTTCAGTGATTTTGTCTATTATCTTCAATACTATTTGATAGAGAAACGTCATACCTGGATTATTAGTTCCATGTGACCCGATAATTGACCACAAAATATATCCAGGTCAGTGTGACCTATATTTCATGGTTCAGTGATTTTGCCTATTATCTTGAACACTATTTGATGGAGAAATGTCATACCTGGATTATTTATTCCATGTGACCCCATGATTGAGCTTGAATTATATCTAGGTCAGTGTGTCCTATATTTCATGGTTCAGTGATTGACCCTATTATGATGAATACTATTTGATGGAGAAATGTCTCACCTGGATTATTAGTTCCATGTGACCCGATGATTGACATAGAAATATATCTAGGTACTTGTGACCTATTTTCATGGTTCAATGACTTTGCCTTATAATTCAGACAATTTGATTCTGAAATGAAATCTCTGGAATATATGTTCCATGTGACCTAATTATTGATCTCAAATATATCAAGGTGAGTGTGACCTATATTTCATGGTTCATAAATTTTACCTTATATCTTGAAGTCTGGAAACAGGCGAGCTATGCTGTCACGCGACAGCTCTTGTTGTGGGTTTCCAGTTAGAACAGGTTAACCCTTATCCTGCTGAATATTCACTTTAGCCACACCCATCTCTGACTTTGAACCAATCAGATTACTTGATGTAATTTATTCCCACAAATTCATAAACTGAATGTCAAACAGTGTAGATCCAGATCAGATGGAGAATCCATCCGATCAGGATCTACACTAGGGATGGGTATTGTCAGAATTTTCGTATCACGATATATTGCGATACGGTTGCTGCGAATCACAACACGTATCAGGATATATTATGTAGCAATCTGAAACACACTGGTAATTGGAAAACCACACTATATATAGAAAAAAGAGGGAGTTTTCATGGGTAAATATCATTTAACTTATTTCTGCCCATGCACTTACAAAACAAAGGTACTTATAAGAATTGTCCCAATGTTATGAGGGGAAATAAAGATACTATCTGAAAATGCCTTTAAATGTTGTATTTGATTGATGGCCTCAGTCACTTTATTTGTGACTCTCATCTTTTTCAACCTGAAATGTTGCTGGGCATTGGCTTTTCCTTTTTGATGGTAGTTGTGTTTTGGTTTTCACTCGATTACGCAATCTTGTAAAAGCTGGGCGGCTTACAATAAAACGGCTTATACAACAACAACAGCTGCGTGATTCACCAAAATCCTAGCTCCGCCTACACTATGACAGGCTTATACATAAAGGGGGGAATCGATTAAATTACTAAATTTAGCCCCGGGAATGATTCTGTTTACGCTGAGCTGTATTTACCAATCAGTTATGAAAGAGAATATGAAAAATGGATAAAAAAAGAGAAAATATCGAAAATATCGGTATTGGCGGACCGAATTGTGATGATTCTTTTCTGAACTGTATCACAATATACCGATATGCTGATTATATCGCACATCACTTATCTACACTGTTTGCAAAGATAGGGGTTTTGTGAACAGCAGGATAAGAGTTCATATGTTGTTCTTCTGATCTATGTTACAGGAGGTGAGTGGCAGCACAGTTCCAAACATTCTACACAGGATGACCACAAAAGAGACCCCACCCACCTACTTTGAGACCAACAGGTTTACAAAAGTGTTCCAGTCTATTGTCAATGCCTACGGTGTGGCGACCTACAGAGAAGTTAATCCAGGTAGGATAAATAAGCCACAGATTATTAATATGTCACCCTTATTGTGAACTGATAGACACAAAAATGTATTACTGCCTTGATAGCTTGGAATTTCATCAAGCCTGCAGATCATCAGAAGAGGTATAATATTTTTACCCAGCTTAATTTGCATCAGACTGGAATATTCATGATGGAGTTAATATCATCATCCTCCTTTAACCCTTATCTTGCTGAATATTCAGATAAGCCACACCCATTTCTGACTTTGAACCAATCAGATTACTTGATGTAATTTAGTGCTACAAATTCATAAACTGAATGCCAAACAGAGTAGATCCTGATCAGGTGGTTTCTTCAGAAGCCATCTGATCTGGATCTACATTGTTTGCAAAGATAGGGGTTGTTGTGAACAGCAAGATACGGGTTAAGATCTCAGTCAGATGCATGTAATAACATAATGATCCTAAGTGTTAGGACAGATACGCCTAAGCAAATAGTGCAGACCCAGATCAGGGTCTACACTGTTTGCCCATTTCATCTGCACCCTTTGGAATCCTTGCCGGATAGTGAAAACAATCTGTCAAAAATTCAGGAGAATAACAGCAAGTCCTTAAGTTGTCCGAATTTATCGGAATTTATCTGATATTTACGGTAAGGTGGTTGTAGGGTCGATACCTACTGGTTTGGTAACTTTCTTCCTTAGAAATTGATCATGATATCTTTTCCACAGTCACTCTTTCCCTTCTGCTCATTATGATTCAAGAAGGGCAGTTGTCAGCTTCTGTTGCACTATACTGGTTAACTGCTTACAAATGTATATATTGGCTATATCCAAGATGGCAGACATGTCAAAATTCTTCAAACAACATCTCAAAACCATGGGTCTGATTGAACTGAAACAAGACGGGTAGCATTTTGGGTGACATGGAGATTCAGAATTGCTAAAATTGTTCCATTCCAGTATGAAGTATGGCTGCTGTGTGATCGGCTCAATTTCCATGTCGCCCTATTGCCTTCAAAGAAGTTTCAGCTCAATCAGACTTAAGGTTTGGGAGCTGATGTCTTCGAAAGAATTTGAAGCTGGTGGCCATCTTGGATATTGAAACATAGCAATTTTAGCAACTTCGAGCCTCATTGTAGCACTGATGCCTCCCATCTCTGACTTTCTGTTTGGGAGATGGCAAACAGTGTAGACCAAGATCAGATGCTGCATAATGTGGCATCTGATCTGGGTCTACCCTGTTTGCTTAAAATACTGGAATTGATTTAATGTTTAAACGAAACAATTTAAGTCTCAGTTCAGGAGTATATTCAAATCGAACTCTCGGAGACAATGACCCACCAGCACTCTCAGGACTTTGATTATTTTTCTTTGGAAAAAGAAATAACTACAGTCGAACTTCGATGGCTCGAACCCCTTTGGGACCATGGAAATTTGTTACAGACAGCGGTAGTTTGAGCCACTGTTGCATACTTCCAGAAAACATAACAGGGGTATTTTTGGATTCCTTTTCGGTGTTCTGTAACATAAATGTTTGCTGTGTGTACCTCATTGAGGCGATTCTAATGAGTACACACAGCATACATTTGCAAGATAAAAGTCGAAAATCTCCTTAATTATCCCACACTTTTTCTTTTGCAGAGGAATTCCCTAGGGACTCAAAAATGGGTTCGACTCAGCCATGGTAAACGAGCCATCGGTGTTCGAGCCATCGAAGTTCTACTGTAGATTGTTGTCTGCTGTAGATTTGTCATTAGTACTTGAAGGGTTAAATTCTGTGGGTGATCATCTCTTTTCAGCCCCATACACAATAATATCATTCCCGTTCCTGTTTGCTGTGATGTTTGGTGACACTGGGCATGGTTTTATAATGTTCTGTTTTGGCCTCTGGATGGTTATGTATGAGAAGAAATTCCTGGCCCAGAAAACAGACAATGAGGTATTGTATACAGTAAAACACCGCTATTAAGACCACCTATTATTATTAAGACCCAATCTGCATTTAAAAAATTATTGAGAAGGTTTCAGTTATTCTTTCTTTGTGTTTTCTACACTTAGTGTCTCCTGTTAAGAGACCATCTTTGGGACTGTTCAAAAGTGGTCTTTCAGACCACTTTTGAACAGTTCCAAAGGTGGTCTTAATGTAGGAATTTTACTGTATTTATAACTTGAAAGAACACAAAATATTGGCAATGTCCTGAATATTCGTAGGCAAATGTATGTACCTTCATGGGAGCGAACCGTTCCAAAACTTGTTTGAACTCCGTCAACATAGTTTACACTTAACCCATAAGATGCCAATCACAACAAATGTCGTCTCCCTTGTCATCTGCCTGTAATTTTGAGTCATTTATGCAACTAGTGTGGATCCAGATTGGACTGCATCTCAGGGAGCAGTATAATCAGGGTCCAAACTGTTTGCCTATATGCCAAAATATGTTTGCAAGAAGATGCAGCAGACAACATAAACAGACAACATCATAGATGCAGTTTTTCATGGCACCTTAAGGTTTGAAGACAAGCATTTGTGGCTGCAGAACAAATTCTGTGCTTAGCCCAGAAATTAATTTTGCCACACCCATTTTTGTTTATCAACAAAACAAATTACTTGATGTAATTTATTCCTATAAACTCTCCAATTAAATGGTGAAGATCTAGATCAGATGTCTCCTGTAGAACACATCTGATCCGGTACTCACATATTTTTTCAGCAAATGCACTAGAGTATAAGATATTGTAGTTGCTAGAGCAGTTAACATTTTCGTCACTACAAGTTTATTATTAAACTAACAATCGGCCCCCCCCCATCGGGGCTTGAAGAAATAGATGGGCTGCATGATGGTTCCAGGCAGAGCTGAAACCGACCACACACAAGTTCTGATAAACTGCTTAGAGGATCTAAGCCTGCACAGGCAAAGTGGTGCGAGTGGACTGTACATGCTTATAAACCCTTTTGGTTTCCTTGAGATGTCATTTCATCTCAATGTCGGGTAAAAGTCCCACAAAATTGGAAGCAACGTCTCCAAAATGACCTTTACAGCGTTGATGGGGCCGTTAAACCTCAAATCAAACAAACAAAATAAACTAACAGTACTTTGAGGGCTACTTAGTTTTTTTCATAAAATCCAAAAAATTCAGATACCATAAGTGCTTTCTGTTTTTCTCCAAACTTTTTCAAAAATTGGTTTCACGATCCAGCATGCAGTCCCAAAGGTACAGACAAAATGGCAAACAGTGCAGACTCAGATCAGACTGCTCCTGTTTACTTAGGCCTCTCTGTCCCAATACTTAGGATCAATACAGTAACTCTTGTCCTGCTAAACCATGAAAACCATGGCCGTTGCAAACAGTGTAGATCCAGATCAGATGGCTCAGAAGCCAGTGGATCAGGTCATTCAGTTTGTGAATTGAACAGGTACATTTTACCGAGTAATCTGATTGGTTGATAGTCAGAAATGGGTGTGGCTAAATAAATTTTCAACAATACAAGGGTTAACAGTACTCTTACTTTGTTCCTGTCACATCATTAAATGCTGATGACTGAGAGTTAGTACTTTGCTATATTTATTTAGTTCTTTACTCTTTCCCACTCAGATACGCAATGATTGCCCTTAAGCGGAACAGCGGGGCGCAGCGCCCCAGTGCCCTTAATTCCCACCCTAAAATTTGAAATTTTTGCCCCTTTTGCGCCCCGCATTTCCCTTTACCCCAATTAAATGTGCCCTGCAATAGACCTAATCTTTTCACCGTGTATCCAATAATCACGGGACAGTCGTGCGTAATTACCGACATGCGACAATCGCAATAAATACACACAATGTAAAATACCTGTGTTGTGTTCAGTCAAGTGTAAAGTATGGTTCCCGTTTTATTCACATATACAAATGGCAATAACCAGGAAATTTATTAATGACCGCATTTGTTGACAAGAGGTCTCGATCACCCAAATTTAGGGCTGAAATTTGGCCCCATTCCGAAAGCCTAAAAGTATCCAATTTTCGCAAGACAAATTTCCAATCTGGCCAAGCACACTTTGTCCAAGAAATGTTGCAGTTCTTCTAAAACTCTTTGAATAAATGCATGGTGTACAGTTTCAGTAATTTAAGTTTTACCAAATTATTCTTGTCCTTCATTCTACGGTAGTTTTTACGCAAGTACCCCACCCACTACATTACGGATTTGAGGGCCTAAATATGCTCACTCTAGTTTTTTGTTTTTTTTGCAAGATATTTTGTTACAAATAAAATAAATGATGATTTTTTGACAATCTGAAGAAAAAAAATATTAAAGTTTTGCTTCAGAACAAAGTCGCCAGATGCACTGAAATGTGTGTCCTCCTTCAGGTCCGTCACTACGTCTTTTTTAAGGTAGCAGTCACCAAAAATGTCAACTTTTAGATGATGGGAGAATTGACCAAAAAGTTTAAAACTAAAATCATTCTGTGTAATAATCTTTTTTGTTCTGTGTTTTTTTTGTCTTGTATGAACCTGATTTAATGTAAAGAGGCCCAGGTACTTCTGTCTATCTCTATCTTCTAATTTTGCTTTAACCTTAGGAGGGGACACAGAAGGGGCATGTTATGTACATACACTCCAGTTTTGCAGGATGAAAGCTTACACAGTAATCATTTAATTGCGGTCGGGTTCTTTAACCTGCACATGGATGGGTCTCACTGCATGGGGCCTCCAGTTAACGTCCCGATACGAAGGACTTAGCACTTTATGACATTCATCCCTGCAAATGATGCCAATGGAGCGTGTGTATGAACACCGAAATTTTATCACCGCTGCCGGGTATTGAACCTGGGACCTCTAGCATTAGAGGCAAGTGCACTAACCACTGAGCTATCATGCTTTACATGATATTCATAGTTACCACATGTTTTGTATTCATAGAAGAATTATCCTAGTTTAAATCTTTTGGATAAAATTCTCTTACTACAGTCACCGTCAGGAAGTGTCTGTCAAGTATTATTATCTTACCTAACAATTTACGGGCCCTTGAATATTGATCCGGATCCCAAACATTTGAGAGTTTGGGCCCTGTGGCAGGTCAAGGTTTATCCCTATTGTTTATTCCACAGTCTGCTGTCTGGCATCCATAAGCCTGCTCTTCAAATAACAATGCCATTAAAGATCGATAATTTTCCCAATTCTAAAGGCCCCATCCCCATCCCCTAAAAGGGGTGCAAGAGCCCTGCCTTGCCCTCTTTGGCAAGAGTCTGTGTAAGTTGTGCCCTTTTCATATGCAGTGCCGCGTTGCAAAATGCCCTTTTTTGGAGTAGCACCCCGCCCTAATTTCAGTCTGCGGGAAACACTAATACGTGTTTTTACGTGCCTGACCCCCCCCCCCCCTGCCCAACACACACACACACACTTTTTGAACCCCAGAATCACCTCAAACCTGCATTCCCCACCCCTAGACAGCTATGTTTGCTTTAGGATTAGCTGTTCTAAAAAATGGCCTATATTTTCGCGCCGCTCCCCACTAAAAATATACCTTTGCGGGGGTTGAAAGGGGGTCAGCAGCCCCCCTTCACCACTGGAAAAAATTGGGGTATGGCCCAGCCGGCCGCTGAAATGAAATCTGAGGGTATCTGGGGTCAAAAATGCCTCAAAATTGATGCTGGCAAAACTTTCGCAGACAGTGAAAATGGCCAGCGCCAAACCCCTTAATTGTTTCCTTGACAGCAGGGTGAAGATTAAGATTCGGTCAAAAATACATGTGAAATCACACTTTTTGACAACTTTGAGATGCCCCCTCATTACCATGGTAACAGTGATTTAGCCTAAAAAGGTTCCATTCGAAAGGCTACTGCCCAGTGAACATTCCTGTCGAGTTTGATGTAAAACAGACCATTCATTCTGAAATAATGGTTGTATGAGGTTGCTGTCCTAGGCAACACTGTGAAAATCAGCAAAATTCACAAAGTCCCCAAGTGGGAAAGGGTTAAAGAAGAAGTACATGGGCCAGTTGTTCAAAGCATAGTTAGCTTAACGAGCTCGTTCTGGTCATATTGTTAACTCTTCTAGCAAGTACAATATCGTAAATTTTGGTATTTTTGCTGAAAAAAATGTGAGCAGCTTTTGCATCCGCAAAAGCTGCTCACATTTTTTCAGCAAAAATTTCAGCATATTTGCCATATTTAATGATCAAAGTTTTAACGATACGTTAACTAACGAAGTTGTTAGTTGTGAACAACTGGGCCCAGACATAATAATATTTATATTCCTCAGATCTGGAAGATGTTCTTTGGTGGACGGTATATCATTATGATGATGGGACTGTTCTCTCTCTACACTGGTCTTATATACAACGATATCTTCTCGAAATCTATCAGTCTTTTCCAGTCATCTTGGCATCCCAATTACACGTAAGATCTATATATTACTATATTCTGTTAACCCTTGTTCTGCTGAGCCCAGATATGCCTTTTCTTTGAAACAATGTAGATCCAGATCAGATGGCTTCTGAAGAAGCCATCTGATCAGGATCTACATTGTCTGCCATTCAGATTGTGAATTTGTTGTAATAATTTGCTACAGGTAATCCGATTGGTAGATAATCGGTAGTGGGTGTGGCATATATGAATATTCAGCAGGACAAGGGTTAACCTTATCCTGCTGCACACAACAAACATGCTCTTGAAAAGGTTTATCCTTTGGAAGAAAAGAATACACCTCAGAACTGAAAAGTATGGAGTGTACAAGAACTTCTGGGCCAGACTAGCTAGTTTCGGCCAATTAGGCCTTGACAGTGACCCTCAAATATTTTCAAGACCTTGCCTTTGCAAATGGTGTACCATATTCACCATATGTATTTTAAGAGACAGGCCTCAGCAAACAATGTTGACCCAGATGAGAAGCTGCAGAATGCGGTATCTGTTTCATAAGTGTCAGCACTGTTTGCCACTCATCCAGCTACACATCATTGGGTAGTTAATTATACTTGTTCAACTTGAGAGCATGTATGGTAAGGACCTGAGGTGTCCAAATAGTTAAGAGTAGATATGGTAGATCCAGATCAGATGGCTTCAGATACAATCTGATCAGAACCTACACTGTCATTCAGTTGGTAAATTTGAATGAATACAGTATCAAGTAATTGATTGGTTGATGATAATAAAGGATTTGGCAAAATTTATTTATTATTACATAGGACTAGTGTTAATTTGTAGGCAGCATTTGTCATTCCAGCAACATTTGCGACCAACCTAGTGTTCACCCTAATGGTCAAGAACTTAAAAGAGCTATATTTATGATTCTTTGTACAAACTTGCATCTAGGGATGGCAATTTAAATGTAAGCATCTATATTTGACTTTGACATACTTTTCCTGGTTCACTGACCTCGTGAAATATTGCATTGAACCAGTTGACTGATGTTAATATTAAACCATTTCAGATGAGACAACCCTTAAACGGATACCCTGGCAAACAGTTCAGGCCCAGATCAGATGCTGTAAATGCAGCATCTCATCAGGGCCTTCACTGTTTGCAAAAAGCTCAACCATTTTCAAACAATCAAGCTTTCACCCCTCAGTTTCGAAATGGTCTCCAGCTGTACATGGTGTGGAAGATTCCATCCCGTCAAAAATGGATTAAAAGAGACTTGTACATTGGTTACATTTCAGGCAGGCAGATCTAGATAAATATGTACATTGTTTACATTACAGGCAGGCAGATCTAGATAAATATTCACAGCTCCAGTTGAAGACAGAGGATTTCTTCAAGAATGAAACCGATGGGCCATACCCGTTTGGTTTAGACCCTGTAAGTTGTTAGCTTACCTAAGCACCAGCTGCCCATGGTGAACTATTGTAACCAGTCAAAGACCCTTCTGCATCATGTTGCATCAACAATTTGACTAATCCTTTGGCCAATTTCTTTAACACTTAGCAGGAATGTTGCATGGGTCATCGACTAAATAGTAAAAATGGTTCTCATCGTTAAACAAGATGGCCACAAAAGTTTAAAATGGAAAAATCTTTAAATGTTTAACCCTTATCCTACTGAACAAGACAACCAATACCTTTTGCAAATGGTGTAGATCTAGCTCAGTTGGCTTATATTGTGAATTGAACAAATACATTATATCAAGATGAGGGTTTGTGGCAAACATGAAGAAAACCAGTAATAGAACCATAGAGGACTAGGTGCCTCGTAGAGCTTTTACTCTGACAAAGTATCCTTGAACAAATACTTACCGTATGAACTGTATGGATTGGGACAGATAGGCCTGAGCAAAGAATGTAGCCCTGATGAGACACTGCAGAATGTGGCATCTCATCATGGTCTACACTACCACTCATCCAGCTATTTTCAGACATCAGACAGTAAAGTTTACTTTTTCAAATTTTAGAACAAATATGGTAAGGAATTGAGGTGTCTGAATATTAAAAGTAACTTGTTAACCTGACTTCATTTATCTTCCTAGGATGTGAGTATCAGCCAAGGGAGCTCCTAGTACCATTTTTGATGCCTTTGTTATGGTGCAACCAGAGATCGAACCCATGACCTCCTTGTCCTAAAGTGGATGCTCTATCACTGAGATATCATGACTGGGGGAAAAACATCTGAGATTCTAAGGGCACTTTTCTCACATGTCGGCACATCTAGTTTCATGTTTCAATATTTACTGTATGGATTCTGACATAAGCCTGAGCAAACATTGTAAACCAAGATGAGACGCTGCAAATGTGGCATCTCATTAGGGTTTGCACTCTTTGCCACTTAATCAAGTATTTTAACCCATAAAATGCCAATCACCACAATTGTTGTCTGCTTTGCCATCTGCTGGTTACCACAAAAGTAATTTTATGCAAACAGTGTGGATCCAGAGCAGTCTGATCTGGGCCCACACTGCCTGCATGCAAAAATGCAAAGATATTTTTAAAAAGTTTGCAAAAAAAACAGTCAGCAGACGACATAAGCAGACAACATTTTCAGATGTAGTTTTTCTCGGCATCTTAAGGGTTAAGACACTTGTAGTAAATTGAACTTGTTCAAATTTTAGAATATGTATGTTGAGAAGTTGAGGTGTCCAAATACTTAGGGTAAACACTGTATTTTCTACCAACAGATATGGCAGTCGAGTACAAACAAGATCACATTCACAAACTCCTTCAAGATGAAATTGTCTGTGATATTAGGGATCAGTCAGATGTTGTTGGGTGTACTGCTCAGTGTGATCAATCACATGTACGTATATACTGTTTTGTGTTGCCTTGTACACAGGTGTCACATCTATGTGACATATTGTATTCTTTCATACATCCAAAATGGTCATTTTTCATATTTATACTCTTAACATAGGTTGTTGTGAGTGCTCGCAACCTATGTCTTGCAGCAGAAATAAGAAAAACCCTAAAATATTAAATGGGCCCCGCCAAGCGATTTTGGTACTTATCGCCTATGCGAGCAGCGAAGGTTCAGGCGAGCCTGCGCATCCGCGCAGTCTCGCCAGAACCTTCGCTGCTCGCTCATACAAGCAGTGAATTAAGAGGAACCTTCAGACAGAAAGCCATATCCCTGGCCTCTCTGAATGGCTGGGCATGCGCAGTTAAAACTTGTTATGGCGGAATGCTCGAAGACCCAAATTCGCTTTACGGGGCTCAAATGATCAAAGTTTATTGATATGTTAACTGAGGACATTGTTAGGTTTGAACAACTAGGCATAGCCCCAGATCAGAGGAGGTATCCTCATGTTATTATGCCCCCAACTTTGAAAAAGTTGGAGGGGCATATTGCTTCTGCCTCGTTCGTCCGTTCGTCTGTTCGTCCGTTCGTCCGTCCGTTACGCTTTTGATGCATAGCATAACTAAAGAACCGTGTATGCTAGGGTTTTGAAATTTCATATATGGATTCCTCATGGAAAATTAGCTGACGCGTATTTTTTTTCTAGTCCGGATTATGCCCCCTTCAAGAGTTATTGCCCTTTGAATTTTTTTTAATAAAATCTTGTCAGCAAGATATCTCAAAAACTATTGGAGCTAGAGCCATGAAAGTTGGTGATTATATTGGTGGTGATGAGTAGATGAACTGATTAACTTTTGACAAAATTCTGAAAAATACTTTGTGAGTTATGGCCCTTTGTCATTTTGGTAATTTGTGCCCATTGTAATGTATGCTAAAAGTGATGCATAGCATAACTTTAGAACCGTGTATGCTAGGGTTTTGAAATTTCATATATGGATTCCTCATGGAAAATTAGCTGACGCGTATTTTTTTTCTTGTCCGGATTATGCCCCTTTTAAGAGTTATTGCCCTTTGAAATTTTTTTAATAGAATTTTGTCAGCAAGATATCTCAAAAATTGTTGGAGTTAGAGCCTTGAAAGTTGGTGAATATATTGGTGGTGATGAGTAGATGAACTGATTAACTTTTGACGAAATTCCGAAAAATACTTTGTGAGTTATGGCCCTTTGTCATTTTGGTAATTTGTGCCCATTGTAATGTATGCTAAAAGTGATGCAAAGCATATCTTTAGAACCGTGTATGCTAGGGTTTTGAAATTTCATATATGGATTCCTCATGGAAAATTAGCAGATGCGTATTTTTTTTCTCGTCCGGATTATGCCACCTTTAAGAGTTATTGCCCTTTGAAATTTTTTTAATAAAATCTTGTCAGCAAGATATCTCAAAAACTATTGGAGCTAGAGCCTTGAAAGTTGGTGAATAGATTGGTGGTGATGAGAAGATGAACTGATTAACTTTTGACAAAATTCTGAAAAATACTTTGTGAGTTATGGCCCTTTGTCATTTTGGTAATTTGTGCCCATTGTAATGTATGCTAAAAGTGATGCATAGCATAACTTTAGAACCCTGTATTCTAGGGTTTTGAAATTTCATATATGGATTCCTCATGGAAAATTAGCTGACGCGTATTTTTTTTTCTTGTCTGGATTATGCCCCTTTTAAGAGTTATTGCCCTTTGAAATTTTTTTAATAGAATTTTGTCAGCAAGATTTCTCAAAAACTATTGGAGCTAGAGCCTTGAAAGTTGGTGAATATATTGGTGGTGATGAGTAGATGAACTGATTAACTTTTGACAAAATTCTGAAAAATACTTTGTGAGTTATGGCCCTTTGTCATTTTGGTAATTTGTGCCCATTGTAATGTATGCTAAAAGTGATGCATAGCATATCTTTAGAACCGTGTATGCTAGGGTTTTGAAATTTCATATATGGATTCCTCATGGAAAATTAGCTGACGCGTATTTTTTTTCTCGTCCGGATTATGCCCCTTTTAAGAGTTATTGCCCTTTGAAATTTTTTTAATAAAATCTTGTCAGCAAGATATCTCAAAAATTATTGGAGCTAGAGCCTTGAAAGTTGGTGAATACATTGGTGCTGATGAGTAGATGAACTGATTAACTTATGACAAAATTCCAAAAATACTTTGTGAGTAATGGCCCTTTGTCATTTTGGTAATTTGTGAAAAACTTTGTCATCGTTCTAGCGCCTACATTTCTTCACCAATTTCAATATAACTTCACACAAATGTTTCTTATAAAAAAAACTCGAGCGAGTTCGACTTTCAAGGTCATGACCTCAAGGTCAAGGTCACTGTAGCTATTTTTAGAAAAACTTTGTCATCGCTCTTGCGCCTACATTTCTTCACAAATTTCAATATAACTTCACACAAATGTTCCTTATAAAAAAATCTCGAGCGAGTTCGACTTCAAAGTCATGACCTCAAGGTCAAGGTCACTGTGGCTATTTTTAGAAAAACTTTGTCATCGCTCTAGCGCCTTCATTTCTTCACCAATTTCAATGTAACTTCACACAAATGTTTCTTATGACAATATCTCAGCGAGTTCGACTTTCAAGGTCATGACCTGAAGGTCAAGGTCACTGTGGCTATTTTTAGAAAAACTTTGTCATCGCTCTAGTGCCTACATTTCTTCACCAATTTCAATATAACTTCACACAAATGTTCCTTATAAAAAATCTCGAGCGAGTTCGACTTCAAAGTCATGACCTCAAGGTCAAGGTCACTGTGGCTATTTTTAGAAAAAACTTTGTCATTGCTCTAGCGCCTACATTTCTTCACTGATTTCAATATAACTTCACACAAATGTTTCTTATGACAATATCTCAGCGAGTTCGACTTTCAAGGTCATGACCTCAAGGTGAAGGTCACTGTGGCTATTTTAAGAAAAACTTTGTCATCACTCTAGCGCCTACATTTCTTCACTGATTTCAATATAACTTCAAACAAATGTGCCTTATGACAATATCTTGAGCGAGGTCGACTTTCAAGGTCATGACCTCAAGGTCAAGGTCACTGTGGCTATTTTTAGAAAAAACTTTGTCATTGCTCTAGCGCCTACATTTCTTCACTGATTTCAATATAACTTCACACAAATGTTCCTTATGACAATATCTCAAGTGTGTTCGACTTTCAGGGTCATGACCTCAAGGTCAAGGTCACTGTAGCTATTTTTAGAAAAAAATTGTCATCGCTCTAGCGCCTACATTTCTTCAACGATTTCAATATAACTTCACACAAATGTTCCTTATGACAATATCTCTAGCGAGTTCCACTTTCAAGGTCAAGGTCACTGTGGCTATTTTTAGAAAAACTTTGTCAATGCTCTAGCGCTTACATTTCTTCACCGATTTCAATATAACTTCACACAAATGTTCCTTATGACAATATCTCAAGCCATTTCAACTTTCAAGGTCAAGGTCACAATGGCTATTTTTAGAAAAACTTTGCTATCGCTCCAGCGCCTACATTTCTTCACCGATTTTAATATAACTTCACACAAATGATCCTGATGACAATACCTCGAAAGAGTTCGACTTTCAAGGTCAAGGTCACTGTGGCTATTTTTAGAAAACCTTTTTCATTGCTCTAGCGCTTACATTTTTTCACCAATTTCAAAATCGATTCACACAAATGTTCCTTATGACAATATCTGTAGCGAGTTCCATTTTCAAGGTCAAGGTCACTGTGACTATTTTTAGAAAAACTTTGTCAATACTCTAGCGCTTACATTTCTTCACCAATTTCAATATAATTTCACACAAATGTTCCTTAAGACAATATCTCGAGCAATTTCGACTTTCAAGGTCAAGGTCACTGTGGCTATTTTTTAAAAAAAACTGTCATTGCCCTAGCGACTACATTTCTTCACTGATTTCAATATAACTTCACACAAATGTTCCTTATGATAATACCTCGAGTGAGTTTGACTTTCAAGGTCAAGGTCACTGTGGCTATTTTTAGAAAAACTTTGACATGGCTCTAGCGCTTACATTTCTTCACCTATTTCAGTATAACTTCACACAAATGTTCCTTATGACAATATCTCGAACTATTTCGACTTTCAAGGTCAAGGTCACTGGGGCTATTTTTAGAAAATCTTTGTCATCGCTCTAGTGCCTACATTTATTGATGGATGTTAATAGAACTTCACACAAATGTTTCTTATGGTAATATCTCGAGTTGCTTGGTCATGACCTCAAGGTCAAGGTCACTTTGGCTATTTTTAGAAAAACTTTGTCATTGCTCCACCGCCTACATTTATGATTTTAATCTAACTTCACACAAAAGATGCTTATGATAATATCTTGAGCAAGATCTACTTCGCGGCCATGGCCTCAAGTCAAGGTCCCTATGACTATTTTTAGAGAAATATTGTCATCACTCTAGAACCTACATTTATGGATGGATTTTTAAACAAACTTTACACAAATGTTGCATATGATAATATCTCAAGCAAGTTGGACTTTTGCCATTTCAGTGTTTTCCACACACGAAGTTGTCTTGTGCGAGGGGATTTGTATCGCATGCGATGCCTTGTTTTTTTTTAATAAAATCTTGTCAGCAAGTCCATATCTTGAGAACTATTAGAGCTTCATTAATCATTCTTGGTACAAACTTGCATCCAGTCATTGCAACTTCAACGCAAGCATCCATATCTGACATTGACCTATATTTCATGGTTCACTGACTTCATGAATTATTGCGACCACCCTGACTTTCACCATTTCTCGAAAACTATTAAAGCTTTTTAAATTATAATTGGTACAAACTTGCATCTAGGAATTCCAACTGCAACGCAAGCATCCATATTTGACTTTTACCCATATTTCATGGTTCACTGACTTTGTGAATTATTGCGACCACCCTGACTTTCTATCTAATGTAAGAGTCCATTTCTCAAGATCTATTAGAGCTTCATTAATTGTATTTGGTACAAGCTTGCATTTAGGAATTGAAACTTCAATGCAAGTATCCATTTCTGACCTTGACCTACATTTTATGGTTCACTGACTTTGTAAAATAGTGTGACAACCCTAACTTTGACCCTGATGTAAGAGTCTGTTTTTAAGAGTTACTTGGTACATGCTTGCAACTAGGAGTGAAATTTTTATGCAGGCATCCATGTTTGACCTTGACCTAGATTTCATGGTTTGGTGACTTTGCGCCCCCACAGGCGCGACATAGCCTTCGGGGGAATTCTTGTTGTATGTTTTTGAGTCTTTAACAATATTTGTTGAATATTTTGCCAGCTAAGGTCAAGCAAAGGTTGGGGGCATTGTGTTTTACAAACACCATTTCTAGTTTTTCTTATTTTTGGATGAAAACATGTTATCGGAACTCATTAGAAATGCCTCGACTAGATGCTTCTGATGTGTATCAACATGTTTTTGTATGGAAATAAGAAAAATATCAGTACTTTGCAGATGAAAAAGCATCTTATCTGGAACTATGACTAAGCATTGGTACTTCAAAGGTAACAAAGTTTTAGAATATGAGATATTATAGGTTAATTTGTTGTTTTATTGTGAAGTATGGCAAATATAGTAAAATTGCACTGTTAAGGCCAGCTAGAATTGAGACATTCTTGTTTAAAAGGATGTTAAATAGATTCAGTTTGTCTTTATTTTGCTACAACCATTTTCCTCTTTGGACGTGATTAAAAGTGGTCTTAATATTGGAACTCATTTGTACATCCATGATTTCTGGTGTAAAAAGCAAGTGGTATGTTGTAAGGCAAAGGCATTAATATTTTTTTTTTCAGAATTATTATTGGGCTTGTTTTGTTTTCCATAATTACAGTAATAAACTGGATAAAGGGTTAGTTGTCTGCAATTCTGTTTCAGCTACTATCGTCGCTACTTGAATATTCTTGTTCAGTTCATCCCAGAGTTATTGTTCCTGCTGTGTATATTTGGGTACCTTATTGCTCTAATCTTCCTGAAATGGACAACATACACTGCTAAATGTGATGGCTGTGCCCCTGCTCTTCTTATCCGTAAGTGATTTACCCTAAATATCAGAGATCTCAACTCTTTACTAAACTTGTTCTGAAATTTATCCGTAAGTGATTTACTCTAAATATCAGAGATCCCAACTCTTTACTAAACTTGTTCTGAAATTTATCAGTAAGTGATTTACCCTAAATATCAGAGATCCCAACTCTTTACTAAACTTGTTCTGAAATTTATCCGTAAGTGATTTACTCTAAATATCAGAGATCTCAACTCTTTACTAAACTTGTTCTGAAATTTATCAGTAAGTGATTTACCCTAAATATCAGAGATCCCAACTCTTTACTAAACTTGTTCTGAAATTTATCCGTAAGTGATTTACTCTAAATATCAGAGATCTCAACTCTTTACTAAACTTGTTCTGAAATTTATCAGTAAGTGATTTACCCTAAATATCAGAGATCTCAACTCTTTACTAAACTTGTTCTGAAATTTAAACAAGTACAATTTACTATGCGGTGTTGTGTCTAAGAATAGCAGGATGAGTGTCAAACAAAGTAGACCCTGATGAGATGCCGCATTCTGCGGCATCTCATCAGGGTCTACACTGATTGCTCAGGCCTGTCTGTCCGAATACATATGGTAAATACAGAACCTGATGAAAATGGGAAGTAAAAAGGATTATTTACTGTTATCCTGCTGAATAAATTAAATTAGCCATATCCATTTCTGACTATCAACCAGTCATATTACTTAATATGATAATTATATTCCTTCAGGGGTCGAGAAAATATCGGTTTTTCGGTTCTGGACCGATTTTGGTATTTCTGAACCGATTTTGACTTACAAAGGATGTTAAAAAATCGGTCCAGTATTCAATGATATTTTCAAAAAAATCGGTTCGAAAATTTTCGCCAAGTCGCTAAATTGTGTAAACGAACTGACCTTTTGCCACAGATAATCCAAGCGTGTATTGATAAAACACCTCGAGGGCCAGTTATTGGACCGGCTCATTATTGGTATAGGTAAATCGGATTTGTCCACACAGCCGAACCATTTTCCAGACAGGTTAGACAGCAAGTACATTGAAAAAAGTCATTCTTTTTTCTGTTGTTTTTATATCTATAGGAGATCTATAGGAGACACACGAAGGGTAATTGAATACACGTTTAATTGAAACAATTTATCAGTGAGAAAAGGTCAAGTTGTTGAACTATTACAAAGGAATTAATTAGGCACTACTATTCAAATGGATTATTCCGCTACTAACCTGTAATCCCCTGGCGTTATCAGTAGGTAAGCTGTCAAACAATTGGAAAAGGTGTGAAATTTGGGTCAAATAATGCAGGACAGACGCTTATTTGTTTACACAAGTGTTTATGTCATTAATTTATGACTGCCTATGTTGAACGGATATTTAAACATAAAAAGTGGTTTTCCACAGGGCGCAATTCAAAAACCACATCTGTTGCGTGTAATCATGGAAAAAGAAAAAAAAATAAATAAGAAATAGATCTTCGCTCCAAAATTGAAACAATAACATAAAACACGTGGTATTACATCCTAGTGTAATTTAATGTGTATTGTATAAAATGAAACTGAATGACGACATTTTTCCGATCACGTGGTTCCGTGTTTTTTTTTGTTTTTTTTGATAAGTTTTTTTTTTTTTTTTTTTTTTTTTTAAGATAAGGGTAGTAGACATTAGTAATTATGAAATAACATTTATTTAGAATATTAAGAAGTTCGGTTCGGCCCTATAAGATTTTCAGTGACTCTAGTAAACCCACGTTTTGGTTCAAGATTTAACCTTTTTTTTTTTTTTCTTTAACGACAGCAAATGATTTTTTATTTAAGAAACAGCCACAATTTAAATCTATGACATAAAACATGTTTGTTTAACGTTCTTTAATGAAAAAATGTGTATTGCGTAAGCTAAAACCGTATGACGTCATTTCCGACCACGTGGCGGCAATTTCGGTCGCCATTTGTAGTTAAAGGACAACGCTCAAAATCAGTAGAATTGGTATTTATTTTGCAAATAGATAACAAGAAAACGATAAAAAAAACAAAGAAACAATCATACACTCGCATACATATATACCGGTACCCATGTGTGGAGGGTGAACCTACATAGGCGGACTTTATATAAACTAAACCAAAATGGCGGCCGCCAGCGAAGTGTAAACGAGGGCATTTTCACGAATAAAAACAGGTTTGAGACATTTTTTATAACATTTTCGTAAGTTTTCGGACACCTAACACCCTGTATTTTGAAATTGAAAAATAATAATGAATGGAAACAAATGACCTTTACGGAAATGACCGAAAATCGGTTCGGCAATTTCCGAGGTTTTTTTTGCCGAAAATCATGCCGGACCGATTTTGATTCTTCAGTTTCTCGAGCCCTGTATTCCTTCATGATGAAACTGCATGGCATGGTGGCCTATGAATATCTAAAATAAATAAGCCACAATTTTTTCAAAGGGAGACGCATTTCGGAAACAGGAACTAGCTTTCTAGCTCACATCAGCACGAAGTGCTAATTCATGTTCATGGTAAGCTATTGTGATCAGTGAATGACCGACGTGCGTCGTCCATCATGTGTCGTCAACAATTTGCTTTAAAGCTTAAAATGCACACTCCTCCTATACCCTTTGGCCAATTTGATTCAAACTTCACAGGAATGTTGCCTGGGTGGCTCACTACAAAACAGCTAAAATTGTTCTGCTTTGCTGAACAAGATGGCAGCCCTAGCTAAAAACAGAAAAATCTAAATGACTTCTCTACCCTTGGGTTAATTTCATTCAAATGTCATAGGAATGTTGGTTAAGAGACCCTCTACCAAAATAGCTAAAAAGGGTTCCACCTCGATGAGCAAAATGACCACCAGAGCTAAAAATACAAAAAACATAAATTTCCTTCGAACGAGAACTCCTAAACCCATGGGCCAATTTGATACAAACTGCACAAGGATGTTGCCTAGGTGACTCCCTACCAAAATTGCTAAAATAATTCTGTTTCGGTGAACAAGATGGCCACCAGAGCTAAAATTGAAAAAAAATCTTCAAATGACAACTATCCTTTGGGCCAATTTCATTCCATCTTCATAGGAATGTTGCATATCTGATCCTCAGCCTAAATAGCTAAAAACAGTTGCCCTTTTTGCAAACTCCCCTTTTTGGTTGTTCATTTTTAGTTATGTTTGTTCTACCGGTTAATTGTTTGTCTTGTTGGTGATTCTGATTCTTTCTCCCCATTATGTAAATTGCTCCTTTTTAGTTAGGTTAGGACGGCCCCCTCCCACAGGGGCTTGAAGAAATATATGGGCTGCATGATGCTTCCACGCAGAGCTGAATCCGGCCCACACACTAGTACTGGTAAACCGCTTAGAGGATCTAAGCCTGTACAGGAACCTCGGTGTGAGGCGAACCGTCCATGCTAATAAACTCTATTGGTTTCATTGGGCGACAGGGCTTGAGAGGTCATTTTATCTCAATGTCGGGTAAAAGTCCCACAAAATTGGAAGCAATGTCTCCAAAATGACCTTTACAGTGTTGACTGGGACGTTAAACCTCAAATCAAACAAACAAAACAAACAAGTTCGGTTAGGATATACTGAGTCACCACCTGTTTGGGAAAGACCTGCGGACTTGATTTACCTATTGTTCGTTTTGTTTATTGTAGTCACTCCAAGTTTAAACTCTTTTCCCAAGTGATATTGTGGGAAGAATTTGGGATCTGATTGTATCAGTTCCTGGTCATTTCCCTTTTTAATTTTCACTCCGATGAGCAAAATTGCCACCAGAGCTTAAAAAAGAAAAACGTGGTAAATTTGCTTCAAATGCGAACTCCTCCTAAACCCTTGAGCCAATATGATTCAAACTTCATTGGTGTGTTGCTTTGGTGGCTCCCTACCAAAATAGCTAAAATGGTTCTGCTTTGATGAACAAGATGGCTGCCAAAGCTAAAATAGAAACAAACTTTGTAAAATTTACTTCAAATGTGAGCTCCTCCTAAACCCTTAGGCCAATTTCATACAAACTTCAAAAGAATGTTGCCTAGGTGACTCCCTACCATAATAGCTAAAATTGTTCTGCTCTGATGAACAAGATGGCCACCAGAGCTCAAAATAGAAAAATCTTTAAATGACAACTCCTCCGGTACCATTGGGCCATTTTCATTCAAACTTCAAAGGTATTTTGCTAAGGTGACCTTCTACCAAAATAGCTAAAACCGTTTCGCTCTGATGAGTGAAATGACTACCAGGGCTAAAAATAGAAGAACATAAATTTGCTTCAAATGTGAACTCCTAATCCCTTGGGCCAAATTGATACTTCACAGGAATGTTGCCTAGGAGGCTCCCTACTAAAATAGCTGAAATTGTTCCGCTCTGATGAACAAGATGACCACCAGAGCTAAAAATAGACTGGCTCATTATAGTGGACCCAGATCTCATCTACAGTCACCAGATGTGAAAGAAAATCATCTTCCTTACTTCAACAATGTGCTGCATACAGATGCGCTGGTTGCCATTTGCTTGTCCCTTAGTGAATTTGCATGCCCAAGCGATCACGTAAAATTGTTGACGTGCTACCATGTGAAATGTGTAATGCATTTGCTATTTCTTCCACCTTAATTCCCTTATCAGAGTACACCAGATCCCATATTTTGTTACACATTTCTTCATCGGTGGCATCTGATGGGCATCCCGACCTGGTTTCGTCTTCTAAAGACGTTTTATCAGGATTGAATTCCCCAAACCAGAATTTAACTTCTGCATGCGATGGTGCAGAAGACCCATAAACATTGGTCAACTTGCAATGTATTTCCTGACCTGTTTTCCCTTTCAAATACAAGTACCAAATTACAGCAAGGTACTCAACTTTTGATGAAAAGTTTGCTTTTGCATCGCTGGCCATGTTTGAGGTTTAATTTCTTATGAGTGAATGACATGCCAAGGGTGCAATTTTGCCCACATGCCTAAAACATGTATTGAAACAAAACATGAAAATCTTGGTTGTCTCGGTCAATTGAAAATGGGATTTCCTGGTTAATTTTTAACTTGCCTTGCCATTATCCCCTCCGTCTTGGCCTGAGGATTTGTTTGATTGAAATTATCATATATTTGTTTCTTTGTTTTTATTGGAGTTTAACAGCCCATTCAACACTATTTTAGGTCATTTTTGAGCCAGTCAGTTTACCTATCCACTTTTCCTGGGCAGGCTTATGTGTAAGGGGTTAACCAGTACAGTGCATATTCTTTTGCCAGACACTGACAACTACCCTTCTTGAATCAGCGGAAGGGAGAGAATGACTGTAGAAAAGATATCATGATCAATCTCCCTGAAAGAATATTGCCGACCACGGTAGGTATCAAACCTGCATCCTCTTGATCACCAGTCAGACGTGCAGCCGACTGAGCTACTGAGGCCGACAATAGTCATTGTCATTGTTAAGAGTTTTGTCGTTAAATACGATTTCGGTATAATGAGGTTATCTTTATCACTGAATTTTTAGCCTAATCCAATCAGACATGGCAATACATTTTAGTTTACTGCCTGTCAAGAACATTACATTTACATCCAGCCTGCATAATGTCAAAGTCTTTCACAATCCAGCAAGGTGTCAAAAAAGGTAGAGATGGAATGGCAAACAGTTTAGTCCCTTATCAAACTGCAGTTTGATCTGGGTTTGCACTGTTTGCTTTGGCCTATCTGTCCAATACTTTGGATCATTACTGTTTTCTGCAGTACGATACAAGTATTGAATGCAGCGGTGGATCATTGCGGCATTCTGCAGTACAATACAAGCATTGAATGCAGCGGTGGATCACTACGACATTCTGCAGTAAGATACAAGTGTGGAATGCAGCTGTGGATCATTACAGCATTCTGCAGTATAATACCAGTATTGAATGCAGTGGTGGATCATTATGGCATTCTGCAGTACAATACAAGTATTGAAAGCAGCGGTGGATCACTCTGGCATTCTGCAGTACGATACAAGTATGGAATACAGCTGTGGATCATTACGGCATTCTGCAGTACAATTCAAGTATTGAATGCAGCAGTGGATCACTACGGCATTCTGCAGTACAATACAAGTACAGTTCAACCTGTGTTAAGCAAGTGCCTAAGGGATAGTCAAAATATGCTTGCTTAAGACAGGTTCTTGCTTAATACAGGTGAAATTTAACACATCTGCCTTTCTTGGGAACTGAATGCCTGCTTGCTTAAGACAGGTTGCTTGCTTAATAGAGGTGGCCACTAAGACAGGTTTTACTGTATTGAATGCAGCAGTGGATCACTACGGCATTCTGCAGTAAGATACAAGGATGAAATGCAGCTGTGGATCATTACGGTATTCTGCAGTACAATACAAGTATTGAATGCAGCATTGGATCATTACAGCATTCTGCAGTACAATACAAGTATTGAATGCAGCAGTATTTTTAGCTCACCAGAGCTGAAGGCTCCGGGGGAGCTTATAGTGTAGGCATTGGTCTGTTGTCCATCTTCGGTGTCGTCAACATTTTCAAACAACATCTCGAAACTACTTGGCCAATTGAAACCAAATTGTTTGTGGAGCCTCTATGGAATGAGGGAACGAAAGTTTGTTCGTGAGGACTGGGTCACAAGACCAATATGGCTGCCATGCCCATCAATATAAGGTAAAAACCTTTAAAAATCTTCTACTCAAGAACTGAATGGCTGATGATCTTGAAACTTGGTATGCAGCATCAGGGACTCTGGCCCTACCAAGTTTGTTCAAATGATGACCTTTGGTTGATTTTGACCTGTTTTACTTCAAGGTCAAATTTGGTCACTTAGACATTTGTATGGAAAAATGGATTTTTCTGATTGTACATGTATATTAGCTAGTGGCTTCAGAAATGGTATTTACAATCAGCTGAATGGAAGTTTATCAGTTCCAAAGGTCAAGGTCATTTACCGACCTTTGTCCAGGAAGGCTCAGATTCAATATTTTTATCTTCTTCTTCACTTAAACTACTTAGCCAATTGAAACCAAATTACATGTGGAGCCTCTATGGAATGAGGGAACGAAAGTTTGTTCGTGAGGACTGGGTCACATGACCAATATGGGCCGCCATTCCCATCATCATCATCATCAACGGATTTTTAGCTCACCTGACCGAAGGTCATGGTGAGCTTTTGTGACAGTAAGATGTCCGGCGTCGTCGTGCGTCGTCCGTCGTGCGTCGTCCGTGCGTAAACTTTTTCTTGTGAACACACTAGAGGCCACAGTTTTGGTCCAATTATCATCAAACTTGCTCAGAATGATAATCATGACAATATCTCGGTCAAGTTCGAATTTGGGTCATGTCGGGTAAAAAAGTAGGTCAGTAGGTCAAATCATAGAAAAACCTTGTGAACACTCGAGAGGCCACAATTTTGGTCCAATCATCATCAAACTTGCTCAGAATGATCATTGCGACAATATTTTAGTGAAGTTTGAATATGGATCATGTCGGCTTAAAAAGTAGGTCAGCGGGTCAAATCATAGAAAAACCTTGTGAACACCCTAGAGGCCACAATTTTGGTCCAATCATAATCAAACTTGCTCAGAATGATCATCATGACAATATCTTGGTCAAGTTCGAATATGGGTCATGTCCGGTCAAAAAGTAGGTCAGTAGGTCAAATCATAGAAAAACCTTGTGAACACTCTGAAGGCCACTGTTTTGGTCCAATTATCATGAAACTTGCTCAGAATGCCTTTGACGCACAAACAGTTTTATAACATTTATTATCACAATAATTCTTCACAATCTCCAGACGTTTCGGCTTTTTACAGCCTTTTTCACGGATTTTTCTTTCAAGCTATCACATATTTTTCCTATTCATCTTTCCACCATATTTAATGTTTTTGTTATGCCAAACGTTGCCGCGGCGTCATGACGTCGGATTCCCGACATCATAACGTCGCAACCCTGTTTGGCGCCAAAAACCTAGGACCAGCTGTTCAAAGCATCGGTAGTCCAACAAGCTCTTTAGTGGTCATATTGTTAGCTGTTCTAACAAGTTTAATATGTATTTTTTTTTTTTTTTTGGTTGAAAAACTGCGAGCAGCCCTTGCATACGAAAAAGCTGCTCACATTTTTACAGCAAAATTATTAGCACACCTGCCACAACAAATGATCAAAGTTTTAGCGATCCAATAACCAACTGAACAACTGGCCCATGAACAATATTGAAAATCAATGCTGCTACAATCATGTAACTCTATCAGTGATGCCTTATGTCAAAGCGAAAAGCTAAGGCTCTGTCGCGGCTGCTTATCTTTACAGTCTCGCCAGAGCCCTCGCTGTTCGCCCACAAATAGAACGGAACAAACTCATCCCCCCCCCCCCCTGACACTCACAGCACTAAAGCAAACTTACATCTACACTAATTGGAGAACACCTGAGAAACATACCTACGAACCAATAATAAAATGATCTAACAATAAGAACAATATTTCCGACAGCAACAACAGTAATAATAAAAAACTACAATATAAACCCCTTTTGTACCAATTAGAATCTTCCACCCTACACACAGCAGAAGTTCATCCCGAAAACCAGGGGTGTCAGATTGCGCTCCCTTCAAATTTAGGCTGGAAAATGGCCTAGCGTTTTGCAAACAGAGCAGGCCACGACCAGACGCCGCATCCTGCGGCGTCCGATCTGGGCCCGCACCGTTTGCCAACTACCAAATTTTGGCTGGAAAATGGCCTATCGTTGGGCCAACACTGCAGGCCCCAACCAGACTCCGCATCCTGCGGCGTCCGATCTCGGCCCGCACTGCTTGCCAACTACCAAATTTTGGCTGGAAAATGGCCTAGCGCTATGCAAACAGTGCAGGCCCCGATCAGACGCCGCATCCCGCTGCGTCCGACCCGGGCTCGCACTGTTTGCCAACTACCGATTTTTTTTTTTTTTTTTTGTGGAAAATGGCCTATGGTTATGCAAACAGTGCAGGCCCCGATCAGACGCCGCATGCTGCGGCGTCTGATCTAGGCCCAAACCGCTTGCCAACTACCAAATTTTGGCTGGAAAAGGGCACAGCATTACGCAAACATTGCAGGCCCCGATCAGACGCCGCATCCTGCAGCGTCCAATCCGGGCCCGCACTGCTTGCCATCCACCAAACCTTGGCTGGAAAATGGCCCAGCGTTATGCAAACAGTGCAGGCCCCGATCAGACGCCGCATCCTGCAGCGTCCAATCTGGGTACGCACCGTCTGCCATCCACCAATCTTTGGCTGGAAAATGGCCCAGCGTTATGCAAACAGTGCAGGCCCCGATCAGACGCCGCATCCTGCAGCGTCCAATCCGGGTACGCACCGTCTGCCATCCACCAATCTTTGGCTGGAAAATGGCCCAGCGTTATGCAAACAGTGCAGGCCCCGATCAGACGCCGCATCCTGCAGCGTCCAATCCGGGTACGCACCGTTTGCCATCCACCAAACTTTGGCTGGAAAATGGCCTAGCGTTATGTCAAGGTCAAGGTCACTGGCTATCTTTAGAAAACTAGAAAACTTTGTCATTGCTCTAGCGCTTACATTTTGCTAAGGATTTTAATATAGCTTCACACAAATGTTGCTTATGATAATATCTTAGGCCACTTTGACTTTCAAGGTCATGGCCTCAAGGTCTGGCAATTTTCAGAGAAAAACTTTGTCATTGCTCTAGCACCTACATTTTCAACGAATTTTATGTCTGGGTCAAACTCGTGGTCGTTGTGCAAAAACTGACTTTCTTTTAATATTCCACAATTACATCAAATGTTGCCTTCAGACTCGCAGCACTTCATAATGAAAAGTAGAGTACAACTGAGCATTGGCATCCGCATGCTATGCTCGTTTTTTTTTTTAAACGCATAAATAAATCATATCCCCACCATCCCCACACAAAAAAGTTGTGATAGGGTTGGGATATTGCATTTATTTTGTACATACATACATGCATGCAAGCTTGTCAGACTTTCAAGGTGTTGGGGTCAAGGTCAAGTTCTTGTGGCTATTTTAGGAAAAAGTTCATCTTCGCTCTAATCCCCTACATTAATTGATGGGTTTTGATAGAACCACCTTAATATGTTGCCTTTACAGTATGCATCAGGTGAGCGATCCAGGGCCATCATGGCCCTCTTGTTTATTAATGTGCCGGTACAGCGGCAACGTCCACATAAGTGGGCCCCTTTCCAGGTAGCTGGCTTGCTGCACGCATGGCAGATGTTACACCAGATCTCCAGGTTTGTCTATCATGAGGATCGATAGCAGAGAGATTCCATTCTCTGCAATCTCTTTCTGTTAGCTGTTTCCAGGTCATCTGGGGCCTTCCAGGCCCCCGTTTCCACCTACCTGTATGTCACAGGCAGTCTTGACTGCACCGTTGGAGCGTTCCACATGTCCATACCAGCGAAGCCTTCTCTCTTTCAGAGTGAGGTTCAGATCCTCAATGCCAAGACGCTCAAGTAACTCACTGGACCAGATGGTGACAGTGTCCTGTGGCTTGGCATTGCAGATCTGTCTGATCATTGCCCTGTCATTCCCCTGTAGACGTTGGAGGTTTGGCTTTGTCAGTGGCCATGTCTCACTGGCATGGAGCAGTGCGCTTCGCACACAACTGCTATACACACGACCACGTTTCTTGAACAAGAGGTGGCCGGAAGAGAGAACTGATACAACTCCTTGAATTTTCAAGGCTGTTTTCACCTGATGTAGTTGAAAGGTGGCAACCAACCGCTGCAGAGAGCATATCACCAAGGTAGCAAAAGGAAGCTACAACTTCCAGCTCGTCGGATCCGCCTTGGACTTCCCTCTGTGGTCTGCCATTTAAGGGGCGTGCAGTTCCTTGGCACCGTGTACACCTGTAATCAGGGTCCTCTATCAGGCGTTTGAGCCCATTGCATTTCTAGTGCACCCAGAACTTGCAGCCATAACAAAAGATACGGTTGCTGCCACTCCAGTGCGACATACAGTGCAGTTCCTGGCCTGTACTCTGCAAGGGGTCCAGACCTGTACCACAGATCATGATCTTTGTCTTTCCTGCATTCACTCTCAGCCCTTTTGCCTCCATTGCGTCTTTCCAAGTTAAGAGCCTCCTGACACATTCCTCAAGGGATTCAGCTATGATGACAAGGTCATCAGCATACAGGTCCTCCCAATGGGCTCCAGAGCGGAACTCGCATGACACGGCTTCAAGCACAATGATGAAAAGCAGTGGGCGGAGAACAGAGCCTTGATGAACACCCACCTTCACCTCTAATTAATCCCCCGCCGCGAAGCAGAGCGGGGATTATAGGAATGGCCTTTGTCTGTCCGTCCATCCGTCTGTCTGTAACACTTTCTTGTCCGCTCCATATCTCCTGAACCCTTTGATAGATTTTCATTAAACTTTGGTCAATTATTCGTCTCAGTGAGCTGGTGTGCAGAACCCATAAATGAACCATGCTGACTCAAGGTCAAGGTCATGGTTGATGGTCACGAGTTTGAAACTTGGAATTTTTCTGACAGTTCCATATCTCCTTTACCCTTGGAAGGATTTTGATTAAACTTTGGTCAAATATTCTTCACAGTGAGCTGATGTGAAGAACCCATGTCCTTTCGTCCATCTGTCAGTTTGTCTGTCCGTCCGTCTGTCCGTAACTTTTTCTTGTCTGCTCCGTATCTCCTGAACCCTTTATTAGATTTTCATTAAACTTTGGTCAATTATACCTCTCAGTGAGCTGGTGTGCAGAACCTATAAATGAACCATGCAGACTCAAGGTCAAGGTCACATTTGAAGGTCACGAGTTTAAAACTTTGAATTTTTTGTCCGTTCCATATCTCCATTACCCCTCAAAGGATTTTCATTGAACTTTGGTCAATTATCCCCCTCAGTGAGCTAACCATGCCAACTCAAGGTCAAGGTCACAGGCAAAGGTCACAAGGTTGTGCCCTGATACAAAATGTGGTGGGGGATTTGGCTGTCCTCCAGACTGCTTTCATGTTCTTCACTGTAACCATCACCAACGCGGACATGGCTCCTAGCATTAGCATACATCCCTTGGACCAGTTGCACAATCCACTCTCCACTCCAAGTTTTCTTAGTGCCCACCCGATGACTTTCTGAGGCACTAGGTTAAATGCCTTTTCCAGGTCTACCAAAGCCATGTAGTCTCCTGTTGGCCGCCAGATTTTTCTCTTGCAGCTGCCGTACACCAAAAATTGCATCTGTTGTGCCTCTTCCTGGGACAAAACCAAACTGAGAATCGTCGATGAACATCAACTGCCTAACGAGGCCATCCACAATCCTCTCCAGGACTTTCATGACCTGTTCTGTCAGCTTGAGACCACGGTAGTTGCCCCATTCCAATGCATTGCCCTTGCCCTTGTAGAGACAGACAGTGAAACTCTGTTCGCAGTCAGAGGGTACCTTTCCATCACGGATGATTGCAGCTGCAAGGTCGCGGATTATTGAGGCACCCGCATCACCTGCAGCTCTTATCATCTCCACCACTATGCCTTTGCCAGTCTTCATCTGAGAGATAGCCTTCTTAACCATATCAATAGTGATTGGGATGGGCGGCCCTTCCACTGGTGGTTCATCCGACAGGTGGTCTGGGTCCCAGTCAAACTGAACATTGAGTAGCCTTTGGTAGTGTTCTAACATATATGGTAAAAACCTTTAAAAATCTTCTTCTCAAGAACCGAATGGCCGATGATCTTGAAACTTGGTATGCAGCATCAGGGACTCTGGCCCTACCAAGTTTGTTCAAATGATGACCTTTGGTTGACCTTGACCTATTTTATGTCAAGGTCAAATTTGGTCACTTAGACATTTGTATGGAAAAATGGCAAAGTAGTGGATATTTCTGATTGCCTGGTAGGCTGTGACATCAAAAATGATATTTGCAGTTACCGTATTTTGGCGTGTATAACACGCACTCGTGTATAATACGCACCCGATTTTCAGTGTCTGATCGGCGGGAAAAAAATAAGTTCGTATATATAACACGCTTCAGTTTTACCCAGATGCCCCACAGGTAAAAGTTGGTTCCCTGTTCCAGACTTAAACGAGTTCGGTGATTTTCAATGTGACATTACAAGTGTAAATGTGTTTTGTTTATTTTTTCTTGGTGGGAATAAAAGACAAATTATCGTCAGTTTTTCCCCAATCTCGTCACCAAAAGACATAATTGAAGTGTGACAAGGCTCATTTCTAAGGGTACTGTTCTCTCTATCTTGTGAAAAAAATAATGCCAAAATAGTTTTATTTGAAAAAAAATAATAATAATTTCCAAGACCCAGAGTGTTAAAATAAGTCTTTCTTATGACACCCCCTTGGGGATTAGTAAATGTGTGTATATTGGGCACAGTTTTCTAGAGTTTTGAGTCGCTTGACACGTCCAATAATTAGCACCTTCTCAACTGCAGTTTTCTAAATCCGTTTGTTGTGAAATTCACACCTCAGTGCAATAAACACCAATCACTGTTGATAGCATGTCATACTGCAACGCTTCATTTAATTATATACATAAAGGCAAATGGAAAAATTTTTTATACAGAAGTGACTCTTCTAATTTACAAGCAGTCGTATTGTTTGGAATAATGTCCTACAATTCACATTGAGGACCGTCTGCTCAGAGCTGCCTGTGCAGTCGTGCAGTCTGATCAGTTCCTTGTGCGCTGTAACGATAGCTAAGGGCCCAATGCTCCTTCGTGCAGCAAGAGAAATCTCTACAATTTACATGTGCGCCCTGCAATGACCGTCTGCTCAGAACAGCCTGCGCATTCGCGCAGTCTTATCAAAGTTTGTTGTGCTCCTTCGTGCAGCAAGTGAAATCTCTACAAAATACATGTGCTTCCTGCAAAGACCGTCTGCTCCGAGCAGCCTGCGCATTAGCGCACCCTATCAAATTTCGTTGTGCTTCTTCGTGCAGCAAGAGAAATCTATTCAATTTACATGTGCGCCCTGCACAGTCCCACTGCTCAGAGCAGCGCAGCACACTTGTGCAGTCTTATCAAACATTGCTGAACGCTCTAAGGATTGCTCTTTCGTCCAGGAAGAGAAATCTTTATAATTTTCATGTGCGCCCAGCAATGACCATTCACTCAGAGCAGCCTGCGCATTCGCGCAGTCTTATCAGTGTTCAATTTGCAATCTAAGGAAAGCTAAAAAAATCTCTGGTCAGACAATATGGGTGCATAGGCGGGTCTGATTCTTCGCGGGGACGCACATGTTAAATTGTAGGAAATTAATGCCCCAGCTCAAATTAAAGTTACGCATAGTTGCTTCCCTTACTTAGCTGTCAATCAAATATATATATAGATTCAGGTTTTTCTTTCATTCGTTATTACGTTAATAAAGTCAAATTTCTGAAACAAAAATAAGTAATTACAGTTTCCAGGTATGAAAATATATTCAGGGGCTTGCTTGGTATCCAAAACTATCTGTTTATCGTTGAAGTCGGTCTAACAAGAATTTTTTGTAGTAAATTCGCGATTGTCATTAGATTTCGTGACCGCAAAACTTCGACAACGCTTGGAAAAATGTTGGAAGTGTTGTGTTCTGTTACATTACACGCACCCAGTTTTGATTTCATATTTCTGAGAGAAAAAAGTGCGTATAATACACGCCGAAATACGGTAGCTGAATGGAAGTTTATCAATTCCAAAGGTCAAAGTAATTACTGACCTTTGTTTTGGATGGCTCAAATTCAGTATTTTTATCTTCTTCTCCAGTAAAAGAGCTGTGCTGATTGAAACCAAATGACATGAAAAGCCTCTATGGGGGTGAGGCAATTAAACAATATTCGTGGTATTGTTGTCACATGACCAAGATGGGCACCTTGCCTGTATATGGTATAAGCCACATAACCTCTGGTGAGCGTAGTGGCCCATGGGCCTCTTGTTTGCTTGCTACTCACATTTTCCAGTGAAATAGCATATTTGCCATGTTAACCTAAAACAGATAATTTACCTCCCCAAATAAAAATTTATCCCCAAATCTACTGTTTCAGATTTTATCAACATGTTCCTGGTGAAGTATGAAGAACCACACATAGTGCCACCAATGGTCTGTGACACCTATCTGAATGTTACTAAGTATGGATGTACATCACAGACTACATTCTACCCACATCAGGTAATACAAATCTCTTTCATGTTGTTAATTACATCAAGGTTTCGATGTAGCAACAGTTAATTCTCACTTGAGCCAAAGGCTCACTGATGAACTTAATGGGAATGGGAACACCTTCAGGGGAGGCAACTCCTGCATAAGTATTTTTTGTCTCCCATGTCAATAGGGGTCAACTCTTAAAGTAAAGAATTTGCTCCTAAGGAGCAAATTCTTTCCTTTAAGAGTAGGCACCTTTTTCAGCCAAACAGGGCTTATAGAAAAGTCTTGAAAGTTGTCTCCCTTTGAAAAATGGCAGAAAAATCTGCCAAGTGTTCCCATTCCCCTTAAAGTATAGGTAGGCTCCATTTTTCTGTCACTGTCTGTAGTCTGTCAACATTTCAAACATCTCTTTAGAAATTGCCAGGCTATTTGGAACCAAATTTCACATGAAAGCTCATGGTAGCGGGGAAATGAAAATATATTCAAAAGAGTATGGTGACATGACCAAGATGGCAACCTTGCCGTTAATACATTGAAAATGATTTTAATAGGAACCAGTGGGCTGATTGACATGAATTTAGGTGTGTAGCATTTGGAACTGATCTGTAATGAATTATTCAAATGACAAACTTTTGTTGTCCTTGACCTGTTTTGCACAAGGTCTTCTTGGTTGCACAGACTGAGATGAGTCTGTCATCACAAAAACAAGCCTATATAATTCTGACCCCCTTGAACCCCAGTTATATAGTAAAACTGGGGGTTACAGGGGTTAACCTTATTTTTCTTATTTGTGCCCTAAAATATAGATTGTGATCATTTTAGAACCGCATTGATGAGGCAGTTCTAACATGTACCCATTATCTATATTTTCAGCAAAAATAATAGAGGCCTCCATGGTGCAGTGGTTACGCTACTCGCCTTGTAAACCAGGGATCGCAGGATCGATCCCGGGCTTCTCCAGACTTTCGGATGAGTCTTTAAACCGAGGTCCCATCTCCGTATGACCTTAGCTGTTGGTGGGACGTAAAACTAAAACTCACTCACTCACTCAGCAAAAATAAGGAAAATATCACAATTTTTATGTCTAGCCCCATGAAACTCCACTCACTTATTCACCATCACAAGGGCTACATTCTGTTCAAGGGCCATAACTCTGTTATCATTTTTGGCTGAATTATCTCCTCTTGAAATCTGTTTGTTTGTCTGTCTGTCCATCACAAAAACTTTAACCTTGATCATAACTTCAAAAGTATTTGACATAGCCCCATGAAACTTCACACACTTATTCACCATCACAAGGGCTACATTCTGACAAAGGGCCATAACTCTGCTATTATTTTTGGCTGAATTTTCTCCCCTTGAATTTTTTTTTAAACTTTAAGATAAGTAAGTAAGTTATGACTTTATTTAACGAGGGTAACAACATTTAGCATAGACATTTGCATACATTAGCTAATCTTCCATGAGGCCCTCAGAGGTATATACAGATGTACAAAACAACAAATGCCTACTGACCACCACAATACAAATATCATTAAAATCCTTGTCACTAGATTGCTTTGGTCAATAGACATTGGCCATAACTTTTGATTGATAAGTGATAGGGCTTTCATATTTCACATGTGCATTCCTTGTCACAAGACCTTTCTAGTGGTACCATTATTTTTGACCTTGTGTATGTGACCTTGACATTTGACCTACTTTTTAAAAACTTTAATATTTGCCATAACTTTCGATTGGTAAGTGGTAGGGCTTTCATATTTCATATCTGCATTCCTTGTCACAAGACCTTTCTAATGGTACCATAATTTTTGACATCTTGACCTTGATGTTTGACCTACTTTTTAAAAACTTTAACATATTCTATAACTTTCGATTGGTAAGTGATAGGGCTTTCATATTTCACGTGTGCATTCTTTTTCACAAGACCTTTTCAGTGGTACCATAATTTTTTATCTCGTGACATTGGCTTTGAAGTTTGACCTACTTTTTAAAAACTTAAACATTTGCCATAACTTTCAATTGATAAGTGATAGGGCTTTCATATTTCACATGTGCATTCTATGTCACAAGACCTTTCCAATGATCCCATAATTTTTTACCTCTTGACCTTGACCTACTTTTTAGCTCACCGTCACGTAGTGACGAGGTGAGCTTTTGGGATCACTTTTTGTCCGTCGTCCGTCGTGCGTCCGTCCGTGCGTCCGTGCGTGCGTCCGTCCGTGCGTGCGTAAACAATTTCTTCAAACGACATCTCCTCCTAAACCACTGAGCGGATTTTGACCAAACTTCACAGGAATGATCCTTAGGTGGTCCCCTTTCAAAGTTGTTCAAATGGTTCCGGTCCATTGCACATATAGGTCACAGGAGCCAAAAATAGATTTTTTTCACCGAAAACTTAAAAAATCTTCTTCTCTGAAACTGCAAGGCCCAGGTCTTTGATATTTGGTATGAAGCTTCATCTAGTGGACCCCTACCAAGATTGTTCAAATTATAGTGCTGGGGCCAAAAATGCCCCCGCCCCGGGGCCCTTTGGTTTTACATGGGCTTATATAGGGAAAATCTTAAAAAATCTTCTTCTCTGAAACTGCAAGGCCCAGGTCTTTGATATTTGGCATGAATCTTCATCTGATGGACCCCTACCAAGATTGTTCAAATTATAGTGCTGGGGCCAAAGATGCCCCCGCCCCGGGGCCCTTTGGTTTTACATAGGCTTATATAGGGAAAATCTTTAAAAATCTTCTTCTCTGAAACCGCAAGGCCCAGGTCTTTGATATTTGGTATGAATCTTCATCTGATGGACCCCTACCAAGGTTGTTCAAATTATAGTGCTGGGGCCAAAGATGCCCCCGCCCCGGGGCCCTTTGGTTTTACATAGGCTTATATAGGGAAAATCTTTAAAAATCTTCTTCTCTGAAACCGCAAGTCCCAGGACTTTGATATTTAGAATGAAGCTTCATCTAGTAGACCCCTACCAAGATTGTTCAAATTGTAGTGCTGGGGCCAAAAATGCCCCCGTCCCAGGCCCTTTGGTTTTACATGGGCTTATATAGGGAAAATCTTTAAATATCTTCTTCTCTGAAACCGCAAGGCCCAGGTCTTTGATATTTGGTATGAAGCTTCGTCTTGTGGACCCCTACCAAGATTGTTCAAATTGTAGTGCTGGGGCCAAAAATGACCCTGCCCCGGGGCCTTTTTGGTTTTACATGGGCTTATATAGGGAAAATCTTTAAAAATCTTCTTCTCTGAAACCGCAAGGCCCAGGTCTTTGCTATTTGGTATGAAGCTTCATCTGATGGACCGCTACCAAGATTGTTCAAATTATAGTTCTCGGGCCAAAAATGCCCCCACCCCAGGGCCCTTTGGTTTTACATCGGCTTATATAGTGAAAATCTTTAAAAATCTTCTTCTCTGAAACCTCAAGGCTCAGTTCTTTGATATTTGGTATGAAGCTTCATCTTGTAAACCTCTACCAAGATTGTTCAAATTATAGCCCTGGGGCCAAAAATGCCCCCGTCTCGGGGCCATTTGGTTTTACTTAGACTTATACAGGGATAATCTTTAAAAATCTTCTTCTGTGAAACCACAAGGCCTAGGTCTTTGATATTTGGTGTGAAATTTCATCTAGTTGACCTCTATCAAGATTGTTCAAATTATAGACCTGGGGTCAAAAATGCCCCGGCCCCGAGACCTTTTGGTTTTACATAGACTTATATAGGGAAATCTTTAAAAATCTTCTTCTCCGAAACTGCAAGGCCCATGTTTTTGATATTTGGTTTGGAGCTTCATCTAGTGGACCTCTACCAAGATTGTTCACATTATAGCCCCCGGGCTACAAATCCCCCACCCCGGGGCCCTTTGGTTTTACATAGACTTATATAGAGATAACCTTTGAAAATCTTTTTCTCTGAAAAAGCATGGCCCAGGTCTTTGATATTTGGTGTGAAGCTTCATCTAGTTGACCTCTATCAAGATTATTTAAATTATAGCCCAGAGGCCAAAAATGCCCCCGCTCTTGGGCCATTTGGATTTACATAGGCTTATGTAGGGAATATCTTTAAAAAAATCCTCTTCTCTGAAACCGCAAGACCCAGGTCTTTGATATTTGGGGTGTAGCTCCATATAGTGGACCTTTGTCATGATTATTCAAATTATAGCCTTTGTTGATATTTGGTATGAAGCTTCACCTTTTTAGACCTCCCTCAACATTATGCACATTATAGCCCTGGGGTCAATAATGGCCCTTCCCGGGGCCCACTTGTTACTCTATGGATCAGGTGAGCGATCCAGGGCCATCATGGCCCTCTTGTGATTAATATTAGGATCACTTTTTGTCTGTCATCCGTGCGTAAACAATTTCTTCAAACGACATCTCCTCCAAAACCACTGATCGGATTTTGACCAAACTTCACAGGAATGATCCTTAGGTGGTCCCCTTTCAAAGTTGTTCAAATGGTGCCAGTCCGTTGCTCATATAGGTCACAGAAGCCAAAAATAGATTTTTTTCACCGAAAATTTAAAAAAACTTCTTCTCTGAAACCGCAAGGCCCAGGTCTTTGATATTTGGTATGAAGCTTCATCTAGTGGACCCCTACCAAGATTGTTCAAATTATAGTGCTGGGGCAAAAAATGCCCCCGCCCCGGGGCCCTTTGGTATTACATGGGCTTATATAGGGAAAATCTTTAAAAATCTTCTTCTCTGAAACCACAAGGCCCAGGTCTTTGATATTTGGTATGAAGCTTCATCTAGTGGACCCCTACCAAGATTGTTCAAATTATAGTGCTGGGGCCAAAAATGCCCCCACCCCAGGGCCCTTTGGTTTTACATGGGCTTATATAGGGAAAATCTTTAAAAATCTTCTTTTCTGAGACTGCAAGGCCCAGGTCTTTGATATTTGGTATGAAGCTTCATCTAGTGGACCCCTACCAAGATTGTTCAAATTATAGTGCTGGGGCCAAAAATGCCCCCGCCCCGGGGCCCTTTGGTATTACATGGGCTTATATAGGGAAAATCTTTAAAAATCTTCTTCTCTGAAACCACAAGGCCCAGGTCTTTGATATTTGGTATGAAGCTTCATCTAGTGGACCCCTACCAAGATTGTTCAAATTATAGTGCTGGGGCCAAAAATGCCCCCACCCCAGGGCCCTTTGGTTTTACATGGGCTTATATAGGGAAAATCTTTAAAAATCTTCTTCTCTGAAACTGCAAGGCCCAGGTCTTTGATATTTGGTATGAAGCTTCATCTTGTGAACCTCTACCAAGATTGTTCAAATTATAGTCCTGGGGCCAAAAATGCTTTTCTCCCCCCCCCCCCCCCCCCCCCTTTGGTTTTACATAGACTTATATCGGGAAAATCTTGAAAAATCTTCTTCTCAGAAACCACAAGGCCTAGGTCTTTGCTCTTTGGTATGAAGCTTCAGCTAGTGGACCTCTACCAAGATTGTGCAAATTATAGCCCTGAGACCAAAAATGCCCCCGCCTTGTGGCCCTTTGGTTTTACATAAACTTATTTAGGGAAAATGTTTAAAAATCTTCTTCTATGAAACTGCAAGGCCCATGTCTTTGATATTTTTTATGGAGCTTCATCTAGTGGACCTCTACCAATATTGTTTAAATTATAGCCCTGAGGCCACAAATGCCCCCACCCCAGGCCCTTTGGTTTTACATGGACTTATATAGAGATAATCTTTGAAAATCTTCTTCTCTGAAACAGCAAGGCCCAGGTCTTTGATATTTGGTGTGAAGCTTCATCTAGTGGACCCCCACCCCGGGGCCATTTGGTTTTACATAAGCTTATGTAGGGAACATCTTTAAAAAAAATTTTCTCCGAAACCGCAAGTCCCGGTTCTTTAATGTTTGGTGTGTATCTAGTGGAGATTGTTCAAATTATAGCCTTTGTTGATATTTGGTATGAAGCTTCACCTTTTTAGACCTCCCTCAACATTATGCACATTATAACCCTGGGGTCAATAATGGCCCTCCTCAGGGCCCACTTGTTACTCTATGGATCAGGTGAGCGATCCAGGGCCATCATGGCCCTCTTGTTTAAGATTGCTTAGTGATACTTCTTTCATATTTAACATGCGCTGTCCCGGGGCATCAGTGTTTCACAAACACATCTTGTTCATCTTAAAATGTTGCTTTTTCGGTGGCAAAATTTACAGTGTATTTGTATAGAAGTATTCTGTAATGGCTTGACAAACATGCTCAAACACCCTGTTCTACTTGGTGGGTCCCACTTTAGAATGTTGACATTTGAACTGTAAAAATCCGAAACATTCGGGCACCTGAAGAACTTGCTGTAATTCCTCATTTTTTTACGAATTCGTTTTACGATCCAGCAAAGAGCCCAAAAGTTATAGACGGAATGGAAAACAGTGTAGACCCTGATCTGACTGCTCCTTTAGGAGAAGTCTGAGCTGGGTCTGCATAAGGGGCAGTCTAATCTGTCCCAATACTTAGGATCATAATGGTAGCTAATGAGCTCATTAGTAGTCTAATAGATAACTTTTTGAGGATCTAATACTTGCTTTTTGCTGGAAAAATGTTAGTAGCTTTTGCAATGCTACTCACATTTTTGCATCAAAACTTCAATGCATTGGGTATTGTATGTGCTACAACACCCTCGTTTCAAGTTTCTATCATTAAACAAGTTTTTTGGGTTTTTTTTTTTTTCAGAAAATCATCCAGATAACGTTGCTGTTGGTAGCTGTCATATGTATTCCTATACTGCTTCTTGTGAAGCCCATCTACGAACTTTGTGTTCACAAATCCAAGGTCAAGGTGAGTGAAAAAAAAGAATAAAAACTAGAGCTCCTGTTGATGGGATAGAGAATTGTTTTGTTTCTGTTTCCCGGATTTATACATGAAGAGTGGGTTTGATTCTCGGTTTCTCTGGACTTTTGGATGAGTCTTAAACTGAGATCCTGTCTCTGTATGACCTTAGGTTTTGATGGGATGTAAAGCTCTCATCCATATTCATGGAAAAGAGGCCAAGGTGTTTTGTATCTTTCAGCATCGGGGCTTTCAACTAATACATACACAGTCGACGCTCGTTATCTCGAACCTCACGGGACCAGATAAAAAGTTCGAGTTATCCGTAGTACGAGATAACCAAAGTATGACGTCACGTGCATGTCGGAGCACATTATTATAAAATATTTCTCACGTTTGTTGCCTTTTGAATTCCTGCAAATTCGGGTATCCAAATAAGCTAAAAATAGATATGTACTTCAATGGACTGGTTCCCCGTTTGTGACTGCAACGATGCAAAGCTTATATCACTTGGGTATACGTCATACGGCAGTCCCTTGTATTTAAACAGTTTAGATCCTGCCGAGTAAGCTGGTCGTGGGCCATCTTTTTTAGGATCTAAACTTGGGACAAGGGACAGTAGTCAATTTTGACACTAATGACGAGTACGTAAAACAAACAGTCATACCTAATCGTACATTAATACAAATCAGAGCCGTCTTTTATCACGGGAATCTTGGAAATCATTTAAACGAGACGGTGTTAAGATCAAAGGTTGCGTGTGTCAGTCCTTATTATACGCGCGTGATTTTCGTATTAGCGGTAAAGGAATTGTTTGCGCTAATTTTAATTGCGAACGCACCTGGACAAATTGGAAAATTAAAACCATTGTGAGTATTGATGAACTGTTTTGTAAAGGTGTATTATAATTTTCTTTACCAGAAAAACCGGCGGCATCGTTTATTTTTTTTTTTATTTTTTCCTTCCTTCTTTACGTCATGAATCCCGGTTCGAGATACGCAGTAGTAAAAACAGTGAAAAATATATTCAGGGTCTGAAAATGATGGGCGAGATAGCCGAAGTGTCGACTTAAAAGTAGTTCGACACATGCGAAGTTGAAATACAATAAATATATAGGGGAACATACGGGACTTAGAAATTGGTTCGATATAAGTGATAGGATCAAGATAGGCGGGGTCGAGATAACGAGAGTCAACTGTATTGGCATTCTGTACCAATACATATGGTAAATACGCATACCTCAGTGTTCCTCATTTCCCTGTTTCCTCAGCTCATCTGGTGTCTCTTTTCTTTCCCTTGGGGATTATACAGTATTGTCCACAGCAGTTGACGTCACAGCACCCATAAAAAGTGAGTCTGGAAATTTTGTAGAGGTTTTCACAGATGTGCCAGAGCTCTAGATCAGGCGGAGTAACAAAGATAATTATCCCATTTTGTACCGGAAACCCCAAAACAGGTACCCTGGAAACAGTGCAGGCCAAGATCAGATGCTGCAGAATGTGGTGTCTGATCAGGGCCCACACTGTTTGCATAAAATCCAGCCATTTTCGAAATAAAATGCCATTTTCCAAATAAAATTTGAAGAATACACAACCAAACACCCCTGAATTTTGAAATGGGCTGCTGCTATATATAGGGAGGAAGATTCCATTTGGTACAAAAAAGGGTTAAAGGATAATTTTCTTATTTCTTCATATAAATCTGTGTTGTGGATGCTTGTTAGAAACATCTCTATGGGGCAATTCTAACAAGCACCTGCTACGTAGGTCCCTGTCCAGGAATTAGAAAATTATCCCTTAATTATCTTAGTTACTGCCTCTTGTCGGCATATTGAAATGCTTTCCAGTGTGTGCATGTTTGTAGAGCAGTTTTATTAAGAAAGCAGTTTTCCTTAGTTCATTGAGCCCCTCTGTAAAGAAAAGTGTACTCATAACCCTTAAGATGCCGAGAAACCTACATCTGAAAATGTCGTCTGCTTCTGTCATCTGCTGAATCGTTTTGCAAACTTTTTAAAATTATTTTTGCATACAAGCAAACAGTGTGCAAACAGTGTGGGCCAAGATCAGATTGCTCCTAGAGGAGCAGTCTGATCTGGGCCCACACTGTTTGCAAAAAATGACTTTTAAGGTAGCTGACAGACGGCAAAGCAGACGACAGTTGTCGTGATAGGCACTTTATGGGTTAAAAGGAAAGAATTTACTCCTAGGCTCCTTGGTAACTAATTCTTCCCCTTAGAATAGACAACTTTCTGCCCTGGTTCATTTGCAATAGTTGACTAATTCTCTAAATGATGAAAACAAACCTACGGATCTTAATTTTCGTTGTCATTAGTTACATGAACCTTTTCACCCGCAAGTTCAGTAAGAGGACTGTTCCATCTTTACTTTCGGGCGCAACCATTGCTGCCAGTAATGGGTTCTGGTCAGAAGAGCCACCGTAACAGTGTACTGTATTTACCCTAAGTATTCTGACACCTCACCTCCTTACCATACTTCTTCTGAACTTTGAACAAGTACATGTATACTTTACTGCATGATTCTGTGTCTGAAATAGCTAAATGAGTGGCAAACAGTGAAGACCCTGATGAGATCTCATCTGGGTTCTACACTGTTTGTTTGGGCCTTTCTGTCTGACAATATACCGTATATAATATAGATCGTGCAGAGATCGGCCATCTTGTCTGAATCTTCATTGCTAGCATAGGTATCTGCCTGCAGAGTTGAAAGGGTCGAAATGTTTTCATCTTTTCATAGTGCTTTTTGTAGCAATTATTTTTCCCCTTTTTGCCTTCCACTTCTGTTTTGCATGATTTAAAATATCATTTCCTTAACTATTGCATGAGCCTTATTATTGTCTCATTCAGATTCACCCCTGACTTTTGGAGTGGACTCTTTCAGCTTTGAATTCGGACACATCAGTCCTTGTAAATATGAGATTCAGTTGCAGTTATTACCGGGATGACAAACAATGTAGGTCCTGATGAGGTAACTCATTATGAGCTGTCCCATCTCAGTCTACAATGTTTGCATTTGTATCTGCAGAGTATCACATTGTCTGTAGCAGGGCTCGAGAAACTGAAGAATCAAAATCGGTCTGGCATGATTTTGGAAAAAAAAAAAACGGAAATTGCCGAACTGATTTTCGGTCATTTCCGTTAAAGGTCATTTGTTTCCATTCATTATTATTTTTCAATTTCAAAATACAGGGTGTTAGGTGTCCGAAAACTTGCGAAAATGTTAAAAAAAATGTCTCGAACCTGTTTTTATTCGTGAAAATGCCCTCGTTTACACTTCGCTGGCGGCCGCCATTTTGGTTTAGTTTATATAAAGTCCGCCTATGTAGGTTCACCCTCCACACATGGGTACCGGTATATATGTATGCGAGTGTATGATTGTTTCTTTGTTTTTTTTTTATCGTTTTCTTGTTATCTATTTGCAAAATAAATACCAATTCTACTGATTTTGAGCGTTGTCCTTTAACTACAAATGGCGACCGAAATTGCCGCCACGTGGTCGGAAATGACGTCATACGGTTTTAGCTTACGCAATACACATTTTTTCATTAAAGAACGTTAAACAAACATGTTTTATGTCATAGATTTAAATTGTGGCTGTTTCTTAAATAAAAAATCATTTGCTGTCGTTAAAGAAAAAAAAAAAAAAAAAAGGGTAAATCTCGAACCAAAACGTGGGTTTACTAGAGTCACTGAAAATCTTATAGGGCCGAACCGAACTTCTTAATATTCTAAATAAATGTTATTTCATAATAACTAATGTCTACTACCCTTATCTTAAAAAATAAAAAAAAAAACCTTATCAAAAAAAAAAACAAAAAAAACACGAAACCACGTGATCGGAAAAATGTCGTCATTCAGTTTCATTTTATACAATACACATTAAATTACACTAGGACGTAATACCACGTGTTTTATGTTATTGTTTCAATTTTGGAGCGAAGATCTATTTCTTATTTATTTTTTTTTTCTTTTTCCATGATTACACGCAACAGATGTGGTTTTTGAATTGCGCCCTGTGGAAAACCACTTTTTATGTTTAAATATCCGTTCAACATAGGCAGTCATAAATTAATGACAAACACTTGTGTAAACAAATAAGCGTCTGTCCTGCATTATTTGACCCAAATTTCACACCTTTTCCAATTGTTTGACAGCTTACCTACTGATAACGCCAGGGGATTACAGGTTAGTAGCGGAATAATCCATTTGAATAGTAGTGCCTAATTAATTCCTTTGTAATAGTTCAACAACTTGACCTTTTCTCACTGATAAATTATTTCAATTAAACGTGTATTCAATTACCCTTCGTGTGTCTTCTATAGATCTCCTATAGATATAAAAACAACAGAAAAAAGAATGACTTTTTTCAATGTACTTGCTGTCTAACCTGTCTGGAAAATGGTTCGGCTGTGTGGACAAATCCGATTTACCTATACCAATAATGAGCCGGTCCAATAACTGGCCCTCGAGGTGTTTTATCAATACACGCTTGGATTATCTGTGGCAAAAGGTCAGTTCGTTTACACAATTTAGCGACTTGGCGAAAATTTTCGAACCGATTTTTTGAAAATATCATTGAATACTGGACCGATTTTTTAACATCCTTTGTAAGTCAAAATCGGTTCAGAAATACCAAAATCGGTCCAGAACCGAAAAACCGATATTTTCTCGAGCCCTGGTCTGTAGTGTGATGGTACCCCAATCAGACAGGGTACCCCCATCGGACAATTTTATAATCTTTTCTTGTTTTGAAGTAGAAGCACCACCTCAATTTAATACCAAATAGAGTCCTGTTTTGTGGTCTTTTTTCTAGACAATGTGGCATGCTTTTCTCGGCTAGAGAGCGTCAACGTTTTTTCTTGCAGGCTGTATCTTGGAACGGGGTATGGGTCAGAAACATACAAGTGAAATTAACACAGTGTTTTCATTGTGTAAGAAAACAGTTGAATGAGCTTATCAGCAGCATTAGATGAAGATTTTAGTTACCTAACAAATAATATCAGACGTAAATTTCACTTCAATCTACTTTTCGAGAAATTTGAGAGAATTGCACTTTTTTCCACATCTTGACACTGGCTAAGTTCTAAATATAGAACAGTGAAAGCAAACGTCATAAGCCTTACGTAGTGTATGTTATTTTAGGGAAACATCAGTCAAATTAGTATTCACATCATTTAAGGAATCCATTCAAATGCCAAACATAACACTAATATTTACATTGTGTTGTTCTTATTAGGTAGACCATGCCTAAATATCAGCATATTTCACTGTGTTGTCTTAACCCTTGTCCTGCTGACTATCCAAATAAGCCACACCCACTACTGATTATCAACCAGTCAGATTACTTGATACAAATTATTGCAACACATTCATTAACTGAATGGCAAACAATGTAGATCCTGATCAGATGGCTTCTTCTACATTGTTTGAAAGGTAAGGCATATCCGGGCTCAGCAGGACCTGTATGTCTTAAACAGATATACGATTTTAAAATGTTACATTTAAATTTAGTTATGCATAGCTATTTAAAATGTATAGAAAATACATGTGTCCGATGGGGGTACCCCCAATTAACATTTTACAACCGTTACCTGCGAGATAATGAAAACTCCCAGAGTCCTCCGTATGATGTCATACAAAGCTGACATTTATCAAATAGATTAATGAGGTATGGATTTTGCAAGTAGCATGAAGTCGATATATTCTTAGGTGTCCGATGGTGGTACCCTTAAATTACAGTACAATCATTTATCTGTACTGCGGTACAGGGGTTGATATATAGAGACATAGAGTTCTGACAAGACATTGGCAATGTAGGTTTCAATGGAAATGTCATTTGCATGAAACCACCATGTGATGTATGTGTGTGTAAAATGTTTTTCTTAACCCTTATCTTGCTGTTCACGACAACCCCTATCTTTGGAAACAGTGTAGATCCAGATCAGATGGCTTCTGAAGAAGCCATCTGATCAGGATCTACACTGTTTGGTATTCAGTTTATGATTTTGTAGCAATAAATTACATCAAGTAATTTGCTTGGTTGATAGACAGAAATGGGTGTGGCTTAAATGAATATTCAGCAAGATAAGGGTTAACTGCATTTTTCTGATGTAAATTTCCCATATTTAAGTCATTGCCTGTTGGTGCTAACAAGTACCACAGTTCAACTGAGTACCAGAAGCAATGTTTTAGAGCAGAATAAGAATAATAATGTGTACCCCAGTGACCCAGTTTTTCTCCAACATAAGTCTGGCTTAAACGGGACTTAATCTCGCAGACATTTTAGTATGGAGTAAATTATCTGCAATATGGCACCACTCATATTCTGGTCTCTGTGATTAGGCGACTATTTTGTGATAATTCTTTGTCAGTTCTCCAAAAATACCTATGTTGTGTGTATTCATTTGAACTGCCCCATTAACCCATTAACCCATTTTGTAGCAGTGTAACGGTCAGTTTCTTCCCCCGGCCCGGTTCTCCCCAGGGGAAGAACTGAAAACACAGCCTGTACCCCTAAATTTTTAAATGGACTTCTGCTTTATATAAGGAGGAAGATTCCATCTGGTACAAAAAGGGTTAAGGTAGTCAAATGAATACCCACAATAAAGGTTTTTGTATAGAAATAAGGAAAATTATTCTTCAGTTATCATCAAATGGGCCCCGCCAAGCGATTTTGGTACTTATCGCCTATGCGAGCAGCGAAGGTTCAGGCGAGACTGCGCATCCGCACAGTCTCTCCAGAACCTTCGCTACTCGCTCATACAAGCAGTGAATCAAGAGGAACCTTCAGACAGAAAGCCATATCCCTGGCCCCTCTGAATGGCTGCGCATGCGCAGTTAAAATTTGTCATGACGGAATGCTCGAAGACACATATTCGCTTGGCGGGGCTCAAATACCCACATTATTTATAGCTATGACTACAATGACATTAGCCCTCTTTTTCTGTTCATATATCAACCTTATTTGCATGATACCTACTGTTTATTGTAGAAAGATGAAAGGGTGAGTAATATAAACTGCCAGTTTATATGTTATCATCGTTTACCTTCCCTTTTCCTTGTGAAATGCTTGCTATGGTGGATTAGTTCATTTTTTCTTTCTGGGAAATATCCTTGTTTTGATATTATTGCATACCATACTGATCCTAAGTATTGGGACAGATATGCCTGAGCAAGCAGTGTAGACCCAGATCAGAGAGATAACACAAAGAAATAATAACTGCACCATTCTAATAAGGCTTTTAAAGCAGAATTAGTCTTAATTTTTGATGGTATTAATGGTGGAATTTTACTGTATTTTTGGCTTGAGAGAAAATAAGGCATGACATTACAGGTGAATTGGTGGTGGGATCGACGATTCTAATGAAATGTCAGTCTCAGTTTCTCTGCAAATAAGAAGAAGTTAGATTGTCATCTGCTCTGGAATTCTGCAGAGTGCTTGAAGGGTTAGTTCACGTGAGCTTGAGATTTAGAAATACAGTCGAACTTCGATGGCTCGAACCCCTTTGGGACCATGAAAATTTATTCGAGACAGCGGTAGTTTTCGAGCCACTGAAGGTTACTGCCAAGAGGCATAACGAGATACTTTTGGACATCTTTCGATGTTATATAATGAAAATGTTTGCTGTGTGTGCTCATTAGAATCGCCTCATCGAGGCGATTCTAATGAGTACACACAGCAAACATTTGCAAGATAAAAGACCAAAATCTCCTTAATCATTCCCCACCATTTCTTATCTTGAGGATTTCCTTAGGGGCTCAAGAGCGAGTTCGGCCCAGCCATGGTAAACAAGCCATTGGTGTTCGAGCCATCGAAGTTCTACTGTATCTGTTATCATGCTGCTTGTATCTTGCTGTTAATGCACTGTAAATGTGTTACAACAATTATTATGCATATAAACAGATAATGCCTGACTACAAAATGTCTTTTTCAGCACTAGTTGAGCTAGTTTTATGTCATATTCTGACTTCTGGGCAGATTTTACCCGCTGCTAGACCTCTTGTTAACATACAGTGAACATGTATTGTTACATAATTGTTAGTACAGCCTTGTTATAGCACTAGTGCTGGGGTCCATATAGCAGAACGCCTGTAGGTCAAACCGACATGTTTTATCCAAATAAATGTTATAGCCAAACAAAATTGTATAGATTATATCAAAATTGTAAAGATTATATAGAAGAATGACCAAATGGTCACTATGGTGATTTTTCTGAATAATCTGTACACTTTTAGGATCCAACTTTAAACAATGCTATGTCCAAAACTGTGTTATAAAGATGAGTGCTATAAAGAGGTTTATGTATATTACAAGTTAAGGTACAAGAATTTTTGTAAAGCTGACAACAAATAAAATTAGCCCTTAAGACACCAATCACAGCAATTGTTGCCTACTGGTTACTTTAATAGTAATTGTTGTAGACAGCGTAGACCCAGATCAGACTGCTCTCTAGGAGCAGTCTGATCAGGGTCCACACTGTTTGCCACTATATGCAAAAATATGCTTGAAATGTTTGCAAGAAGATACAGACGATGACATAAACAGTTGATGTTTTCAGATGTTTTTTCTTGGCATCTTAACCCTTGTCCTGCTGAATATTTCAATCTGCCATACCCACTACCGTTTATCAACCAATCAGGTTACTTGATGCAAATTATTGCAACAAATTCACAATCTGAATGGCAAACAATGTAGATCCTGATCAGATGGCTTCGTCAGAAGCCATCTGATCTGGATCTTCATTGGAAAATAAGGCATATCCAGGATCAGCAGGACAAGGGTTAAGAGTTAAACAGGCAACGCTTCAATTGGTAATGGACTTGTCCCAGGTTTTTGGAGGAAGATTCCATGTATCAGATATGGGTTTATCATTTTATACTTCTACTTTGTGCTGAGGGACCAGGGGTGGTTGGATGGGGCAAGGCTTCCTGTATGACCCACAAGAGTTGATGTTTCATTAAACCCAAACACAATAATTCAGTTCTATTATGTACGCATATACAGGATTTTTGTTTTCATTATTTTCAGAGTTTCAGATCTTCAATGATAATTATTGAAGATAATTATGAAATACCTAAATTTATATACAGTTGACTCTCGTTATCTCAACCTCGCCTATCTCGATCCATCACTTATGTCGAACCGATTTCTAAGTCCCGTATATTTCCCCAATATATTTATTGTATTTCAACTTCCCATGTGTTGAACTACTTTTAAGTCAACGCTTCGGCTATCTCGCCCATCATTTTAAGTCCCTGAATATATTTTTCACTGTTTTTACTACTGCATATCTCGAACTGGGATTCATGACATAAAGAAGGAAAAAGAAACGATGCAGCCAGTCTTTCAGTTAAAGAAAATAATTATAGAATGTACAAAACAGTTCATCAACACTCACAATGAATTTGTCCAGGTGCATTTGCAATTAAAATTAACGCAAACAATACCTTTACGCTATTGCGAAAATCATGTGCGTGCAGTAAAGACTGATGTGCGGTGCTCAACCTTTGATCTTAACACTGTCTCTTTTCAATGATTTCCAAGATTTCTGCTCTGATTTGTATTAATGTACCATTAAGGTATGACAAGGCTCTTTAATTGGTTGTTTTACATACTCGTCATTAGTGTCAAAACTGAGTACTGTCCCTTGTCTCTTGTCCCGCTGCACATACAATCAGTGTAGATCCTAAAAAATGCTTCATGATCAGCTTTCTTGGCAGGACCTAAACTGTATGACGTATAGCATGTCCTGCTCACCGAAGTGATATTGGCATTGCACTCACAAGCGGCGAACCAGACCATTTAAGTACATATCTATTTTTAGCTTATTTGGATACCCAAAATTGCAGGAATTTAAAAGACAACAAAACACTTGAGAAATCTTTGATAATTGCTATACTTTGACAAGCTCCATTACTTTCATAAACAAATTTTAAAAACTCAATAAGCTGTGGATATAAGTGCCATTACTCAAGAATAACCAAGAATACCAAGCATATTACTGCAAACAGTGGGTTCCGACATGCATGTGACTTCACACTTTGGTTATCTCGAACTACGGATAACTTCACTTTTTTTCCAGTTCCGTGAGGTTCGAGATAACGAGCGTCGACTGAACCACAAAAATATGTTACTTAGTAGAATTATGTTACCATGATAATTCTAACAAGTACCCCCAGTATTCATATCTATATGTTAGAGAAATGTTGAAAAAAAAATGGACGCAGCCTCATCAGGGCAATTGCTGCTGGCAATTGAAATGCCGCCAGCACATTTTACTTCATTTTATTGAAGGCAAAAACGTTTGGCCTTCTCTTCAACTGGACCCTCCAAAACAAAGGTTTACCGTAAAAATCCTAAAATTTGACCCTCCTTGAGGATTTGCTGTAAAATGTTAACAAATTTTTAATTAATGATCCGGCAAGGAGTCCAAAAGGTGCAGATAGAATGGCAAACAGAGTAGACCCTGATCAGAGTAGTCTGATCACACTGACCAGAGTAGTCTGATCTGTGTCTGCACTGTTTGCTTAGGCATGTCTGTCCCAATGCTTAGAATCATTACAGTACTTCTAAAAAAAAAATGCTCCTCAGATCATAGAAACAGATAAGGTGAGTATTTGGTGATAATAAGTTTGTCAGTTCTTTACAAAAACCTATGTTGTGGGTATCCATTTGAACAGCCTTGATGAGTACCCGACGGTCCTCCATGGCCTAATTGGTCTGAGGGCTGACTCTTAAATATTAGGTCTCTTTCCGCTGTGGTTTACGCCTCATTCTGGCCACATGTGAGACACCAATTTTTTCCATAGCTGGTCAGGTGTTTTTTCTCCGGGTATTCCAGCTTTCGCCCACCTCTGATTTATGATGGACTTGAAAGAAATGAAATAATCTTGAAACCCCCAAAACCCAAACCAGAAAATGAATACCCACAACATAGTTTTATATGGAGAAATAAGGAAAACTATCCTACCACCTTATCTAGAGCTATGTCAAAAGTACACCTATGCTAGATTAGTGAATGAGTATCGTCCACAGAAGGTTTGTTGATTCTCCTAAAGGATAGTTTCAAAAGCGTGTCCCAATTGCACCAAAATTCTAACTTAGACACTCACACCCAAAGAGTGTTACCTAAGTTATACTGGTAGTTGACTTGTCCAAGTGTCAGATAAACAAATAATCAGATAACATTGCTGGGAAGAAGTTGACCATAATTGGTGATAACAGTTAATCCTTACTGTTGTGCCTGTTTTACACTCAGATAATATTGTTGTTTGATTTCTTGAATTTTAAAACCATCAGCTCTGTAGTCCAGTACAGATATCTATTGAAACAATGTAGACCCAGATGAGATGGCTCATATCTCATCAGGATCAAAACTGTTTGCTAACCTATTGATAATTTTGATTAAACCCAACATTTACAATATGTTCTATAAAAGGATTATGCTTTGGAAGCAAGAAATACACCGCAGAACTGGAAAATATGAAGTGTACATGTTTTCTGGGCCAGACTAGCTAGTTTCAGCCAATTAGGCCTCATCAGTGATCCTCAAATATTTTCAAAATTCCACAATGGAATCAATGATCCCAAACGACAAGAAAATATAAACTACACTATAATGTAGGGCAGGGAGACTTTTATGGCTGCCACACATTCCCAGACACCAGCTGTAGTGATGTTAAATATGTTCTATAAAAGGGTTATCTTTTGGAAGCAAGAAATACACCACAGAACTGGAAAATATGAAGTGTTCATGTTTTCTGGGCCAGACTAGCTAGTTTCGTCCAATTAGGCCTCATCATTGACCCTCAAATATTTTCAAAATTCCGCAATGGAATCAATGTAATGAAGACTGAATGTAATGAAGTATTCCCTTTAAAAACTCTGGTGTGAAAGGATCTACCATAAAAAATCTGAAAAATTCGGACAGCTTGAGGACTTGCTGTAATTATCCAAGATGTTAACCCTTGTCCTGCTGAATATTCATATATGCCACACCCACTACCGATTATCAACCAATCAGATTACCTGATGCAAATTATTACAACAAATTCACAACCTGAATGACAAACATTGTAGATCCTGATCAGATGGCTTCTTCAGAAGCCATCTGATCTGGATCTACATTGTTTCAAAGAAAAGGCATATCCGGGTTCAGCAGGACAAGGGTTAACAAATTTGTTTCATGATCCAGCAAGGAGTCCAAAAAGTGAGACAGAATGGCAAACAGTGTGCATCCTGATCAGACTGCTCCTTCCTTCAGGAGCAGTCTGATCTGGGTCTGCTCTGTTTTCTTAGGCCCGTCTCTCATTGAATCATTATGGTAGGATGGAAGAATCCATTGTAAGTTTTTGAAGCACTGGAGTATAAGATATCTTCTAATCGCCACAGAAATTTATTTCAGCAGTTAAGCCGGATTTGCATCCAACTGGTGATTGGGAGGTTGCTTGCAAAGACAGCAACATTCTTACATGGAGATTGATCATGAAATCTTTTCTATGGTCATTCACCTAAGATCACCTTTCACATTCTTTATGGAGAAAAAAAATGGAAAACTATCCATTCAGTTCAGATCTGACCCAGAGATTGAAAAGCTTATTTTGATTCTCAATTCTGTAGTGTGAAATATGTCCTGTTACATGCCAATGACTTTTGAGTAAGATAAATAAGATTCTTACTGATCTGATTTCGGAAAATTTCCGCAGCTATATGTATTTGAACCCTTAAAACATCATAGAATTGTTTGGAGCAGACAGCAATTTTATTGTCTAAATCATCTTTCAGAGAAATTAACGCTTGACATTCTATTTCATTTGAATCATTTATCCAGCAGATGATTGACATGACTCTAATGTCAGGCCTTATTTTCTCTGTTTAATATGAGCATTGCAATTTTCACCCTCAGCTGAGATGAGCATGCAGTGAGTTTTACAACCTTGGGGGCAGGTTTTGAAAATTTCTGGAGCCTACTCCTGGTTTTTACTACCCCGAAAATCCAGGTATGGACATTTTAGCCTCTCCAGAACAACAGCTCTGTTTATTTATACCCCCGGCGTATGCCATGGGGGTATATAGTTTTTGTCTTTTCCGTCTGTCTGTCTGTCCGTAAACAATTATTTTGTGTCAAAGATATCTCAGGAACTGCTTCACATAGAAACTTGACATTTTGCACACATGATCAGTATGACTACTTGTATTGTGGGAAAGAAAATAAGGGCCAAGGGGCAGGCCTTTTTAGAGTTATTTCCCTTTGTAGTTCGGCACTGGCCGGGGGTATACGTGCCCCACTGGGCACTTTTGTCTAGTTTCATTTGTCAAAATGAATTTCAATAAATCTCAGTTTCACACTGATAAGCCTCACTAATTGCCTAAGCATATGGCAACTAAATATTCATTCATGAGAATTTCACTTTTGCAAACAGTGCAGGCCCAGATCAGACGCCGTAGAATGCGGCTTCTGATCAGGGCCTCCACTGTTCGCTAAAAGTTCAGTCATTTTCCAAATAAATTATGAGGAAAACACACCTGACACCCCTAAATTTTCAAATGGACTCCTGCAAGTAGCTCATCATGTCTATTGTGCTCTTGACCTCTGGTATATATAAGGAGGAAGGTTCCATTTTGGTACAGAAAGGGTTCGTACCAAATGAATTTTCCTCCTTATATATAGCTGGAGTCCACTTCAAAGTTTAGGGGTGACAGGTTGTAATTTCTTCAGATTTTATTTGGAAAATGGCTTAACTCTTTGCAAACAATGTAGGTCCTGATCAGATGCCCCGTTCTGCGACAACTGATCTGGGCCTGCACTGTTTGCCAATTGCCCATTTTGATGTTTCTGGTACAAAATGAACAGATGTGTATACCTTTAATAGGATGAACATTTCAGTCTGGTACTGTACTAATTTAAAACCTCTAGCATGCTTGGCTGTAAAATTCTCTGAATAAATCAGAATTAATTACAACTTCATGCCATTATTTCCATACCAGCAAGGCATCAGCTGTCAAATATTTGTTAAAATTGGTTTGCTCAGATTGAGCAGATATGGGTGAGGTTTACTTAGGACTACCCTGATAGTTATGTTGTATTTTCAGAGAAAGGCTGGTTTACAAGCACATTCTGATTCCCACTTGGTTAGCCATGAAGAACAGCCAGGAATTGTAAGTATACCAGTCCTACATTGAGTTAGAAATATATTGTCTAGCTTGAGTTAAAAATTTATGAAGTTAAAACAAAACGGAAAAAAACTTTCTAACTTTGAAATAGCTTTTTAGCTCACCAGAGCCGAAGGCTCCGGGGGAGCTTATAGGATAGGCAGTTGTTTGTCGGCGTCTGCGTCATCTGCGTCTGCTTCGTCGTGTGACGTCAACACTTTTAAACGACATCTCCTCTGAAGCCGCTAGGCCCATTGGGCCCAAATTTCATCTGTAGCATCCTTGGGTTGGGGGATTGAAAAGTTGTTTTTTTTATGAAATTCGGCTTATTAGTTTGGTTGCTATGGCAACAGAGTTTCCATAGACTTATAATGGGGAAAATTGAAAAATGGCATTTACTGCTAAGCCGCTGCAGATATTTTGACAAAACTTTCATAGAAATATTCCTTAGGCAATCTACTATCTGCCATATGATTTTAGGCCTACTGCTCATTTGTATTGGTTGCCATGGAAACCAAAATGAAAAAAATAGAAAAAAAATACTTAAAAAATCATCTCCTCAGAAACCGTATGCTCTATAAGGCTGAGGGTTTATGGAAATATTCACCATATATGCCTTTACAGGTTTTGTGTTTTTTATGAAATTCGGCTCTTTAGTTTGGTTGCTATGGCAACTTAGATTTTCCTAGACTTATAATGGGGAAAATTGAAAAATGGCATTAACTACAAAGCCTTTGCAGATATTTTGACAAAACTTTCATAGAAATGTTCCTTTAGCAAACTTCTCTCAGCCATATGCTTTTATGTCAACCTGGGGGTCCAGTAGGTTGTGCCGGGGCCATGCGCCCCCCCCCCCCCCCCCCCCCCCCACATGGGTGCTCATTTGGATATGGGGGTTCATTTGGCAGATTACAATGATATCATGTTAAAATACATGGCTGCAATTGGGCAGTACCCACCTGAGCTCTGGTGAGCATAGTGGCCCATGGGCCTCTTGTTTCATAATTTAGCTATATTGCTGCTTTAATGCTTCTTGTATGTTGTCTTGAAACTGTTATGTACAGTAAAATTCCTTTATTAAGACCACCTTTGGGACTGTTCAAAAGTGGTCTTAAAGACCACTTTTGAACAGTCCCAAAGGTGATCATTGACCAGAGGCCACTGCGGGCAGAAAGCCTGAAGAAAGATTAAGTGCAGCCTTGAAAATAAACTTTTTAAAGCAGAATTGGTCTTAATTTTAGGTGGTCTTAATGGCGGAATTTTACTGTATATGTTCAGAACTTGTCTTGTCCATCACTGTTGAATCAAACACATGTCCATACATACTGCTCATTATAACAAAGTTTTGGATGTAACACAGTTTAACCCATTGTATGCTAGTGTACACTTCCACTGCTATATGTTGGACAAGTCCATTTGTCATATAAAGGGTGTCAGGCCTATTTTTCCATTTTCATTCTATTTTTGACAGACAATTCTGTTAGCAAAAAGTGCAGGCCCTGATCAGATGCGTTTTCTCAGGCATCTGATCTGGGCCTGCACTGTTTGCCAAGGTACCCCATTAGAGGTTTCCCGCATACAATGGATTAAAGATTTATCCCCAAAATTTATAGATTATATGGAAAAATAATTATTTATTATATATAAAACATTTTTTGGATATAACTAACAGAGTTGTTTATATGACATGGTTTCTGCTTTGGACCCCAACAACACTGTTATAAAGAGGTTTTTGTCTTTTAACAACAACAAAGACAATGAAAGGAAAAGCCTTTGTAAGAGATCATTGTCAGACTTTTCAAAAGTTGACAGTGTTGAGTTTGTCAGAATTTGACCTTGTGAATACAGCCTTAAAGGAAAAAGTTTTCTGTTGGGTGTTGTCCTGCTGAACACCCACTTCTGTTGTGTGTTTACTCTTGTCCTGCTGAATAAATTAATTTTGCCACACCCACTTCTAACTATCAATCAATCCAGTTTCCTAATATACTTTATTCCTAGAAATCCACACGCCGGCCTCATTAGCTCAGTCGGATTGTGTCTGACTGCTGATCAGGAGGACGCGGGTTTGATACCTGATGAGGTCGGCAACATACTTTCATGGAGATTGATCATGAAATCTTTTCTACGGTCATTCACTCCCTTCTGCTGATTCAAGAAGGGCAGCTGTCAGTTTCTGGCGAAAGAATGCGCACTGTACTGCTTAATCCTTTACATATAAGCCTGCCCAGGAAATGTGTGGATAGGTAAACTGAGCGGCTCAAAAATGAGACCTAAAATAGTGTTGACCGGGCCGTTAAACTCCAAAAATAAACAATTCCTAGAAATCCACAAACTAAACGGCAAACAGTGTTGGTCCTGATCAGATGGCTTAATCTGGATCTACACTGTTTGCAAAGGTAAGCTGTACTGTTCAGCAGGACAAGGGTTAAGTTATGATAATTGTAAGATGTATGCTGCAATAGCTTAGTACTATAGCAATAGCTGGTTAGGCTGCTTTACTAACTGAGTGAGCTTATAACTGCACAAAAATGCTCCGTCAAGCATACATTACTGTAAAACTCCTAAAAAATTCAGACACCTTGAGACTTGCTGTAATACTCCTAAAATGTTTATAAAAAAAAAGTTTCACTATCCAGCAAGGTGTCCAAAAACTTAAAAGGTGCAGATGGAATGGCAAACAGTGTAGACCCTGATCAGACTGCTCCTTCAGGAGCAGTCTGATCTGGGTCTGCACTGTTTGCTTAGGTCTGTATGTCCCAATACTTAGGATTATTGCGGTATATCACAGTAGCCTTTTGAACAGAAGTAGATCTTGGTAAAGCAGTGTTTATGAAATAGATATTTTTTAACTTTAATTTCAGAATGGGTTTAATGTACGTTGAGCACATCTAACATAAGTCTTTTGTTTGTGGTTTTAACCCTTATCTTGCTGTTCACAACAACCCCTATGTTTGCAAACAGTGTAGATCCAGATCAGATGGCTTCTGAAGAAGAAGCCATCTGATCAGGATCAACACTGTTTGACATTTAGTTTATGAATTTGTAGCAATAAATTATATCAAGTAAATTGATTGGTTGATAGACAGAAATGGGTGTGGCTTAAATGAATATTCAGCAAGATAAGGGTTAATTTTCAGAGCATGAAGGCATGTACTGCATTAAAATAACAAGTTATTTGTTACTAAGCTAGCTGCTTTTATTAAAACTCATAGAGAAAACATGGATGTAGTTCAAACAGTAGATTACATGCAGAAAAATCATGAAAAGTCACAGTTGGTCAAAACCTCTGGGAGATGATTTACATGAAAAGTCTGGGTCTTACTTTTCTGTGACAAATAATTTAAAATAAATACAATTACCATAAAAAACTATAAAATTTGGATGCCATTAGGACTTGATGTAATTCTCCTAAAATTTTAACATTTGTTTCATGATCCAGCAACAAGTCCAAAAGGTGCATACAGAATGTATAAAGAAAGACATTTTATAGTAACTCTTAACTGTATATATGAGACTCCAGAAGGAGGTGTTCCTAGCAAGGAAGAACTTATACAACAGAACAGAATGGCAAACGGTGTAGACCCCGATCAGACTGCTACTTCAGGAGCAGCCTGATCTGGGTATGCACTGTTTGCTTAGGATGTATGCAAAATATTTTATGGAATTTAAGGTTTGATACTAACTAGTAATGACTTCATTAGTTTTGAACCAACAAGGCTCTGGTTGCATAGGTCATATCTCATTACAATAACAAATACCTCCTGTCTTATCTTCAGACTTAGCATTTTTTGCAGTAAAAAATTTATGACACTTTTCTTATTTCTACCACAAATATATAGTGTTGGTACTCATTACAACTGCCTCTTTGAGGCAATTCTAATGAGTACCTTCAATCTATATAATTATTATACCCCCGGCATACGAAGTATGTCAGGGGGTATATAGTTTTCGTCTTTCCGTCCGTTCGTCCGTTCGTTGGTTCGTTCGTATGTTCGTTCGTTCGGTCGTTCGTCAACCTTTACGTCAAAGTTTTGCGTTAAACCTTTTTGATTGCTCATATCTCTGTAACCACAGGTTGGATTCTATTCATATTTGGTACAGGATATCTCTATAGCATTACCTTTCATATGGAATATCTAAGCCCCTGGGTCAAGCCCCTGGGTGGGTTGTCTGTCTGTCCGTCTGTCTGTTCATCTACTTTTACGTCAAAGTTTTGTGTTAAACCTTTTTCATTGCTGATATCTCTGTAACCACATGTTAGATTCTCTTCATATTTGGTAAAGGATATCTCTATAGCATTACCTATCAATGGAATATCTAAGCCCCTGGGTCAAGCCCCTGGGTAGGCTGTCTGTCTGTCTGTCTGTCTGTCTGTTCATCTCCTTTTACATCAAAGTTTTGTGTTAAACCTTTTTCATTGCTCATATCTCTGTAACCACAGGTTGGATTCTCTTCATATTTGGTAAAGGATATCTCTATAGCATTACCTTTCAATGGAATATCTAAGCCCCTGGGTCAAGCCTCTGGGTAGGCTGTCTGTCTGTCTGTCTGTCTGTTCATCTACTTTTACATCGAAGTTTTGTGTTAAACCTTTTTCATTGCTGATATCTCTGTAACCACATGTTAGATTCTCTTCATATTTGGTAAAGGATATCTCTATAGCAATACCTTTCATATAGAATATCTAAGCCCCTGGGTCAGGCCCCTGGGTGAGCTGTCGGCCCGTTTGTCAACTTTGACATCAAAGTATTGTGTTAAACCTTTTTGATTGCTCATATATCTGTAACACATATTAGATTCTCTTCATATTTGGTAAAGGATATCTCTATAGCATATTACCTTTCATATGGAATATCTAAGCCCCTGGGTGGGCTGTCCATCCGTTTGTCAACTTTTACGTCAAAGTTTTGTGTTAAACCTTTTTGATTGCTCATATCTCTGTAACCCCATGTTTGATTCGCTTCATATTTGGTACAGAATATAGCTATAGTATTAACTTTCATATGGAATATCTAAGCTCCTGGGTCAAGCCCCTGGGTGGGGCTAGGGGTCAATAATTAAGACTTTGGCATTTTGATTACCTTAGTTTTGTGTTAACTGTTTACTCCTTTTTGTTGAAATGCAATATTTATTCTCAGTGGACTAAATGGAAAGTTTATATGGAGAGGTTCAATGCTACAGACAAATTGTCATTTCCACTAAAAGGGGATGCCACTGGCCGGGGGTATACGGGCCCCACTGGGCACTTTCTCTAGTTTTCACAAAAATAAGGAACATAATGTATATCTTTGTAATCCCTAGTTTTCTCAAAATAAAGTGGGGTTTACAGGAGTGTTCATTTCACAGACTTGATAAACTAATGTGAGGAACATGCATTGTAAGATCTGAAACATAGCTTGTACATTAGATATCAGTAGAACAAAGCTTGTGACAATAATGCAGAAATCATTAGTAGATCAACTTGAAAATATATTTTAAGGAGAAAGGATTTCTTATTTCTCCCAGATTTGTGTGATACAGTTTTAATTAAAATTTATCAGTGTGAGAAAGCAGTTGTGAGTTATAATATCATATGAACTGATCGGTGTAGGAGATCATGTGTAAGATCTGCCAGGCGTGCAGCAAGCCAGCTACCTGGAAGGGGTCCACTTACGTGGACGTTGCCCCTGTACCTGCACGTTAATAAAAAATCTGTTGATGATGATGATGATGATGATGAACACTTGCACAGGTAAGGTAACAGTTTCACAAAATTGGAAGCAACATATCCAAAATGACCTAAATAGTGGTGACAGGGAGGTAAAGCATCAATTGAAATGTCATGCAGTCGGTTTCAGCTCTGCATTGAAGCACCATGCAGCCCAATCTACATGTATTTCTCCAAGTCCCAATGGGCTCAGCTAATGTGGTTAGCAAAAAGTGTTGACTGAGCTTTTGCCCCTTCCGCCCCCCCCCCCCCCCCCCCCCCCATGATGTTAGCAGTTACAACAGGGAATAGACACACCAAGGGATGCAACTTTTCCCCAATGATTTTAACATTTAATTTTGTTAACCCATTGCATGGGGGATACTCCTAAAGGGGTACCTTGGCAAACAGTGCAGGCCCAGATCAGATGCCATTCTGTGGCGTCTGATCAGGGCCTGCACTATTTGCTAACAGAATTTTCTGTCAAAAATAGAATAAAATCGAAAAATAGGTCTGACAGCCCTTATATGACAAATGGACTTGTTCAACATTTAGCAATGGAAGAGTCCACTAGTATACAATGGGTTAATATTTTACTTTGTTAATGGTGCATAATAACTTAATATCTCAGTTCAAGCAGGGAGGGATAAGAACAAAAACACAGTGTATATAGAGTGCTCAGAGTTAATAACAGACAGTCCAATGTTTGTCCATTCACAGTCATCTTAAGGAGAATGGATCCAACTTTAGTGGAGGTAAAGCTTTCAAAAATATTTACTGTCTCCCCTATTAACTAAGTCTACTCTTAAAGAAAAGGATTTGCTCCTCAGCAGCAAATCCTTTCCTTTAAGAGTAGACCCCATTTATGGATGTGTCCAGTGTACAGAAAGCAAACAATTATTTGTACACACTGGCAGAAGTGCCCCACCCATCAGGGCTTGGAGAAATAAGTTGTACTGCAGGATGCTTCCACGCAGAGCTGAAACTGATTGCACGAGAGTACTAGTACTGGTAAACCCCTTAGAAGGACTAAGCCTGCCTAGGCAATGTGATGTGCGTCATACTGTCCAATGCTTATAACCCTATTGGTTTCATTGGGTGGTAGGGCTTTGAGATGCCATTTCATCTCAGTGTCGGGTAAAAGTCATACAAAATTGAAAGCAATGTCTCTCAAATGACCTAAATAGTGTTGACAGGGATGTTAAACCTCAATTCAAACAAACAAACAAACAATGGCAGAAAGTATGGTTGGTTCATCCATTCTCCTTTAAAGTTCTCATGTGACCCCACTCATTCGGGGTCAGATGTGTGTTTCTCTCGACATGTGAAGAATTTTGACTGAACTTCAATTCCACTGTGTTTTTGTTTGGAGATCATGAATTTTGCATTGTAATTTGTAAGTGCTATTAAAATTACAAAGAGAAAAAATCGGAAAATTGGACAATTATTGTGTTTTTCAGCCTCAAATACAGTAAAATTCCTATATAGCTTTCTAAAGCATATTAAGTCTTAATTTTAGGTGGTCTTATTAGCGGAATTTTATTGTACATGAAAACAAGGAGATGTAGGTTGGGATGGCAATTTTTTTTCAAGAGCAAATTTGTACTACAGGTGTTAAATACAATTCCTACAAATTCTGTTTGGCATTCTATTCAGTGGTATGATCAGGAAAAAAAGTTTTTACATGTAACAGTCATCAGTCTTGCATTTGGGCCGGGGCACAACAATCATTTCAAGATGAAATAATGAGAAATGACTACCAGCAATCTGCACACACCCCACTATGTTATCAGAATTCTTGCCTTTTTGCTCAAATGCTAGAAGAGACCATATACACAAATGCACAGGCTGGTCTGATCGACAGCAGTCCCTTTTTCTGTCTCTGCCATGTTGAGGTAACATGTATATCTTTATTCTATAAATTATGGCCATAGCCTAGTTGCCCAGGACAAGTCCTAATTTTGACCTCTTTATAAAAATGTATAAATAGAGATAGAGAATATTAGAATTCTGAGCTATTGTGAAAATGTGGACTACTTAGCAAGTGGTTGAAACTTGGATTTGTCAACATGAGTGAAAAAGGGCATTTTAATGAATTCAAATGCTTTTCATGTTTATCCAAACAGAAAATAAAATTTATGTTGCTCAGAATAATGAAATTTAATTGCTTGCCATTTTAACCAGTTGACTGCTAATCATTACTAGCAGATGGCATATTTAAAGTGTTTTTTTTTTTCTTATTTGTCAGAGGAAAAAAGGCTTGACATTACATTTGGATCATCTTCTGTGCTACAGATGATTCATGTGTAATATCAAGCTTTATTTACTATAAAAAATTAAGTCTCATCTGCTCTAGGATTTTATGTAGCAGCTGAAAGGTTACTATAAAGGGAATATGTAACTTTAACTTCAGCCCGCTGAATAATTAATTTAGCCTCACCCATTTCTAATTTTGAACCAATCAGATTTCTTGATGTAATTCTTTCCTACAAATTCACAGACCAAATGTCAAACTGTAGATCCAGATCAGATCCTGATCCTAATCAGATGGCTTTTTCAGGAAGTAAGAAGTCATCTGATCAGGATCTACTTAGTTTGCAAAGGTAGGGTTTGTCGTGGACAGCAGGATTAGGATTAAGTCATGCTGGTTTGATTTGAGCCTGAAAAATACTTTATTTTGATATCAGTTGTCAGAATAAATTCCATGCCGCTTGATAACAATTTCATTATAACATTAATCGGATTCCTATCAGAAAGAATTTAAGGTTTTTGATGCTGTTGATGTGAAATTTGTCATCAGATTTTTGGAAAGTGCCTGATATTATCCCTAATTTTCACATTTCTTTGTCATTTAGAGTAACACAGCACCAGTATTAGTACTCAACACCTCAGCTTATAGATTGTCAGTAAGGTGATAGGAGACACATTCAGGAAATATAATTCTTTCAAGTATATTGGAGTCAGCTCATGGGAAAAGGTTAATTATTGCAGAGGCAACCAGGAAAGGCACTGGCAAGTGTGTGCATGTGCACACTTGCATGTGGATGTGCACACTAGTCTTGCCAGTACCTTTGCTGGTTGCAGAAAGGGAGAAGAGACCTTGAGATCTTCATGCAAAAGATCTTGTGCCCTTTGAGTTGGTTGTCATGCGGTACCATAATGATGCTAAGTATTGGGACAGATAAGCTTAAGCAAACAGTGCAAACCCAGATCATACTGCTCCTGAAGGAGCAGTCTGATCAGGATCTACACTGTTTGTCTTTCCATTTGCTCCTTTTGGATACCTTGCTGTGGATAACTTGTCAAAAATTTAGGAGAATTACAGCAAGTCCTTAAGGTGTCTGAATTTTTCGGATTTTTATGGTATCTTCATGTAAAAGATATGCATTTAGCTCTATTAGTTGGCTGGATTCATGCATTTGGAGAAAGCAAATTGGAGATTGCAAAAGGCACCTTTTCTCATAGTGTGTCTCATTTGTCTCCAATTTTATTAAGGAGCAAACTTTCTCCTTTTAGAGCAGACCCCTTTTTATACCATCTCATTTCACAGAAAAGCAAACATGAAGCCACAGAACTTGTCTCTCATGTAGAACAAAAGTTTAGTGTAACCGTTCACCTTAAGAACACAAATGCAAAATAATTAGAACATTGCCTAACAAACTACATCTATATAGAAAGCAAATGCATAATTATTAGAACATTGCCTGGCAGATAACATCTTTTATGTAGCAAATACATCTTCAAAATACAGACTGAAATTACAATACTCGTGCAGTTTGTATTTCACCCATGACTATGTTTAGATGTACAGTAAAACTCCTATATTAAGACCACCTTTTGGACTGTTCAAAAGTGGTCTTAAAGACCACTTTTGAACAGTCCCAAAGGTGGTCGCTGACCAGAGGTCTTTGTCGGCAGAAAATTCAAAGAAAAATTAAATGTGTCCTTCAAAATAAGCTTTTTACAGCAGAATTAGTTTTAATTTTAGGTGGTCTTAATAGCGGAATTTCACTGTATTTTGATATGGTACACTTTCAGTCTGACACATTACAAAATTCTTGATCTCCAACCAAAGCCTATATGCCAAAGGAAATCAAGGAAAGACATTGTTCTAATATACACCACACCTCTTTATAAAACTATTGTGTGGGACCAAAGCAGAAACTGTCAGTTAAACAACCATGATATCCTGACAAAAATGTGTAGATAATATAGAAAAATGACCTTTTATAGTCATTTTGTCGCACCTGCTATTAGCATGGCGTGAAATAGGCACCCGGTTTTCCGTCCATTCGTTCGTTCGTCTGTTTGTCAATGCGTCAACATTGGGACCACCCTGGCGTTCACCTAAACGGTCAAGTTTATTTCTCAAGACCTATAAGAGCTTCATTAATGATACTTGGTACAAACTTGTACCTGTGGATGGCAACTTAAATGCAAGCATCCATATTTGACCTTGACCTACATTTCATGGCTCACTGACTTTGTAAAATATTGCGACCACCCTAGCATTCACCCAAATGGTAAAGTTAATTTCTCAAGAATTAAAAGAGCTTCATTAATGATGTTTGATATCAACTTGTATCTGAGGATGGCAACTTAAATGCAAGCATCCATATTTGACCTTGACCTACATTTCATGGTTCACTGACTTTGTAAAATATTGCGACCGCCCTAGCGTTCACCTAAAAGGGTCAAGTTTATATCTCAAGAACTATAAGAGCCCTTGACCTAAATTTCATGGTCCACTGACTTATTGAACTATTGCATCAACCCTAGTGTTCAACCTAATGTTTAAGTTCATTTCTCAAGAACTATTAGAGCTTCATTAATGATATTCATAAATATTTGACCTTGCCCTAGATTTCATGGTTCAGTGACTTTGCGCCCTCACAGGCACGACATAGCCTTTGGCAAAATTCTTGTTTTTCTATATAATCTATACAGTTTTGGGATTCATCTTTACATTGTTATATCTGAAATCATGTTATATTGAACATTGTTATAAAGAGGTTTATGTGTAGTTTGTTTAATTCTGAAAACTTTCATCACTCACATGATATACATTTTTGCATGTTTTATGATTAAAATCAAACTTCGCTAATTACCATATGTTGAAATCAGGATAATCGTTAAGTTATTTTTGAGTTTTGTTTGTTAATTCTCATCTGAATTTCTCTGCATGTTGCTTTACTGTCTGCTTGCAATGTTCTGATTGCTTTGTATACTTTCTAACCAGTCTGAGACTCCTTCTGCCGACTCGAAAAAACAGACTGAGTCTGGTATTGAAATGTCGGTAAGTGATGCAGTCATATATGATCTACCGTAAAAATCCTAAAAATTCGGACAGCTTGAGGACTTGTCATACTTCTCCTATAATTTTTAACCCTTTTACTGCTGAATATTCATATATGCCACACCCACTACCGATTATCAACCAATCAGATTACTTGATGCAAATTATTACAACAAATTCACAACCGGAATGACAAACAATGTAGATCCTGATCAGATGGCTTCTTCTTCAGAAGCCATCTGATCTGGATCTACATTGTTTCAAAGAAAAGGCATATCCGGGTTCAGCAGGACAAGGGTTAACAATGTTGTTTCACAATCCAGCATGAAGTCCAAAAGGTGCAGACGTAATGGCAGACAGTGCAGACCTTGATCAGACTGCTCCTGAGGAGAAGTCTGATCTGGGTCTTCACTGATTGCTTAGGCATGTCTGTCCCAATACTTAGGATAATTATGGTATATATAACAGAACTGCTTGAACTCATCCTGGTGCACTATGTTTGGACCAAATTCACTGGGTAAGGCTGGCTGTCCTTGCAGCAGGAAACGGTAGAAGAGGAATGGTTTTATTTTTTCTGTTTCTTATCTTTGTTCACTTTCTCTTCTCTTCATTTTCTCACCTTTCCTTCATCTCTGCCTTTCTTTCATCTTTGCTATAATTTTTCCTATCTCTTCTCAAGGAGACACAAAATGACCACAAGAGTTGAGGCGTTGTTAAACCCTAATGCAAACAATTTGTATCTATCTGGAGGCAGCCTCGTTAGCTCAGTCGGATGCACGTCTGACTGGTGATCAGGAGACGCGGGTTCGATACCTACCGGGGTCGGCAACATGCTTTCGTGGAGATTGATCATGAAATCTTTTCTACGGTCATTCTCTCCCTTCCGCTGATTCAAGGAGGGCAGTTGTCAGTTTCTGGCAAAAGAATGTGCACTATACTGGTTAACCGCTTACGTATAAGCCTGTGCAGGTAAAGTGTGGATAGGTAAACTCACCGGCTAAAAAATGACCTAAATAGTGTTGACTGGGTTGTTAATCTCCAATACAAACAAACAAACAAAATCTATCTGAAAATAATTAGCCTCTCTGGTAAATAAATTCTCCCTGAAAAGGTGGGGAAACGCCGCTATTCAGGAGAGCAGATTCCTTTATGTCTTAACATGCCAATCACAACCATTTTTGTCTTTACTTTAACCCTTTTTGTACCAAATGGAATCTTCCTATATATAGCAGGAGTTCATTTCAAAATTTAGGGATGTCAGGTTGTGTTTTCATCAAAATTTATTTGGAAAATGGCTGAACTTTTAGTAAACATTGGAGGCCCTGATGGGCCTGCACTGTTTTCCAGGGTACCCGTTTTGGGGTTTCTAGTAGTAAATGGGTTAAAAGTCATTGTTACAAATAGTGTAGGATGCAGGCTGATGATGGTCCACACTGTTTGCCTTTAAACAAAAATATAGGTGTTTAATTAACACATTGTATGCTGGAAACCCATAAAGGAGTACCTTGGCAAACAGTGCAAGCCCAGATCAGACGCCGCAGAATGTGGCATCGCGGCGTCTGCTCAGGGCCTGCACTGTTTACAAACAGAATTTTCTGTCAAAAATAGAATAAAAACAAAAAAATTAGCCTGACACCCCTTATATGACAAATGGACTTGTCCAACATATAGCAATGGAAGAGTTCACTTGTATACCATGGGTTAAAAAGTTTGCAAGAAAATGCAGTCGATGACATAAACAGACAACATTTTAAGATGCAGTTTTTCTTGGCATATTAAGGTTCAGTAACTGTCATGCTTCTGTCTTAAGTTTCCTTCCTAAGAGATTCACTCATTGGCTATATTGGGGCTGTCCTACTTGAATTTGGTCCAAACATAATATATGTTGTATACAGAACATGTAGATTGGCTTTAGCTTTGAAATACTAACCATGAAACCAATACAAGCTTGTCTTTCTCAGATGGACTTTTCCATCATTCAGTTTAGATAAGTCCATTATTGCCTCAAAATAGAATGGCAGAAAATTCAGATTCTGATGAGACAGCCCATAATGAGCTATTTTGTCTGGATCTACACTGTTCACATAGGAATACAGGCAATCTTTAATGGCTGTGACACTGTTGGCTGGTTTACCATGGCTAATTCAAACTTGTACTTGAGTTTTTAGAGACTTCTTCCTATACCTTCAGATAAACATATATTTAAGATAATTCTAAGGTTTTTCATATTTTATCTTGAAAATGTATGTTGTGTGTTCTCATTAGAGTTGCCTCAATGAGGCAACTCTAATGAGTACACACAACATACCAGTTCCATGGTTCCAAATGTGTTAGAGCCATTGAAGTAGACTGTATGTCATATCTGTATATCATTTACAGGATTTAAATGGCTAAACAAGTTAACGTTTTTCTATTTGGATACATTTATTGCCTGTCATAGAAATGTGGTGACGGTGATGGTGGTGGTGTATGGCTGTCCCAGAGTCACTGGTATCAGGCCAGCCAGTCATAGTATAGTCCAGAGATTTCTCATGCATAACCCTCATGCAGTTAGTTATGCAACCATGTTGAGTTATCACAAAACAAACAAAAAATATGGATATTATCTGTGGTTGATGTTGTTTAGTTTCCTTGTAGACTGCCTGTTTTTCTTAATTTTGTTTGTTTGATTTGAGATTTAACATCCCGTCAACACTGTAAAGGTCATTTTGGAGATGTTGCTTCCAATTTTATGGGACTTTTAACCAACATTGAGATGAAATGACATCTCAAGCCCTGCCGCCTAATGAAACCAGTAGGGTTTAAAAGCACGGACAGGCCTACTCGCACTGAATTGCCTGGGCAGGCGTAGATTCTCTAAGCGGTTTACCAGTACTCATGTGAGGGTCGGTTTCAGCTCTGCGTAGCAGCCCATCTATTTCTTCAAGCCCCGATGGACAGGGGCTATACGTATTAAACATAATTCTAGGGGAGGTTTTTCATATTTTATCTTGAAAAGGTATGTTGTATAAACTCATTAGAATTGCCACAGTGAGGTGATTCTAACGAGTACACACAACATACCAAATCCATGGTTCCAGAGGTGTTTGTGCCATTGAAGTTATCTGTATAGGTATTTACAGGGTTGAATGGATACATTAAAGCTTGTCATAGAAACATGGTAATAGTAGTGGTGGTGGTGGCGGTGTATGGCTGTCCCAGAGTCACTGGTATCAGACCAGCCAGTCATATTATGGTTCAGAGATTGCTCATGCATAATCCTCATGCAGTTAGATATACAGCCATGTTGAGTTATCACAAAAATATGGATATTATCAGTTGTTGGTGTTGTTTAGTTTCCTTTTTCTTGAATCATTATAAATATACATGATATATACATCTTAAATTTATTTTGTCTATTCTTGACCCATTGTAGGCAGGAAATCCCTAAGGGGTACCATGACAAATAGTAAAGGCCCAGATCAGATGCTGCAGAATGCGGCGTCTGATCAGGGGCTGCACTATTTGCTAACAGAATTTTCCATCAAAAATAGTATAACAACCAAAAAATAGGCATTCCAACTGTTACATGACAAATGTACTTGTCCAACATAAAGCAATTGAAGAGTCCACTTGCATACAATGGGTTAAATGAGATTAATTTTTCTGCACTATGGCTAACTTTTGAAAACCTTTTTTCCCTTTTATCATTTTCTGACATTTTCACTTTAAAAATTTGGTTAATGGAAAGCCATCCATTTATCAGCTAACATTCGACCTTCCTGTTGGGACTTTTTCCCACACAGCATTCCATCAAATACCCCCAGCCACAATACTTAAGCATTATAACTAGTACAATATATGAAGTCAAGTCATGCATGTATGTGATCTTGTACTGCTTATTACCTTTCATTATTTGGGTGCATGTGTGCTCAGCTAAGGCTCAGATCAGTCTGCTTAGCCTGGTAAATAAATGAATTAAGCCACACCCATTGCTGACTAGCAATCAATCAAATTACTTGATATACTGTATTGTTCAATTAACAAACTGCATGACAGTGCAGATCCTGATCAGATGGCCTCTTCTCAGAAAGGGTTATACGCTAACTGTTCAGAATTAAAAATTTATCTTTGGACACAAAACAGTGCCTGCTTTGCATTTTCATTATTGTATTTGTTTGATTTGAGGATTAACGCCCCCCTTAACACTGCATAGATAATTTTGGAGACGTTGCTTCCAATTTTGTTTTACCCAACATTGAGATGAAATGACACCTCAAGTCCTGTTCCCCAATGAAACGAATAGGGTTTATAAGCATGGATGGTCCGACTCGCACCAATTTACCTGGGCAGGTTTAGATCCTGTAAGCGGTTGACCAGTACTTGTGTGCAGTCGTTTTCAGCTCTGCATGGAAGTATCATGCAGCGCATCTATTTCTTCAAATCCTGATGGTGGGGGAGGTGGGGGGGGGGGGGGGGGGGTTAGTTATGGTAACATCAGCATCTTGCTGTAAGTACATGTAATGAGTGCATTGACATAGAAGTTATATGCTGTAACTACCGGCATGCAGTATTTCACGTGTTTTGTCCTGAATGAAATCTTTTCACAGAGGAGGACACAAAGTGACTCTTAAGAGTTAAAATAATTCTTAAACTCCACATTATACAGCCAACAGTTTTAAGGTTAAAGAAAGCATGTACAATAAAAGTCCCATATGAAGACCACTTTTTGGACTGTTCAACAGTGGTCTTAAAGACCTCTTTTAACTGTCTCAGAGGTGTGGTTTCTTATACACAATGTAAGAAAATTTGAAATATGTGTTTTACCCTTATCCTGCTCAGTGCTGAACACAATCCCTACCTTTGTAAACAAAGATGGCTTCTGCCATCTGATCAGGATCTACATTGTCATTGAATGAATACATTATGATCTGATTGGTTGATAGTCAGAAATGGATGTGGCTAAATAAATTTATTCAGCAGGATAAGGGTTAAAAGATGAATTAGTCGTAACTTTAATTGATCTTAATAATACCAATGTACTGGTTGGTCTGTTTGATCTAATTTTGCGTTGATGCCTGTTTTACATCTCAAATGAAACCTTTTGGCTGTTCTTTTTCTCACATTCTTTTTCTCACATTCATTTCATTTAAGAAATAATCATCTGAAGATTACAAATCATTGTTAGACAAGCAGTTAGTCTTGTATACAGTTTGAATCCTGTAGTAGGTCAGTTACAATCCTGTCACAATCCTGTAACAGAGCAATTAGAATCATGTAACAGATCAGTAGAATCCTGTAACAGAATGGTGTTAGATTTAATTTTTCCCTGTTTGCCTGTTTAAGGATTACCCTAAGGTATAGTCACATATTTTACCTTAAACCTAGAAGCTCAGTATGCCACTAAACCCTCCAGTCACTATTCACCCCCTAGCAAACAGCAGCTTGAAAAAAAATACTGAGGAATCAAGGCTTGACATTACATATGAATTGTCTGCGGGGCAAAAATATCACATGAAATGTCAAGCTTTTTTCCTATGAAAAGTAAGAAAAAAAAAAAAACAACAAAATTTTTTCTGCTTTAGAGTTTTCTTCAGAGTCTGAAGGGTTAACCCTTATCTTGCTGAATATTCATTTAAGCCGCACCCATTTCTGTCTATCAACCAATCAAATTACTTGATGTAATTTATTGCTACAAATTATTAAACTGAATGCCAAACAGTGTAGATCCTGATCAGATGGCTCCTTCAGAAGCCATCTGATCTGGATCTACACTGTTTGCAAAGATAGGGGCTGTCATGAACAGCAAGATAGGGTATATATCAGTTTTATACCCTGTAACCTCACCTCTCCTCACTTTGTTGTATGCATTTATATACAATGTACCTGGTTTAGTTGTTCAAAGCCTTGTTAGCTTAACAAGCTCATTAATGGTCAAAATGTCGACTGTTCTGGCAAGTACCGTCTGGTACAGTGGTATCAAGGAAATGTGAGTACCCAGCAATACAAAAGCTACTCACAATTTTTCAAGCAGAAATACAACTTTTTTTTTGCTATGCTGAATGTTTTAAAGTACTTGTATTAACGAAATGTTGACTAATGGCTTTGTTGGCTTTGAAAAACTGGGCCCTGGCTCATAGTTTGCTGACTGCACAATATATTCAAAGATCCCTATAACTGACACAGAAACACCTCCAAAAGTTGTATGCAACCAGCAGGGACAAAGCCATAGACATAGATCTCTAATTCTTTCACAATACATATACAGTGAAATTCCGCTATTAAGACCACCTAAAATTAAGACTAATTCTGCTTTAAAAAGATATTTTCAAGGGTGCACCAAATCTTTTTTTGTTTTTTTCTACACACAGTCACCTGTTAGGGACGATCTTTTGCACTTTTCAAAAGTGATCTTTAAGACCACTTTCGAACAGTCCTAAAGGTGGTCTTAATATAGAAATTTTACTGTACAATGAAATTCTGCTATTAAGTGTGTGTGTGTGAATTCGGGTTTTACGTCGCTTTCAACAATTTTTCAGTCATAAATGACGGTGTCTGGTTGCGACAGGGAGCTCAATGCTCACTTTTATAGTGCTGCCTCACTGAAGTATCATGTGCCAGACACATTACATGATACCACACCCAGTCACATTATCCTGACACTGGGTCGACCAGTCCTAGCTCTACCCCGTAAATGCCAAGCGAGGAGCAGCTAGTACCATTCTTAACGACTTTGGTTTGTCGCGGCCCGGGATCGAACCCGTGACCTCCCGTTCCCCGGAGCGGACACTCTACCAACTGAGCTATCAGGGCCAGTAATCTGCTATTAAGACCAGCTACATATAAAATTAGACTTATTCTGCTTTTAAAAGCATATTTGGATCAGTGATTTATCTACCTTTTGGCCTGGCTGAGTCAAACTGACTTACTCACTCCAAAACACTGAGTCAAATTTCAAAATAGTGAGTCAAATTTATCGGGACAGAAACAAATGTACAAGTGAAATGTACAAGTGACTTATTTAAGTACCAAGTGGCTATAGGCAGCGATAAAATGCCTTATAGATATACAACAACAACAACAACAACAACAAGTATGAAAATAGGTGTCTACCATAATAAAGTAAGCAATGGGGGTTTTAGATGTAGAACAAATGTATAAAATATCACGGAAACGACCGGAAATTCTCGAGACGTTTAAAAACCGGTACCGTAAAAATTCGGCTATAAGGCGATTCGGCTATAAGACGGGACCCCCTTTTCAGCTTTTCTAAGGCGGGATTTTGCTTATACTCTTTTATAAGACGGGTCAAATTTTTGCCATATCTGTCGGGGCCTATCTGCTACCGCCAGATGCCAGTTAGATGTGAGAAATCGGCCTTTTTTCGTTAGAAAACCCCTCTACTTACCCCTAACATGGCTTGTTTGGCCACCCAAAATAGCTATCTATCTATCTATCTTCTGATACTGCGTCGGTCACATTTGACCATTACCGCAGGTGTATATTACATACACTCCAGGTTTTGCAGGATGAAAGCCTACACAGTAATCATGTAATTACGGTAGGGATCTTTAACCTGCACAGGGGATGGTTCTCCCTGCACAGGGGGCCTCCAGTTAACGTCCCGATCCGAAGGACGGTGCACTTTATGACATTCATCCCTGCAAATGATGCCAATGGAGCGTGTTCGGACACCGAAATTTTATCGCCGCTGCCGGGGATCGAACCCAGGACCTCTAGCATCAGAGGCAAGTGCACTAACCACTGGGCTATCAAGCTCCACAAAAGGTCGGGCAAACGTCGGGCCGATACGTCGTATTGCTGTCGGTCCGGTACATGCTTTGCTGGCTTAGGCTATACAGACTCCTATTTAATAGACGACAGGGGCTGACAAATCCATTTCCCGGCCGTCCGGGACAAGACCGAAATCACGACGGGCAGGTGCACTTTGACCTTATGACGCTCGGTCGGGACAAGTGCAAAAAAAAAAAAAAAAAAATCGTCTACAACTGCCCGTTTTTTGGGGCCTTAAATGCGGTAAAACTAGACCAGTAAGTAAATCGCTGTCAATTCAGAGACAAACCATCTGTGTATTTATTACGGTTCAAGTATGACACTATTGTTAATCCCTGTCGTAAAATTGCCACCCTGCGGTGCGTGTCGATAAGGTGTGAAAATATGGTCAAGTTATGTCTCTAATTTGCGTTTATCCTCCGGTCATAAAATTTAATCCGCAATCAATGTGAAAATGATTCAATTGCTCCTCAGACTATTAGCTACATCTAACGGTAAATGTTTGCATTATAAAATTGGACTATTCTACAGTCTCATGAATGGTTATGTTTTGGCGCCAAATAGCAGACGTTGGCGGGAAAAGTCGAACGCTGTTGTTGGTTATTGACACGGAACTTAAGAAAGCACCGGCGCGAAAAAAACGTTGCGTCAGGTATACGCATGTCGGGATTTTTTTTGCGTCACGCCGGGAAAATTTGCGGAATCTACGCATGACGCAGAGGTAGATAAATCACTGTAATGGATACTAGTTTCAGTAATTGCACCCCGAGTCAACTAGTGAAAGACCAGTCCTTATGAACTGTTCAAAAGGTGGTCTTAAAATAGGAATTTTACTTTCATAGATCCAGAATAGAAAGTCTAATATTTTTAATGCTGTTTGAATATGCAGGTTTTTGGGAGACCCAATATACCTTTCTTCAATAAGAATTAAGTCTGAGACTCACCACTGGCTCATGTGAGATGCCAAATTCTGCAAAGGAAGGTCAGGTGGTTTTTGTCCATGTGCTCTGGTTTTTGCCCACCTCCAATTAAAGATCAGCTTAAAATAAGTGAAATAATCTTGAAAGGACTGTAAAACCAAAACCAAAAAAAAAAGTTAAATCGTTGACGATTACAAATACAGGTGGTTTCATAATTATTAGATCCTGAAGCTTCCCTTACAACCAATCATCACTTATCATGTATTTATTGCACTCTCCATATATTTTTCCTTTAGAACATGGCTGCATGTGGTATTATAAAGTAATGAATAGAGTTGTCTCACCCAGTTGATATCAAAGTCATTTTGTCACTGATATGTTGTGACAACTTGCATAATATTAAGCTAACAATGCTTTGGACAACTGGGTCCTGAAAGGCAAAATGCATAAAGGGGAATTCTAATGCACTTGAATAAATGAAAAAAAAAAACAAACGAAAAATTTGCCATTTAGGGAGGTAAATCATAAGTTTTATGGTCACAAATTACGTTTTATGGCTTCGCTGATGCGGTGCTGCAAAATGAAATTTCCAACTCTAAAACCTCGGATTTACCTCCCCAGATGACAATTTTGAATACAGTTATCTCCCTAATTGATGGACTTGAGGGGATGTAACACCTTCAAAATGTTTTTGTGAGTTCGTTATCAATAGAGGGCATGATGTGCAAGCCACTGAAAACTGAAAGGCACTAAGAGTCTGAACATAATTTACTGCAGTTGCAGAGATAGTTATGCCTTTGATTGGACAGAGTTGCTTTCCAGAGTTTTTTATGGCTTTTTTTGGTAAAAAAACAATTAGAAAACATACCCTTCATCTTTTTCATTTAATTCCTCAATTCTATGACATCTACTCTTGGAGAAGCAAATTCTTTCCTTTATGAGTAGATGCCATTTTGAGAGGGAAGTTTATAAAAAACTGAACAGAAAGTAATGAAAATTCCCTCGCACAAATGGCTGAAAATACATCTCTTGGATGAGCAAATTCTTTTCCTTTATGTATAGCAAAACTGAAGTATTTTTCAATAGAGCTACCTCCTTCTAAGGTGTATCAGTTCCTTTCAATACTTTCTTGAGGTGAATTCCAAAAATATTTCATTGATCAGAATTTTCACGAGTGCGAAATATTTCATCAAGTGTTGAAAATATCAGAATTTTCATGTGTGCAAATGAAACCACTTATGAAAATTCTGAGGTTTTTAACACAATCAATGAAATAATTTTGGTATTTATCAAAAAAAAAAATTTTCTTATTCTATATGTGAAAAAAGTAGTCCAGGCTGCTAAATGAGAAAAAAATCATATCTTTTCACATTGTGAAAATGTCATGAGATGCATCTGTTTCCCTGCTTAGTATAAAATAATGTACAAATGTACATTTCCTTTACATTTGTTAACCTTTTTTATACCCCCGACATACTATGTATGTCGGGGGTATATAGTTTTCGTCTTTCCGTCCGTTCGTTAGTTCGTTCATTCGTTCATTAGTTAGTTCCTTCGTTCGTTCGTACTTCCGTCCGTCCCGCCGTTCGTCAACCTTTACGTCAAAGTTTTGCGTTAAACCTTTTTGATAGCTCATATCTCTGTAACCACATGTTAAATTCTCTTCATATTTGGTAAAGGATATCTCTATAGCATTGCCTTTCATATGGAATAACTAAGCCCCTGGGTCAAGCCCCTGTGTGGGCTGTCTGTCTGTCCGTCTGTCTGTTCATCTACTTTTACGTCAAAGTTTTGCGTTAAACCTTTTTGATAGCTCATATCTCTGTAACCACATGTTAAATTCTCTTCATATTTGGTAAAGGATATCTCTATAGCATTGCCTTTCATATGGAGTAACTAAGCCCCTGGGTCAAGCCCCTGTGTGGGCTGTCTGTCTGTCCGTCTGTCTGTTCATCTACTTTTACGTCAAAGTTTTGTGTTAAACCTTTTTGATTGCTCATATCTCTGTAACCGCATATTAGATTCTCTTCATATTTGGTAAAGGATATCTCTATAGCATTTCTTTTCATATGGAATATCCAAGCCCCTGGGTCAAGCCCCTGGGTGGGCTGTCTGTCCGTTTGTCAACTTTTACGTCAAAGTTTTGTGTTAAACCTTTTTGATTGCTAATAACTCTGTCACCACATGTTGGATTCTCCTCATATTTGGAACAGGATATCTCTATAGCATTACCTTTCATATGGAGTATCTAAGCCCCTGGGTCAAGCCCCTGGGTGGGCTGTCTGTCCGTTTGTCAACTTTTACGTCAAAGTTTTGTGTTAAACCTTTTTGATTGCTTATATCTCTGTCACCACATGTTTGATTCTCTTCATATTTGGTTCAGGATAACTCTATAGCATTACCTTTCATTTGGAATATCTTAGCTCGCGGGTCAAGCCCCTGGGTGGGCTGTCCACCCGTCAGTCCGTTCATCAATATTTACGTCAATGTTTTGTGTTAAACCTTTTTGATTGCTCATATCTCTGTAACTACATGTTAGATTCTTTTCATATTTGGTAAAGGATATCTCTATAGCATAACCTTTCATATGGAATATCTAAGCCCCTGGGTCAAGCCCCTGGGTGGGCTGTCTGTCAGTTTGTCAACTTTTAAGTCGAAGTTTTGTGTTAAACCTTTTTGATTGCTTATATTTCTGTAACTTCATGTTAGATTCTCTTTATATTTGGTACAGAATATAGCTATAGTATTAACTTTCATATGAAATATCTAAGCTCCTATGTCAAGCCCCCGAGTGGGGCTATGGGTCAATAATAAGGACTTACACATTTTGATCACATCCAAGTTTTGTGTTAACTGTTTTGGTTTAAACAATATTAATTAGAATAAATTCACATGTATACATCGCATAAAAGTATATGGTACAGGATTTGATAACTGTTTTCATTATACTCCTTGCATCCAAAGTATATCAAAGGTTATAGTTTTTGTCTTTCCATCTGTTCATTATTAGTTAGTTTGTTGTTTCTTTATGCTCTGACCCTTGTCAGATTTGTCACTTTATACATGTATATTGGTCCTTGTGATCTTAGAAACAACAGCGACTAGAACTTAAATTTAGCATAATATTTTCTCTTGAAATGCAGACAATAATAAATGCAAGTAATAATAAAAAATGCATTGCTTTATTATGTCATTATACAGCTACTTTAATTCAGCAAATGTTCTATGACAGCCTATTCTATGTTAGTTGTTTCCAGTTGAAATTGTTCCAAATTGCAACAAACTTTGAATTTTTATTATTCAGCAAAGACAAGCAGTTTCATCTTTGGATATGATAAATTATACTATATTTGTTGAAATGCAATAGTTATTCTCAGTGGACTAAATGGAAAGTTTATATGGAAAGGTTCAATGCTACAAACAAATTTTCATTTCCACTAAAAGGGGATGGCACTGGTCGGGGGTATACGTGCCCCACTGGGCACTTTCTCTAGTTGTACCAAATGGAATCTTTCTCCTATATATAGCAGGAGTCCATGTCAAAATTTAATGGTGTCAGGTTGTATTCGTTTTCATCAAAATTTATTTGGAAAATTACAGAACTGCCCTGATCAGACGCCGCATTCTGTGGCGTCTGATCTGGGCCTGCACTGTTTGCCTTGGTACCCATTGTGGGGTTTCTGGTACTAAATGGGTTAAACTTCTATTATTACAGGGAGTAAGTTCCAATGATTTGACAGTGTCTCTGAATGGTGATCCTGAGGCTGGGAGGCTCATTGAAGATGAGGAGGAAGATAATGTAAGCTATATTGCTCATTTTTATGCCCCCCGAGAATCTTTGATTCAGGGGGCATATAGTTTTTGCCCTGTCTGTCTGTCTGTTTGCCTGTCTGTCCGTCACAAAAACTTTAACCTAGGCCGTAACTCCCTTTGGTGGGCATTGGTCACTTACAGTGACAGCTCTTGTTTTCAGCTGTATTGCAAGAAAGTCTCTGACCTTGAATGCCGAATAATTACAGTGAAATTCCGCTATTAAGCCACCTAAAATTAAGACTGAATCTGCTCCTAAAAGCATAAGGGAGAAGGTTTCAGTTATTCTTTGTGTTTTTACACCCAGTATCTCCTAATGAGAGACCACCTTTAGGACTGTTCAAAAGTGGTCTTATAGACCACTTTTGAACAGTCCTAAAGGTAGTCTTAATATAGGAATTTTACTGTACTTTTGTTACACCCATTTGTGACTATCAACCAATCAGATTTCTGGATATAATATATTCCTTCAAAGTTGCAAAATGTTGGCTTCTTTAGAAGCCGTCTGATCTGACTCTACACTGATCGCAAAGGTAGGGTTATCTTGTTAAGCATGTCAAGGGTTAACCCTTAAGATGCCAATAAAAACAGCAACTGAAAATGTTATCTGTTGATGTTGTCTGCTACACTTCTTGCATACTTTTCAAACATATTTTTGCACAAAGACAAACGGTATGGACCCTGATCAGACTGCTCCTAGAGCAGCAGTCTGATCTTGGTTCACACTGTTTGCAACAGTGGCTTTTAAAGTATCGAGCAGACAACAAAGCAGAAGACAGTTGGTGTGATGGGCAGTTTAAGGGTTAAGCATTGACCTGTATAAGAGCTGTTACTGAAGTCTGAGGCACACAGAAGACTCGTAGAGGAGGCTCTAAGCCTTATAGATAGAAGAATGTTATATATATGTGGTTTGTTTTATAATGAATATGCAGCATAATGCTGTAATTATTCTAAAAAAAAAGTTCACCTATCTATCTATCTATCTTCTGATACAGTGTCGGTCACATTTGACCATTACCGCAGGTGTATATTACATACACCTACAAAGTCTGATTGGAGCAACAAAATATACTGACATTATTTAGGAAATACAAGTACCGTATTCGCCCTAATTACCGCACATGCTCCTATAAGCGCACACCAAAGCTATTTTTGAAAAAGAAATGCATAAGCGCACACTTTACAGTAACCTTCCCCTGGAAGCTCTCACAGTAAATCTATAAAAAAACTTAACGTTATTTCTTCAACAGTGAAGGCAATGCTTGAGTATCCTTTTCTGTCCCATTGAATATCAGTATGCATCATCTTGGAAGCTATTGTTTTCGCATCGAGTGTGCGCTAATTAGGTAGATTTTTCACTGTGATCTTTTGACACGATTTTGAAAAAACTAAGTGCACTGTGCGGTAATTAGGGCGAATAGGGTATGTGATCATAGCATTGTTAAAGAATATAATTGTAGCATGGTTTAAAACCAAAAATGCTTGCAGTATTTAATTTAGGAAATGTCAATATTTGACCAAAGTACTGTTAAATTACATTTTTGTAATGTGGTTAAATATTTGATGCTCTGCTCTTCCACTGTATATTTTGTCTTTATATTGGTAGGACAAAAGACCTTAAAAAAGTAACAAATAGATTGATTTTTTGAGTTTAACGCCATGTCAACCCTTGTGGGTCTTGCTTTAAACTTTATTTTAATTGCTTCAATTACATGTTTTTATTAATTGATTATCCTATATTACACAAGGTCAACCAATATTCAAAAATCATAAATCATTTTTTTACTTGTGTCAATTAATAAAATTGTCATTAATCAAGTAATTCCGTATTGGCCCAGTTACAGGTCCGCGGTCAGCTGTATTGGCCTCGGCCTTCGGCCTCGTGCCAATTACGAAATTATTTGATTAATAACATTATATTATAGAAGACAAATATATATTATCCAGGATTTGACATTAAGCCAAAGGCTTGTTCAGTGGTCATCTCTTGAGTCTTATTGTGTCATCTCCCAGAGAAAGGGAAAAAAAGAGATAGAAGAGATAGTAGAGTGGATGAAAGTGAGGGACAGGGGAGAAAGAAGAAAAAGAATGGAACTGTATAAAATGAAAAAAAAAATCACAACAGTCCTTGTCTAACTGTAAGCCAACATCAGATGGTTTTGCCCCCGCCCATAGGGGCTTGAAGAAATATATTGGCTGCATGATGCTTCCACGCAGAGCTGAATCCGGCCCGCACACTAGTACTGGTAAACTGCTTAGAGGACCTAAGCCTGTCCAGGAACCGCGGTGCGAGGCGGACCGTCCATGCTAATAAACCCTATTGGTTTCATTGGGCGACAGGGCTTGAGATGTCATTTCATCTCAATGTCGGGGGGTAAAAGTCCCACAAAATTGGAAGCAATGTCTCCAAAATGACCTTTACAGTGTTGACGGGGACGTTAAACCTCAAATCAAACAAACAAACATCAGATGGATGCCCCAGTGATGCAAGATATATGTCAGCTTTGCCTCACCCAGCCATCACCACAGTAACATATAAAGGATAGTCAGTAGATAAATGTAGTTTACGAGTTGCATTTAATTTGAACAAAATACATTTTATTGTCACTATTGATAGAAAGAATTGTTTTCATTGATAGAAAGAATTGTTTCAAAGAAAAAGAAAATCATTTTATATATTGTACATGTATTTCAGTTTGATTTTGGTGATATCTTTGTGAATCAAGCTATCCATACTATAGAGTATTGTCTTGGCTGTGTTTCCCATACTGCCTCATACCTCCGACTATGGGCTCTTAGTCTGGCCCATGCTCGTAAGTACAGAATTTACTTTCATAGCGTTTTGTATTGCTGTCCAGTTTTGATCTGTTCTATTCTGTTCACTGGTCATTATGTCTCCCCCGAAAAATTTTTTTTCGGAGAGACATATTGTTTTTCCCCCGGGCGTCTGTCTGTCCGTCTGTCTGTCTGTCCGTCTGTCCGTCTGTCCGTCTGTCACACTTTCGTGTCCGCTCTGTAACTTGAAAACCGTTAGAGCTATCGTCACGAAACTTCGTATAAATATTAATCAGCATTAGACGACGTGCAGTGCACAAGAACCATAACTCTCGCATTTATACTTTTTGAATTATCTCCCTTGGAAGTTTGTTGGTATGTATATATGTATGGGCAAATCGTGTCCAGTCAATAACTTTCTTATTTTTTGATGGATTTTAAAATTACTCGGCAGAAATATTAACCACCATAAGACGATGTGTGGTGCGCATGAGGCAGGTCGGTACCTCAAAGGTCAAGGTCATACTTAGAGGTCAAAGGTCAAAAAAGGGGCCTTTTTTTCGTATTTGGTCAATAACTTTCTTATTTTGAGATGGATTTTAAAATTACATGGCATAATTATTAACAACCATAAGACGATGTGTGGTGCGCATGAGGCAGGTCGGTACCTCAAAGGTCAAGGTCATACTTAGAGGTCAAAGGTCAAAAAAGGGGCCTTTTTTTCGTATTTGGTCAATAACTTTCTTATTTTGAGATGGATTTTAAAATTACTTGGCATAATTATTAAAAACCATAAGACGATGTGTGGTGCGCATGAGGCAGGTCGGTTCCTCAAAGGTCAAGGTCATACTTAGAGGTCAAAGGTCAAAAAAGGGGCCCTTTTTTCGTATTTGGTCAATAACTTTCTAATTTTGAGATGGATTTTAAAATTACTTGGCATAATGATTAACAATCATGAGACGATGTGTGGTGCACATGAGGCAGGTCGGTACCTCAAAGGTCAAGGTCATACTTAGAGGTCAAAGGTCAAAAAGTGGGCCTTTTTTTCGTATTTGGTCAATAACTTTCTTATTTTGAGATGGATTTTGAAATCACATGGCAGAAATGTGAACCAATATAAGGTGATGTGTTGCGCGCATGACCCAGGTTGTTACCTCAAAGGTCAAGGTCATACTTAGAGGTCAAAGGTAAAAAAAGGGCCTTTTTTGGGGGTTTTGTCAATAACTTGCCTATTTTTAAATAGAATTTGAAGTTACTTGGCAAACATGTTAACTATCATGGGACGATGTGTTGCATGCATGATTCAGTTTGGTACCTAAAATGTCAAGGTCATACATAGAGGTCAAAGGTAAAAAAGGGGCCTTTTTTCGTGTTTGGTCAATAACTTTCTTATTTTTAGATGGATTTTGAAATTGCTAGGCAGAAATGTTAACCACCATGAGATGATGTGTTGCACGCATGACCCAGTTTAATACCTGAAAGGTCAAGGTCATACATAGAGGTTAAAGGTAAAAAAGGGCCTTTTTTGTGTTCTGTCAATAACTTTCTTATTATGCCCCCAACTTTGAAAAAGTTTGAGGGGCATATTGGTTCTGGTTCGTTCGTCCGTCCGTCCATTACGCTTTTGATGCATAGCATAACTAAAGAACCGTGTATGCTAGGGTTTTGAAATTTCATATATGGATTCCTCATGGAAAATTAGCTGACGCGTATTTTTTTTCTCGTCCTGATTATGCCCCCTTCAAGAGTTGTTGCCCTTTGAATTTTTTTTTTTTTAATAAAATCTTGTCAGCAAGATATCTCAAAAAGTATTGGAGCTAGAGCCTTGAAAGTTGGTGATTATATTGATTGTGATGAGTAGATGAACTGATTAACTTATGACAAAATTCCGTAAAATACTTTGTGAGTTATGGCCCTTTGTCATTTTGGTAATTTGTGCCCATTGTAATGTATGCTAAAAGTGATGCATAGCATAACTTTAGAACGGTGTATGCTATAATTTTGAAATTTCATATATGCATTTCTGATGGAAAATAAGCTGACACGTATTTTTTTTCTCGTCAGGATTATGCCCCTTTCAAGAGTTATTGCCCTTTGAATTTTTTTTAATAAAATCTTGTCAGCAAGATATCTCAAAAACTATTGGAGCTAGAGGCTTGAAAGTTGGTGAATATATTGGTGGTGATGAGTAGATGAACTGATTAACTTTTGACAAAATTCCAAAAAACACTTTGTGAGTTATGGCCCTTTGTCATTTTGGTAATTTGTGCCCATTGTAATGTATGCTAAAAGTGATGCATAGCACAACTTTAGAACTGTGTATGCTAGGGTTTTGAAATTTCATATATGGGTTCCTCATGAAAAATTAGCTGACGCGTATTTTTTTTCTCGTCCGGATTATGCCCCTTTCAAGAGTTATTGCCCTTTGAAATTTTTTTAATAAAATCTTGTCAGCAAAATATCTCAAACACTATTGGAGCTAGAGCCTTGAAAGTTGTTGAGTATATTGGTGGTGATGAGTATATGAACTGATTAACTTTTGACAAAATTCCGAAAAATACTTTGCGAGTTATGGCCCTTTGTCATTTTGGTAATTTGTGCCCATTGTAATGAATCATAAAAGTGATGCATAGCATAACTTTAGAACTGTGTATGCTATGGTTTTGAAATTTCATATATGCATACCTAATGGAAAATGAGCTGACACGTATTTTTTTCTCATCCGGATTATGCCCCTTTCAAGAGTTATTGCTCTTTGAATTTTTTTTAATAAAATCTTGTCAGGGAGATATCTCAAAAACTGTTGGAGCTAGAGGCTTTAAAGTTGGACCATGAGTCATGTGCAAGACCAAGGTCCATACCTCCAATGTCAAGGTCATACCTAGAGGTCAAAGGTAAAAAAAAGGACAGTCAATAACTTCCTTATTCTTTGATGGATTATGAAATTACTTGGCAGAAATGTTAACTATCATGAGACGATGTGTTGTACCGCAAAGGTCAAGGCCATACTTAGAGGTCAAAGGTAAAAAAGTGCTTTTTTTGTTTACGGCCAATAACTTTTTTATTTTTCTATGAACATTTTTAAAGTTACTATGCAGAAATGTTCATCTTCATTAGATGATGTGTTGCACACAAGACCCAGCTCAATACTCCCAATGTCAAGGTTATACTTAGCAGTCAAAAACGGGGGAGACATCTGTGTTTTTGTAGAAAAACAAATTCTAGTTCTGTCTGTTAACACTTAGGTACCATACAAAATTGCAAAGTAGATGGCATTTTTGTCGCACCTGCTATTATTAGCATGGTGTGATATAGGCGTCCGGTTTTTTGTCCGTTCATTCGTCCGTCCGTCAGTTTGTCAAGGCATCAACATTGATTTTGTGACCACCCTAGTTTATTTCCCAAGAACTATAAGAGCTTCATTAATGATACTTGGTAAAAACTTGTATCTGGGGATGGCAACTTAAATGCAAGCATCCGTATTTGACCTTGACCTACATTTTATGGTTCACTGACTTTATAAAATATTCTGACCACCCTAGCATTCACCCTAATGGTCAAGTTTATTTCTCAAGAACTATAAGAGCTTTATTAATGATACTTGGTACAAACTTGTATCTGGGGATGGCAACTTAAACGCAAGCATCAATATTTGACCTTGACCTACATTACATGGTTCACTGACTTCATATGGCCCCCGCCCATCGTGGCTTGAAGAAAGAGATGGGCTGCATGATGCTTCCACACAGAGCTGAAACCGACCCGCCCACGAGTATTGGTAAACCGCTCAGAGGATCTAAGCTTGCCAAGGCAAAGCGGTACGAGTCAGATTATCCATGCTTATAAACCCATTTGGTTTCATTGGGCGGCAGGGCTTGAGAAGTCATTTCATCTCAATGTCGTGTAAAAGTCCCACAAAATTGGAAGCAACTTCTCCAAAATGACCTTTACAGTGTTGACGGGGACGTTAAACCTCAAATCAAACAAAAAAAAACTGACTTGGTAAATATTGAGACCACCCTAATGGTCAAGTTAATTTCTCAAGAACTATAAGAGCTTCATTAATGATACTTGGTACAAACTTGTATCTGAGGATGGCAGCTTTAATGCAAGCATCCATTTTTGACTTTGACCTACATTTCATGGTTCACTGACTTTGCAAAATATTGCGACCACCCTAGCGTTCACCCTAATGGTTAAGTTTATTTCTCAAGAATTATAAGAGCTTCATTAATGATACTTAGAATGGCAACTTTTATGCAATCAGCTATGTTTGACCTTGGCCTAGATGTCATGGTTCAGTGACTTTGCGCCCCCCCCCCCCCCCCCCCCCCCCCACAGGTGTGACATAGCCTTTGTTGGAATTCTTGTTTATTTTTGTTGTCACGATATAGGTATCCAGTTTTCCGTCCATTGGTCTGTTCGTCCGTACGTTCATCTGTCAAACATTTGAGACCACCCTAACATTCACCCTAGTGTAAGAATCCATTTCTAGAGAACTATAAGAGCTTTATTAATGATACTTGGTACAAGCTTGCATCTAGAAATACCAACTTCAATGCAAGCATCCGTATCTGACCTTGACCTACTTTTCATGGTTCACTGACTTTGCAAATTATTTCAACCACCCTAACTACTTTCACCCTATTGTAAGAGTCCATTTCTCAAGAACTATGCAAGGTTACTTGGTACAAGCTTGCATCTAGGAATAGCATCTTCAATGCAAGCATCCGTATCTGACCTTGACCTACATTTCATGGTTCACTGACTTTGTAAATTATTGCAACCACCCTAACTTTCATCCTAATGTAAGAGCCCATTTCTCAAGAACTATACAAGGTGACTTGGTACAAGCTTGCATCTAGGAACAGCAACTTTGATGCAAGCATCCTTATCTGACCTTGACCTATATTTCCTGGTTCACTGACTTCGTGAATTATTGCGACCCCCCCTAACTTCCACCCTAATGTAAAAGTCCATTTCTTGAACACTATAAGAGTTTCATTGATGTTACTTGGTACAAGCTTGCATCTAGGAATATCACCTTCAATGCAAGCATCCATATCTCATCTTGACCTACATTTCATGGTTCACTGACTTCGTGAATTATTGCGACAACCCTAACGTTCACCCTATTTCTTGAGAACTATGAGCTTCATTAATGATACTTGGTACAAGTTTGCATCTAGAAATAGCAACTTCAAAACAAGCATCCATATCTGACCTTGACCTTCATTTCCTGGTTCACTGACTTCGTGAATTATTGCGACCACACTAACTGTCACCCTAATGTAGGAGTCCATTCGTTACGTTATGTTACAGAAAAACATGCCCACCTCTAGGTGTGCATAGATTTTGTGCAGTATCTATGTTTGCTATACTGTTAATGATTCTCACTTAACCCCCAGTTTACGAGAATGAATGTGATGGAGGAGTGCTTGAGAAACAGAGTTGTCACTTGTTGTTTTCCTACATTACAGTTGTCACTCACTTGTTCTTTTCCTTCATTCCAGAGTTGTCAGAAGTGCTATGGTCAATGTTGTTCAGGTTTGCCCTGTCATTTAAGATGAAGTATCTAGGGGCGATCCTAATCTGGGTAATATTCTCTGCCTTCGCCTGTCTGACTGTTGCTGTACTGCTCGTCATGGAAGGATTGTCAGCTTTCCTGCATACACTCCGTCTGCACTGGTAGGTTCAGCTGTTTTATTGCCTGAATAAAAACAAAAGTATAATATTCTCAGTCAAAAAAGTTCCTGTAAATAAAATTGTTTCTGTTACCATAGTTACTGCAAATGAAAAATGCACAAAATGTGTTTTGTTTTGGTTAGAGAACTCATTTTTCCATGCAAAAGCCCAAACTGTTTTTGATTCTGTAAACCCGCCAGCCTGGACTTTTGTTTTAAACATCAAAGGGTCACTGTGACAGTTTCGAAGAAAAAAATTATTACAAAGGCCAAGATTTAACACAGTAAAAATTACACTTAGCACAAGAGTTCTAAAATTTGATACATGTAACGGTTTATTAGATACCCTGTGTGTCTATTTGCAAAAGATTTTGGGCTTTATTTCCATTTGTTAAGATCAACAGATGATCATGTATAGGCCTCAGATTCTTTTAAGGTGTGTGCAAAATGCTGATTTCAATTGAAACTCCACAGAATCTCGCAATTGGTAGTGCTACATGCTACAAGACTTTTCATCATTATTTTCCATCATGGTTAACATCAATGTTGGCAACAAAGCGCTTTTTAAAGAAATTGCAAAAACTGAATGGCAGGTTTAGAAAATAACAAGTTTGAAAAATGCTATATTTTTAATTGAAAGGGAGATAATCTGAGAATTTCACAAATTAAAGTCTTGATTGTAGTGCAAGATCGTGAAATGTTGTAAAGCTAAAGTGAATTTCCATGCTCAATGGACATGATCTTTTATCTCAGACACAAAATGAACATCTGCGCATGCGCAATGCCACATTTCTTGCAAAACCTTTCTAGGCACCTACTGGAGGACAACTCTTGAGCAGAATAGTATGGACAAATGCAAATTAATGCATTTTGTAGCTAAACATCCGATTCACATGTTTACAGCCATCTTTAGCTGAATGGGTACCAGATACCTACTAGAATTTACCCGGAAGTTGGTATTGTTACTTTTTTGACCGAGTATACATTTGTAGGGTTTGTAATAAATCTCCTAGTAGTATACATGCAAAGTGATTAAAAGGACGGGTTACAGTTTAGCCATATTTGTGCCTACGATGGATCTGGATGAAACTTATATGCAATAAAGTCCAACATATGCACGTTCATATGACAACAATATTTAATTAACCATGACATGTGCAGTCATGTGACTTCCGTTTTTCTACAAGTGGGGTAACTGTCAGTATTTGGTGATTTGCCAAAGTAGTATGACATTTTTTAACATTTAACCGCATTAAAGCGTGCTAATTTACATGTCCATATCATAATCTATGTTTCTTGTATACCGTGACACAATATTGTGTACAGTATGTGCATAAGAAATTTATATTGTGTTGAAGTTATATGTATTTATTATAATATGTTAGAAGTGCTTAATAATACGGAATGTATTTTCGATTCTGAAATATATATTTAAAATGTTGGCAGAAAGACAACAACAGTACAATAAATCATTACAACATATAGCAGATTTGATTGGATTTTGGTGACCATGACCTCATTTTTCAAGGTCACAGCAACCCCAAAACAGATATTTTTAGGCCAAAAATGGCTTGTCGGTACTGTATCTCAATAACGAATTGATTAATTTTTAGCTCACCGTAACGTAGTGACGAGGTGAGCTTTTGGGATCACTTTTTGTCCGTCGTCCGTGCGTGCGTCCGTCCGTGCGTGCGTAAACAATTTCTTTAAATGACATCTCCTCCTAAACCACTGATCGGATTTTGACCAAACTTCACAGGAATGATCTTTAGGTGGTCCCCTTTCAAAGTTGTTCAAATGGTTCCGGTCCATTGCACATCTAGGTCACAGGAGCCAAAAATAGATTTTTTTCACCAAAAACTTAAAAAATCTTCTTCTCTGAAACCACAAGGCCCAGGTCTTTGATATATGGTATGAAGCTTCATCTAGTGGACCCCTACCAAGATTGTTCAAATTATAGTGCTGGGGCCAAAAATGCCCCTGCCCTGGGGCCCTTTGGTTTTACATAGGCTTATATAGGGAAAATCTTTAAAAATCTTCTTCTCTGAAACCACAAGGCCCAGGTCTTTGATATTTGGTATGAAGCTTCATCTAGTGGACCCCTACCAAGATTGTTCAAATTATAGTGCTGGGGCCAAAAATGCCCCCGCCCCGGGGCCCTTTGGTTTTACATAGGCTTATATAGGGAAAATCTTTAAAAATCTTCTTCTCTGAAACCACAAGGCCCAGGACTTTGATATTTGGTATGAAGCTTCATCTAGTGGACCCCTACCAAGATTGTTCAAATTTTAGTGCTGGGACAAAAAATGCCCCCGCCACGGGGCCCTTTGGTTTTACATTGGCTTATATAGGGAAAATCTTTAAAAACCTTCTCCTCTGAAACCACAAGGCCCAGGTCTTTGATATTTGGTATGAAGCTTCATCTAGTGGACCCCTACCAAGATTGTTCAAATTATAGTGCTGGGGCCAAAAATGCCCCCGCCCCGGGGCCCTTTTGTTTTACATAGACTTATATAGGGAAAATCTTTAAAAATCTTCTTCTCTGAAACCACAAGGCCCAGGACTTTGATATTTGGTATGAAGCTTCATCTAGTGGACCCCTACCAAGATTGTTCAAATTATAGTGCTGGGACAAAAAATGCCCCCACCACGGGGCCCTTTGGTTTTACATAGGCTTATATAGGGAAAATCTTTAAAAATTTTCTTCTCTGAAACCACAAGGCCCAGGACATTGATATTTGGTATGAAGCTTCATCTAGTGGACCCCTACCAAGATTGTTCAAATTTAAGTGCTGGGACAAAAAATGCCCCCGCCACGGGGCCCTTTGGTTTTACATTGGCTTATATAGGGAAAATATTTAAAAAGCTTCTTCTCTGAAACGACAAGGCCCAGGTCTTTGATATTTGGTATGAAGCTTCATCTAGTGGACCCCTACCAAGATTGTTCAAATTATAGTGCTGGGACAAAAAAATGCCCCCGCCACGGGGCCCTTTTGTTTTACATAGGCTTATATAGGGAAAATCTTCTTCTCTGAAACCACAAGGCCAAGGACTTTGCTATTTGGTATGAAGCTTCATCTAGTGGACCCCTACCAAGATTGTTCAAATTAAAGTGCTGGGACAAAAAATGCCCCCGCCACGGGGCCCTTTGGTTTTACATTGGCTTATTTAGGGAAAATCTTTAAAAATCTTCTTCTCTGAAACCACAAGGCCCAGGTCTTTGATATTTGGTATGAAGCTTCATCTAGTGGACCCCTACCAAGATTTTCAAATTATAGTGCTGGTGCCAAAAAAGCCCCAGCCCCGGTGTAACAGGCCGGTTCTTCCCCCCAGTCAGTTTCTTCCCCGGGGAAGAACTGGGCCGGCCCGTTTCTTCCCCGGGGAAGAAACTGACTAGTCAGTTTCTTCCCCACCCAGTCAGTTTCTTCCCCACCTGAAATTTTTTAAGAACCATAGAGAACGAGTAATTTATGCCTCACAAAATGTTAAAAATTCAAAAAGAAACCATTCTGAATTAGTTTGGAGTCTTTACAGCTTGAATGTCAAAATTTTCTGTATGCCATACAATATATGGAGATCCAAGGAAATTTTCATCCCAATTCCAGTATCTATGATTAATTTTCTTAGCTTTTATGACATAAATTGGTATTAACTAAACAGATATAATATATGCAACAACTCTTTAGTGATCCAATCTAAATATAATTTGGAAAGTGGGGGTGGGGAAGTACTGGGCCGGCCCATTTCTTCCCCACCCCAGATTTTTCTGTTTACTAAAAATTCTTGTGATAAATGTTCTTCGCTTTTAATAACATAAATTGGTATTAACTACAGAGATATAATAAGCAACAAATGTTGGGCCCTTAAATTTCAATAGAATTCGGAGACTGGGGGTGGGGAAGAACTGGGCTGGCCCAGTTCTTCTCCACCCCAGATGTTTCTGTTTACTAATAATTCTTGTGATTAATTTCCTTTGCTTTTTAAGACATAAATTGGTATAAACTAAACAGATATAATAAGCAACCAATGTTTGGAGCTCAAATCTTAATAGAATTTGGAGACTGGGGGTGGGGAAGAACTGGGCCGGCCTGTTTCTTCCCCACCCCAGATGTTTTTGTTTACTAAAAATTCTTGAGATAAATTTTCTTCACTTTTAAAGACATAAACTGGTATTAACTAAACAGATATAATAAGTAACAAATGTTTGGCACTTAAATTTCAATAGAATTCGGAGACTTGGGGGGTGGGGAAGAACTGGGCCGGCCTGATTCTTCGCCACCCTTGGGTAGTGTTATACAGTTATGTCAGTTATAGTACTGAAGATGTCTTGGGTGGGGAAGAACTGGGCCAGTCCGTTTCTTTCCCACCCTTGGTAAGTATTGTACTGTTAAGTCAATTATGACGTTGAAGGTGTCGGGGTGGGGAAGAAACGGGCCGACCCAGTTCTTCCCCACCCCCATCTCCAAATTCTATATAGATTTGAGCTCCAAACATTTTTTGTTTATTTCATCTTTTTAGTTTATTCCAATTTATGTCTTAAAAAACGAAGAAAAATTTATCACAAGGATTTTTTGTAAACAGAAAAATCTGGGGTGGGGAAGGAACGGGCCGGCCCAGTTCTTCCCCACCCCCAGTCTCCAAATTCTATTTAGATTTGAGCTCCAAACATTTGTTGCTTATTATAGCTTTTAAGTTTATAATATACCAATTTATGTCTTAAAAAGTGAAGAAAATTTATCACAAGAATTTTTTGTAAACAGAAAAATTTGGGATGGGGAAGAAATGGGCCGGCCCAGTTCTTCCCCACCCCCAGTCTCCAAAGTCTAATTAAGTTTGAGCTCCAAATATTTGTTGCTTATTATATCTTTTTAGTTTATACCAACTTTTGTCTTAATAAGCGAAGAAAATTTATCACAAATATTTTTTAAAAACAGAAAAATCTGGGGTGGGGAAGAAACGGGCCAGCCCAGTTCTTCCCCACGCCCAGACTTCAAATTATATTTAGATTTGAGCTCCAAACATTTGTTGCTTATTACATCTTTTTAGTTTATACCAAATTATGTCTTAAAAAAACGAAGAAAAATTATCACAAGAATTTTTTGTAAACAGAAAAATATGGGGTGGGGAAGAAAGGGCCGGCCCAGTTCTTCCCCACCCCCAGTCTCCAAATTCTATTTAGATTTGAGCTTCAAACATTTGTTGCTTATTATATCTTTTTAGTTTATACCAAATTATGTCTTAAAAAGCGAAGAAAAGTTATCACAAGAATTTTTTGTAAACAGAAAAATCTGGGGTGGGGAAGAAACAGGCCAGCCCAGTTCTTCCCCACCCAAAGTCTCCAAATTCTATTTAGATTTGAGCTCCAAACATTTGTTGCTTATTATATCTTTTTAGTTTATACCAATTTATGTCTTAAAAAGCGAAGAAAATTTATCACAAGAATTTTTGGTAAACAGAAATATCTGGGGTGGGGAAGAAACGGGCCAGCCCAGTTCTTCCCCGCTCCCAGTCTCCAAATTCTAATTAGATTTGAGCTCCAAACATTTGTTGCTTATTATAGCTTTTTATGGTTTATACTAATTTTTGTCTTAAAAAGCGAAGAAAATTTATCACAAGAATTTTTTGTAAACAGAAAAATCTGGGGTGGGGGAGAAACGGGCCGGCCCAGTTCTTCCCCACCCCCAGTCTCCAAACTGTATTTAGATTTGAGCTCCAAACATTTGTTGCTTATTATATCTTTTTAGTTTATACCATTTTTTGTTTTAAAAAGCAAAAGAAATTTATCACAAGAATTATTAGCAGACAGAAAAATCTGGGGTGGGGAAGAAATGGGCCGGCCCAGTTCTTCCCCACCCCCAGTCTCCAAACTCTATTTAGATTTGAGCGCCAAACATTTGTGGCTTATTATATGTGTCTAGTTAATACTAATTTATGTCTTAAAAAGCAAAGAAAATTCATCAAAGATGCTTGAATTTGGATGCATATTTTATTGCATCTCCATGAATGGTGTAGCATAGAGCAAATTTTGTCATTCAAGCTGAAAAGGACTCAGAACTTGTTCAGAATCATCTATTTTCTCATTTATAACAAATTGTGAGCTGAAAATTATTCGTTGACTATGGTTCTGAAAAAAATTCAGGTGGGGAAGAAACTGACCGGGTGGGGAAGAAACTGACTAGTCAGTTTCTTCCCCCGGGGAAGAACCGGGCCGGCCCAGTTCTTCCCCCGGGGAAGAAACGGGCCGGCCCAGTTCTTCCCCGGGGAAGAACCGGGCCGGGGGAAGAAACTGACCGTTACACCGGGCCCTTTGGTTTCACATAGTCTTATATAGGGAAAATCTTTAAAAATCTTCTTCTCTGAAACCACAAGGCCCAGGACTTTGATATTTGGTATGAAGCTTCATCTAGTGGACCCCTACCAAGATTGTTCAAATTATAGTGCTGGGACAAAAAAATGCCCCCGCCACGGGGCCCTTTGGTTTTACATAGGCTTATATAGGGAAAATCTTTAAAAATCTTCTTCTCTGAAACCACAAGGCCCAGGTCTTTGATATTTGGTATGAAGCTTCATCTAGTGGACCCCTACCAAGATTGTTCAAATTATAGTGCTGGGGCCAAAAATGCCCCCGCCCCGGGGCCCTTTGGTTTTACATAGGCTTATATAGGGAAAATCTTCAAAAATCTTCTATTTGAAACCACAAGGCCCAGGACTTTGATATTTGGTATGAAGCTTCATCTAGTGGACCTCTACCAAGATTGTTCAAATTATAGTGCTGGGGCAAAAAATGCCCCCGTCCCGGGGCCCTTTGGTTTTACATAGGCTAATATAGGCAAAATCTTTAAAAATCTTTTTCTCTGAAACAGCTAGGCCCAGGTCTTTGATATTTGATGTGTAGCTTCATCTAGTGGACCTTTGCCAAGATTGTTCAAATTATAGCCTTTGTTGATGTTTGGTATGAAGCTTCACCTTTAAGACCTCCCTCAACATTATGCACATTAAAGCCCTGGGGCCAATAATGGCCCTCTCTGGGGCCCACTTGTTACACTATGGATCAGGTGAGCGATCCAGGGCCATCATGGCCCTCTTGTTATCAAACTTGGAACAATATATCATTACAACATACCGGGAATTTGATTAGATTTTGGTGACATTGACATTTTTTTCAAGGTCACATGCCCCCCAAAACAGTCAATTTTGGGCCAACAATGGCTTGTCTGCACCCTATCTCATTAAAGAATGACCAATTTACGTCAAACTTGGTACAATATATCAATATAACATACCGCAGGTCGGGTTAGATTTTGGTGACCTTGACCTTTTTTAAGGTCACAGGCGCTCAAAGACCATCAATTTTGGACCAAAAATTGCTTGTCTTCACTCTATCTCTTTAATAAATTGCTTAATTTTAGTCAACTTAGTACAATATAACATTACAACATGACGCAGATTTGCTTATATTTTGTCGACCTTACCCCTTTTTTCAAGGTCACAGGCTCCCAAAAACAGACAATTTTGGGACAAAAAAGGTGTGACTGCACAATTTCTCATAAACAAATTGATTAATTGCTTTCAAACTTGATAAAATATACCGTAACAACATACCGCAGATTTGATTAGATTTTGGTGACCTTGACTTTTTTCAAGGTCACAGCCCCCCCCCCCCCCCCAAAAAAAAAACATAGTCAATTTTGGGCCAAAAATGGCTACGAATAACCCTTTCTACAACTTATTTAATGTCACTGCAGCTGGTTTCTCGGAATGTGTGCGGCCGTAGAGTAGTTTACATTTTCTTGTCCTTTTAAGATCATTGATTCCATTGTTGAATTTTGAAAATATTTTAGGCTTACTGATAAAGCCCAATTGGCCAAAACTAGCTAGTGTGACCCAGAAACATGTACACTCCATATTTTCCAGTCCTGTTGTTTATTCCTTGCTTCCGAAGGATAACCCTTTCTGCAACTTATTGTCTGCACTCTAAGGCCAAGGTCTCCCGAAACCTGTTCTTTTAGGGCCAATAATGACTTATCTGTAACCTATATCATTTAAGAATTTATGAATGTTGGTCAAAATCGGTACAATATTTAATTGCAGTATACCAAATTTGTCTGGTGATCTGAGCTTTTTAATGACTGTTTGTTTTTTTCAAGGTCATAGGCTCCCACAAAAACTGTCAGCTTTTGACCAAAAATGGCTGGTTTGCAGCTTACATTTTGATGACGTTAATCTAGCTATTAAAGTCAAATGGGTGTTATGGATACATTTATGGCGAGGGGACATTGTTTTCCACTAAAACATTTTTACTTATACCAGCATTCAGGGTTCGGCTGCAGAAAATATGAAATGTTACAAGTATACCCTGTAAACAATATAAGACAGAAACTGGTAATGGAAGGTAAACATGAATGTATGTCATACAAGTAACATGCACAGCATGTGACAGCAGTTACATGATAGTCCTATAATTCACCAATGTTTGTTTGTTTGATTTGAGGTTAAACGTCCCCGTCAACACTGTAAAGGTCATTTTGGAGACGTTGCTTCCAATTTTGTGGGACTTTTACCCGACATTGAGATGAAATGACATCTCATGCCCTGTCGTCTAATGAAACCAATAAGGTTTATAAGCATGGGTGGTTCAACTCGTGCGCACCGCTTTGCCTGGGCAGGCTTAGATCCTCTAAGCAGTTTACCAGTACTCGTGTGCGGGTCGGATTCAGCTATGCATGGAAGCATCATGCAGCCCATATATTTCTTCAAGCCCTGATTGGCGGGGGCCGTAATTAATCAATGAAAAGCATTCCCGTTTGCCCAGCAAGGAATGATGGTCGTGCTCATACAGATGGCCAGCCGCTGTCCTTCTGTATATGTAGACTATTTTGACTGTTTCCTGTGCGAGTATGCACAGTACTTTGATTACATTGATTTTCTCACCATATTTTATCGATAAAAGTTTATTTTTCAACATCCTCCACATCGTTAACCGCCAAAACATCAACATTTTTGAAAAATTATTATACCCCCACAAATGAAATTTGGGGGGTATATAGGAGTGAGCTTGTCGGTCGGTCGGTCGGTCGGTCGGTCGGTCTGTCCGTCGGTCGGTCTGTTGACTTGGTTTCCAGACGATAACTCAAAAAGCGCTTCATCGATTTTTATAATTTTTGGTACACTGATGTAACATCATAAAATACAGGTCAAGTTCGATTTCCACTACAATTCGTCAATTTTCGACATAGTTATGGCCCCTTTCAAGTGAAAAAATTGCAAAATGCCGCTGTTGTACTATCAAGGCAGTTTTTGTGGGGGTATTCATCACCTTTAGTGATAGCTCTAGTTGTTTCTGAAATAAAGTGGTGTGTAATTTTCTCTGGTTAATAATGTGGACGACCATGCAATTTTCCTTTGAACACCACAGGGGTCTTCACTTTTTCCATAGGTGCAATGTTACACATGTCCAGCAGTGCATGTATTCAATCGGAAATTTTGTTACGAAAACGCATGCGGATGAAAAAGTAAATATTTGTCCAACAAACCAAAGATATTTGGTCACCATATGAGTGTATTTTGATCAGTTTTTGTTGACTTCAAGAATTAGCTCTTTCAGTAGGCACTTTGCAATAGAAAACTGTAACTGTCCTTTTCTTGTGCTGGACTTTATTTTTTTAGCTCACCTGTCACGTAGTGACGAGGTGAGCTTTTGGGATCACTTTTTGTCCGGCGTCCGTCGTGCGTGTGTGCGTGCGTGTGTGCGTGCGTAAACTTTTTCTTCAAATGACATCTCCTCCTAAACCACTGATCGGATTTTAACCAAACTTCACAGGAATGATCCTTAGGTGGTCCCCTTTCAAAGTTGTTCAAATGGTTCCGGTCCATTGCACATCTAGGTCACAGGAGCTAAAAATAGATTTTTAAAATGAAAACTTTAAAAATCTTCTTCTCTGAAACCGAAAGGCCCAGGTCTTCGATATTTGGTATGAAGCTTCATCTAGTGGACCTCTACCAAGATTGTTAAAATTATGGCCCTTGGGCCAGAAATGCCCCCACCCCGGGGGCCTTTGGGTTTACATAGGCTTATATAGGGAAATCTTTAAAAATCTTCTTCTCTGAAACCACAAGGCCCAGGTCTTTGATATTTGGTGTGAAGCTTCACCTAGTGAACCTCTACCAAGATTGTTCAAATTATAGCCCTAGGGTCAAAAATGCCCCCGCCCCGGGGGCCTTTGGTTTTACATAGGCTTTTACAGGGAAAATCTTTAAAAATCTTCTTCTCTGAAACTGCAAGGCTCAGATCTTTGATATTTAGTGTGAAGCTTCATCTAGTGGACCTCTGCCAAGATTGTTCAAATTATAGCTCTGGGGCTAAAAATGCCCCCGCCCCAGGGGCCTTTGGTTTTACATAGGCTTATATAGGGAAAATCTTTAAAATATTATTCTCTGAAACCGAAAGGCCCAGCTCTTCGATATTTGGTATGAAGCTTCATCTAGTGGACCTCTGCCAAGATTGTTCAAATTATGGCCCTTGGGCCAGAAATGCCCCCACCCTGGGGGCCTTTGGGTTTACATAGGCTTATATAGGGAAATCTTTAAAAATCTTCTTCTCTGAAACCACAAGGCCCAGGTCTTTGATATTTGGTGTGAAGCTTCACCTAGTGAACCTCTACCAAGATTGTTCAAATTATAGCCCTAGGGTCAAAAATGCCCCCACCCCGGGGGCCTTTGGTTTTACATAGGCTTTTACAGGGAAAATCTTTAAAAATCTTCTTCTCTGAAACTGCAAGGCTCAGATCTTTGATATTTAGTGTGAAGCTTCATCTAGTGGACCTCTGCCAAGATTGTTCAAATTATAGCTCTGGGGCTAAAAATGCCCCCCCCCAGGGGCCTTTGGTTTTACATAGGCTTATATAGGGAAAATCTTTAAAATATTATTCTCTGAAACCGAAAGGCCCAGCTCTTCGATATTTGGTATGAAGCTTCATCTAGTGGACCTCTGCCAAGATTGTTCAAATTATGGCCCTTGGGCCAGAAATGCCCCCGCTCCGGGGGCCTTTGGGTTTACATAGGCTTATATAGGGAAAATCTTTAAAAATCTTCTTCTCTGAAACCACAAGACCCAGGTTTTTGTTATTTGGTGTGAAGCTTCACCTAGTGGACCTCTACCAAGATTGTTCAAATTATAGCCCTGGGGCCAAAAATGCCCCCGCCCCGGGGGCCTTTGGTTTTACATAGGCTTTTACAGGGAAAATCTTTAAAAATCTTATTCTCTGAAACTGCAAGGCTCAGATCTTTGATATTTAGTGTGAAGCTTCATCTAGTGGACCTCCTCCAAGATTGTTCAAATTATAGCCCTGGGGCTAAAAATGCCCCCGCCCAAGGGGCCTTTGGTTTTTCATAGGCTTATATAGGGAAAATCTTTAAAATATTCTTCTCTGAAACCGAAAGGCCCAGGTCTTCGATATTTGGTATGAAGCTTCATCTGGTGGACCTCTACCAAGATTGTTCAAATTATGGCCCTTGGGCCAGAAATGCCCCCGCCCCAGGGGCCTTTGGGTTTACATAGGCTTGTATAGGGAAAATCTTTAAAAATCTTCTTCTCTGAAACCACAAGGCCCAGGTCTTTGATATTTGGTGTGAAGTTTCACCTAGTGGACCTCTACCAAGATTGTTCAAATTATAGCCCTAGGGCCAAAAATAGGGAAATATTTAAAAATCTTCTTGTCTGAAACCACAAGACTCAGGTCTTTGATATTTGGTATGAAGCTTCACCTAGTATAGCCCTTGAGCCAAGAATGTACTAGAGACACTGATTCTCAGGTGAGCGATTCAGGGCCCTCTGGGCCCTCTTGTTTTTTGTTAGCATATGTAGTAAAGACAGACAGGAGACATGACTTTGGACTAATAAGCAATAGCCCTCAAAATTAAACAATGAAATGGTGAAGTATATGTATGACACTCTGGAAATCAGAGAGTGGGGAGGAAACAAGAGAATATTGATTGACATTACTCAGGCTCAAGTGAATCAGACTTAACCCTTGTCCTGCTGAATATTCATATATGCCACACCCACTACCAATTATCAACCAATCAGATTACTTGATGCAAATTATTACAACAAATTCACAACCTGAATGACAAACAATGTAGATCCTGATCAGATGGCTTCTTCAGAAGCCATCTGATCTGGATCTACATTGTTTCAAAGAAAAGGCATATCCGGTTTCAGCAGGACAAGGGTTAAGAGAAAATGTCATGCAACATGATTTCTATGAGTTGATGATAGAAAGAAAAAGTGTGTAACATGGATTTTCCATTACAGACTGAAATCTGGTTTAATGGTCACTGTTAGCATGATGATGATAATGATGGACCCTTAAAACAGGTTTCAGTTAGATACTTCCAGTTGATATGAGATTCAATAGAAACCTGTCTTATTCCACATGCAAACAACAAAGACCTGGAACAGCCTGCACAACCAGATAGTCTGTTCAGTAACTTTGATGTTCACTGTTTTGATAGTATAATTATCTAGGCTTCTGGATTTACAAACACCAGTATTCTGAGGGACATCTTACACTAAGCAGGCCAGTTTTAGTCTTCTAGTCACACACTCCGATGTCAGATTGTATGGTGATACAGTTCATGTACCTTTGCTATGTAACTGTTTGCCTTATATATTTAGCTCATTGTATACTGGTGGACTCTTCCATTGTTATATGTTGGAAAATTCCATTTGTCATTTATGAGGTGTTCGATCTTTGTTTTCATTTTTTATTCTATTTTTTGCAGAAATTTTGTTAACAGTGTATACCAGGATTAGTGACCAGGATACCAGGATTAGGTGCATTATACAGCACCCCATTTGGTCTGGGTCTGCACTATTTGCCATGTCCTTGTTACAGGTTTCCGGGTGAGAATGTTTTTTTTTATATTTTCAGGGTGGAGTTTCAGAGCAAGTTTTACCATGGCGACGGCTACTTGTTCCAGCCTTTCACTTTCAAGCACCAGCTTGACCCAACACTAGAAGAAAAATAGAAACCAATTACGGCTAGTCATGTGACAGAATATCGGATATCTATACAGTGGATTCTTAGATTATACCAAGAATGTGATAACGTTTTTGCCCTGAGTATTCAGACACCTCAACTCCATACCATACTTGCTCTTAATTTTGAATAAGTTCAAGTTACAACCCAATGTTGAAAGCTAGATGACCAGCAAACACTGTAGACCATGATGTGTTCTATGACATTCCATCTGGGTCTACACTGTGTTCAGGCCTGTCTGGATACAAACAGTAAATACAGTAGTGTTACAACTACACTGCACCCGTCTTATAGCACTATTGATAGGGTCCTAAGAAAATTGTGTTTTAGTTAAACAACCATGATCTATTCAAACATAAATGTATAGATTACATTGAAAAATGACCATTTCTATATAATCTTTACATTTTTAGCTCGTCTGTTTTTTGAAAAAAAACTTTCGAGCTATTGTCATCACTCCGGCGTCTGCGTTGTCGTTGTCGTCTGGCGTCGTCGTTCCAAAAAAACTTAACCTTGGCTATAACTTAAAAAGTATTAGACCTAGCCTCATGAAACTTCATACACACACTCATCATCACAAGAGCTACATTTTGACCAAGGACCATAACAACATTGTTGATTTTGGCTGAATTATCTCCCCTTTTCCAATTTTTTTCTGAAACACATTTTTTGCTCTCATTTTAATACTATTCACAACAGAGCCTTCAAACTTCACATGAATGTTCCTTGGGACAAGACCTTTTCAGTGATACCACACTTTTTGATCTGTGACCTTGACCTTTGAACTTTGACCTATTTTTTCGAAAATTTAACCGAAAACCTTAACCTTGACCATATTTCCAAAAGTATTTGGCCTACCTTCATGAAACTTCATACACATACTCACCATCACAAGAGCTACATTCCCTACAAGTTTTATAACTCCATCTTGCAATTTGATTGCTCTTGTTTGACTTAGAACTTTGGTTTTCTAAAAGAAACTGCAGACGAGCGTTGGCACCCGCATGCGGTGCTCTTGTTTGGGATCCATCATTCAACCATGTTATATCCAAAACCATTGTAGGAAGGGTCCAAAGCAGAAACTGTGTTAGTTAAACACCAAGGTTCTATCCTAATGTGCATGTATAGATTACATAGAAAAATGACCATTTATGTTCATTTTTCAATATAATCTATTCATTTTTGGGATCCATCATTCAACCATGTTATATCAAAGGGTCCAAAGAAGAAACTGTGTTAGTTAAACAACCATGTTGTATCCAAACATAAATGTATAGACTATAATAACCCTTGTCCTGCTGAATATTTAAATATGTCACACACACTACTGATTATCAGCCAATCAGATTACTTGATGCAAATTACTGCAGCAAATTCATAAACTGGATGTCAAACAATGAAGATCCTGATCAGATGGCTTCTTCAGAAGCCATCTGATCTGGATCTACATTGTTTCAAAGATAAGGCTTATCCGGGCTCAGCAGGACAAGGGTTAATATAGAATCAAAGCATTGACAGCACTGGTGGGTTGATTGTCTCTGTGTGGGCTGGGAAAATAGTCCTGAACTGAGACTTACTAGACTGGTTTGTTTAACCCATCAATTCCAATATATAACAAACAGGGTAGACCCTAATCAGACACCATTGATCTGGGTCTACACGGTTTGCCAATGTCCCTGTACACGTAGGTTCGAGCCTCGCTCGGGCCACGTGTGAGACGCCAAGTTCTGCAACGGAAGGTCAGGTGGTTTTTCTCCGGGTACTCCGGTTTTCGCCCACCTCTGATTAACGATCGGCTCGATATGAGTGAAATAATCTTGAAAGGGCCGTAAAACCCAAACCAAAAAAAAAAAAAAAAAAAAAATGTCCCTGTACACAAGCCCAATCCAGATTTTACAGATAACCAAGGCTGTTTACACAACACTCTGTCACAGGGAAAATAGCGTTGCTATAAATAACAGTTACCTGGATTTTGTACACAGCAACAGTCATGTGGACAAGAGCAGTAGTTAGTAACTTCTGAGTCGATTGCTAAACAGTTGACCCCAAAAATGGCAGTTTATGATCATTTTTGTCGCGCCTGTTTTTAGCATGACGCGATATAGTAGTCCGATTTTCTGTTCGTCTATTTGTCCACCAAGCCATCAACAATTGCTCACCCTAGCGCACACTCTAATGTAAGTCTATTTCTCAAGAACTATTAGAGCCTCATCAATACTTGGTACAAACTTGCATCATGGGATGGCACATCCATATCTGACCTTGACCTACATTTCGTGATTTTTCGTGATTCACTGACATTGAAAACATTTGCATTCACCCTAGCATTCACCCTATTCTGAAGAACTGTAAGAGGCTCATTCACAACTTGCATCTTGGGATGGCAACTTAATCGAAGCATTCAAATTTGATCTTGACCTACATTTCATGGTTCACTGACTTCGTAAACATTTGCATTCACCCTAGCGTTCCCCCTATTGTAAGAGACCATTTCTGAAGAACAATAAGAGGCTCATTTATGATACTCAGCACAAACTTTCATTTTGAAATTGCAACTTCAATGCAAGCATCCATATTTGACCTTGACCTACATTCCATGGTTCACTGACTTCGTAAACATTTGCATTCACCCTAGCGTTCCCCCTATTGTAAGAGACCATTTCTGAAGAACAATAAGAGGCTCATTTATGATACTCAGCACAAACTTTCATCTTGAAATTGCAACTTCAATGCAAGCATCCATATTTGACCTTGACCTACATTCCATGGTTCAATGGCTTTGTGAATGCTTGCGATCATCCTAGCGTTCAGCCAAATGGTCAAGTTCATTTCTCAAGAACTATAAGAGCTTCATTAATGAAAATTGGTACAAACTTGCATCTAGGAATCACAACTATAATGCAAGCATCCATATTTTGACCTTGACCTACATTTTATGGTCCATTGACTTTATGAACTATTGGGTCAACCCCAGCTTTCATCCTACTGTTGAAGTTCAGTTCTCAAGAACTATGAGCTTCATTAATAATACCTGGTGCAAGCTTGCAGCATCCATGTTTGATTTTGACCTAGATTTTATAGATTGGTGACTATGCACCCCCACAGGCGTGACAAAGCCTTCAGTGAAATACTTGTTCTATATAATCTATTCAGTTTTGGGATCCATCATTAAACCATGTCATATTGAAAACCATGTTTTAATGAACAGTTAGGATAAGGTATGGTGTACCACATTTTTTAAAGAGACATTTGCTGTTTTATCTTCGCTTTACAGTTATGGCTATAATTTTTTAGGAAGTTGAGTAGTACTTTCAGGGTTTTGAGGTTTTTCATTCTACAGCAAAATAACAATGCATTGTGTTTTAGACAGTAAGAGTTATGTTTTGTATTGTTTACTTTCAGACTTGCTTTAGTTCTTTCAACTTCATATAGGATCTATACTAACATGTACCAAATGGGCCCCGTCAAGCGATTTTGGTACTTATCGCCTAAGCGAGCAGCGAAGGTTCAGGCGAGCCTGCGCATCCGCGCAGTCTCGCCAGAACCTTCGCTGCTCGCTCATACAAGCAGTGAATCAAGAGGAACCTTCAGACAGAAAGCCATATCCCTGGCCCCTCTGATTGGCTGGGGATGCGCAGTTAAAATTTGTCATGACGGAATGCTCGAAGACACAAATTCGCTTGGCGGGGCTCAAATAACAATGCAACTAGTGAAGATCCCCCCGAGATGACTCATAATGAGCAAACTCATCAGGATCTAGTCAACATGTAAATGTTTTTTGACTAAACCCTTTAACCCATTGTATACTAGTGGACTCTTCCATTCTGTATGTTGGACAAGTCCATTTCTCATATAAGGGATGTCAGGCATATTTTTTCGTTTTTATTCTATTTTTGACGGAAAATTCTGTTACTGAATAGTGCAGGCCCTGATCAGACGCCGCATTCTAGAATGCGGCATCTGATCTGGGCCTGCACTGTTTGCCAAGGTACCTCTTTAGGGGTTTCCTGCATGCAATGGGTTATTCACAAGAATGGATGTGTCCAAACTGAAGGTTCACTATGGAAACCAAGGGGGGGAATGATTTCTTGCTTGAAAAAAAGGTTACATACACAAACAACTTTCTATGTACACCTTTACCGTCAGTTTTAAGTTCGAATGTTTTCACTTCTATGCTATCTAGAATCCACTGTAAAGAGAAGAAATGTATTTAGGGGAATGGGTATACCTTCAGGGGAGGCAATTCTTTAAAAACTTCTAATCAGGGGTCTATTCTTATTGGAAAGAATTTACCCATGAGGAGCTAATTATTTAACAACTGGACACAGTTGTTCAAAGCATCTCGTTAGTGGTCAGTCCTGTATTAAGACCACCTTTGGGGCTGTTCAAAAGTGGTCTTCAAGACCACTTTTGAACAGTCCCAAATGTGGTCCATGACCAGAGGACACTGTTGGCAGTAAACACAGAGAAAGATTAAGTGCACTCTTCAAAATAAGCTTTTCAAAGCAGAATTAATCTTAATTTTAGGTGGTCTTTATAGCGAAACTTCACTTAATTCCAATAAGTGCAATATCTCCTGCTACACTTAAGTAGCTTTTGCAAATGTTAATGGTCAAATTGTCTACTGTTCTAGCAAAAACAATATTTAATACTCTGGTATTTTTGCTGGAAAAATTGTGAGTACCAGTAGCTTTTAAAAGCTTCCCACATATTCCCAGCAAAAACGTTAGCATCAAAGTTTTAATGATGCATGAACTAATTCAGTTTTGAACAACTGGCCCCAGGTCCCATTATAGGAGGGGCTTTGTGTAGAGGGCAGCAAACATGAAGCTGTCTACCTTGTAGAAACATAACAGTATCAATGGAAGGTATATCGATTCACTTTATGACTGAGATATAAAGAAACAAAAGGTAGTGCCATTATGTAGTGATACTGAACAAACTGAGTAGTTCTTTTCTATATAACCAAGACTTGATTTATGGTTAATTATATTCTATTCTCATCCTGGATGGTAGTCAGACCTTTGGGGTACCTAAGTGCTAACATTGATTTTTGTGTGCCTAAGTCATAATGTTAATTTTTGTGATACCTTATTGCTAACAATCAAGTAATATTTGAGCCAGTGCATCATAAAACCCACAAGATATATGCACAGCAAAGACTCTGATCAGCCTGCGCATTTGCATAGTCTGATCTGAGTCTTTGCTGGTGACATGAACCTTCTGTGGCCTCTATACTAACCAAAGACAGAATGATGAACAGCAACTCATCATTGTAGATGTGCAGGCCTAAATCTTTGGTGTTTGCCTACGTCTTACTGCAGCTGACTCATTTAAGACAGTCTTCTGACTGCAAGCCATGTTAGGCCTTATCCTCCTGAACATGACCACCACTACCTTTGCAAACCACCCCTACCTTTACAAACAGTGTAGATCCAGATCAGATGGCTTCTAAAGCCATCTGATCAGGATCTAGACTGTTTGTCATTGAATGCGTTCTGTCGTGTAATTTGTGAATTGAATGTATATACTCTATCAAGTTATTTGATTGGCTGATAGTCATAAATGGTGTGGCTAAGTTAATTTATTCAGCAGGATAATGGTTAGGCTTAGCGCTTGGAGATTGTGAATAGGCTGTCGTAACTCATTAGAGCCAACTCATTAGAAAAGGGTCCTTAGCATCCTGTGATTTGTATTCAAATGAGTGTGTCCAGCCAGTTACATGAACTAGAGGCAGGGCATCTTAAATGAAACTATCTAAGGTCTCTACTACCTGTCTGTGAGCTGTAAAGGCTGTGACAGGACTGTGTTTGTGCAGATTTGCTTGAGGTTCAGCTAGTCGCCTATGAGATAGGTATCTGCTGGCTCATTTACATTTTCAATAGAACAGAATTACTGGTTCAGCATGACAGTAGGTGATCATCAGATAGACAGTAGTAAATTTGTGTCTCAAACACCAAGTGCCTTAACCCTTATCTTGCTGTTCACAACAACCCCTATCTTTGCAAACAGTGTAGATCCAGATCAGATGGCTTCTTCAGAAGCCATCTGATCAGGATCTTCACTGTTTGGAATTCAGTTTATGAATTTGTAGCAATAAATTACATCAAGTAATTTGATTGGTTGATAGACAGAAATGGGTGTGGCTTAAATGAATATTCAGCAAGATAAGGGTTAAAATCAGCGTAAAGACAATAATCTAGACAAACGCTTTTGCTTACTGTCAGACTCCTTAACTTATTGTTAGTTTAACAAGCTAGTCATTTGTAGGAATGATGACTACTCTATGAAGTACTGGATTTTGTCTTGAGAAAATGTGAGTAGCTTATGCAAAAGCTGCTCACTTTTTTTCATCAGAGATATTAGTGTACATGCCATGTGATACCATGTCAAATTAGTTTGTTAGTTTCGAACAACTATCTTAGATTGTTTTCTTCAGTATAATGTATGCAGTATAATGTATGCAGATGTTTAAAATAGATTCTTTTAATATCAAATATAACTACCCATCACTACAATTACAATTATAGCCTTTTCACCAGACGCAGGTCTGGGACAGTCTGACACAAAAAAAAAATCTAGCCAGAAATGCCACCGGCATGTCCCTTTTCCCGTGACCTACCCAGCGTCGAGTCCTGATTGGTCGCTGATGTCACATGACCTATCAGACCAATAGGCAGACGATACAGGTCACGTGACCGATTTTCGCGCCGAGAAGATCATTATTTTTTCAGACTTGCTTGGGATAGGATGGTCAAACTACATTCCATGGAAGAATGAATAAACGGATAAGTGTTTTATTCTTTTTTTGATTTTGCACTTACCTTGAGTTTCCACAACGTACTTAGGCTTTGTAAGCTTACTGTTTATTCCGAAATTCTTAGAGACTTTATTTCGCGTGTTTCTGCCGACATTACATGTGTAGTGGTTGTCCGCCATTTTGAATTTTCACTTGGAAGTTTTGTTTATCATGTGATCAACCGTTTTTGGTTTTTGATAAGCACCACACTTCTTTTCATGTTTTGTGCCAGGGTATACGCTCGTATTATTCCTGGTAATGTTTTAATAGAAGTCGGCGTTGTGGAAACTTAAATTGCCAGAAAAGAGGACGGTTTTTGTGCGTGTTCCTTCCACTTCCGGTATCGGAAGACGTTGTATCGCTGAATAAAAATTCTCAGCATTAATTTAGTTTTGAACATGTGCAAGACCCGTCTTCGTTTAGCACTTATAAATCCCACGATGCAGATGGATAATATTCAGGTCCCTTTGTGGCCTTTCTATAGTATCTTCTAAACAGAATCCATCCAATTCGTGTGGGTCACCTTTGCCGAATCAAGATGAGCCAGTCTATGTCCCCTCCTCCCATTTGGGCCTGGGTTGACTAGGATAGGTTCGTCGACCGCCCCGTAGAGACCCTGCTCATAATTGCGGGGACTCCGGGGTGCGGGGAACCTATGCCCAAAAATTTTTTCCGAATCCATGTTACATACGAATTTTGGTACGGTTCCGATCCCGGTTTTTATCGGGTAACCTTTCCGGACCTTCGGTACTTAGTTTACCTTGGTCATATGCTTCTTTCCTCTTATTATGATAAAATTTTGTTATCATAATCATTAAATTGGATTGTTTTCCCTTGTAAAACATACAGACTTGGGCATCGTTTATTGGAATACCGTGACTATTGCAAGTGAATCCGGGACGTTTCGGTACGGAGTCGTTTCGGCCTGGGTCGTTTTCGACCCGAATTTGCACCTGGATCGATTCGGCCTATTTCGGTGGGTCGGTTCGGCCTTGGGTCGATTCGGCCTTGATCGTTTTAGGCACGGCTCCTTGAATGCTCAATTTTGATTCGGCAATTTCGCATGTTCAGTGCACGTTACACAATAAAGGGCCTAACACTGGGGAAGTTTAATTGAGCCTCGAGTGTTTTGCCCCTAGAGCTGAATCTGGGCCTAGTGAATTATCCTCTGGGGATATATCAATACTCAGAGGTTGGTCTTTTTTCGTCCTTACTAATTAGCGATTATGAGAAGGACATATTTAGAGCCTCATCACCTATTGATTCTAAAACTATAAGCGGACCATGTCTTCCCAACGTTTTCAGAATCAAGCTTCAAGACCGGGGGCACTCGTGAAAAGAACTTGGAACATTTGTTCTAACAACAAAAAAACATCAATTTTTTGTTCTTATGAAATTCCAAAATTCGACCCAGATTCAGTCTCTGTATATATGACGTCAGGGAAATTGGCATTACTTCCTGTTTCGACGCTCTAACATTGGAGCTTCTTACCAGGACTATTATTAAGTGGGTTCTCATTAGGACAAACAAGAGCATTCCGACCATATAGCTGCTATTCTAATGCTTTTGTTTATTTCCCGGTCATTTTTTCACATGCCATGGCTGTCTACCACCATGTTGCATGTTTGGCGCAACTCTGCTCTTGATAACTGGTTCAGTTTTTACTGAGCATAGTAAATGAAAACTTAGAGCCTCAGCGCCTCTTGATTCTAAAACTACAAGCGGACCATGTCTTCCCAACGTTTTCAGAATCAAGCTTCAAGACCGTGGGCACTCGTCTTTTTTGAAGTCTTCGGAGAGCGTATCAAGTACAGGTACCGCAACCAAGAGACGCTCTTCGACTACTTCCGATGACTTTTAAGTGCTTATCACCCTCGACTAGAAGATCTCAATCAGTCCTCGTCTACTAATAGATCATTCTCAGATCAGGGTACACGGTCCTTTCGTTCCAGAGGTCGGACTGGAACGAAATCTCCCAATAGAGGAAGACACAAGTCTAACAAATGACTTTCTTCCTTCCCCTCCTCTTCATCTTCTCCCAGTAGGAGCCGAGCTTTTTCAGTTCTATCAAGCCTTGGCTTCTTTTATTAAATATATTTTGAGTTTTATGAGTTTTGAGAAAGGGTTACTGGATTGAGTTCGTTAGGAATCCTTTCTCTTTCTCACATGCAAATACTATTTCTGGTAAATAGTATCAAGAAAAGAAATCTTTTTATTGGAAGAGGAAGGGTTCTTCTCCAAAAGAAAGCCGTGTAAGTAGAAAAATTTCTCCTTTCCCCAGGCTTCTACAGGCGGATCTTTCTGGTCGAGAAGAAAATGGGAAAATCGACTCATCATCGACTTCTCACACTTAACACAGATGATGCAAGTCGATCATGTCAAAATGGAAACTTCGTCCTCGATTAGTCAGGTCAATTCTCCCAAATTCGGGGACGATTTCCGTAGTTTTAAAGGACGCTTACCTTCACATCTCCATCCATAGGTCATTACGCAAATTTCTTCGTTTCACCTTGGATGGAATTTTGTGTATCAGTCCGTTGCCTTTCCTTTGTTGGATTTGTCAACGGATCAATGAAAAGAAAAGAAGAAAATGGGAAAATCGACTCATCATCGACTTCTCACACTTAACAAGATGATGCGAGTCGATCGTCTCAAAATGGAAACTTCGTCCTCGATTAGTCAGGTCAAATTTCCCAAATTCGTGGACGATTTCCGTAGTTTTAAAGGTCGCTAGCCTTCACATCTCCATCCATAGGTCATTACGCAAATACCTTTGTTTCACCTTGGATGGAATTTTTGTGTATCAGTCCGTTGCCTTTCCTTTGTTGGATTTGTCAACGGATCAATGTTTTCCCTGTTCACCAACTTAATGGAAATTAATTAAGCAGCTCTCATCATAGAATTAGGCCCCAATCTCGTGTAGTGTTCCGATGATGGGTTTTGTCATCATTTTTACAGATACTGTTTATCATACCTTGTCCTAACGTGTACAGGTTATTGTGAATTTAGATTTCATACACTTTATCGAGAAGTTGAAATTGACTCTACCTCAAAGATACTTCTCCAAATTTTTTCACGCCCCGAAAAACTTTCGATTTATGTCAGGGGTTTGTTTCCCCTTTTTAGAACTTAGTAATTGGATCCAGTTTTCCCTGGACAATCTCATCTTAGACCTTTCCAGTTTTTTTTTGCTAATATTATCACTGGAAATACCATACGGTCTATAGGAGCAATAAATTCCATTATCAAGACTGCTCTCTACGATTTATGAATCCCTCAGTATCAAATGGGGTCTCCTCTTTTAGAGACTATTCCCTATTTGTTTGTTCGCATGCCAGCCTTTCAGGTTGGTTTCCCACTTTGAACCTCAGGGATTAGTTGTTCAGGAAACGTGGGGCCTATATTAGGCGGGGCTATATATATATATGTGTGTGTCTTGTGTATGCGTATATGTATGTATATATGTATATGTGTATAAACATTCTGAAACTTCAGACAAATTTCCTTGGTTTATCAGTTCTTCATAGCTCCAAACTGAGGAACACCTTCATTATTGTTACTCCAGACAAATGAATAGTGTAGTTTTTTCTACTTATCAGGGAGTGACTCATTACTCTTCCCTGTTGGCTTTTACATGGAAGATTATAACTTGGTGTCTTCAGGAAGGTGTGTCTATCCTTGTCGGACACCTCCAGGCAGATTATGTCATTGGGATCGCCCCTATAGACCAGTTCACCATCCGTTCTCTACTGGGCGTTTTCTCAAATGGAGAGAACCTTTATTGGGCCTTTTTTGATCAAATGTCCAAACAACTCGGTTCTCCAATCAACTTCCTTTGTGTTTCAAGTTTCAGATCACCTGGAACATGCAGTTGATTTAAAATCTCTAGATTGGGGGAATTTTTTACATATGCGTTTACACCATTCAACTGAATTCCTCTAGTTCTAGGTAAAAAATTCAAGCGTCCAAAAGCCGAGTCATTCTGATTACGCCTCCTATGGCCTCAGAGATCTTGGTTTTTTAGTCAGTCTGAGCCTAGTCTCAAGACTTGCAACCCGTCTTCCAGTAGTTCCAGATCAAATATCTAAAAGGTGTGGGTCAAGCATTCCATTTCAATCCAGAAATGCTTTAATTACACATCCAGATGTTGTCAGGAATCAAACCAGAGGTAGACACTTTTCTGGTTTCTCTGCCGAGTGTATCCTCAAATATAGAAAGATCTCCACTCTCAAGTTTTACTCTGGAAGATGGAAGATAATTTCTAGTTGGTGTAGAAAAAGGGAAATAAATCCAGACAATTCCTCTAGGGAGGTTTTTTACCGGATTTCTTTTTCTGTCTGTTCTCTACCCTTCAATTTCTATTTCATCAAAGAGAAGGGTACAGATCAGTAATCTCGAACATGTTAAAATTTTAGTCGGCTTCACACTTTTTCATTAAACCCTACCATCACCAGCTTATTAAAGGGGTTTTTTTCACTATGCCGACAGGTTTCCAGGACTTTGTATCCAAATGGAATCTTGCATGAGTATTGTGGTCTTTTCTAAACCACCCTACGATCCGGTGAATTCAGCTTCTTTTATTCATTTGATAGTCAAGCTGTATTTCATTTGACATTTGCTTCAGTTCGTAGAAGTTATAGTCATGCTTTGCCAATTACAGAGGGTTGTTTTCAGGTATGAGAAGAACAATGACTTCTTTTTCTCTTCTCATTCAACCTATTTTTGTTTCAGGCTATAAATAACCTTGTCTGAAACTATTATTTGTCCTGTCATTTCCAGGATTCGTGGATCGTAGGCTAATGTGAATTTTTTGTATACATTAGAATGTTTAAAACGTTTCGAGATTATCATGAGAATTTTTTCTTTTCAATCAAGGGGTTTTGGATATATTTCTAACCATCCTTGATTGCAAAGTGGATTTGTAAAGTGATAAAGCTTCTACCAGTATATGCTAATTTCACTTCTGCCCTATTATCATTCAGAATACAGTATGAGGTTAGAACCTTCTACATTTTGGGCATATTGGAACTCCGTTTTTTTTCTTCAGAATGTTTTTTCTTACTGCGTAATGGATGTTCCAACGCTATTTTTCATCCCTTCACCTAAGGTGCTTGGTTCCCATTCGTAGTGGTACTCATTCCTTGGGTAGTTTAGTAGCTTCTCAATCTATTATGAGCAGCACTTATTTTGGGATTTTATTTTCCTTGGTTGTTTGTTAGCCTGTTTGAATAGGTATGAACCTTCTATTTTGACTCCGGTTCCTGTCCATTTATCTTCTCCACTTGTGAATTTTGGATTTGGATCCCTTGCAGTCATGGTGGATACTCTCTTACTTTACCATCATTGGATGGTTTTAAAAGGGGTATAAACAACCAAGGTTGGAGGAGTTAGGTATGTATAACCTTATTTTTCATCCAACCCTCCACTTGCTTTGAATTCAGGCTATAATTGTAGTGATGGGTAGTTATATTTGATATTAAAATGATATTTTTAATGTAAAATTAATTTTAATTAATAATATACCTACCCATCACTACAATGGTATGTCCCGCCTCCCAGCCCCGCCTGAAATATTTGTTTTTTCCTGAAAGAAATAATGATCTTCTCGGCGCGAAAATCGGTCACGTGACCTGTATCGTCTGCCTATTGGTCTGATAGGTCATGTGACATCAGCGACCAATCAGGACTCGACGCTGGGTAGGTCACGGGAAAAGGGACATGCCGGTGGCATTTCTGGCTAGATTTTTTTTTTGTGTCAGACTGTCCCAGACCTGCGTCTGGTGAAAAGGCTATAATTGTAATTGTAGTGATGGGTAGGTATATTATTAATTAAAATTAATTTTACATTAAAAATATCATGTTTAAACCAACAACAATAATCTAACCATAAACATACAGAACTGGGGCCAGCTGTTCAAAACTAACGACACGACATCGTTAGTTAACGTATCGTTAAAACTTTGATCATTAAATATGGCAAATATGCTAATATTTTTGCTGAAAAAATGTGAGCAGCTTTTGCGGATGCAAAAGCTGCTCACATTTTTTCAGCAAAAATACCAAAATTGTGAATAGTAAACTTGCTAGAACAGTTAACAATATGACCACAAACGAGCTCGTTAAGCTAAAGATGCTTTGAACAACTGGCCCCTGATCTTAGTACTTGTCTGTGTGGACAACAGCTGGTACTTCAGAATGAACCATGCTGATATTGCCAGTTTTCTGCTTGAGAGCTTTTGCCTGCAGTCATAAGACATTTTATCCTTTTGCCACACTGGTTAGAAAGTATTATGAGCTCAGTCAGAAGACAGTCTGTCTTTAGTGTTATCAACCAGCAGGCTGGTAAGACATAAAGCAGTCTGCTCAGCTACATACTATTGTGAAAATCCTAAAAATTTGGACACCTCGAGAAATTGCTGTATTTATAAAATTTTAAATTAGTTTCATGACCCAGCAAAGAGTCCAAAAGTTGAAGACGGAATGGCAAACAGTGTAGACCCTGATCAGACTGCTCCTAAAGGAGCAGTCTGATCTGGGTCTGCACTGTTTGCTTAGGCCTATCTGTCCCCAATACTGAGGATCATTATGGTAACTTTAGATATAGAAAGTGAAGAGGTATTGAACACGAAGATGTTGATCAGACTGCACAGAAACACAGGCTGTTCTGCATCTTTGTTGTTCCAGAATGGGAAACACCTTTTCTAGTGTAGGCTGATCTGCACCTATGCAAAAAAAAAAGCTTTTCTCACGAGCCTAATTTATAAATACATGTATGCTACAAATATCAATGCAATTATTAGGATTTCAACCAATCTTTCATATTACTTGTGTACAAACCTGACCATGGTAACTATGATTTTTTTAACATTCCATATTTCTAGTTCATTCTCTTGCCATTTCCCTCTCTAAATGTTCTTAACAGGATAAAGAAGTTGATCATTGTGATATTGATTCAGTAAAATACAGCAATTTAGTCATATTTTTGATAGATTTGTTGTTGATATTGATGCATCATTGTCTTCCATTCCAATAGACAGCCAATATATATTCAGTAATAAAATATTGCATAGAATTTCTTCATCTGTAATTTCTTTATTCCATTATTTTATATTTCAAATACTGGTTTGAGGTACTACGAAAGAGGGCGGCCTTGGTAGCTCAGTCGCATGCATGTCTGACTGGTGATTGTTTATACAGTCATTCTCTGCTGATTCGCGAAAGGACAGTTGTCAGTCTCTGGCTAAAGAAATAGCACTGAACTGGTTAAATGCTTACATATAAGCCTGCCCTGAACATCCTAATTTGGGACTAAAAAGTTAAGTTCACCTGTATTAACCCATTTTGTACTGAATGGAATCTTCCACTTTATATATACATTCATTTTCTTCAGGAATTTATTTGAATAATGGCTGAACTTTGTGCAGTCAGTGTAGGCCCTGAGCTGGTCTGGGCCCTCACTGCCAATTAACCATTTTGGGGCTTCTGGTACAAAATGGGTTGAACCATTTCAGATGGAAACTGCCAAAATGGGACAATGGCAAACAGTACAGGCCCAGATCAGATGCTGCAGTACTGCATCATCTGATCAGGGCCTACACTGTTTGCAAAGCTCAACCAATTTCTTGTTGAATTTAAAAAACAACTACCTGACACCCCTCAATATTGGAATGGACTCCTATTATGTATAGTGAGGATGAAAAAGGGTTAAACCTTAAGATGCCAAGAATAAAAGTATCGCTAACACTGCACGACACCTCACCACTGCAGGCCAATAACATGCATTTTCCAGGTGTTTCTAGAGCAGCTAACCATAGAAATTATCAAATAGTACAGCAAGTACACAAAATAGAAGTGAAGGCAATGATCTGGAATCAATACAATTACCTCGCACCTCATATCCAAGACACCACAAACATAACTTCTGCCTTCACCATAATGAAACCGTCAAAAGTGGAGAGCCAAAAGGACAGTTATTGTCCCACAAAATGGCCAAATGGCTATCCAAAATAACGAGGACCATGAGGTCCTGATCGCTCGGGAGATGCCAACAGTGTTGGCTAACTGATTCCCAGCTAAACGCCTGTCATCCATCACGGCCCTGTGCACTTGGCTGATGGTTTCCTCAGTTAATGCCGTTGTGGGTCGTCCACACCGGTCATCAACATCAAGGCTGTCCTTGCCCATCTTAAAATTTGCTGCCCACCTTTTCACGGTTGCATACGAATTCGAAGGTACATCATCCCCTAATGTAGCAACCATATCGGCATGAATGTCCTTAGGAGCTAACCCCTTTTTATGGAGGTACTTGATGACACCACGATGCCAGATTTTGTCCATTTTCTCAAAAACATGCTAGTATCAATTTTAAAAGTCTAGAATTTCTACGTTATTGCAGGTAAACTTGAACTCATTCGAGTTAAATCAAGTAATAAAGGTTTGGATTTAATGAATACAAAATTTCATGGCTGTTCGATGCCTGCTTCTTGGTCAGGCTCAGAACTTTTCAGCCTACCCTCGTACAGGAGTTTGAAATAATCAAATTCTTGATATCAATTCTCCACAGTCCGCCATGTTTGTTGTTGTTATTACTCTTCCAACTCTCATAGCAAGCTGGGTTGAATTCTAGTTGACTCTAGTAGTCGCAAGATTGCAACTCTGTGCGTTTTGGTGTAATTCTAGTTAAATCTAATAGGTCAACTGAGCTCGCTCACTGATAACTAGGTCAAGGTCAACCTGGGATCATTTTAAAACTTTGTAGCACTCAGTCACCTGAAGCTGCCTACGAAATTTCAAGAAATCGGCCCTGTGGTTCTTGAGAAGATTTTTTTTTATTAGCTCACCTGAGCCTTTAGGCTCATAGGTGAGCTTATAGAATAGCCATGGTCCGTCGTCCGTCCGTCCACCATTTTCAGAGATCTTCTTCTCCTATACTGCAGGGCCAATCAAAGCCAAATTTCATATGGAGCCTCAGTGGGATGGGGGAACGAAAGTTTGTTCGCGGGGTCTGGATCACATGACCAAGATGGCCGCCATGCCCATATATGGTAAAAAGCCTTCAAAAATCTTCTTCTCCAGAACCATAAGGCCAGTGGCCTTGAAACTTGGCATGTAGCATATGGTACTCGGGCCCATCATGGTTTGTACAAATGGTGACCCCGGGTTGACCTTGACCTATTTTACAGCAATGTCAAATTTGCCGAAGTAGGCTTTTGCATGGGGCAAAGTGAAAATAATGGATTTATAGGAAAACCATTGAAGACAGTGTCACCAAAATTTGTAGATCAGGTAAAGTAACTGAATACATGAAGATCTATGGGTCAGAAAGGTCAAGGTCATTCATTGGCCTTAGACCAAGGTCATTCAGGATCCATATTTCAAACATTTTTTTCTCCAAAACTGCTGAGCCAATTTAAGTGAAATTTAATATGGAGCCTTTGTGAGTTGAACAAATGAAAAAATGCCAATACGGTCTAGATCACATGACCAAGATAGCCGTCACGCCTATATATATGGTAAAAAGCCTTAAAAATTCTTCTTCTCCAGAACCGTAAGGCCAATGGCCTTGAAACTTGGCATGTAGCATATGGTACTCAGGCCCATCATAGTTTGTACAAATGGTGACCCCGAGTTGACCTTGACCTATTTTACAGCAATGTCAAATTTGCCGACTTAGGCTTTTGCATGAGAAAAAGTGAAAATAATGGATTTTTAGGAAACCATTGAAGACAGTGTCACCAAAATTAGTAGATAAGGTAAAGTAGCTGAATACATGAAGATCTATGTGTAAGAAAGGTCAAGGTCATTAATTGACCTTAGACCAAGGTCACGCAGGTTCCATATTTCAAACATTTTTTCTCAGAAACTACTGAGCCAATTGAAGTGAAATTCAATATGGAGCCTTTGGGAGTTGAACAAATGAAAAGTTGCCAACATGGTCTAGATCACATGACCAAGATGGCCACCACACCCATATATGGTAAAGAAACTTTGAAATTCTTATTCTCAAGAACCGTAAGGCCAATGGCCTTGAAACTTGGCATGTAGCATATGGTACTCGGGCCTATAATAATTTGTTCAAATGGTGACCCTGGGTTGATCTTGACTTATTTTACAGTATTGTCAAAGGGGGTCTTTCAAGGTATAGGAAATTTGCATTGGTTTCTGCCCACGCTTGGATTTTGATGAAATTATGCACAATAATTACCTTGGGTATAACCATTATAATTATAATAATTATAATTACGATGCATTCACTTTTAAATTTTATTTTCGTGGTAAATTTATTACATATTTTATGAAGTCTCTATCACAAGAGAGAGTACTCTGATATAAACTTGTCCACAGTATTCAGAGTTTCATATATCTAATGCTGCTATGTTTTATGAATTAAAGCCATAATTGGTGAGTTAGTTGATACTATGAATGACCTCATATGTCTAGTAATAGTGGCTGGGCATTCAGTTTTATTTGATGGTGTCCCCATATTTCAGGTCCTATTTTTGTATTCATTAAAATTTTATATGCATTTTTACCGTGTTCCAGTTTTTGTCAAGACACCATTTTAGCATAAAAACTACCCACATATCATAGGAACATGTTGATGAATTTTGATGGAAATTGAGGACCGGTAACATTGTGTTTTAACATACTGAATACTGATAGTCCTGATTAAGCAAAATGTGAAATTATATGATTATCATGTTTTGGTCATGCTGTTAAATAATACTTTACTACTGCTTTCAATTTGGATGGCTGTAGTATAGTATGGTTTGGTAAGTAGTTCATAGCATAATTATAAGTATTATTTCAAATCGGGCCCCCGCCCATCGGGGCTTGAAGAAATATATGGGCTGCATGATGCTTCCACGCAGAGCTGAAACCGACCCGCACATGAGTACTGGTAAACCGCTTAGAGGATCTAAGCCTGGCCAGGCAAAGCGGTGCGAGTCGACCCGTCCATGCTTATAAACCCAATTGGTTTCTTTGGACGGCAGGGCTTAAGATGTCATTTCATCTAAATGTCGGGTAAAAGTCACACAAAATTTGAAGCAACGTCTCCAAAATGACCATTACAGTGTTGACGGGGACGTTAAACATCAAATCAAACAAAATTATTTCAAAACATCCATTTCAGTAAATTTGCCCCCAATGGAACAAACTATTATACCGCAAAGGTTTTGATGACAAATGTCATCAAACGCACCCATGTAATCATGTGCACCGTTTTCTTTCTGTCTTTCTTGTCTAATTTGGTAATGGTGCTAAGGTGATGTTTATATTTAACATTCAAATCAAGAACATACCAGTCACTTTAGATGTTGCTTCAGATTTTGTGAGATTTGTTTTCCGACTCGAGATAAATTATTCTCAAGTCAAACTGCTGTTTGTTTATTTAACCCTAACTGTCCATTTAAAAAGAAAGGTTTACTCTAGGGAAAATCAATAACACTTGAGATTACTTTTCCTGGACATTAAGTTTTCAGAATTTGTATCTGCATAGGCACTGGCCAATCTATCTTTTTTGTATAGCCCCTATGAACGAAATCAAACGGCTTCCTGAAGCTGTATTCCAAAGCCATTTGAATTTGCTTTTAGAATTCACATGGTCGTACATTTGTCAGTGTTCCAAAACTTATGTGATCATGATTGTGTTGTCTATATATTTGTATAGGTCTTTCACTTCATTTACCTATCTCAGCAGTTGTTGCAGTAATTACAAAGCACATTATGTAAGATATCAAGAAGCATTTAAACTGTTGATAATAATTATTCAATCTGTGAGTAGTTGTCGCATTACTCATAGGATTTTAAATTATTTCAGTAAATACATTGTGATGTTTTTTCTGTCCAAACACTGCAATGCTCTTTCTAAGCTGAGAGATACATTGCACAGAAATGTATTGGTAATTATTAATGATCAAAAAGCAAGTGAGAACAGTGCTTAAAAAAAAAAAGAAAAAACAGTGAACTTGCATTCAGCAGAAACATTCAAGAAGGGGTTGAAAGTTTTACAACCAGAAAAAAATACTAAAAGCTCGCTTCCGATAAATTAACCGCTATATTGACAAAGTAAATAGAAAAAAAATAAGACATTCAAGAAACGTCAACAATTACAATACCAATGCAGAAAAGAGACATATTTATGCATGTGTACTATAAGGACGGAAACTGTTTCTCTCCCTGTCTAATAGTAAAATTTCTCTAGGTCATGGAACAGCTTGGTTTACACCAAATATTCTGCGCCTCATCCATCAATGATATCTTTTGCAACAGAAACTCAATATCAGTGACATTTCGATTTTTGGAAATACAAAGCAATAATTACTGGAACTTTTTTGTTAGGATAATAATCCAGCGTTCATAAAGACAGAGTATATCTAAGGCTTAATCTGGCAATGAATTTATCAACAGAACTATTTTTACTAGTAATAACAAACCACTGACCATTGCGTCCTTGCATACCAGCTTGGTATGGAAATGAAAATAATGGATCTCCTTGCCTTATACCTATTTGAGTAGCATGACTTATGCAAAGTCATTAAATAAAATTGCACATGTTCACAATAATTTTGCTACTAATAAAAAAGCAATTTATGTTGTTAAGCCTAATTTGTTGATAAGAATACCTTTTGATTTAGTGTTTTACTATCTACTATTTTGGATAGATCATAGTGTATAAATGAAAGGAAAATATCAGAAATTCATGATATTTTAATAGTTTCTAAGCTAGATCAGCTCAATATGTATTCATTTCGATTTGTATAATCTCATTTTTATTACGTAAGTGTTATGAATTGCCTTTTTGTAAGGTTCTTGGATGATTTCAATAAAATAGTAAATTTTGCAGAAACGACTTACATCCATTAAAGGTTTAAAACTACGGTGTTACCGGTTTCGGATTTTCATGAAATTTGGCATAGCTAAAGAAGATACATATGGCAAGTTTTCCTAGCAAAATGAAATCTTGACAAAGACTAGAACATATTTATCTTAGGGATTGTATTTTGATAATTTTTTAAAAATTTAATTAAAAAATGAGATTTTTGATAATAATTTTATCAGAAAATGTAAACTTTAATTTATTCAAAAGGTTTTTTAGTATCAAAGGAATGCCTATGGAGTTCTGCATTCAATTCAGTTCACAGATCTTGAAACTAAATAAAACATAAGATTTAAGACTCACTTATTTAGAGACAGACACCAGCACATGGAGGGAGTCAGTTAGAGTGGCCTCCTGAGTCCTACTTTGATTTATATAATTTATTAAATACATTTTTACAGGTTGTATATGCTGAGTTATTAATATACAAAGTTTAAAGAAAAAACATGCATGGGCACAAATGAAAGACCCCCTTTGCTGACTTTGGCTTTTGCATAGGAAAAAGTGAAAATAATGGATATTTAGGGAAACCATTGAAGACAGTGTCACCAAAATTTGTAGATTAGGTAAAGTAACTGAATACATGAAGGTCTATGGGTAAGAAAGGTCAAGGTCATTCATTGACCTTAGACCAAGGTCACTCCGATTTCATATTTCAAAAAAAACATTTTTTCTCAGAAACTACTTAGCCAATTTAAGTGAAATTCAATATGGAGCTTTTGTGAGTTGAACAAATGAAAAGCTGCCAGTACGGTCTAGATCACATGACCAAGATGGCCGCCACGCCATTCCCTAAATAATATGAAAAGTTAAAAAAAAATATGACAAATGGAATAAACCATAATAAAAGCATGGCCTTCGAACTGTCAGAAAGGTAGGAATAGGTGGAAAGTTTTATCACATTGTTAGACATCAAAATTTTGTCCCCACAAGTTGTGTACCCCTGCTCTGAGGCTATATACATATATATAAACATTAAAATGTACACCAGGACCAGGTGTCAGGTGAGCGTTTACAGGACCACTGGTCCTCTGGTTTTTATTATATTTGGCCATGGCAGCCATTTTGGTCATGTGACCTGGGACCATTTGAACAAACTTTGCTCATCCATTGCTAAGGCAGCTTTATACAAAATTTAAGTTGAAACGTCAACCTAGTGTTATCATTTGAACAAACTTGGTAGTACTCAAGCCATCCAATGCTTTATACCAAGTTTTAAGGCAGACGGCCTAGTGGTGCTGGAGAGGAATATTTTTTAAGGTTTTTTAGCTCACCTGAGCCTTTAGGCTCATAGGTGAGCTTATAGTATAGCCATGGTCCGTCGTCCGTCCGTCCGTCGTCCGTCCGTCCGTCCACCATTTTCAAAGATCTTCTTCTCCTATACTGCAGGGCCAATCAAAGCCAAATTTCATATGGAGCCCCAGTGGGATGGGGGAACGAAAGTTTGTTCGCGGGGTTTGGATCACATGACCAAGATGGCCGCCATGCCCATATATGGTAAAAAGCCTTCAAAAATCTTCTTCTCCAGAACCATAAGGCCAGTGACCTTGAAACTTGGCATGTAGCATATGGTACTCGGGCCCATCATGGTTTGTACAAATGGTGACCCCGGGTTGACCTTGACCTATTTTACAGCAATGTCAAATTTGCCGAAGTAGGCTTTTGCATGGGGCAAAGTGAAAATAATGGATTTATACGAAAACCATTGAAGACAGTGTCACCAAAATTTGTAGATCAGGTAAAGTAACTGAATGCATGAAGATCTATGGGTCAGAAAGGTCAAGGTCATTAATTGACCTTAGACCAAGGTCACGCAGGTTCCATATTTCAAACATTTTTTCTCAGAAACTACTGAGCCAATTGAAGTGAAATTCAATATGGAGCCTTTGGGAGTTGAACAAATGAAAAGCTGCCAACATGGTCTAGATCACATGACCAAGATGGCCACCACGCACATATATGGTAAAGAAACTTCGAAATTCTTCTTCTCAAGAACCGTAAGGCCAATGGCCTTGAAACTTGGCATGTTCCGTTAAATATAGTTATCAGTGTGGATAATTATACTTTGCGGAACGGAACGGAACAAAGTTTAGAAATGGCATACGGTCTAGTTCACATGACCAAGATGGCCGTCACGCCTATATATATGGTAAAAAGCCTTAAAAATTCTTCTCCAGAACCGTAAGGCCAATGGCCTTGGAACTTGGCATGTAGCATATGGTACTCGGGCCTATCATAATTTGTTCAAATGGTGACCCTGGGTTGATCTTGACCTATTTTACAGTAATGTCAAATTTGCTGACTTAGGCTTTTGCATAGGAAAAAGTGAATATAATGGATATTTAGGGAAACCATTGAAGACAGTGTCACCAAAATTTGTAGATTAGGTAAAGTAACTGAATACATGAAGATCTATGGGTAAGAAAGGTCAAGGTCATTCATTGACCTTAGACCAAGGTCACTCCGATTTCATATTTAAAAAAAAAAAAACATTTTTCTCAGAAACTACTGAGCCAATTTAAGTGAAATTCAATATGGAGCTTTTGTGAGTTGAACAAATGAAAAGTTGCCAGTACGGTCTAGATCACATGACCAAGATGGCCGCCACGCCCATATATGGTAATAAGCCTTCAAAAATTTTCTTCTCCAGAACCGTAAGGCCAATGGCTTTAAAACTTGGCATATATCATATGGTACTCGGGCTCGTCATAGTTTTTACAAATGCTGACCCTGGGTTGACCTTGACCTATTTTATGGCAGTGTCAAATTTGTCAACTTAGGCTTTTGCATGGGAAAAAGTGAAAATAATGGATTTTTAGGAAACCATTGAAGACAATGTCACCAAATTGGTAGATCAGGTAAAGTAAATGAATACATGAAGATTCATGGGTAAGAAAAGTCATCATTCAGTGACCTGGGACCAAGATTAACCAGGTTAACCTCAGAAACCGCTGGCCCAATTCAAGTGAAATTTGATATGGATCCTTTATATGATGAACAAATGAAAATTTGCTCATTTGGTCCAGGTCACATGACCAAGATGGCGGCCATTCCCATATATGGTAAAAACACTTCGAAATTCTTCTTCTCCAGAACCGTAAGGCAAATGACCTTGAAACTTGGCAGGAAGCATCTGGTACACTGGCCTATCATAATTTGTTCAAATGGTGACGGTGACCCTGGGTTGACCTTTACCTATTTTACGGCAATGTCAAATTTGCGGACTTAGGCTTTTGCTTGGGAAAAAGTGAAAATAATTGATTTTTAGCTCACCTGAGCCTTTAGGCTCATAGGTGAGCTTATAGTATAGCCATGGTCTGTCGTCCGTCCATCCGTTGTCCGTCCGTCCACCATTTTCAAAGATCTTATCCTCCAAAACAGGGAGGCCAATCAAAGCCAAATTTCATGTGGAGCTTCAGTAGGATGGGGGAACGAAAGTTTGTTCGCGGGGTCTGGGTCACATGACCAAGATGACAGCCATGCCCATATATGGTAAAAAGCCTTCAAAAATCTTCTTCTCCAGAACCATGAAGCCAATGACCTTGAAAGTTGGCTTGTAGCATCTGGTACTTGAGCCCATCATAGGTTGTAAAAATGGTGACCCTGGGATGGCCTTGACCTATTTTATGGCTATGTCAAATTTGCAGACTTGGGCTTTTGCATGGGAAAAAGTGAAAATAATGAATATTTAGGAAACCATTGAAGACTACGACACAAAAATAGGTAGCATGGCCTTCGAACTGTCAGAAAGGTAGGAATAGGTGGAAACCATTAAAATGTACACCAGGACCAGGTGTCAGGTGAGCGTTTACAGGACCACTGGTCCTCTGGTTTTACAATATTTGGGTATGGTGGCCATCTTGGTCATGCGACCTGTACCATTCAAACAAATTATCAGATGGCTACAAATAAAATTCAAATGAAATTGGCCCAGTGGTTTCAGACAAAATATGTTTTGAAATGTCAATGGACCTGCAATCCAATTGACCTTGGGGTCAGTGCCACCAAATGATCTGGACCTTTAACACTCACATTAATTGTACCTATTCTCATGTCAAAGACCACTTTTTTTATACCCGGCCACACGATAGTGGCGGGGTATTATGTTATACCCTCCGGTGTCCGTCCGTATGTCTGTCCGTCCGTCCATCCGTCCGCACTTCGTTTCCGATCGATAACTCGAGTATTTTTTCACGGATTTTTTTCAAATTTTGCATACATATTGGTATCGGGGATGAGTGGTTTGGGATTGTTAATGGGCAAAATCTGTTAATTTTTAGCAGAGTTATTGCCCTTTTCAGTATCTGAAAAATGGTTTTTGGCCTCTAATTCCCTTACTATATGGAATATCTGGATGAAACTTCACAGATATATAGACGACTAAATGGTTCATATTGTGGCCAATGACTGCTACTCTGGCTGTTACAGTTCTTGAGTTATCTGCCCTTGACGTATTTAAAAAAAGCATTTTAGACTGTAGTTCGTTTATCATTTACAATATCTTGCTGAAACTTCATAGATATGTAGTAGATGAATTGTTATATACTGTGGCAAAGGAACAGGACTCTGGCTTTCCCAGCGATTGAGTTATCTGCCTTTGAAATATCTGAAAAATGGTTTTTGGCCTCTAGTTCCCTTACTATATGGAATATCTCGATGAAACTTCAGATATATAGAGGACTTAATGGTTCATATCGTGGCCAAGGACCGCTACTCTGGCTATACCAGTTCTTGAGTTATCTGCCCTTGAAGTATTTAAAATGCATTTTAGACTGTAGTTCCTTTATTATTTACAATATCTTGCTGAAACTTCATAGATATGTAGTAGATTAAATGTTACATACTGTGGCAAAGGAACATGACTCTGGCTTTCCCAGCAATTGAGTTAAAGTACTTCTTTAACTGGTTTTCATCAGTATAGACAAGATTCTAAAGTTCCTGTGAATCACAATCAGCGGACACCATATGGTATGGCCTTGTTCACATCTGAGAAGTTACACACAGATCCCAAATCTCTAACTACTGACAATATTGAAATCATGCTATCTGAGATTAGCAAAACTGGAACTAAAATCATGCTTGTCAACATATACAGTCCCCCAAAGACTGCAACAAAAACTCTTATTAAGGCACTGGGAAACATCCATCAGAGGTATTTGAATAATGTGTTTACTGTTATAATGGGGGATTTCAACATAGACATGAATAGTAAATCTCCTGGTGCCAAACAGTTTTCTCAACAAATGACATGTCTTGGATATCGTCAGTTGATTACTTCACCCACGTGTGACACAGGCTCAGTCATTGATCTGATTTTCACCAATATCCCAGAGGACATACCTGTGCAAGTTGGGGCCTTGCCAGTTTACTACTCTGATCACATGATTATCTGGGCTGCTATCTAATAGTGAAAAAGGTGAGATAGTACATCTACCCATGCTAGAATTAATTTGTGGATTTTGTCCCTGTGAGAATGCCAAAAGATCACCCACAAACATCTTAATTTATGATTGGTTGCCATTTATGCTTAATCCTTTTGATTGAAGCCTAATCAACCTCACCCTTGGAATGTGCAGTAAAAGCCTAACCAAATAGATGCCTAAAATAAAGGCCCTTCTAAGTGGTTACCAGTACTTAATGCACATACTTCATGCCTGCCCTTCTTGAATCAGCGGAAGGAGCACAATGACCGTAGAAATTACTTCATGATCAGTCTTCACGAAAGAATATAGTCACACAGGCAGTACATCGAAAAACATGAAATTCTTACCACATAAAGATACATGTTCCACAGCCATTTAAGGTAAATACTTGCCTCCATAATTTTCTAATAATGTCAACTTATTGAGTTGCCTTACAATCAAATGTCTGAAAAATGGATTTTTACATATGCTTCCAACATCTTCTAACAACTTCATCCACTCACATTAAGACATTACACTTGCAGATCATATCTCTGCTATCCCCTTTCTAGTTATTTAGCCTTGATATATTTTCAAATAAGTTACATTGCTTAGCAGTGGCGGGGTATTATGCAGTGTCTGCGGTGCTTTTATTTTTTGGAAAAAATGCATTGCTTTTAGCTCACCTGAGCACGTATTGCGAGCTATTCCGATAGGCCAGTGCCCCGGTGTCCGGCATCTGTCATCAGTTGACATCTCCTAAACCACTGGGCCAATTTAGACCAAACTTCACCAGAATGATTCTTGGGAGGTACTGAGTTGTTCAAAGATTTGGAATCCAAGCAGAACTCTGGTTGCAATGGCAACAAATAGGGGAAAAATTAGCAAAAACCTTTTAAAATCTTGTCTGAAACCGCAGGACGCCCAGGTCTTTGATATTTATGTAGCTTCTTCTAATGGCCCATTACCAAAGTAATTATAGCACTGGGGTCAAGATTGGCCCATCCCTAGGGGTCACATTTTACCTTTTAGGGGAAAACACCTTAGAAAATCTTCGTCTGAAACCCGATATTTTGCAAGTAGCTTCATCTAGAGGACCTCTACCAAGAATGTTAGCCCTGGGGCCAAAGTGGCCTCCTTCCGAGGACCAGTTGCTTTACACAGACTTATATAGGGAAAAATCTTTTAATAAGTTTTTTGTCTGAAACCAGAAGGCCCAGGCCTTCGATATTTGGTACAAGGCTTTGTCTAGTAGACCTATGCCAAGATTGTTCAAATTATCGCCCTGGGGCCAAAAGCTTTGGGGCAAAAAAATGGCCCCATCTAGGGGCTGACATTTTACTTAGACTAACATAGGGAAAATACAAGTTAAAGCAATGATCAGGAATCAATAAATTAAGCCCCACCTCCCATTAGCGACACCGAAATTTGAAATAACTAGACCCTAATAGAAACATCAGTAGCGGTTTTGTTTGTTTGATGAGGTTTAACGTCCCTGTCAACATTGAAAAGGTCATTTTGGAGACGTTGCTTCCAATTTTGTGGGACTTTTACCCGACATGAAGATGAAATGACTTCTCAAGCCCTGTCGCCCAATGAAACAAATAGGGTTTATTAGCATGGACGGTCCCTCGCACCGCGGTTCCTGGACAGGCTTAGATCCTCTAAGCGGTTTACCAGTATTAGTGTGCGGGCAGGATTCAGCTCTGTGTGGAAGCATCATGCAGCCCATATATTTCTTCAAGCCCCTATGGGTGGGGGCCGCAATAGCGGTAAGCCAAAAGAAGTTACTGTCCCACAAAATGGCCAATGGGCTATCCAAAACAAAAAGATATAAGCGATAAAACACTCAGAGAAACCATAACAAAAATAAACTGCGACAGAAGAACCGCCTTTTGCGGTCAATGAAAAGAATTTCACTGGGGAGCTTAAATCGATTTTAAGCGGACATAATCCTCACCCTTAATTCCGTCGCGATATAATCTGTTCTGAACTCATGAGTGCAACATCTCCGAGACAACCACAGAAATGAAACAAAGGTGAGGACTCGAAAGCAATAAGCCACTGATTTGCTGGAGCAAAAGAAAACCAAGTTAGACTCTGATGGGCTCAACCAGAGACAGAGCATCAGGGGTTAAACTGACCATAATTGACATAATCCTAATGGGTTGAAAGGCCTCAAATCTGCCAAGCACCATCACATTCTGTATAACAGTTATTAGAGCTCCAACCTGTCATTTTAGATTTTAAACATACATAGTTCTAAGAAGAGAAATCTTAAGTCCTTTGGATTGTACTAGGGGCAGCGACACTCCGGTGAGGGCCTGTGGGCCCTCGTTTCCTTTTTCCCCATTGAAAACCCTAGGCACCAAATTTGACTTTTGTGATAAGCCTAGAGTCATCGTATATGCGAACTTGGTAGTACTCAGTCACCTGACGCTACATACCATGTTTCATCGGCCCCCGCCCATCGGGGCTTGAAGAAATATATGCGCTGCATGATGCTTCCACGCAGAGCTGAATCCGACCCGCACACGAGTACTGGTAAACCGCTTAGAGGATCTAAGCCTGCCCAGGCAAAGCGGTGTGAGTGTCGGACCGTCCATGCTTATAAACCCTATTGGTTTCATTGGGCGACAGGGCTTGAGATGTCATTTCATCTCAATGTCGGGTAAAAATCCCACAAAATTGGAAGCACGTCTCCAAAATGACCTTTACAGTGTTGACGGGGACACTAAACCTCAAATCAAACAAACAAATACCATGTTTCAAGACAGTTGGCCGGATGGTTCTGGAGAGGTAGATTTTTTAAGGTGTTTACCATATTTGGGCATGGTGGCATCTTGGTCAGGTGACCTGTACCATGCGAACAATCTTTCGTGCCCTCACTGTCAGAAGGCAGTAGTTTCAGCGCAAATGTATTCTGAAATGATAATGGACCTCCACTCCTTACCACACTTGTTCTAAAATTTGAATAAGTACAATTTACAATCTGATGTGCCAAAAAATAGCAGGATGAGTGGCGAAATGTACACCCTGATGAGACGACCCAGAATGTGAGGTTTCTTCTGGGTTTACACTGTTTGCTCATACCTGCCTGTCAGAAAGTATTTGGTAAATACTGTACTCCCATTAGATTAGGGGTCTCGTTAAGTTTTTTTGTCTGCAAAGGTGGGCTAAAAACATGGAAATAAATGAAATGAAAACCTTTCGTTAGACATTTATTTAAAATTTTATGGCATTTTTAAATCGTGGAGATATCTGTACCGATCCATTTATAATACATACAGCATTTGTGTCATTATGTATTGTTAACTTAGCAGGTTTTTCTTTTCTATGATTCTGCTGTGTTTTTAAACAATTCATCCATAAAGCGCAAGTTCCAGTCCCTCTAGATAAACGAGCAACTTCTCTGCATTATGCTTTTACATGAATGTACACATCATTCCAGTGAAGCTGTAAGCAGACTAACAAACACCATATCCTTTCATTGCACAGCACCTCCCTTTTAGAAGCAGCTCATATTATCAAAAAGGACATTTTCTCCCTTTGAAATAAGCAACTTGAGTGATTTCCCTTCAAATGAACAAGTTCACGTAAAAGTGACTACATATATCATAAAAAGCTGCCATTTTCCAAAGGGAACAAATTTTGGATACAAAAAAGGGTGTTCCTGTTACCAGAGTTCCTTTCCACAGCAACCCCCAAAAGAGGCAGCAAACTCTTTCCATAAAAGAGTAGCCACTTATGAAAAGGATAAAACCCTACAGGAAATCTCTCTGGTGGTGCATACATTCATGGTAAAGTCATTCTGCAAGAAGTGTTGAAAATACAACTCCCCTAAATCTTTATGAATCTACCTTTTCCCTATTAAACATAAATATTGTGAAATGTATTTTCATGTTTAACCCATTTTGTACAAGAAACAGTGCAGGCCCAGATCAGATCGCAGAACGTGGTGCCTGATCAGGGCCTACATTGTTTACAGAAAGTTCAGCCATTGTTGTTGTTGTATAAATTCTGCCGAAATCGACACGCCTCCATTGGAGTGGATATCCTCAGGAATAAAATGGAGAACTATTCACCACCCTATTTACAGTTTATAATGGACCGTCATTTTCCAAATCAATTTTGAAGAAAACACAACCTGACACCCCTAAATTTTGAAATGGACTCCTACTATATATATGGAAGAAGATTCCATTTGATACAAAATTGGTTAAATAAGATGCAAACACGAAGACAGCTCATAAGAAAATGCCCATTTTTGTTCCATTTTTGATGAAAAATTATTTTAGCAAACAATGTAGACCCTGATCAGATGCTGCATAATGCAGCATCTGATCAGGTTCTACAATGTTTGGCCATATATCCAAGGTAATAATGGGCTAAGCATCTCCATCTCTTGTGGGTACTCTCACTGTGGGTACTCTCACTGTGGGTACTCTAACAAGAATCACCATGACAAGGTCCTCCTAACAAGGACCTCTCAAGTTTCTAGTAACAAGAAAATTTTCCCCTTAACCCTTATCTTGCTGTTCATGCCAACCCCTATCTTTGCAAACAGTGTAGATCCAGATCAGATGGCTTCTGAAGAAGCCATCTGATCAGGATCTACACTGTTTGGCATTCAGTTTATGAATTTGTAGCAATAAATTGCATCAAGTAATTTGATTGGTTGTTAGACAGAAATGGGTGTGGCTTAAATGAATATTCAGCAAGATAAGGGTCAATTAGATAAAGAGGTCGATCAGTCTTTCTTGCTCTCATTAGATTTTGCAGTGCTTCACCTTCTTAACCCATTTGCTACTGAATAGAATCTTCCACCTTAAAAACAGCATGGCTCCATTTCAAAATTTAGGAGTGTCAGGTTTACTTCAAAATTTACTTGGAAAATGGCTGAACATTTTGCAGAACAGTGTAGGCACTGATTATATGATCTGGGCCTGTAGTGTTTGCTAATTACCTGCTTTCAGGTTCCCAGTACAAAATTGGTTGCAGTATTAAAACAGTCACCTCAACAAGGTCCTGAAGGTTTAAACTCGCATTTGGCGGTGCATTAAAACCTTGTGGAAAATTTTGTGCAATGTGAAAACTCCACGTAAATGTATGGAAAACTACATCAAATCATATTGGTCAGTATTCCAGAACAACACACTTTACATTCTTAACAACAATTATAGGCTCCATATTTTACTAACATTTATCTAAACATGAATCCCACAGAATTATGCATAAAGACTAATTCTGGTTTATTTATTTATCTAAGCCGTGCAAAGCCTCAAGGGTCTTTAAGAGCGATCTCATCTGTATCTTTACCATTTGCACAAGTATCTGGCCTACATGGTTGAAAGGGTTAATGAGGATTGTTTTGCCTTGTCTCCCAGAGAAAGAGAAAAGGGACACATGAAGAGAGAAAGAAGAGAGAGTGATAGTACATAGATCCAGATACAGAGGAGAAACAAGGATAAGTTTCTTTACTTGTTACACACATTGTGGGTACTTGTTAAAATCACCTGGATCACTAATCTTGCGTAGTGTCAAATATAGTTCAATTATAGCCTGGGTTTAACACCTCAAGCACAAAGTTCTTTTAGCAGACAGCAAAAATCAGGCTACACATTGCTAGGCACAGACCATTCACATGAAATGTCTGGTCTTGTCAATAAGGCAAGACATGACGTGAACTGTCTGCATGGTGCAGATGATTCACATGAAATGTCCAGCCTTACTTTTGCTGAATAATAATGAAAAAAATTGCATTGCTATCTGCTCTAGAATTTACTGCAGTGCTTGAAGGGTTAAGATAAATGTTATCCAGATAAATGTTTCTAACACTAGAATTGAATCCTGATTGACATCTGCAGGCATCACAACAAGACGGTTCAGACAGTGGTATCTAATTTTAACTCCCTAGGTTAGTGACCATTATGGCTCAAATTCTACTCCTAGACCAAGCTTGTGTCCACCCTGGTTCAGGTTCTTGCCTTCAATCAATGAGGATAACGTTAATTTCACACCTGAAAACAATAATCATACTTAACCCTTGTCCTGCTGAATATTCATATATGCCACACCCACTACCAATTATCAACCAATCAGATTACTTGATGCAAATTATTGCAACAAATTCACAATCCGAAAGACAAACAATGTAGATCCAGATCAGATGGCTTCTTCAGAAGCCATCTGATCTGGATCTACATTGTTCTAAAGATAAGGCATATCCGGGATTAGCAGGACAAGGGTTAAGCATACGCATCCATACCTCAAGTTAAGAAGTAACAAGGTTAATAGAGGATATTTTCCCTACCATAAAAAGCCTAAAAATTCGGACACTTTAAGGACTTGCTGTAATTCTCCTAATATTTTAACAATTTTTTTCCACAACCCAGCAAGGTGTCCAAAAGGTGCAGACAGAATGGCAAACAGCATAGACCCTGATCACACCTAAGTCTGATCTGGATCTGCACTGTTTGCTTAGGCCTGTCTGTCCCAATACTTAGGATCATTACGATATTCTTATTAGAAATGTATGTTATTGGTACTGGTTGGAATGGCTTCAAAGATGCCATTCTAACAAGTATACAAAATGTATGTTTTGATGTTTGTGGTGTGGTTTTATGTCCTCATACACACTATTTTGGTTATTCTGGAGACATTGCTTCCAATTTTGTGGGACTTTTACCAGACACTGAAATAAAATGACATCTCAAGCCCTTCCACCCAAACAACCGACTAGGGTTTATATGCAGGGATGGTCGACATTTCCTGGACAGGCTTAAAACCTTCTAAAGCAGTGTACCCCAGTACTCACATTTGGTCAGTTTCAGCTCTGCAGGGAAGCACCATGCAGCCCAAACTTTCGCCAAGCACCTATTAGAGGGGGTTCCAAGAAAATATATAGTAGCCTGTATATGAACATAGCCAGACTAGTCTGTGCTGGCTACTGTTTGGCTGCTGATGACCCTAGAAAGTCTTCGCTTCAGGAATTAACCTATAAATCTTCCGCCCCCGCCCATCGGGGCTTGAAGAAGTATATGGGCTGCATGATGCTTCCACACAGAGCTGAAACCGTCCGCACACTAGTACAGGTAAACCGCTTAGAGGATCTAAGCCTGTCCATGAACCGCGGTGCAAGGCAGACTGTCCATGCTTATAAACACTATTGGTTTCATTGGGCGACAGGGCTTGAGATGCCATTTCATCTCAATGTCGGGTAAAAGTCCCACAAAATTGGAAGCAACGTCTCCAAAATGACTTATACTGTGGTGATGGGGACGTTAAACCTCCAATCAAACAAACCTATAAATCTAGCAAAGAATGATTCTTACACATGGGCTGAAAATGACCATGCAATCTATGTATATGATAAACATAGCAGCAGAACATTAGTCCAAGTAAAGTTTCCAAGTGTTGTGGGGTGAGTGTCACATGATCATAGCAAAAATATAAGGTGAGTATTTGGTGATAGCTGAAGTTTGGCTTACTACAACTTCTGGAGAATGTTTAATATGATGTGGTTTGTACAGCCCAGTCAATAGCCAGTCATATCAGGCTAGTGAGCTACCTACACTGTTCCTGGACAGACCTAGAAACCAGGAAGTGTTTCACCAGTATTTATTGAGATTGCGCATGACAATAACTGACAACAGCTGGTGGCTCAACAGCCAAGTCCATCACAAGCCATCTTATGTGGCATAAGGAGATCGCAGTGAGAAGCCAAGTTCTACTTACATGTGACTGATGTCCGTATTTACCCGAAGTATTTGGACACCTGAACTCCTTACTATACTTGTTCTAAAACCTGAGCAATTATAATACACTACCCAATGTTAGGCAGCCTCGAGTGAGTGAGTCATACAGGGACTTTGGTTTAAAGACTCATCAGACAGACTGGAGAAGCCCGGGATCGATCCTGTGACCCCTGATTTACAAGGTGAGTAGCAGAACCACTAAACCACATAGGCTTCTAAACAGCAGCCTCAGCGGTTAGTGCATTCAACTTATGATCAAGTTCTGGGTTCGAATCCAGGCGAGGTGTGTGCAAGACACGTAATGCCACTGCCCCACTCCACCCAGGTGTAAATGGGTAGCAGTTGTGTAAAAGTCACTGCCTCTCTCTCATGTGCATGATAACACCTGGACTGAGTGTTCGAGAGCGATTCAAGTAAGCTTGAAGCTTTATCACAATCGAAATAAAATAAATTAGAAAAAAAAAAAAAAACAATGTAGATGTTGACGAGAAGCCGTATTTTGCAGCATCTCTAATGGGTCTACAGTGGCCTGTCTCTCTAAATGCATAGGTAAATACAGTAGTATCCCACAGTGCTACAGGTGATGTGATAAAACTGCACTTTGTAATCAGTGAGCTAATGCTATGATATTGATATGGTTAAGAAGGCTATCTCTCAGATGAAGACTGGCAAAGCACCGGGTCCCTCTGGCATAGTGGTGGAGATGATAAGAGCTGCAGGTGATGCGGGTGCCTCGATGATCCGCGACCTTGCAGCTGCAATCATCCGTGATGGGAAGGTACCCTCTGACTGGGAACAGAGTTTCATTGTCTGTCTCTACAAGGGCAAGGGCGATGCATTGGAACGGGGCAACTACCGTGGTCTCAAGCTGACAGAACAGGTCATGAAAGTCCTGGAGAGGATTGTGGATGGCCTCATTAGACAGTTGGTGTCCATCGACGATTCCCAGTTTGGCTTCGTCCCAGGAAGAGGCACAACAGATGCAATTTTTGTTGTCCGACAGCTGCAAGAGAAGTATCTGGCGGCCAACAGGAGACTTTACATGGCTTTTGTAGACCTGGAGAAGGCATTTGATCGAGTGCCTCGGAAAGTCATCTGGTGGGCACTAAGAAAACTTGGAGAGGACGAGTGGATTGTGAAACTGGTCCAAGGGATGTACGCTAATGCTCGGAGCCGTGTCCGCGTTGGTGATGGTTACAGTGAAGAATTCGAGGTGAAGGTGGGTGTTCATCAAGGCTCTGTTCTCAGCCCACTGCTTTTCATCATTGTGCTTGAAGCCTTGTCATGCGAGTTCCGCTCTGGAGTCCCCTGGGAGGACCTGTATGCTGATGACCTTGTCATCATAGCTGAATCCCTTGAGGAATGTGTCAGGAGGCTCTTAACTTGGAAAGATGCAATGGAGGCGAAAGGGCTGAGAGTGAACGCAGGAAAGACAAAGATCATGATCTGTGGTACAGGTCTGGACCTCTTGCAGAGTACAGGCCAGTTCCCATGCGCTGTATGTCGCACTGGAGTGGGCAGCAACAGTATTTTTTGTAATGGCTGCAAGTTCTGGGTGCACAAGAAATGCAGTGGGCTCAAACGCTTGATAGAGGACCCTGATTACAGGAACTGCACGCCCCTTAGATGGCAGACCACAGAGGGAAGTCCAAGTCGGATCCGACAAGCTGGAGGTTGTAGCTTCCTTCTGCTACCTAGGTGATATGCTCTCAGCAGCGGGTGGTTGCGACCTTTCAACTACAACACGTGTGAAAACAGCCTGGAAGAAATTCAAGGAGTTGCTACCAGTTCTCTCTTCCCCCCACCTCTCGTTCAAGACACGTGGCCGTGTGTATAGCTCTTGTGTGCGGAGCGCAATGCTCCATGCCAGTGAGACATGGCCATTGACAAAGCCAAACCTCCAACGTCTACAGCGAAATGACAGGGCAATGATCAGACAGATCTGCAATGTCAAGCCACAGGACACTGTCACCATCAGGTCCAGTGAGTTACTTGAGCGCCTTGGCATTTTGGACCTGGACCTCATCCTGAAAGAGAGAAGACTTCGCTGGTATGGACATGTGGAACGCTCCAACGGTGCAGTCAAGACTGCCTGTGACATACAGGTAAGTGGAAAGCGGGGGCCAGGAAGGCCCAAGATGACCTGGAAGCAGCTAACAGAAAGAGATTGCAGAGAATGGAAGCTCTCTGCTATCGATCCTCATGATAGACAAGCCTGGAGATCTGGTGTAAGATCTGCCATGCGTGCAGCAAGCCAGCTACCTGGAAGGGGGCCCACTTATGTGGACGTTGCCCCTGTACCTGCACGTTAATCAAAAATCCGTTGATGATGATGATGCACTTTCAGTTTCTTATTTCACTTTTCTTAACCCTTTTTGTACCAAATGGAATCTTCCTCCTTTACTATATACACCAGGGGTACATTTCAAACTTTAGGGGTGTCAGGTTGTGTTTTCATAAAAATTTATTTGGAAAATGACAGAACTTTTAGCAAACAGTTGAGGCCCTGATCAGAAGCCCCATAATGTCTGATCTGGGCCTGTACTGTTTGTCAGGGCAGTGAGGGCACCCGTTTTGGGGTTTCTGGTACTGAATGGGTAAATGTGTCTCATATACATATACTTACCATCTCTTATTTGCTGTGTATATCCCAGTCCTATCTGAGCAGAGTTATTAACTTTTGCCTGAAGAAAACAAAAGGAAAATTTTCTAATTGAATGTACAGTGAAATTCCCCTATTAAGACCACCTAAAATAAAGACTAACCTGCTTTTAAAAGCTTCTTAAGAAGGTTTCAGTTTTTCCTTCTTTGTGTTTTCTACACTTTTTGGTCTCTATTAATAATAGAGACCACTTTTGGGACTGTTCAAAAGTGGTCTTAAAGACCACTTTTGAACAGTCCCAGAGGTGGTAATAAAATAGGATTTTACTGTATTTCAAGTGTAACACATTTCAGGTGTATACATTTGCATATAAACAAATGCTCATACGAATATGGTAGCACCCGTATAAACTGGTATTTCAGGGCAAATACCAAATTCAGAGTTGGTTCCCCTGAAAAGGTACCTAATTGAACATCCTCCATAAAGTCATAGCTCGTCGTATTTCTGTGTTTAATGACACCAACGACAACTACAAGGGTCTGGCTCGGCTGTTCAAAGGGATGAGAACAGCAATTTCCAAAAAAAGAGGAAAATTGGCCGGGGGTCAAGGGGGCCGCCTAGGTCCCCTTGCGGGTCAAGGGCAGAGCCCTTGTGGGGGGACCAGGGCGGCGAAGCCCTCCGCCGCAAATGAAAAATAGCCTTTTCAAAGGGTATGGGAACCATTTCCTGCATATATTTTCCATAAAAATGAAATATCTGTTTTACAAGTTTGTCATCATAATCAGATATAAACTGACTAACTTTTAACTCCTAGCAATGGTAGTAAATGTAGATAGATCCAATGCATTTCTTTTTTTGGTTCTGATGTGTGTGGTTTTTAAGTTAGCGGCTAGAGTACAGTAAGAGTTGACAAAAGTACAGCTTACTGTATCCTACATCTACATAGGTCACTCGATTAAACTGTATCCGACATCTACGTTATGCATTTCTTCTTAGTAGCATTACACACTGAAGTGGCCCAATATGTAGCACACTGCTTTAAATTAGAGCTGGTGTCCATGTCAGTGATTATTGAATTATTTAAAGAGCGTGCCAGTACTGGGTGCCTCTGCTGTTTACTCAGTTTTCTGGTCAGAATCAGAATTGTTTACTGGTGACACGTCCTTAGACATTCCTTCGCCTGGTGGAGACTCTCAGCCATGGTATCGTGGTCTAACTGTTCAATGAACTTAAGCAACAAAGATCAAGGTTGGTACCTATATGGGTGATCCTACATGGGTCGGCAACTGCTTAAGATGTTCTGTTCACTCAGGTTCATTGCAACTATGAAATTGTTCAGGGTCACTGGTGGGGTAGGCAGTTTCAGAAAATACAAAAAATTTCGGCATAGGTTTCCCTTATATGGAGCTTTTTCTTTTCTGTATTGAGGCCAGAGAAAGACATGGGCGAAATACGAGAAGTGTAGACAGAGACAGAAGGAGGCAGTAGGCTGGGTTTGGCAGCTATGACTCATATTCGACAAATGTCAGTGTTCATAGTACCACCTCCTCCCCTTTTAAAAGGACAAGAAAACTTTTAACAAACCTTAGCAGTTGAGATTCTGCCACACGTTGGAACTAGGGGGAGCTCAAATTGTCACAGTTGGGTTTGAAAGTGGGTCACTTGACACCGATAATTGGCAGATGAATTTCCACATTGAAGTGTCATCCTTCCTTTACCAACCTATTGGCTTGATTCTCTCAAAGTGATCTTCTAAATATCGGGGGAAATTCACAGCCTGTGTGTAATCAGTTATTCATCCTGTCCTCGATTCCAGATTGGCCACAGCATGCCATGTCAATGCCGATTTAAGCTTGATTCCCATCACCGATGTCAACTGTCTGCTCCAATAAGTTAAAATAGCATTTATTTTTCAGTGCTCTGTCAGTTTCCATAACTTACTCAAGATCGTTTTTGGTCAAAGCTGATATTTTTTAAAGCCCTATGAGCCAAAAAATGACAGTGGCCACCATCTTGCTTTCCCACCCGGGCCATTGATTAAAAGTAAAAACGATTGGCCAATATCCAATCTTCCTAGACCTATTCGGCCAATCAAAAGGAAAATTCTCATCCCTGTGTTCAGTTAACCATACCACTTTAACAGTGCCCAAGAAAATTGCTTAACATTTTTTTGCAAAGGCACTGATCAGATGCAGCATTAGCCCCCGCCCATTGGGGCTTGAAGGAATAGATGGGCTGCATGATGCTTCCACGCAGAGCTGAAACTGACCCCTACACGAGTACCTGTAAACCGCTTAGAGGGTCTAAGCCTGCCCAGGCAATGCGGTGCGAGTCGACCCGTCCATGCTTATAAACCCTATTGGTTTCATTGGGCGGCAGGGCTTGAGATGTCATTTTATCTCAATGTCGGGTAAAAGTCCCACAAAATTGGAAGCAACATCTCCAAAATGACCTTTACAGTGTTGACGGGGACGTCAAACCTCAAATCAAACAAACAGATGCAGCATTCTGCGGTGTCTGATCTGTTAGTGTCCTGTTTTGGTGTTTCCAATATAAAATGATCCGCGGGGCCGGTCTTAGATCAAGTATAGTAAGGAGGTAAAATGTCCAAATACTTAGAATAAGAAAGGTTGGCACCATATATAAAAGTCTTGGGTGTGAAAAACCCACTTGTCCACTTGTATTTACGAGTAGACTTGGTTGGCTAAGGGCCAAGTGAAAGATTTCAACTACTGGGCGAGTAATGTTTTTCGGCAGTAGGAATTATTTTTTCATTGAACCCCATTTTAATCTGAAATGTCCAAATATTACAACGGGATGTTGAGAATATCCACATAACTATTCTGCAAAATATAAACATCCGTAGATTTCGGTTTATACAATCTTCTACATCGTGGCATGTGCGTCTTGTACTGTATTGCCCCACTTAATAGTATCACATTCTGGTGTTTGTCATCTCAGGTTTTAATCATATCACGGAAAATGGCTAAGACTAAAATCTTAAAGTCACTTACTTTTTCAACATATGCATATGTTTTCTTTTATCTTTTACTTACTCTAGTCATGTGAAAGGCACTCCACTAAATCTTCTTGTAGACTCAGCAAGTTTGACATATACTGACGCCACCTGAACTGAGTGATTGTGTTTGACTTTTACATCCCACCCACAGCTAAGGTCATACGGAGATGAGACCTCAGTTTAAAGACTCATCCGAAAGTCTGGAGAAGCCAGGGATCAAACCATCAACCCCTGTGCACCTGAACTGCCCCACCCAGTCAATTTAAGCTACTAGGTGTCGTTTAAAGGTTTTCCTAGTTTTAGCTCTGGTTGCCATTTTTTCAACCGAGCGGAACCATTTTAGCAATTTGGTTATCAGAAGAACATTTGTGTGAAAATATTTTGAAATTGGCTCAGTGGTTTAGAATATGTCATTTGAAGAAACTGATGACACACAACAGTCACTGCAGACAGGTCGATCGCAACAGCTCACCTTGAGCACCTTGTGTTCAGGTGAGCTAAAAACCTCAGGGTGGATAAGCAAGGCTGGAAGCTGCCATGACACAATTTACTTTTTGAAACACTTAGAACTTACATTTATAGATGAATATTTGTCAATAATATATTTTGACCCCAGGGCAAATCTTGTCACATTGCTTCCAGCAGTCCAGGACAAACTCACAGCTGTTTCCAGATCATCATTAACTTTTTGGTGTACAGATCCTGCAAATTCTGTTGCGTCATTCCTACAAGAAAAGCAAATTTTATATTAACACTTTACCCTTGTCCTGCTGAATATTTTAATCTGCCACACCCACTACCGATAAATAACCAATCAGATTACTTCATGCAAATTATTGCAACAAATTCACAATCTGAATGGCAAAAAATGTAGATTCTGACGAAGCCATCTGATCTGGATCTTCACTATTTGGAAAATAATGCATAGTACGGACTCAGCAGGGCAAGGGTTAAGACGCTAAGAAAACCTGCATCTGAAAATGTTGTCTGTTTCTGTTGTTGGCTGCAGCTTATTGAGAACTAACCAAACATGGTTTTGCATACAAACAGTGTGAACCTTGATCATACTGCCGTCTGATCTGAATCCACATCATTTGCAACAATGACGTCTGTCACCAGCAGACAACAAATAAACAAAGTTCCAAGGAAAATAACAACAAGAGCTCTGCAAGCGGGGCATAATACGCCCGTGGCAATTAGTAAGATGGAGCATATATATACTGACTGTTGTACAAAGTTGGGTTTGTGGAATGTAACCAAGGAACAATATGTGCTCCATATATTCTTAACTGGCACTATTAATAAACCTCAATGGCTCAAACTACCGGTCTCCAATAAATTTTCATGGTTGGTAATATTTGTTGGATCAAAAACCTCAAAATAATAAAGGCATAACTCTGGCAATAAATGGTGGACTGTAACCTTGAAACAAGAGGGTCATGATGGCCCTGGATCGCTCACCTGATCAATACAGTAATAAGGGGCCCCGGGGAGGGCCATTATTGACCCAGGGCTATAATGTGCATAATCGTGAGGGAGGTCCAAAAAGGTGAAGCTTCATACCAAATATCAACAAAGGCTATAATTTGAACAATGTTGGCAAAGGTCCACTAGATGAAGCTAAACACCAAATATCAAAGACCTGGGCCTTGCGGTTTCCGAGAAGAAGATTTTTTTAAAGATGTTCCCTACAGAAGCCTATATAAAACCAAATGGCCCCGGGGAAGGGGGTGTTTTTGGCGTCAGGGCTATAATTTAAACAATCTTAATAAGAGGTCCAGTAGATGAAGCTTCACACCAAATATCAAAGACCTGGGCCTTGCTGTTTCAGAGAAAAAAGATTTTCAAAGATTATCTCTATATATATAAGTCTATATAGGGCTATAGTTTGAACAATCTTTTTAGAGGTCCACAAGATGAAGCTCCATACCAAATATCAAAGACATGGGCCTTGCAGTTTCAGAGAAGAAGATATGTCTATGTAAAACCAAAAGGCTCCAGATCGGAGGAGGGGGGTGGGGGATATCTTTAAAAAAATCTTCTTCTCAGAAATATTAAAGACCTGGGCCTTGCGGTTTCAGAAGAAGTTTTTTAAAGATTTTCCATATATAAGCCCATGTGACCAAAAGGCCCCGGGCCGGGGGCATTTTTTCCCCTAGCACTATAATTTGAACAATCTTGGTAGGGGTCCACTAGGTGAAGCTTCATACCAAATAGCAAAGACCTGGACCTTGCGGTTTCAGAGAATAAGATTTTTAAAGATTTTCCCTATATAAGCCAATGTAAAACCAAAGGGCCTGGGGGATGGGGGCATTTTTGGCCCCAGCACTATAATTTGAACAATCTTGGTAGGGGTCAACTAGATGCAGCTTCATACCAAATATCAAAGACCTAGGCCTTGCAGTTTCAGAGAAGATTTTTAAAGATTTTCCCTATATATTTAGCCCATGTAAAACCAAAGGGCCCTGAGGCAAGGGCATTTTTGGCCCCAGCACTATAATTTGAACAAACTTGGTAGGGGTACACTAGATGAAGCTTCATACCAAATATCAAAGACCTGGGCCTTGTGATTTCAGAGAAGAAGATTTTTAAAGATTTTCCCTATATATTTAGCCCATGTAAAGCCAAAGGGCCCTAGGGCGAGGGCATTTTTGGCCCCAGCACTATAATTTGAACAACCTTGGTAGGGGTCCACTTGATGAAGCTTCATACCAAATATCAAAGACCTAGCCCTTGTGGTTTCCAGAGAAGAAGATTTTTAAAGATTTTCCCTATATAAGCCCATGTAAAACCAAAGGGCCCTGGGGCTGGGGCAATTTTGCCCCCAGCACTATAATTTGAACAGTCTTGGTAGGGGTCCACTAGATGAAGCTTCATATTAAATATCAAAGACCTAGACCTATGCCTTGTGGTTTCAGAGAAGAAGATTTTTAAAGATTTTCCCTATATAATCCTATGTAAAACCAAAGCGTCTCTGGACGGGGGCATTTTTGGCCCCAGCACTATAATTTGAACAATCTTGGAAGGGGTCCACTAGATGAAGCTTCATACCAAATATCAAAGACCTGGGCCTTGTGGTTTCAGAGAAAAAGATTTTTTAAGTTTTCGGTGAAAAAAATCTATTTTTGGCTCCTGTGACCTAGATGTGCAATGGACCAGAACCATTTGAACAACTTTGAAAGGGGACCACCTTAGGATCATTCCTGTGAAGTTTGGTCAAAATCCTATCAGTGGTTTAGGAGATGTCGTTTGAAGAAATTGTTTACGCACACATGCACTAACAACGGACGAAAAGTGATCACAAAAGCTCACCTTGTCACTACGTGACAGGTGAGCTAAAAATATGCGCTGCTCCACATCATAGTCTGACTATACGTAAAGTTTCAGCTTATCAGATGTAAAATGTGGGAGGCATTATCTGGAAACAAAATATGTATAGAAAAATCTGTGAAAGGGGAATAATTCTGATAATATCTGGCGGACTGTAACCTAAAAATATACATTGTTACACATCATTGTCTTCCTATATGCAGAGTTTCAGCTTCATCAGATATAAAATGTAAGATGAGTTATTCGGAAACATAATGTTTAGAAAAATCTGTTAAAGGGGTATACCGCTGGTAATATTTGGCAGACGGTAAACTCAAAATAGTATGCACTGTTCCATATAATGGTCTTACGGTATGTAAAGTTTTAACATAATCAGATCTAAAATGTCGGAGGAGTTATCCGAAAACAAAATGTTTACAGAATTTTTCAAAGGGGCATAACTCTATTATTATTTGGTGGAGCATAGCCTTGATTAACCCTTTTAGTACCAAATGGAATTGTCCTCCTTATATATAGGTGTCCATTTAAAAATTAAGAGGTGTCAGGCTGTGTTTTCTTCAAAAACTATTTGGAAACTGGCTGAAAGTTTTGTAAACAGTGCACACCCTGATCAGACGCCACATTCTGGGGCGTGTGATCCGGGTCTGCACTGTTTGTCAACTACCCATTTTAGGGTTTCCGGTACAAAAAGGGTTAATATGGCTGCGACACAGCATGGTCTAATTATATATTAAGTTTCTGCTAAATCGGATGTAAAATGTACAGTTTACAAAAAGTTTAAAACTTTCAAAGGCGAATAACTCTATCATTATTAAGTGGACCATTTACTCGAAACAATATGCCATGCCCCACATCATAGTCCAACTATGGATGAAGTTTCAACTTGATCGGATGTAAACTGTAGGAGGAGTTATCCAGAAACGAGAAGTTTACAAAAGATTTCAAAGGGGCATAACTCTATTATTATTTGGTGGACCATAACCTCGAATATGTGCTGCCCCATATCATGGTTTAACTATGTATGAAGTTTCAGCTTGATGGGATGTAAACTGTAGGAGTTATCCGGCAATGAAAATGTTTACCGCAATTTTCAATGGGGCATAACTCTATTAATATTTAATGTATGGTTAACCTTGAAACTTTACGCAAATGTCCACCTCAAAGTCTTACTATCTACAAAGTTTCAGGTTAATTGGATGGAAACTGTAGGAGGAGTTATCCGGAAACGAAAATGTTTACCGCAATTTTAAAAGGGGCATAACTCTATTAGTATTTGGTGTATGGTTAACCTTGAAACTTTTCGCACATATCCACCTCATAGTCTTACTATCTACAAAGTTTCAGGTTAATCAGATGAAAACTGTAGGAGTTATCCGAAATTAAAAAAGTTTACAGGCGTATGGAAGGACGCTGACCCCATAACATAATACAACCGTTTTTCAAAACGGGCGTATAAAAAATTAATTGTAAGTTCTTGTGCTCTGCACATCATCTACTGCTGATTGACATTTAAATGATGTTTTGTGAAGATATCTTGAAGGTTTTCAAGTCATAGAGTGGACATGATTTTGTGATGGACAAACTTCCTGGAATGTTTGTTTGTTTGTATTGGAGTTTAACGGCCCAGTCAACACAATCTAGGTCATTTTGAGCCGGTCAGTTTACCTATCCACACTTTTCCTGGGCAGGCTTATATGCAAGCAGTTAACCAGTATTGTGCACATTCTGCCGCCAGAAACTGACAACTGCCCTTCTTGTGTCAGCGGAAGGGAGAGAATGACCAAAGAAAAGATTTCCTGACCAATCTCCACAAAAGAATGTTGCCGACCCCGGCAGGAATCGAACCTGTGTCCTGATCACCAGTCAAGGGGGGCCCGCAAACTTCCTGGGTCAATAGTCTAAAAGTATAAATGCAAGAGCTAAACTTCCTACGCTCTGCATGTCATCTACTTTTGATTATGTTCATATGAAGCTTCATGAAGATATCTTGAAAGTTTTCAAGTTATGGAGTGGACAAGATTTTTCAAGTTATAGATTTTGTGACAGACAAACTTCCAGGGTCAATTACTCCAAAAGTATAAATGCAAGTTATACTTCTTGGGCCGGCATGTCATCTGCTGTTGATTGATGTTCATATAAAGTTTCACGAAGGTATCTTGAAAGTTTTCAAATTATAGAGCGGACAGGATTTTGTGACAGACGCCTAGAGGAAAGAAATGCTCAGCCGGGGAGACATACTGAACAGTATTATAGCGAATTCCTGTTGTAATGAACAGTGTTAAGAGTTTGTGATGTAGTTGCCTCCTTTCTTGTGTTCAGTGTCTGTAGGTCATATAGGGATTTTTTTCTAATGAAATAATTTGCTCCATGTGTCTACAAATAATGTCAGCATGGTAAAATTTCTCCTTGAACTTTAGCATACTTCTGCTGTATGGTTAAGAGAGGTGAATAAATATCATGCGACTTAACCCATTGGTAATGTAAATCGGTTATGTAAATAATCTTGAGTAGTTAAACATCTTTTTCAAATGCAAATACTCACAATTTTGAAGCAAAAATTCATGAGAATTCATTATACTTGCTGGAACAATTTGACCACTAACAGTCTGGTTAAGCTACTGTTGTTTTGAACAACCGGGACCCTGGTAATAATATTCTACAATATTGAAACTAATATCAGTGTAGAAATCCGAAATTAACTCACACATTGGCATGTAAGGTGAAGTCATTTTGTGAATATCCGAGAGCAAAATTTGATTTGGTCAGCTTTGACTTTGAAGTATCAAATGACATCTGATAACCAGCAAGATAGCCTTTGTAGCTGCAAAAAAGAAACACAAAATTAAGGCATGTAGCATATTTATCATTAGTATTTGGACACCTCAACTCTTTACCATAGTTGTTCTAAAATTTGAACAAGTAAAAATTTAATACCCAAAGTTATTTCTAAAAATAGCATTCTGTGGCATCTGGGTCTACACGGTTTGGTCAGGCCTGCCAATCAGAATATGTATGGTCATCATGGTGATGATTGTTATAACCCTGAGATGATTAGAGATCTTTGTCCAAGACCCCAGGACTGAAAACTACATGTATATGAGCCAGTATGTGACCAAACAAAAACACCTGTGTGACCAGTGAAGGTAGGTCATAGATCACAGGCTGATCAGAGTCTTTACTGTAAATAGGGCTGGCTAATCAGAGGTGAAAAGATAATCGATTATCAGTCCTGTCATTGCGAACGATAATCGATTATTAATCGCTAGGTATTTGTCATTATTTTACCTGTCTGACTTTCTGTCTGAGCATGACTTTTACCATATGTTGCACTTTACCATATGTAAATTTGAACAGACAGGCCTGAGCAAACAGTGTAGACCTAGATGAGATGCCGCATAATGTGGCGTCTCATCAGGGTCTGCACTGTTTGCCACTCATCCAGCTATTTTAGGCATAACTTTGGGTAGTAAATTGTACCTATCAAGTAATCAATTAAAAGCAAATCAGAAATGATAATCGTTTTTGTGGAATTTATCAATCAATTAATCGTGGCAGCCTTAACTATAGGTCATAGATCAGCACAGGCTGATTCGAGTCTTTACTGTAAGCACAAGCCTCACTGTAGGCTTTGTTGAGTGATTGGGGTTTCTGGTACAAATTGGGTTAATGTCATCATAGCTCCATTGAGGAAATAACGCAGGTATCTTTCCTTTTGTTTTTTTAGTTTTATGGCCATTTCAAAATTTTGTCACTTTTTAATCAAAGATGGGCGAAAACCAGAATACCGGAACAAAAACACATGACCTTCCATTGCAGAACTTCTTGTTTCACAAATGACCCGAGTCAGGCTCAAATCCAAATCTGTGAAAGACCCAAGATTAAAGAGTCGGCACCCATACCAACTAGGCCACGGAAATCCGTTGAATAACAAGGATATTTCAAGGAAAAATTTCCCTAATCCTCATTGGAGCAGTTCTAACTAGTACCCATAACACAGGTTTTCATAAAGAAATCCGTAAAACTATTTTTTAATCACCCCCAATACTTCCCCTTATCTAGTGTTACCTTGCATCAAGCCAATCAGGAAAAACTGTAACTTTGCCAATTATTCAACAAGAAAAACGCCTCACTGCATTATGGACAGGTGTTCCAGAAAAGGTTTATCCACAGTACCGGAGGTAAACCTCTCTGATGCCACTCAAACATCCATATTTTAAAGGATGGATTTTTTAAAAACCTGTCCAATAAAGGAACTTAATGCCATTAAATGTAGGAGTTTTGGGTTGAATTATCTTAACCCTTCTCTTGCTGAATATTCAGTTTAGCCACATCCATAACTGACTTTGAACCAAGCAGATTACTTGATGTAATTTATTCCTACAAATTCATAAATTGAATGTCAAACAGTATGGATCCTGATCAGATGGCTTCTTCAGAAGCCATCTGATCTGGATCTACACTGTTTCCAAAGATAGGGGTTGTGGTGAACAGCAAGATAAGGGTTAAGAAACTCACTAAATGAGTATGGTCAAATGTTTGCAAACAGTGGAGGTCCTGATCAGATCTAGGCCAGCATTGTTTACTGATGTCCAACTTTGAGGTTTCCAGCATAAGCAGGTCAGGTGCTTCAATTTAAAATGGATTAAACAAATACAGTCGAACTTCGATGGCTCGAACACCGATGCCTCGTTTACCATGGCTGAGTCGAACCCATTTTTGAGCCCTGAGTGTGGGATAATTAAGGAGATTTTCGACTTTTATCTTGCAAATGTATGCTGTGTGTACTCATTAGAATCGCCTCAATGAGGCGATTCTAATGAGTATACACATCATACATTTATGTTACAGAACACCGAAAAGAAGTCCAAAAATATCCCCGTTATGTTTTCTGGAAGTATGCAACAGTGGCTCGAACTTCCGCTGTCTGGAACAAATTTCCATGGTCCCAAAGGGGTTCGAGCCATCGAAGTTCGACTGTAGCTGGGAACTATGAAGAAGAAAACAAACATACCCTAATACTGCTGCTCCATGTACAGCTGGTCCAGCAAAGTCAAAATCTACATCACAGTTCAAGTTTAGGTAGTCCATCTTATAGGCTGTCTTAATCTTGCCACTCTTCTTGCTGCAATTAATCGCAAAATAATGAGTGCACATCTGTCTAAGCACCATTTGATTTCAAGACTCATTTTAACTCTCACCCTGCTGAATAATTAATTTAGCCACACCCATTTCTGACTTTGAACAATCAGATTACTTGATTTAATTTATTCCTGTAAATTCACAAACTGAATATCAAACAGTGCAGATCCAGATCAGATGGCTTCTTCAGAAACCATCTGATCTGGATCTATATTGTTTGCAAAGGTTGCGGTTGTCATAAACAGCAGGATAAGGGTTAAGTGGGGGGACACCTTCAACATTCTGGCTGTTACATGTGGGTTTACGGCGTCCCGCAAACCCCCATGCTGACAAGACAACCAAGCGTGATCTCTGACAGGTGTACGGGCAGCTGTGGGGTAAGGCACAAGAAAGATGTTAGATGAATGACATGAATTATTTACAGTATCTACATACAACACTTCCTAACACAAAACATCACAATTTGTTGCTTCTGTAGCCAACTCACGACATCCGCTCCGAAGGCAAAACAATGTTCTGTGCTCGGAACGGGTGACGTGAATACCTACAGAAGCAAACAACAAAAACAACAACAAAAACAAAAAAAGAAACAACACAAGACGCGACTGGCCAGTTTATAACTTAGGGTGAATCCCCCACTCGCGTGAAACTTCCTCTCGCGAACTAGTAGAACTAGTCTATCAACATAGTTGATAACCATAGGTTTAGCGATCACGTTTGCCGATCAGAGGTTTAGCGATCGTCCAAATAACCTGCAGGTAAGTTGACCTCTTCCATGGTCTCACATTTGTTTACAACGAACAATGATTTATATTCTGCTTCTACCCTGGTAGGCGCTGATTACGGCGGTCTGTCCGCCCTTGCTGGACCCTAACGCCTAGCGTCGTACCAGTACCTGCTGCTATGAAGCAGGGAGCAGCAGGTCACACATTGTTGTGCCTGCAAATTACGATAACTGGACTAGAAACGAGTCACAAAACATACATGCTATATCATGATCCCCCTCCCGGAGAAGTAAGAATATGTTCATGCATATACCGTTATTGCGCACGCGCCGACCAGACATACAGGCTGACTAGTGCGTGCGACAAATAACCGTACAGCAGAACTCAACTTGACTGTGCATCAAATTATCAGCACCCAGCGCTTGACACAATAATACTCAAAGTTCATGTTTCCTTACCGAGCACTACAGAAACTAGACAAAAGTGCCCAGTGGGGCACGTATACCCCCGGCCAGTGCCGAACTACAAAAGGAAATAACTCTAAAAGGCCTGACCCCTTGGCCCTTATTTTCTTTCCCACAATACAAGTAGTCATACTGATCATGTGTGCAAAATTTCAAGTTTCTATGTGAAGCAGTTCCTGAGATATCTTTGACACAAAATAATTGTTTACCGACAGACAGACGGAAAAGACAAAAACTATATACCCCCATGGCATACGCCGGGGGTATAATCAATTAATGCTCACTACTACTGCGCATAATACTCATCAATTTTGTGCTCCCTACATTATCACAAGTAAGAGGCAATTGAACAGACCACGCCTTTGCGCTACCTGGTCAGCCGCCAATTACAGGAAACATAACAATCTCTATTTCATATCCTTCTCCGCGACACGGCTCACAAATATAGCTATTCACAAATTCATTACATTAATAACAGATAGCAACTACAAACAGAAGATTTTCATCTATAATCCACAACATTTGTTAGTGTCTCATAAGGGCCAACACTGTTTGCCGTAAATTCTCTCTATTTGGTAGGCACCCCGTCACAACCGTCCCCGAGACGCCGATGACGCAGCTGACGTCATCCCCGCCGCTTAGGCCGTTATGACGTGTGGCAACCAAACACTCCCACTTATCATCATCACGTTCTTTATATGTACATACATGCACAAACTGAGTTATCAGACAAAAACGGCATCATTACAAAATGAACTCTTAATTCTTCTTGAACAAAATTATTTCTAATCAACGTGAACATGCTTGTAAAATAAAATTCATTACGGTTCATCATCACGGATAACCCAACAGGCTCTTGTAAGAGTTTGCCCTGATGATGAAGATGTGGTTAAACCCGTCTTAAGTTTACGTCCCCTCTACACCGAATATCATATTGGGACGGAACTACGGTTTTCTAACCACAGCTAGTCACAAGTCATGGATCAAACAAGTGGCCCGGCGTTTATTAATTACATTCTACAAAAGGGGTCTAAATGCCTAAATGAATCTAGAATGAGCGGGTGTCCAAACTTTACGTCTCACCAACATCTAGGGTCAGCATGAGACAGGACCTCACTTAGAAAGACTTATTCTACTACTGGAGAAGCCTGGGATCAATTCTGCGACGTCTAGCTGACAAAGCTAGTAGCCTAATCACTACAGGCCACAACAGTGAATTCAGAATAGGCTTCAGAAAGTTGGGGTATACTAGAAGTAAACCCCTCCAAAACCTACAAGCATGTTCATACAAAAATAATACTAAACATAGATTTAACATACCTTTCAATATACTTTCTATTTCCCCGTCACAATGTTGTGTTCACTCTTACAACTTGACCTGCTGCTAAAGTGTCCGCTTTTTTCAGGGTTTATATATCTATGAATACTACCAGAAAATCATGCCTACTCATATTACCTTGCTCAATTCGTGGCGAGGTGGAGATACCGGCCACAAACAAAGCCAGATAGCAAAAATCGAGTAGATAATGGATTTGCGTTCAAATAGTATATTTCCCATAGGAAAAATTGATGAAACGACCCTATAAATCAATGCCATGACTCCTGTTAAAACGAACACCCTCACAACACGTGACGGGAATGAAAATAATATATGGCACAATTTGGCGGTTGGCGATATTTAGGCAAATTCTATAGGACTCAGCCTTATAGCGGCCCCCTGTATTGTAACAAGAGGGCCATGATGGCCCTGGATTGCTCACCTGATCCATAGTGTAACAAGTGGGCCCCAGGGAGGGCCATTATTGGCCGAAGGGCTTTAATGTGCATAATGTTGAGGGAGGTCTTAAAGGTGAAGCTTCATACCAAACAAAAACAAAGGCTATAATTTGAACAATCTTGGCAAAGGTCCACTAGATGACGCTACACACCAAATATCAAAGACCTGGGCCTTGCTGTTTCAGAGAAGAAGATTTTTATAAAGATATTCCCTACATAAGTCTATGCACCAGGCTATATAAGTCTCTGTAAAACCAAAGGGCCCCGGGGTGGGGGGCATTTGTGGCCCCAGGGCTATAATTTTAACAAACTTGGTAGGGGTCCACTAGATGAAGGTCCATACCAAATATCAAAGACCTGGGCCTTGCAGTTTCAGTGAAGAAGATTTTTAAAAATTTCCCTTTATAAGTCTATGTAAATCAAAGGGTCTCTGGGCGGCGACATTTTTGGCCCCAGGGCTATAATTTCAACAAACTTGGTAGAGGTCCACTAGATGACGCTTCATACCAAATATCAAAGACCTGGGCCTTCTGGTTTCAGACGAGAAGATTTTTAAAGGTTTCCCTATAAAAGCCTGTGTAAAACCAGTGGGCCCTGGCCCGGGGGCATTTTTTGGCCCAAGGGCTATAATTTGAACAATCTTGGTAACGGTCCACTTGACGAAGCTACTTACCAAATATCAAAGACCTGGGCCTTCTGGTTTCAGACAAGAAGATTTTTAAAGGTTTCCCCAATATAAGCCTATGTAAAACCAGTGGGCCCCAGGGCGGGGCCAGTTTTGGCCCCAGGGCTATAATTTGAACAATCTTGGTAGAGGTCCACTAGAAGAAGCTTCATACCAAATATCAAAGACCTGGGTCTTCTGGTTTCAGACAAGAAGATTTTTAAAGGTTTTCCATATATAAGCCTATGTAAAACCAGTGGGCCCCGGGGTGGGGCTGTTTTTGGCACCAGGGCTATAATTTGAACAATCTTGGTAGCGATCAACTAGACAAAGCTAAATACCAAATATCAAAGACCTGGGCCTTCTGGTTTCAGACAAGAAGGTTTTCCCTATATAAGCCTATGTAAAACCAGTGGGCCCCAGGGCGGGGCCGTTTTTTGCCCAAGGGCTTATAATCCATCCACTGGTTAAGCAGGAGAAGCTCTGGTGGCCATTTTGTTCGCCCGAGCTGAACAGTATGAGCAATTTTGGTAGAGGGACACCAAATGAACATTCCTGTGAAATATGTTCAAAATCCATCCACTGGTTAAGGAGAAGAAATCGTTTAAAAGTTTTTCTATTTTTAGCTCTGGCGGCCATTTTGTTCACCCAAGCGGAACGGTATGAGCATTTTTTGATGAGATTCACCAAAGGAACATTCGTGTGAAATAATTTCAAAATCCATCCACTGGTTAAGGAGAAAAAGCCGTTTAAACGTTATTCTATTTTTAGCTCTGGCGGCCATCTTGTTCACCCGAGCGGAACGGTTTGAGCAATTTTGGTAGAGGATCACCCAAGGAACATTCCTGTGAAGTAATTTCAAAATCCATCCACTAGTTAAGGAGAAGAAGTCGTTTAAAGGTTTTTCTATTTTTAGCTCTGGCGGCCATCTTGTTCACTGGAGCGGAATGGTAAGAGCAATTTTGGCAGAGGGTCACCTAAGGAACATTCCTGTGAAATAATTTCGAAATCCATCCACTGGTTAAGGAGAAGAAGTCCTTTAAAGGTTTTTCTATTTTTAGCTCTGGCGGCCATTTTGTTCACCCGAGCGGAACAGTTTGAGCAATTTTGGTAGAGGGTCACCCAAGGAACATTCCTGTGAAGTAATTTCGAAATCCATCCACTGATTAAGGAGAAGAAGTCCTTTAAAGGTTTTTCTATTTTTAGCTCTGGCGGCCATTTTGTTCACCCGAGCAGAACGGTTTGAGCAATTTTAGTAGAGGGGCTCCCAAGGAACATTCCTGTGCAATAATTTCAAAATCCATCCACTGGTAAAGGAGAAGAAGTCGTTTAAAGGTTTTTCTATTTTTAGCTCTGGCGGCCATTTTGTTCACCCAAGCGGAACGGTTTGAGCAATTTTAGTAGAGGGGCACCCAAGGAACATTCCTGTGCAATAATTTCAAAATCCATCCACTGGTTAAGGAGAAGAAGTCGTTTAAAGGTTTTTCTATTTTTAGCTCTGGCGGCCATTTTGTTCATCCTAGCGGAACAGTTTGAGCAATTTTGGTAGAGGGTCACCCAAGGAACATTCCTGTGAAGTAATTTCGAAATCCATCCACTGATTAAGGAGAAGAAGTCCTTTAAAGGTTTTTCTATTTTTAGCTCTGGCGGCCATTTTGTTCACCCGAGCGGAACGGTTTGAGCAATTTTAGTAGAGGGGCTCCCAAGGAACATTCCTGTGCAATAATTTCAAAATCCATCCACTGGTTAAGGAGAAAAAGCCGTTTAAACGTTATTCTATTTTTAGCTCTGGCGGCCATTTTGTTCACCCGAGCGGAACGGTTTGAGCAATTTTGGTAGAGGATCACCCAAGGAACATTCCTGTGAAGTAATTTCGAAATCCATCCACTGATTAAGGAGAAGAAGTCCTTTAAAGGTTTTTCTATTTTTAGCTCTGGCGGCCATTTTGTTCACCCGAGCAGAACGGTTTGAGCAATTTTAGTAGAGGGGCTCCCAAGGAACATTCCTGTGCAATAATTTCAAAATCCATCCACTGGTTAAGGAGAAGAAGTCGTTTAAAGGTTTTTCTATTTTTAGCTCTGGCGGCCATTTTGTTCACCCAAGCGGAACGGTTTGAGCAATTTTAGTAGAGTGGCACCCAAGGAACATTCCTGTGCAATAATTTCAAAATCCATCCACTGGTTAAGGAGAAGAAGTCGTTTAAAGGTTTTTCTATTTTTAGCTCTGGCGGCCATTTTGTTCATCCTAGCGGAACAGTTTAAGCAATTTTGGTAGAGGGTCACCCAAGGAACATTCCTGTGAAGTAATTTCGAAATCCATCCACTGATTAAGGAGAAGAAGTCCTTTAAAGGTTTTTCTATTTTTAGCTCTGGCGGCCATTTTGTTCACCCGAGCGGAACGGTTTGAGCAATTTTAGTAGAGGGGCTCCCAAGGAACATTCCTGTGCAATAATTTCAAAATCCATCCACTGGTTAAGGAGAAAAAGCCGTTTAAACGTTATTCTATTTTTAGCTCTGGCGGCCATCTTGTTCACCCGAGCGGAACGGTTTGAGCAATTTTGGTAGAGGATCACCCAAGGAACATTCCTGTGAAGTAATTTCAAAATCCATCCACTAGTTAAGGAGAAGAAGTCGTTTAAAGGTTTTTCTATTTTTAGCTCTGGTGGCCATCTTGTTCACTGGAGCGGAATGGTAAGAGCAATTTTGGCAGAGGGTCACCTAAGGAACATTCCTGTGAAATAATTTCGAAATCCATCCACTGGTTAAGGAGAAGAAGTCCTTTAAAGGTTTTTCTATTTTTAGCTCTGGCGGCCATTTTGTTCACCCGAGCGGAACAGTTTGAGCAATTTTGGTAGAGGGTCACCCAAGGAACATTCCTGTGAAGTAATTTCGAAATCCATCCACTGATTAAGGAGAAGAAGTCCTTTAAAGGTTTTTCTATTTTTAGCTCTGGCGGCCATTTTGTTCACCCGAGCAGAACGGTTTGAGCAATTTTAGTAGAGGGGCTCCCAAGGAACATTCCTGTGCAATAATTTCAAAATCCATCCACTGGTTAAGGAGAAGAAGTCGTTTAAAGGTTTTTCTATTTTTAGCTCTGGCGGCCATTTTGTTCACCCAAGCGGAACGGTTTGAGCAATTTTAGTAGAGGGGCACCCAAGGAACATTCCTGTGCAATAATTTCAAAATCCATCCACTGGTTAAGGAGAAGAAGTCGTTTAAAGGTTTTTCTATTTTTAGCTCTGGCGGCCATTTTGTTCATCCTAGCGGAACAGTTTGAGCAATTTTGGTAGAGGGTCACCCAAGGAACATTCCTGTGAAGTAATTTCGAAATCCATCCACTGATTAAGGAGAAGAAGTCCTTTAAAGGTTTTTCTATTTTTAGCTCTGGCGGCCATTTTGTTCACCCGAGCGGAACGGTTTGAGCAATTTTAGTAGAAGGGCTCCCAAGGAACATTCCTGTGCAATAATTTCAAAATCCATCCACTGGTTAAGGAGAAGAAGTCGTTTAAAGGTTTTTCTATTTTTAGCTCTGGCGGCCATTTTGTTCACCCGAGCGGAACGGTTTGAGCAATTTTAGTAGAGGGGCACCCAAGGAACATTCCTGTGCAATAATTTCAAAATCCATCCACTGGTTAAGGAGAAGAAGTCGTTTAAAGGTTTTTCTATTTTTAGCTCTGGCGGCCATCTTGTTCACCCGAGCAGAACAGTTTGAGCAATTTTGGTAGAGGATCACCCAAGGAGCATTCCTGTGAAATTAGATCAAAATCTGTCCAGCAGTTTTGTAGAAGAAGTTGTTTGAAGCAAAAGTTGACGACGGACGCACGGACGACGGACGACGGACAAAGACCGATCCCAAAAGCTCACCTTGAGCACTTCGTGCTCAGGTGAGCTAAAAACAGCTCTCTATAAACCACTCATGCATACATCGTATGATATGTGCATGACTTGTTCATGGAGCAGCATAGTTTGCGTACCATATTTCACCTAAAATATTTCACTCGCACCGCCCTACCATATATCTACTAAAATAATTTAGATGTGCATAAGCACCAGAGAGGTTTCCTATTCCATCTCGTAACAAAGGTTTCCCCTTTTGGAGAAAAAACAATCAGAAATGTTTTTTCTTTGTGTATAGAGATGGAATAGGATGAACCTATCTAAACAAGACAGCTATTTACACAACAACCGTGCGAAGAATTACCTACTAAGGTAGTCTGCCCCCAAATTTTCTTTAGTAAAATTGCTATTAAGCTATGGTGGTTTGCCCCAGAATTTTCCTGTTCCCCTGACATTCTGTTGTTTGTCAGAAAACGGATATCGTTTTAATCTCACTGGAGGTGGCCTTTCTGGCTTAACAGATTTGATTGATTTCACAGGTTCTGACATAAATGTGGTACATATAATTTGGTCTGTCTGACATGTCAGTCCTGGTACACTGGACAGTACGTCCGGGTATTCTTTTATCAACGTCTCTATTTCTTTACGCTGATCCTGCGTTAACATTTCTGAAATATTGACGTCCTTAAACGTCTCTGGTTGCTTTGCAGTAGGAAAAGCGCAATCTTCCAATGAGAATTCGTCAACGTCATCATTTTCAGTTGACGGAATGGACTCTACAGAAAGCAAGCAATGTGACGTCACATTCTGACGTTCCACATATTGCTTCAGTATGTTAGCGTGATACGTGTTAACATTTCCATTGACGTCAATCTTATAATCCATTCTGTTCACTACCTCAACCACTTCATAAGGACCTTTCCATTGAAGCAATAATTTATTACTGTCTGTCGGTAGTAACAACAGCACTTTATCGCCGACGTCAAATTTACGCGACCTCGCGCCTTTATCATAATAAGCTTTCTGCTTAATCTGAACCTTCTTTAAATTATCACGCGCTAATTTGCATGTCTGCTCTAACCGTTCCCTAAGCTCAATAACGTATTGATACGTCGAAAGAACTTGCTCATCGCGTACCTCTTCAGCCCATAATTCTCTTAATATTGCCATTGGACCTCTGACGTTACGTCCATATAACAACTCAAAAGGGGAGTATCCTAAAGACTCTTGTGGGACTTCCCTTACCGCAAATAATAAAGCTGGAAGATATTTATCCCAATCTTTTGGACGTTCAGCACACATGCGACGTAACATCAGCTTTAACGTAGCATGGAAACGCTCTATCAGTCCGTTGCAAATTGGGTGTCTCGGACTACACGTTAACTGTTGAAGAGAAAGAAGTCTGCTGACTTCCTTCATTACCTCAGCAGTAAACTGTGATCCACAATCAGTCAACATTTCATCAGGAATGCCAACCCTACTAAACATTTCAATAAGCGCTTCCGCGACACGTTCCGTCTCAATACTCGGTAAAGCTATCGCCTCTGGATACCGTGTCGCGTAATCTATCATGGTTAAAATATACCGAGATTTCCTATCAGATCGAGGCTCAATTGGACCAACTATGTCCACTGCCACCCTCTTAAATGGCGTATCAATCAATGGCATTTTTCCTAGAGGTACTTTAGTGACCCGACCTTTCTGAATAGTTCTCTGACAAATATCACAAGATTTACAAAATCTAGCGACATCACCGCAAATACCGGGCCAGTAAAACTCAGTTACAACTCTATCCAATGTCTTCCTAATACCCATATGTCCAGACATAAGCGTTTCATGAGCCAATTTCAACATCTTTCCTCGGAAACTTTGAGGGACCACAAGTTGGAAAGAGACTTTCTTACCCTTGGTGAACTCCCTATCCGAAATCAAAGGATCACCAACCTTATTTTCAAAAATACTTCCAATCTCATCACCTTTCCTAGTTACTTCCGTTTGACAAAAACTAACTTGGTGTGCTGCGCCACGTGGTGTGCTATTATTTTTACCGCGTCCGCGAAAAGACCCTCTAAAATTACCACGACCACGTGTATAACCACAACCTACATTCTGCGTATTCTCATTCTTAACCTGAGAACCTTGAGCCTCTACGCGCGTGTTAAAATTTTCCTTAACACCGCTATCCCCAACTCCAGTTGCTCCTACCTCTGCGCTATACAATTGTTTCCTGTCGGGGTTCTTAAAACATTTAATTGTTAAATGCCCCTTACCGCATATGCTACACTTGATATCCGGTCTACCACTCGGTTTGTTCGAGTCAACTTTGTCCTGTTTACCCTGCGCTGCGCCTCCATTATTGCGTTGCCCCTTATTAATGCAACTATATACGCCCCCGCGCGCTTCTGCAAACAAATCTGCCTCCCTAAATTTCATTTCATCTAAATTACCAAACTGTTTTGGCTTCAGATGTACATACAGTTCTCTATTACATGACTCCAGGAACTGATCCCTTGCCATGAAATCACAGACAGCCGGAAAAGATTTTTCTATCTTTGCCATATTAAGCCATTTTTCTAAATAACTTCTCAGTCTACTACTGAACTGTATGAACGTTTCTGATTTCTCGGGCCTACTATAACGAAACTGCTTCCTAAATCCGCGCTCTGTCATGTCAAAATTCTTTAATAAAGCGTCCTTTAACTTTTCATAATCCGCCGCATCCTCATTTGACAACCGGTCATATACATCAAGTGCGCGCCCTTTGAGCAATGCACTTAAATACGCGGCCCAAACACTCTTATCCCATTTGTTAGCCGTAGCATATTTCTCAAACCTAGATAAATAACTATCCATTTTATCTTTACCCTCTTCAAAATAAGGTAACTTAGGATCCCGGGCGTGAGCCACCTTCTCAGCTTTTTGCTTTTCCAATTCTAGCTCGAGCATCGCTCTCTGCATTTCTAACTGATTCCTTAATTCTTGGTGCTGAAGCTCAAACCCATGCTTTATTTGTTCTAAATGGGTCTCACTAATCTCTTTTGCCTCCCTTTCACTCTTAATGCGTGTCATTTCAAGTTCCTTATTAACATTCAACATAGCTAGTTCATGTGCCCTTTCCTTTTCCTTTTCCCTTTCCTTTTCTTCTAACTTAGCTAGTTCATGTGCCCTTTCCTTTTCCTTTTCTTCTAACTTAGCTAGTTCATGTACCCTTTCCTTTTCCTTTTCCTCAGACCTTAACCTTTCTAAATCCCTTTGCTCTTGCCTTTCTGCCCGCTCAATATCTTGTTGCTCTTTAACAAAACCTTGTAACTCCTTCCCCTCATAACCTAAGTCCTTTCCCATTTGCATTAAACGCTCCATTATTGATAACGTAAATCTCACGTTACTATCAAAACCACTATAAACTGATCAGTTATGATCAGTGATGATTGAATGGGCTTAACTAAAACGTTAAGATATGTGTTATACGCGTTAATCTAACTAAAACGTTAGTTATTAAAGCACACGCGATTTGAAATGTCAAATGCTTTTAGCAAAGTATGACGTTGCGTACTGGTAGTCTAATATGACGTCATAAACCGACGACGTTTACAGTAAAATGCTACAATCCGAAGTTTCATCACATTACAAAACTCCGATCACAACAAGTCACCATTAATGTTTCTATTACGTCATACCTAACCTCAAGCCACAGCGTAAATATTAACGCTACCGTTATGTCAACGTCAGTAAATTGTTAACGTCACTACGTCAGAACCATGTGTGGGTAAGATCAATTAGTAACTCCAGTTTAACTTAGTAGGTCAGGTAACACAATTAAGTGGGGTCTACTTAAATTTTTCGTTACCAAGAAAAAGTGGGGTTTGCCTTGCCTTCCTGCTCAGAAATTATCGACTTGTCAGTATCCATTCAGTTGAATACATGGGTTTCGCACTTCATCAACGCAGGAAGGAAGATTAAAGTTAATTTCTAAATGTGGCTGTCAATGCATTTTTTTTTTTTTTTTTTTTTTAAAGTTGATGATTCAGAGTATCAATGTGCTGTTCCACAGCCGGGAACACCAGCCAGAGATCAAATCCCACTTCTGGCACCAAATGTTACATGTGGGTTTACGGCGTCCCGCAAACCCCCATGCTGACAAGACAACCGAGCGTGATCTCTGACAGGTGTACGGGCAGCTGTTGGGTAAGGCACAAGAAAGATGTTAGATGAATGACATGAATTATTTACAGTATCTACATACAACACTTCCTAACACAAAACATCACAATTTGTTGCTTCTGTAGCCAACTCACGACATCCGCTCCGAAGGCAAAACAATGTTCTGCGCTCGGAACGGGTGACGTGAATACCTACAGAAGCAAACAACAAAAACAACAACAAAAACAAAACAAGAGGGCCATGATGGCCCTGGATCGCTCACCTGATCCATAGAGTAACAAGTGGGCCCAGGAAAGGGCCATTATTGACCCCAGGGTTATAATGTGCATAATGTTGAGGGAGGTCTAAAAAGGTGAAGCTTCATACCAAATATCACCAAAGGCTATAAATTGAACAATCTTGGCAAAGGTCCAGTAATATCTAAGACCTGGTCCTTGCAGTTTCAGAGAAGAAGATTTTTTTAAAGATATTCCCTGCATAAGCCTATGTAAAACCAAATTGCCCCGGGGCTAGGTCCACTAGATGAAGCTTCACACCAAATAGACCTGGGCCTTGCTGTATCAGAGAAGAAGATTTTCAAAGATTATCTCTATATATTATAAGCCTATGTAAAACCAAAGGGCCCGGGTAGAGGTCCACTAGATGAAGCTACATACCAAATATCAAAAGCATGGGCCTTGCAGTTTCGAAGAATCAGATTTTCAAAGACTATCTCTATATAAGTCTTATGTAAAACCAATGGGTCTCGAGCAGGGGCATTTTTGGCCCAAGGGCTATAATGTGAACAATCTTGATAGAGGTCCACTAAATGACATTTCACACCAAATATCAAAGACCTAGGCGTTGTGGTTTCACAGAAGAAGATGTTTAAAGATTTTGACTATATAAGCCTATGTAACACCAAAGGGCCCAAAGGCAGGGGCACTTTGGCCCTATGACTATAATTTGAACAATCTTGGTAGAGGTCCACTAGATGAAGCTTCATACCAAATATAAAAGACCTAGGCCTTATGGTTTCAGAGAAGAAGATTTTTCAAGATTTTCCCTATATAAGTCTATGTAAAACCAAAGGGCCCCGGAGCGGGGGCATTTTTGGCCCCAGGACTATAATCTGAACAATCTTGTTAGAGATCCACAAGATGAAGCTTCATACCAAATATCAAAGACCTGGGCCTTGCGGTTTCAGAGAAGAAGATTTTTAAAGATTTTCCCTATATAAGCCCATGTAAAACCAAAGGGCCCCAGGGAGGGGGCATTTTTGGCCCCAGCACTATAATTTGAAGGGTCCACTAAATGAAGCTTCATACCAAATAACAAAGACCTGGGCCTTGCGGTTTCAGAGAAAAAGATTTTTAAAGATTTTTCAAATATAAGCCCATGTAAAACTAAAGGGTCCCGGGGTGGGGGCATTTTTGGCCCCAGCACTATAATTGGAACAATCTTGGTAGGGGTCCACAAGATGAAGCCTCATACCAAATATCAAAGACCTGGGCCTTGCGGTTTCAGAGAAGAAGATTTTTAAAGATTTTCCCTATATAAGCCCATGTAAAACCAAAAGGCCCAGGGCTCAGGGGGGGGGGAGGACCTGGGCCTTGTGGGGTGAAGCTTCATACCAAATATCAAAGACATGGGCCTTATGGTTTCAGAGAAGAAAATTTTTACAGATTTTCCCTATATAAGCCCATGTTAAACCAAAGGGCCCCAGAGTGGGGGCATATTTGACCCCAGCACTATAATTTGAACAATCTTGGTAGGGGTCCACTAGATGAAGCTTCATACCAAATATCAAAGACCTAGGCCTTGCGGTTTCAGAGAAGAAGATTTTTAAAGATTTTCCCTATATAAGCCCATGTAAAACAAAAGGGCCCCGGGGCTGGGTCATTTTTGGCCCCAGCAGTATAATTTGTACAATCTTGGTAGGGGTCCACTAGATGAATATTCATACCAAATATCAAAGACCTGGGCCTTGCGGTTTCAGAGAAGAAGATTTTTAAAGATTTTCCCTATATAAGCCCATGTAAAACCAAAGGGCCCCGGAGCGGGGGCATATTTGACCCCAGCACTATATTTTGAACAATCTTGGTAAGGGTCCACTAGATGAAGCTTCATACCAAATATCAAAGACCTGGGCTTTGCGTTTTCAGAGAAAAAGATTTTTAAAGATTTTCCCGATATAAGCCAATGTAAAACCAAAGGGCCCCGGGGCGGGGGCATTTTTGGCCCCAGCCCTATAATTTGAACAAACTTGGTAGGGGTCCCCTAGATGAAGCTTCATACCAAAAATCAAAGACCTGGGCCTTACTGTTTCAGAGAAGAAGATTTTTAAAGCTCTCCCCTATATAAGCCCATGTAAAACCAAAGGGCCCTGGAGTGGGGGCATTTTTTGCCCCAACACTATAATTTGAACAATCTTGTTAGGGGTCCACTAGATGAAGCTTCATACCAAATATCAAAGACCTGGGCCTTGCAATTGCAGAGAAGAAGATTTTTAAAGATTTTCCCTATCTAAGCCCATGTAAAACCAAAGGGCCCCAGAGCGGGGGCATTTTTGGACCCAGCACTATAATTTGAACAATCTTGGTAGGGGTCCACTAGATGAAGCTTCATACCAAATATCTAAGACCTGGGCCTTACGGTTTCAGAGAAGAAGATTTTTAAAGATTTTCCCTATATAAGCCCATGTAAAACCAAAGGGCCCCGGAGCGGGGGCATTTTTGGCCCGAGCACTATAATTTGAACAATCTTGGAAGAGGTCCACTAGATGAAGCTTCATACCAAATATCAAAGACCTGGGCCTTGTGGTTTCAGAGAAGAAGATTTTTTAAGTTTTTGGTGAAAAAAATCTATTTTTGGCTCCTATGACCTAGATGTGCAACGGACCGGAACCATTTGAACAACTTTGAAAGGGGACCACCTAAGGATCATTCCTGTGAAGTTTGGTCAAAATCCGATCAGTGGTTTAGGAGGAGATGTTGTTTAAAGAATTGTTTACGGACGGACGGACGCACGGACGGACGCACGACGGACGACGGACGAAAAGTGATCCCAAAAGCTCGCCTCGTCACTACGTGACGGTGAGCTAAAAAGAAACAACACAAGACGCGACTGGCCAGTTTATAACTTAGGGTGAATCCCCCACTCGCGTGAAACTTCCTCTCGCGAACTAGTAGAACTAGTCTATCAACATAGTTGATAACCATAGGTTTAGCGATCACGTTTGCCGATCAGAGGTTTAGCGATCGTCCAAATAACCTGCAGGTAAGTTGACCTCTTCTATGGTCTCACATTTGTTTACAACGAACAATGATTTATATTCTGCTTCTACCCTGGTAGGCGCTGATTACGGCGGTCTGTCCGCCCTTGCTGGACCCTAACGCCTAGCGTCGTACCAGTACCTGCTGCTATGAAGCAGGGAGCAGCAGGTCACACATTGTTGTGCCTGCAAATTACGATAACTGGACTAGAAACGAGTCACAAAACATACATGCTATATCATGATCCCCCTCCCGGAGAAGTAAGAATATGTTCATGCATATACCGCTATTGCGCACGCGCCGACCAGACATACAGGCTGACTAGTGCGTGCGACAAATAACCGTACAGCAGAACTCAACTTGACTGTGCATCAAATTATCAGCACCCAGCGCTTGACACAATAATACTCAAAGTTCATGTTTCCTTACCGAGCACTACAGAAATCAATTAATGCTCACTACTACTGAGCATAATACTCATCAATTTTGTGCTCCCTACATTATCACAAGTAAGAGGCAATTGAACAGACCACGCCTTTGCGCTACCTGGTCAGCCGCCAATTACAGGAAACATAACAATCTCTATTTCATATCCTTCTCCGCGACACGGCTCACAAATATAGCTATTCACAAATTCATTACATTAATAACAGATAGCAACTACAAACAGAAGATTTTCATCTATAATCCACAACATTTGTTAGTGTCTCATAAGGGCCAACACTGTTTGCCGTAAATTCTCTCTATTTGGTAGGCACCCCGTCACAACCGTCCTCGCGACGCCGATGACGCAGCTGACGTCATCCCCGCCGCTTAGGCCGTTATGACCTGTGGCGACCAAACACTCCCACTTATCATCATCACGTTCTTTATATGTACATACATGCACAAACTGAGTTATCAGACAAAACGGCATCATTACAAAATGAACTCGTAATTCTTCTTGAACAAAATTATTTCTAATCAACGTGAACATGCTTGTAAAATAAAATTCATTACGGTTCATCATCACGGATAACCCAACAGGCTCTTGAAAGAGTTTGCCCTGATGATGAAGATGTGGTTAAACCCGTCTTAAGTTTACGTCCCCTCTACACCTAATATCATATTGGGACGGAACCACGGTTTTCTAACCACAGCTAGTCACAAGTCATGGATCAAACAAGTGACCCGGCGTTTATTAATTACATTCTACAAAAGGGGTCTAAATGCCTAAATGAATCTAGAATGAGCGGGTGTCCAAACTTTACGTCTCACCAACATCTAGGGTCAGCATGAGACAGGACCTCACTTAGAAAGACTTATTCTACTACTGGAGAAGCCTGGGATCAATTCTGCGACGTCTAGCTGGCAAAGCTAGTAGCCTAATCACTACAGGCCACAACAGTGAATTCAGAATAGGCTTCAGAAAGTTGGGGTATACTAGAAGTAAACCCCTCCAAAACCTACAAGCATGTTCATACAAAAATAATACTAAACATAGATTTAACATACCTTTCAATATACTTTCTATTTCCCCGTCACAATGTTGTGTTCACTCTTACAACTTGACCTGCTGCTAAAGTGTCATCTTTTTTCAGGGTTTATATATCTATGAATACTACCAGAAAATCATGCCTACTCATATTACCTTGCTCAATTCGTGGCGAGGTGGAGATACCGGCCACAAACAAAGCCAGATAGCAAAAATCGAGTAGATAATGGATTTGCGTTCAAATAGTATATTTCCCATAGGAAAAATTGATGAAACGACCCTATAAATCAATGCCATGACTCCTGTTAAAACGAACACCCTCACAACACGTGACGGGAATGAAAATAATATATGGCACAATTTGGCGGTTGGCGATATTTAGGCAAATTCTATAGGACTCAGCCTTATAGCGGCCCCCTGTATTGTAAAAACAGCTCTCTATAAACCACTCATGCATACATCGTATGATATGTGCATGACTTGTTCATGGAGCAGCATAGTTTGCGTACCATATTTCACCTAAAATATTTCACTCGCACCGCCCTACCATATATCTACTAAAATAATTTAGATGTGCATAAGCACCAGAGAGGTTTCCTATTCCATCTCGTAACACTGGCCAGTCCAATACTTTTTACACTGTTACTTTTGCTGCCCTTCAACACTCAACCTGCTGAACAATTAATTTTGCCACACCAATTTCTGACTATTAACCAATTTCTGACTATTACCCAATCCAATTACTTCATATAATGAATTATTCAAAACTACAACCTGAATGACAGTGCAGGTTTCTTCAGAAGCCATTTGATCTGGGGCTACAGTTTGCAAAGGTAGGAAATGTTGTGATCAGCAGAATATGGGTTAATCATTCGCTACAGAAAATTTGACAGCAGATTTACTTTTATTATTCAGAGAAAATAAGGCTTCACACTACATGTGAAACATCTGATGTGGAACTAAGGCTTGACATTTCACGCTAACCCATAAAACACCAATCATGGCAATTGTTGTGTGCTTTGTCATCTGCCAAGTACTTTAAAATAAGTTTTTGCAAATGGTGTGGACCCAGATCAGAGTGCTCCTCCAGGCGCAGTCTGATCTGGGTCCAAACTGTTTGCCTGAATGCAAAAATATTTCTAAAAAGTTTGCAAAAAGATGCAGCAGTCTAACATTTCAAGGCAAAACATGTCTTTTTTTAAATAATTACAAGGTACAAAACCGTTATAATTAAAATATTCAATGACCTAAAGATGCACCACTTATTTAAATGTGTTTAGGGTTTGTTTTTATCTATTCTTCCTATGGCAAATTTTATATTCTGAAAAGCTATATATACAGCGCTCCAGATAAGGGCCGTACAGCCGTAAATTACGGGTCCGTTTTTCCTAAATACGGATCGAGTTGGAAAACAGCACGTACCAAATATGGACATGTTTTTCTCAGTACGATAGATCTTTTCAGGTAACCTGTACGACTGCAAAGCCGTTTCCCGCTATTATAAGATGCTTGGTATTTTATTAAGGCAACTCGCTTAGCGCTTGAGTAACCATGAAATCACTGTTAGACTGGTTATGGATGTTTGCTACAGATATCTGTCGCAACAAACAGTGTGATCGTAAGAACCAGTCAGAGTGAAACGGAAAGTAGAAATTCTTGTGTTTCCTCGACCATGGTCAATATTATAAAATCCCTATTTATGATCAAATGGGGGACATTATTGACATATAGGGCGAGTTGATTGGTGGTGTTACCTTGTAGTAAAAACAATCTTTGTAAAAGGGAAGTGCAATACTGGTTAGTTTCATGACCCAATTTTAAAATCCAGTACACAGAGCAAACCCATTTTTACTGCCTGTTTTTCTACCCATTTTAAAAATGAGGGGATAACAGGTTGTGTTTTCCTTAAAAATGGATTTGGAATGGCTGAAGGTTTTAACGACAGGCCTTGATCAGATGCCATGTTTAGCTGTCACAATACCACACATAAATATGTGATTTGTAAAGATGCACGAAGTTCACCTTTTATGTATTATCTGCTGGATTCCAGCTAATAGGTCAAAATCAATATTAGAAATTCAGGTCAGACCCGTGAATTCACGGTCAGGGGTCTTGTTACCAGTTGGTTACCTTTTTTTTTTCAATTTATTTGATCGCCCTCATACTTAAGATTAAAGGAACCAGTAGGAAATGCAAAACAGTGATGACTTAAGTAGCCAATCAGTATCAGAATCTAAGACCAAGTTAGTCCGAAACTTGGATACTGGTTCCAGAGAACAAATATGACCCGTTACTGGTTGGGTTGAAATTTGACCAGTATCGTACTGGTTGAATAAAAATTATCTGGAGCACTGTATATATAGATGTAAAATCTCTATATAATTCATCTTTTTCCAGACAAAAATAGATATAATACAGACCAAACCTTATAATAATTTCTAACTTTATTCCATCATGACTTAACCCTTATCTTGCTGTTCACGACAACCCCTATCTTTGCAAACAGTGTAGATCCAGATCAGATGGCTTCTGAAGAAGCCATCTGATCAGGATCTACACTGTTTGACATTCAGTTTATGAATTTGTAGGAATTAATTACATCAAGTAATTTGATTGGTTGAGAGACAGAAATGGGTGTGGCTTAAATGAATATTCAGCAAGAGAAGGGTTAAATAAGATGAAAGTTCAACCTGCGAAGAATCGCTTTTCTCTTTTCTTATTTTAGCCTGGAGGTCAAGTGTTATATGTAGAGCTACATAAATGGTTCTCCGTGGCCCAGTGGATAAGAGCACCAACTCTTTAATCATTAGGTCTCTCACCACTGTGGTTTTTGCCTCTCACAGGTCAAGTCAGACGTCAAATTTTTTTCTCAGGGTACTTCTGTTTGTAGCCCACCACTATAGATCGGCTTGAAATAAGTGAAACTAGAGCTGTCAGTGAAACTGACTAGGGCCCCGGCAGCGCTATCAGAGGAGTAGGAAAATGTTGATGTTAAAAAAGACGTTTTTTTTTCCTTTCACCTCTAAGTATGACCTTGACCTTTGAGGTACGGACCTGGGTCTTGCGCGTGACACACTGTCACATTATGGTTAATATTTCTGCTAAGTAATATTTAAATCCATCCAGGTATAAGAAAGTTATAGATTGGACACAATAAAAAAGACGCTTTTTTGACCTTTTATCTCTAAGTATGACCTTGACCTTTGAGGTACGGCTGTGGGTCTTGCGTGTGACACTTCGTCACTTTATGGTTAACATTTCTGCCAAGTAATACTTAAATCCATCCAGGAATAATAACAAAGTTATTAATTGGACACAGGAAAGACCCTTTTTTGACCTTTAACCTCTAAGTATGACCTTGACCTTTGAGGTACGGACCTGAGTCTTGCGCGCAACACTCCATCACATTATGGTAAACATTTCTGCCAAGTTATATTTAAATCCATCCAGGAATAAGAAAGTTATGGAGGATAAAAAAATTTGTGGACGGACAGACGGACAGACAGACAGACGGACGGACAGAGTGATGCCAAGTAATATTTAAATCCATCCAGGAATAATAAAAAGTTATGGAGGATAAAAAAATTTGTGGACGGACAGACGGACGGACAGACAGACAGACGGACGGACAGAGTGATTACTATAGGGCACCCACACTTTCAGTGCGGGGCCCTAATAATCTTGAAAGGGCAGTAAAACCAAAGCAAAGAGCTACACTTCGCCTACTTTCTCTGCCAGCATATAGTAAAGACTGTCTACCTTGTAGTATCAAGACCTTTTTTTGTTTTTGGCTTCAAGGCCCTTTCAATACTATTTCACTGATTTCTAGCTAATCACAGATGGGGGATAACAGGAGTAACCGGAAAAAACCACCTGACCGTCTGTTGCAGAACTATAGTATCCAGACTGTCTAGCTTATAGTATCCTGACTTTGTAGCTTTATAGACATGCGATATCATGTGAGTACTTTGGTAATCAGCAAACTATCAAATTTCATCCACAGACTATTTAAAGCTTATATGAGCCCCGCCAAGCGAATTTGTGTTTTTGAGCATTCCATCATGACAAATTTTAACTGCGCATGCCCAGCCATTCAGAGGGGCCAGGGATATGGCTTTCTGTCTGAAGGTTCCTCTTAATTCACTGCTTGTATGAGCGAGCAGTGAAGGTTCTGGCGAGACTGCGCGGATGCGCAGGCTCGCCTGAACCTTCGCTGCGCGCATAGGCGATAAGTACCAAAATCGCTTGACGGGGCCCTTATGATGAAGATTGTCATCTGAGGCCAAAATCATATTCATATTGAACCCATTCAACAAACAATACTTAAGTGGAAATACAACTGTTGGCTCTCAATGTACAAGCTCTGCCAGTGTTCACTTACCCTGTTTGTGGTGCAAAAGATGTGTCAAAAGACAACTTGAGGCCCTTTGCAATCTGATCATCAATGGAAATTTCTGTAGCAAGGATATTGTCGGTGTTCCATTTCTCTTTAAATGTCAGCCCTGTCACAAAACAAATACTGTTGACTTCATGTACTAAACACATTTCACAACAAGACGGGCCTCTGTGGCCTAGTGGATAAGAGTGCTGACTCTTAATCATTAGGTCTCTAACCGCTGTGGTTTGAGCCTCGCTCAGGTCACATGTGAGAAGCCAAGTTCTGCAATGGAAGGTCAGGGTACTCCGTTTCCGCCCACCTCTGATTAACAATCGGCTCATAAATATGAGTGAAATAATCTTGAAAAGGCCGTAAAACCAAAACAAAAAAAAAAAAAATGGCCCGCCCATCGGGGCTTAAAGAAATAGATGGGCTGCATGATGCTTCCACGCAGAGCTGAAACCGACCCGCACACGAGTACTGGTAAACTGCTTAGAGGATCTAAGCCTGTCCAGGCAAAGCTTATAAACCCTATTGGTTTCATGGGTGGCAGGAATTGAGATGCCATTTCATCTCAATCTCTGGGGTAAAAGTCCAACAAAATTGGAAGCAACGTCTCCAAAATGACCTTTTAAGTGTTGACGGGGACGTTAAACCTCAAATCAAACAAACAAAATTCGATTTGTTATGTAACAAGAGGTTCTAACAAGTACCTGCAAACTATGTTTTTGAGTTCCTCTATATAAAGTGGGGTAATGAGGGGGGTCTTCATTTCATTTGACATGCTATCGTGATGACACAGGTGGTTAGAGCCACTTAGGGTTACAAACACAATTGTAAAAATCCTAAAAGTTTGGCTGCCTTTAGGACTTGCTGTAACTCTCCTAAAATTAAAAAAAAAATTGTTTCACAATCAAGCAAGGAGTCCAAAAGGTGCAGACGGAATGGCAAACAGTGTAGACCCTGATCAAACTGTTTGCTCAGGCCTGTCTGTCCCAATACTAAGGATCAGTAAAGTATCTTTTTGGTTTTTTACTATGAAAATGTATGTTGTGTGCACTCATTAGCATCACCTCATCACCTCAAGATATAAGAAAATCTCCCTTAATTATCCCACACTATTTCTAATTTGAAAGAATTCCCCAGAGACCCAATGGGTGGGTTGGACTCAGCCATGGTAAACAAGCCATCAGTGTTCAAGACATCTGAGTCCAATTGTATATTTATATGAATTACTAAAACTAGAAATGTGCCCAGATGATAGGAATGCCCCAACCTGGGGTCAGTTGTTCAAAACTAATGGCATCCTTAGTTAATGAATCGTTGAAACTTTTATCATTTAATATGGCAAATATGCTTAAATTTTTGCTGAAAAAATGTAAGCAGATTTTTTTCAGCAAAAATACCAGAATTTTAGATATACTTGGAAGAAGACTTAACACTATTACCATTAACGAGCTTGTTAAGCTAACAGATGCTTTGAACAACTGGCCCCAGGCCATGCAAATTGCTAACACCATCTCAGACACAGACGGGGAAGGAGACAGACAGGAGGACAGACAGATTAACCCTTATCTTGCTGTTGACAACAACCCTTATCTTTGCAAACAGTGTAGATCCAGATCAGATGGCTTCTGAGGAAGCCATCTGATCAGGATCTACACTGTTCGGCATTCAGTTTATGAATTTGTAGCAATAAATTACATCAAGTAATTTGGTTGGTTGATAGACAGAAATGGGTGTGGCTTAAATGAATATTCAGCAAGATAAGGGTTAACACTATATGCCCTTTCCACCTTTCTTCGAATGGCTGAGGCATAAAAAGTATCCTGTCCCCAAACCATCCTGAGGTCTTCTCCTTACCTGGAGGTGTGGAACTTACTAGGGCTGGCTAATCAGCGCTGAAAAGACTAGACAAAAGTGCCCAGTGGGGCACGTATACCCCCGGCCAGTGCCATCACCTCAGCTGAAACAAGAACTACAAAGGGAAATAACTCTAAAAGGCCTGACCCCTTGGCCCTTATTTTCTTTCCCACAATACAACTAGTCATACTGATCATGTTTGCAAAATTTCAAGTTTCTATGTACAGTAGTCATTGAGAAATCTTTGACACAAAATAAAAATATACACTATTAAACAGCAAGAACTACAAAGGGAAATAACTCTAAAAGGCCCGACCCCTTGGCCCTTATTTTCTTTCCCACAATACAAGTAGTCACACTGATCATGTGTGCAAAATTTCAAGTTTCTATGTGAAGCAGTTCCTGAGATATCTTTGACACAAAATAATTGGCAAGTGCCATCACCTCAGCTGAAACAAGAACTACAAAGGGAAATAACTCTAAAAGGCCTGACCCCTTGGCCCTTATTTTCTTTCCCACAATACAACTAGTCATACTGATCATGTTTGCAAAATTTCAAGTTTCTATGTACAGTAGTTATTGAGAAATCTTTGACACAAAATAAAAATATACTCTATTAAACAGCAAGAACTACAAAGGGAAATAACTCTAAAAGGCCTGACCCCTTGGCCCTTATTTTCTTTCCCACAATACAAGTAGTCACACTGATGGCCAGTGCCATCACCTCAGCTGAAACAAGAACTACAAAGGGAAATAACTCTAAAAGGCCTGACCCCTTGGCCCTTATTTTCTTTCCCACAATACAACTAGTCATACTGATCATGTTTGCAAAATTTCAAGTTTCTATGTACAGTAGTCATTGAGAAATCTTTGACACAAAATAAAAATATACACTATTAAACAGCAAGAACTACAAAGGGAAATAACTCTAAAAGGCCTGACCCCTTGGCCCTTATTTTCTTTCCCACAATACAAGTAGTCACACTGATCATGTGTGCAAAATTTCAAGTTTCTATGTGAAGCAGTTCCTGAGATATCTTTGACACAAAATAATTGGCCAGTGCCATCACCTCAGCTGAAACAAGAACTACAAAGGGAAATAACTCTAAAAGGCCTGACCCCTTGGCCCTTATTTTCTTTCCCACAATACAACTAGTCATACTGATCATGTTTGCAAAATTTCAAGTTTCTATGTACAGTAGTTATTGAGAAATCTTTGACACAAAATAAAAATATACACTATTAAACAGCAAGAACTACAAAGGGAAATAACTCTAAAAGGCCTGACCCCTTGGCCCTTATTTTCTTTCCCACAATACAAGTAGTCACACTGATCATGTGTGCAAAATTTCAAGTTTCTATGTGAAGCAGTTCCTGAGATATCTTTGACACAAAATAATTGGCAAGTGCCATCACCTCAGCTGAAACAAGAACTACAAAGTGAAATAACTCTAATAGGCCTGACCCTTTGGCCCTTATTTTCTTTCCCACAATACAACTAGTCATACTGATCATGTTTGCAAAATTTCAAGTTTCTATGTACAGTAGTTATTGAGAAATCTTTGACACAAAATAAAAATATACACTATTAAACAGCAAGAACTACAAAGGGAAATAACTCTAAAAGGCCTGACCCCTTGGCCCTTATTTTCTTTCCCACAATACAAGTTGTCCTACTGATCGTGTGTGCAAAATTTCAAGTTTCTATGTGAAGCAGTTCCTGAGATATCTTTGACACAAAATAATTGTTTACGGACAGACAGACAGACGGAAAAGACAAAAACTATATACCCCCATTGCATACTTCGTATGCCGGGGGTATAATAATAGATTATCAGTCCTGTCATTGCGATCGATAACCGATTAGTAATCGCTAAGATTTTTGTCATAATTTTACCTGTTTGCCACTCATCCCGCTTTGTAAGGCATAACGTTGGGTAGTAAATTGTACGTATCAAGTAATCGATTAAAAGCAAATCAGAAATGATAATCTTTTTCGTGGAATTTATCGATCGATTAATCGATTAAACGATTAATCGTGTCAGCCTTAGAACTTACCATAATCCTCTAACTTGTACTCTGTTTCCAGCTCCCCCGACAGTTTCCCAGTATCTGTACTGTGGCTACCCTTTGTAGTGAACTTCACACCACTATCAGTCTTAGTTTTACAGTCCACCTTCCAGAACCCATAATCTGGCATGAAATAAGAAAATTTCTATGAAGATAAATTGCTGCAAACTGACAACTGAATGAGAAAAAGAATTCCGCCGAAAGCTATGTCGCGCCTGTGGGGGTGCAAAGTCATTGAACCATGATATGTAGGTCAAGGTCAAACATAGATGCTTGCACAAAAGATTCCATTCTCAAATGCAAGCTTGTATTAAGTATCATTCATGAAGCTCTAATAATTCTTGAGAAATGAACTTAACCATTAGGGTGAATGCTAGGGTGGTCGCAATATGTTACAAAGTCAGTGAACCATGAAATTTAGGTCAAGGTCAAATATGGATGCTTGCATTTAAGTTGCCATCCCCAGATTCAAGTTTGCACCAAATATCATTAATGAAGCTCTTATAGTTCTTGAGAAACTAGAGCTGTCAGAGGATCTGACTATAGCCCCGCTTCAGCGCTGTCAGAGAAGAAAGTTATTTAAGCTGCAGAGAAAACAGTTATGAACAAGAAATAACTGTTGAAAATTTTACATTATCTGGAAAAACTCTAAGAGTTGTGAGCCCTTGTCCCTCATTTCAATGAGCATGATACATTACCAGAATGTCCATGTTTATACTAAATTTCATCTTCCATTTTTCAATGTTCAAATGGTAATAACTCCTAAAGTAGGCAAATCAGAGTCAGGGTTCCTGCGCTCTGCACATTGTCTCATGGTGCTTTACACTTGTGTGAAGTGTCATGAAAATATCTCAAATGGTTTGTGAGTTATGGAGCCGACACAGTCAAAATTGCCTTTTTAAATGTTCAAAGGGCAATAACTCCTAAAGTAGGCAAACCAGAGTTATGGTTCCTGCACTCTGCACATCATCTCAAGGTGCTTTTCATTTATTTGAAGTTTCATGAAAATATCAGAAACGGTTATGGAGCGGACATAGTTAAAATTGCCATTTTTTAATATTCAAAAGCCTATAACTGAAAAAGTAGACAATCCAGAGTTTGGGTTCCTGCGCTCTGCACACGTAATATGGTGCTTTACATTTGTGTTAAGTTTCATAAAATTATCTCAAACGGTTTTTGAGTTATCGAGCAAAGACGGCTAAAATTGATATTTTTCAATATTCAAAGGGAAATAACTCAAAAATTAGGCAATCAAGAGTTATGGTTCCTGCACTCTGCACACCATCTCATGGTGTTTAATGTTTGTGTGAAGTTTCATGAAAATATGTGAATGGGTTTTAAAGTTATGGAGCGGACACGAAAATTGTTAACAGACACAGACAGACACACAGACAGACACACAGAAAATACGAAAACCAGAGTTATGGTTCTTGCGCTCTGTACATTGTCTCATAGTGCTTAACATTTGTTTGAAGTTTCATGAAATTATCTCAAACGGTTTTCGAGTTATGAAGCGGACACTGTTAAAATTGCCATTTTTCAATGTTCAAAGGGCAATAACTCCAAAAATAAGCAATGCAGAGTTATGGTTCCTGCGCTCTGTACATCGTCTCATAGTGCTTAACATTTGTGTGAAGTTTCCTAAAAATATCTCAAACGGTTTTCGAGTTATGAAGCAGACACAATTAAAATTGCCATTTTTCAATGTTCAAAGGGCTATAACTCCAAAAGTAGGCAATCCACAGTTATAATTCCTTCGCTCTGCACATTGTCTTATGGTGTTTAACATTTGTGTGAAGTTTCATGAAAATATGTTAAGCAGATACAAAGTTATGGAGCCAACACAAATTAACGGAATCACGGAATGACAGAAGGACATGGCAAATCCAATATAGCCCCACTTTTTCAAAGCGGGGCTATAATAAACTTGACCATTAGGGTGAACGCTAGGGTGGTCGCAATATTTTACAAAGTCAGTGAACCATGAAATGTAGGTCACTGTCAAATATGGATGCTTGCATTTAAGTTGCCATCCACAGATACAAGTTTGTACCACATATCATGAAATATAGGTCAAGGTCAAATATGGATGCTTGCATTTAGGTTACCATCCCCAGATACAAGTTTGTACCAAGTATCATTAATAAAGCTCTTATAGTTCTTGAGAAATAAACTTGACCATTAGGGTGAACGCTAGGCCGGTCGCAATATTTTACAAAGTCAGTGAACCATGAAATGTAGGTCACTGTCAAATATGGATGCTTGCATTTAAGTTGCCATCCAATGATACAAGTTTGTACCACAGATCATTAATGAAGCTCTTATAGTTCTTGAGAAATAAACTTGACCATTAGGGTGAATGCTAGGGTGGTCGCAATATTTTACAAAAGCAATCCATGAAATGTAGGTCAAGGTCAAATATGGATGCTTGCATGTAAGTTGTCATCCCCAGATACAAGTTTGTACCAAGTATCATTAATGAAGCTCTTGTAGTACTTGAGAAATAAACTTGACCATTAGGGTGAACGCTATGGTGGTCGCAAATGTTGACGCCTTGACGAACGGACCGAAAACCGGGCGCCTATATCGCGCCATGCTAATAGCAGGCGCGACAAAAAGCATGCATTATCGTATTTAACATATGTATTTGGACACACAGGCCAAAGCAAACAGTGCAGACTCAGATGAGATGCTGCAAAATGTGAATCCATCTACATCGTTTATTATTCCTTCAACCGTTTTTAGACACAACATTGAATAGTAGGCTATACAACTGTAGTTGTTAAAATGGTTTTGTTTGATTTGAGGTTTAACGTCTCGATCAACACTATCTAGATCATTTTGGAGACGTTGCTTCAAATTTTGTGGGTCTATTTCCCCCGACATTGAGATGAAATAACATTTAAATCCAAGGTTGGCATAAAGTCGGTTAATACTCATATTGACCGGGCCAGTGGTTAAAACCAGTTTTAACTGGTCAATTGGGTGGTCGATTAAATCATTTGAATATACATGTATGCATCTGTCATGTTGCTAAACTGGTCTTAAAAGCTTCCCCCTACATCATGTACATGTACATGGTGTTAGACTATATTTTCATCACTGAACAAGACAAAATAGTTTTTATTAATCAGTCAGGTGCATAAACTGAACAAGTTAAAAACAAGAGGGCCATGATGGCCCTGGATCGCTCACCTGATCCATAGTGTAACAAGTGGGCCCCAGAGAGGGCCATTATTGGCCCCAGGGCTTTAATGTGCATAATGTTGAGGGAGGTCTTAAAGGTGAAGTTTCATACCAAACATCAACAAAGGCTATAATTTGAACAATCTTGGCAAAGGTCCACTAGATGAAGCTACACATCAAATATCAAAGACCTGGGCCTAGCGGTTTCAGAGAAGAAGATTTTTAAAGATTTTGCCTATATAAGCCTATGTAAAACCAAAGGGCCCCGGGACGGGGGCATTTTTTGCCCCAGCATTATAATTTGAACAATCTTGGTAGGGGTCCACTAGATGAAGCTTCTTACCAAATATCAAAGTCCTGGGCCTTGTGGTTTCAGAGAAGAAGATTTTTAAAGATTTTCCCTATATAAGCCTATGTAAAACCAAAGAGCCCCGGGGCAAGGGCATTTTTGGCCCCAGCACTATAATTTGAACAATCTTGGTAGGGGTCCACTAGATGAAGCTTCTTACCAAATATCAAAGACCTGGGCCTTGTGGTTTCAGAGAAGAAGATTTTTAAAGATTTTCCCTATATAAGCCAATGTAAAACCAAAGGGCCCCGTGGCGGGGGCATTATTTGTCCCAGCACTATAATTTGAACAATCTTGGTAGGGGTCCACTAGATGAAGCTTCATACCAAATATCAAAGTCATGGGCCTTGTGGTTTCAGAGAAGAAGATTTTTAAAGATTTTCCATATATAAGCCTATGTAAAACCAAAGGGGCCCGTGGCGGGGGCATTTTTGTCCCAGCACTATAATTTGAACAATCTTGGTAGGGGTCCACTAGATGAAGCTTCATACCAAATATCAAAGACCTGGGCCTTGTGGTTTCAGAGAAGAAGATTTTTAAAGATTTTCCCTATATTAGCCTATGTAAAACCAAAGGGCCCCGTGGCGGGGGCATTTTTTGTCCCAGCACTATAATTTGAACAATCTTGGTAGGGGTCCACTAGATGAAGCTTCATACAAAATATCAAAGTCCTGGGCCTTGTGGTTTCAGAGAAGAAGATTTTTAAAGATTTTCCCTATATAAGCCTATGTAAAACCAAAGGGCCCCGGGGCGGGGGCATTTTTGGCCCCAGCCCTATAATTTGAACAATCTTGGTAGGGGTCCACTAGATGAAGTTTCATACCAAATATCAAAGACCTGGGCCTTGTGGTTTCAGAGAAGAAGATTTTTAAAGATTTTCCCTATATAAGCCCATGTAAAACCAAAGGGCCCGGGGCGGGGGCATTTTTGGCCCCAGCACTATAATTTGAACAATCTTGGTAGGTATCCACTAGATGAAGCTTCATACCAAATATCAAAGACCTGGGCCTTGTGGTTTCAGAGAAGAAGATTTTTAAAGATTTTCCCTATATAAGCCTATGTAAAACCAAAGGGCCCCAGGGCGGGGGCATTTTTGGCCCCAGCACTATAATTTGAACAATCTTGGTAGGGGTCCACTAGATGAAGCTTCATACCAAATATCAAAGACCTGGGCCTTGTGGTTTCAGAGAAGAAGATTTTTTAAGTTTTTGGTGAAAAAAATCTATTTTTGGCTCCTGTGACCTAGATGTGCAACGGACCGGAACCATTTGAACAACTTTGAAAGGGGACCACCTAAGGATCATTCCTGTGAAGTTTGGTCAAAATCCGATCAGTGGTTTAGGAGGAGATGTCGTTTAAAGAAATTGTTTACGCACGCACGCACGCACGCACGCACGGACGCACGCACGCACGCACGCACGCACGACGGACGACGGACAAAAAGTGATCCCAAAAGCTCACCTCGTCACTACGTGACGGTGAGCTAAAAAATAACTCCTTTGCGTTATATTTGGTTTTTCGAGAATAGGTCCAAATCGGCATAGTTTTTCTCTTCTTTTTTGAAATTTGCGGTGTTTTGTGTCATTAAAACGTTATTGCGAGATTCCACGAGAAGTGTCCTTTCTAACAAGATGGTGGATTCGTCAACATGATCGAGTTTTCTTTCAGAAAAAAGTGTTTGTTTGTTTTTTAAGTGGATTTTGAGCGCCAAAAAGGTAAAATTAATGGTTTTAAAACTTGAATTCCCACCTTATCGCAATTTTGCCGCATGTGGCGACAATTTTAAAATGGAAAGAAGACTTTAATTTGATGATTGAAATCAAAATTCTTTGTACGCATTGTCTAAAAAGTTGTATGCACGTGTTTCAAACAAGAGTGGGGTGAGGAGAATAATAACGCATTCACGTTAATATTTTCGTATCTTTCAATTTAAGAACTTGTAGACATAATCTAAACAAGTTATTTTCTATAGCCTCACTTTGAAATTGAATGGTGGTATGTGACTTTATAACTGTAACAGGTTGTAAAAAAAAAACTTGTATAGGTTATGCACCTGACTGTTAATAACTAATTATTTGAGGTATTTTTTATTTGATCAAAATTCAAAAGACATTTTTGCTGGTCAAATGAAGAGGTTGGATTGACACAGTGACAGGCCTGCTCTTTTCAATCAAACAATCTTTATAATTATTCTTTTATCCTTTATAGGCTAGACTGATTGTTCATATTTTAATTTACAGGAATATGAATAAGCTGAATGTATCATGGATTTTGAAGAATTTATGAAAGGTCCTATTTTGTTTGACACAGAAAACAAAAATTGTTGTACCAGATTGACCCACCGACCTCTCTCCCCCCCCCTCAAATCTTCTTCCCTCTTCAACTTTGAAAATACAGTCGACTCTCGTTATCTCGAACCTCACGGGACCGGATTAAAAGTTCGAGTTATCCGAAGTACGAGATAACAAAAGTGTGACGTCACATTATGTCAGAACACATTGTTTGCCGTGATATGCTTGGTATTCTTGGTAATTCTTACATAAACGGTTTACTGAGTTTTTAAAACTTGTTTATGAAAGTACTGGAGCTTGTCAGAGTATAGCGTTTATGAACAAATTAATAAATAAATAAAACTGATAGATTTCTCACATATTTGGTTGTCTTTTAAATTCCTACAAATCTGGGTTTCCAAATATGCTAAATATAGTTAGATACTAAACAGACTGGTTCCCGCTTGTGAATGCAACGCTTATAATACTTCGGAACGCAGTACATGCTATATAAGTCATACAGTAGTTTGACTCATCTCCCCTCTAACTGATTAACCGTCACTATGGCAAACAGTTTAGGTCCTGCCGCGAAAGCTCGTTATGAGCCACCCCTTTTGGATCTACACTGTTTGTACAAGGATTTGCATGGGCTAATACACATGAATTGCTCCGAACAACTGCGTTTTTAACACGACAAGATTATCACAACTTTTGTCACTTTCTTTGACATTTCTGCAAGAAAGACAACGCTGTCTTTTATCACGGAAATCTTGCAAATCATTGACACTAGACGGTGTAAGATTAAAGGTTGAGCACTGTGTGTCAGTCTTTATTACAGGCACATGATTTTTATCAGTAGCCGAAAAGGTATTGTGTGTGCTAATTTTAATTGCAAACGCACCTGGACAAATTGGATAATTAACAACATTGTGAGTATTGATGAATTGTTTTCTAAAGGCCTATTACAAAATTGAAGGACCGGACGCATGTTTTTTTTTTGTTGTTTTTTTCGTTACGTCAAGAATCCCGGTTCGAGATACGCAGTAGTAAAAACAGTGAAAAATACATTCAGGAACTGAAAATGATGGGCGAGATAGCCGAAGTGTCGACTTAAAAGTAGCTCGACACATGCGAAGTTGAAATACAATAAATAGGGGAAATGTTCGGGACTTAGAAATCAGTTCGACATAAGCGATAGGGTCGAGATAAGCGGGGTCGAGATAACGAGAGTCAACTGTAGTAGCTTTGCCTTTTTAACAGTTAAATTATTCAATTGACCACTGAATATTTCAATCAACCAGTATTGACCAGTATTGACCCCATTGGGAGTATTGACCAGGACGGTTTTAAGTGGTTAAAAACACCGGTTAAAAACCACCCCTGGTTTTTGCCTGCCCAACCTTGTTTAAATCCCTGCTGCCCAATGAAACAAATGTGTTTTATATGCATGGACGGTCCGACTCGCACCACTTTGCCTGAGCAGAGCCAGACCTAAGCAGTTTACCAGTACTCATGTGCAGTCGGCCTTAGCTCTGGGTGGAAGCATCTTGCAGTCCAATCGATTTCTTGAAACCCTGATGGGCTGGGGCCGAAGAATAAGTATGGTAAGGAGATGAGGCAGTGTGTGTCATTTGTATCCCTTTCCACAGAGAGAGGGAGACGAGAGATAGTAGAGCTGGAACAGAAGAGTGAGTGTTCGAGTTTTACATCCCACCAACAGCTTAGGTCATACGGAGACGGGACCTCGGTTTAAAGACTCATCCTAAAGTCTGGAGAAGCCCGGGATCGATCCTGCCATCCCTGGTTTACAAGGCGAGTAGCGGTAACCACTGCACCACGGAGGCTTCTAACAGGAACAGAAGAGACCAGGAAAATGGGAAAATGGGAAACCTTAGAAACAGCAGAAAAATCACCTACCCATACCTGATGCAAGGACAGCAGGCCATGTAATTATCCCCCCCCCCCAACCACATACGAAGTATGGGGGTTTATACCGTTTTCACATTGTCTGTCCATCCATCTGTCTGTCATTTCTACTCAATATCTTGAAAACAAATTGATGGATTTTGATCAAATTTTGCATATGAATTGATACAAAGCTTTTTGCACCAATTTTCAACAGAGATTTAATATGGTCCTTGCCCGATGCCGGAAGGCTGTTTCTGCTCAATATCTTAGTAAGAAACATATGATTAATTGTAATCATATTTAATATGTCAATTTATGTTGCCAAGATCATGTTACATGGCATTTTGCATCTATTTTCAGCACAGTTGAATGACATCAAAAATTTGTTTCTGCTCATTGATATCTTGAGAATATGATTTTTGTTTAGTTATTTCATAGAAAAACACTATTAATATTTGTGTATTTTGATTGAAATAATGAACAGTTAGCTATTTTGCAATACATGTATGCCTCCCCATACATATATGTCATAAAGTCTGCTTTTACTCAACCAAACACAAGCCTAAATATAAAGTGATCTGTTGTTGTATGTAGGGTGCAGAGAGTTATTTAAAAGGCTTTAAAATCACTTGTATGCTTAAGATAAAATACCATAATGACAGACATGCCTGGGCAAACAGTGCAGACCCAGATCAGAATCACTTAGCTTCTTTAAGAGAGTTTGCCATTGGAACTACATGTTTTGTATGCTTTAGTGTAACACATACTAAACCACACTGATATTTTTTTTATTTTTTTTTTTTTAGATTTACAACAACTCTTTGGATGTTTGAATTTTAAGGATGTTTACACTAGAAAACTAGAACTGTCAGAGGATCTGACTATAGCCCCGCTATAGCCCTGTCAGAGGAGAAAGACTCATGAATTAAAGGTAAAGACTTGTGAGAGGGTTAAATCCCTAACAAGGTACCTACGCCGGATAGAATTTTCGCGTTATTAGATCTGAAAAACAGTCTAAGGTTTTGGTAATGAAAAAAGCGCATGCACATCTTCAGACCTATATGAAAACACCTGTTAAATTTCAAAAGGATTGACTAGAACTGTAAGAGGAGTTGCGATCACAAGGTAGCAACTCCATATACATTTTAACATTAGTAGATCTCAAAAATTGTCTAAGTTAAAAAAGGTGAAATAAGTGAAAAAAATTATTTAAGGATAATGAAAAAAGAATATGCACATCTTCAGACCTATATGAAAACACCTGTAAAGTTTCAAAAAGATTGACCTAGAACTGTAAGAGGAGTTGTGGTCACAAGGTAGCTACTCCCTATACATTTTAACATTAGTAGATCTCAAAAATTGTCTAAGTTAAAAAAGGTGAAATAAGTGAAAAAATTATTTAAGGATGATGAAAAAAGAATATGCACATCTTCAGACCTATATGAAAACACCTGTAAAGTTTCAAAAGGATTGACCTAGAACTGTAAGAGGAGTTGTGGTCACAAGGTAGCTACTCCCTATACATTTTAACATTAGTAGATCTCAAAAATTTAAGTTAAAAAAGGTGAAATAAGTGAAAACTAGAAATGTGTCCATAGGACACGGATGCCCCCGCCTGAAAATATGTCTGTTCGTATTCATCAAAAGAAAGTTATTGACCGTGTTTAAGTTTTGGACCCTTTTCTCACGTTTGACCTAGAGGTGTGCAGTAAAACCGGTATACCGGTAAATACCGCTGTTTTGTCTCTTGTGGTACGAACCCCGGTATATTGCCTAGTACCGGTACGGTACTTCGGCAATCTCTGACTTCAGAAATATACATTTTTAAGCATATTGAAATGGTTGTATAATTTTTATTACAAAACGAACACTTTAGCAATGAAATGTGCTTATTAGTAGGGCTAAAATCCAAAAATATACTGGACTGGACCTGCTGATACAAAAACCATTCATTGAAGAATGCAACCAAAAATTCGGTCCTGGAAATTCTGGACATGGTAGTTGATTATTATAGGCATGGGAGTACACAAATAAATGCATGGTCAAGCTGTTAATTGTCATGACTGTAATCCGATATAATTTAGTAGCTAATTTATAATGCTTAATATGCAAACGACACGCTATCTAAGTTAAAAATAGTCCTGTGAAATATCAGTTGACACACTGGTAGTTCAATGGCACGTGCACAGAATCAATGACACAGTTAACTTTACGCTCGGTGTCACATGTATTTGAAAAGACACTGTGTTAATTGTTAACAAAAATGGATTGAGGTTAATTTGCTGATTTATTTAAGCAAGAAATTGGATTAGAGACAGACGCTGTCAATCAGTATGTATCGCATCATGATCTGACTCGATGGATGCAAATGTCACAGATTTCCGAGACTATAAAATGTTTTTTTTTGTTTTTTTTTCTTTCTCATAAGATCTGATGAATGTAAAGATATTTGCCGGTTATAAAAATGTTTTTATTCTTCTTAAAACAATTATTAGAATTAAGACTTTGCAGTTGGGTAGCAAGTAAAAATGACTGAATGCCAAGTAAATCTAAAATGCACAGGGATATCAAGCACTGTAAAATAGGAATTAAAGAAAGATACCATGGTGTTATTTTCGTTTTTTTTTTTTTTTTTTTTTTAATATTTACCAAGCAATCGATTAGCAACACAATTATCATACTATTGAAAACATAAACAATTTATATTTGAAATTACAAAACTTAATGGTAAACAATCACTATCTACCTATCTCTACATAATTCTAAACCATCGTTTGAGTGTTATTACGGTAGAATGTTACTTGCTAGTAACAGAATTAAAAGTATCTTCATAGTGCAATGTTTAATAGTGTAAAAGAAAATGTTATACATCAAAGATGATAGGGTAGGGTAAGTTTAAAAGTAGTTTAGTAGCACGTTGGTTGGTTGGTTGGTTGATTTGAGGTTTAACGTCCCCGTCAACACTGTAAAGGTCATTTTGGAGACGTTGCTTCCAATTTTGTGGGACTTTTACCCGACATTGAGATGAAATGACATCTCAAGCCCTGTCGCCCAATGAAACCAATAGGGTTTATTAGCATGGACGGTCCGCCTCGCACCGCGGTTCCTGGACAGGCTTAGATCCTCTAAGCGGTTTACCAGTACTAGTGTGCGGGCCGGATTCAGCTCTGCGTGGAAGCATCATGTAGCACGTATACATATTTTAGTCATATATTGGCAGAGACAAACTTTGGCAGACACTAAGCCCATGATAATATATGATTGGACCTGATGTTAAAAAATATCACACTTTTTTCATCCTTAAAAATCTCATTTCAAGATCCAAAGTGGAAGGTCATTTTTTTCAAATGGGCAAGTGGATGTAATTTGCTCAGCCTACTAAGATACTGAGATAGCAAGCTACATGGCTGCTTCTTTGAAAGGTTTCAGAGTATGGTACACCACGGTACATACCGTGGTATAAAGCTAAAAACCGCGGTATACCGTGGTACTTCATTTTCTGTGGTACCCAACTCTAGTTTGACCTCTATGTATGACCTTGACCTGGTAGGTAAGGACCTTGGTTTTGTGTGAGGCAGATTGTCTCATGATGGCCAACATTTCTGCCAAATAATTTCAAAATCCATCCAGAGATAAGAAAGTTATTGACCGACCATTTTTTTTACCTTGGACCTCTAAGTATGACCTTGACCTTGGAGGTACGGATCTGGGTTTGCATGTGAAACATCGTCTCATGATGGTTAATATTTCTACAAAGTAATTTCAAAATCCAATATTTCTACAAAGTAATTTCAAAATCCATCCAGAAATAAGTAAGTTATTGACTGCGTTTAAGTTTCGGACCCTTTTTTTGACCTTTGACCTCTAAGTATGACCTTGACCTTGGAGGTACGGATCTGGGTTTGCACCTGACACATCGTCTCATGATGGTCAACACTTCTTCAAAGTAATTTCAAAATCCATCCATAAATACCAGTAAGTAAGTTATTGACTGTGTTTAAGTTTCGGACCCTTTTTTTGGCCTTGACCTCTAAGTATGACCTTGACCTTGGAGGTACCAACCTGGATTTTGCACATGACACATTGTCTCATGATGGTTAACATTTCTACAAAGTAATTTCAAAATCCATCCAGAAATAAGAAAGTTATTGACTGCGTTTAAGTTTCGGACCCTTTTTTTGACCTTTGACCTATAAGTATGACCTTGACCTTGGAGGTACGGGCCTGGGTTTTGCAGCTGACACGTCGTCTCATGATGGTTAACATTTCTGCCGAGTAATTTTAAAATCTATCAAGAAATAAGGAAGTTATTGACTGGGTTTAAGATTCGGACACACGGACGCACGGACAACCTCATTAAGTTGAATTGGGCAGAATCCTAACCCCACTAGGTACCTCTAGTCTGCCCGCATGGACGGACGGACGGACAGGGGCAACGCTATATGCCCTTTCCACCATTCTTCGAATGGCGGGGGCATAAAAATTATTTAAGGATAATGAAAAAAGAATATGCACATCTTCAGACCTATATGAAAACACCTGTAAAGTTTCAAAAGGATTTACCTAGAACTGTAAGAGGAGTTGCGGTAACAAGGTAGCTACTCCCTATACATTTTAACATTAGTAGATCTCAAAAATTGTCTAAGTTAAAAAAGGTGAAATAAGTGAAAAAAAATTATTTAAGGACAATGAAAAAAGAATATGCATATCTTCAGACCTATATGAAAACACCTGTAAAGTTTCAAAAGGATTGACCTAGAACTGTAAGGAGTTGCGGTAACAAGGTAGCTACTCCCTATACATTTTAACATTAGTAGATCTCAAAAATTGTCTAAGTTAAAAAAGGTGAAATAAGTGAAAAAAATTATTTAAGGATAATGAAAAAAGAATATGCACATCTTCAGACCTATATGAAAACACCTGTAAAGTTTCAAAAGGATTGACCTAGAACTGTAAGAGGAGTTGCGGTAACAAGGTACCCACTATCAAATATTACAGACAGACAGATGGAATTCCGGACAAATTACAGACGGAATTCCGGACAAGCCAAATCCAATATAGCCCCCACTTTTTCAAAGCGGGGCTATAAAAAGTTTGCAAGTTTGTCCAGTAATCATACTCCTAATGCTAAAAGGTGTGATAATTTAATTGTTTGTTTGAGACAGGTATTAAAAGAACACAGTTAATTTAAGCATAAAAGCAGTGTTCAATCTAGGCTGCGCCATTGCGCCCTGGGCCCGCTTTTTACATGAGGGGCGCACTAGAGATCATTCAATGGGCCCGTCGGGCGCAACTGTAGAATTTAGAGACTGTTCCTTCTGGAGTTCATTTTTGCGATTTTCTCGCCGATTTTCGGCTGCTTGTTGCTTATTGTTGAGTTGATCAAAAGCGCATGTTGCCTGATCAAAATAACTTAGAAAAACATTTTGTTTTATCTGTTAATTAGTAACAATTCATATTTTTATAAACCCAAATCGACGTTTTGTTTACCGGGGATGCGGCTATGTTCGGTATACTTGTGTGCGCCGGGCTGCTTACGCCAAATTTGTGTGCGCCGTGTGGCTTACGCTAAATACCGGACCGAACTACCGCAATATACCGAGGCAGGCGCTATTTATTATAGAGTTCTTCTCTTCCAGAAATATTTTTAATGGCATTCATTCTAGATAAAACATGCATTTAGCAATGAGCATGACAATTTATCCAAATTGTTTTGTACTGGTTAAATGAGGTAATGAGCAAATGTGACCAACTCCGTATTAGAAGATGGATAGATAAACTAAATATATTTTGTCTGTGCTGTTAAACTTGTTTTGTGTCCATTTTTATCATGTAGCTAAAACCTTAAGATAAATCTGGTAACTTTATATAGTATATTTTAAGGGCCCCCTAAATTTCCAAATGGCCCCCTTTTCCAAGGCCTGTGGGCCCAGAGGGCCCCCAAACCCCAAATCCTGGATTGAACACTGTAAAAGGTTTCTTAAATTATCTACAGATACTCACCTATTAAAGTATTTAAATTACATGTAATTACAAGTCAAGGGAAATAGCTGAAAGTTAAAAACTAATATTTTTTAATCATATTTAAAAAGAAATTATATACATTCTATGTGAAGGCAAGGGACTATAGATTTTCTTAGTTATTCAATATAAAATGGGCTGGAAAATTCTTCAAAATTTCACTTGTCCTACATGACTAAGTGCACGTAAACTTTAGTAAATGTGGTAAGGACTAGACAAACTTCTTGCTTGTCCTTCAATTTTTTTTTTGTCATTGCAAGCAGACAAGTGTAATTTTCAAGCCCTGCATGGACTTGAAATAATTTTACTTTCAAGTAGCTAGGTAGTTGGGGTATATTAAGCAGTCTCAATCGGTACCGCCTATGTAGATATATATTTCCCAGTATTTCCCGGGAATTCCCTGTATTTCCCGCCGTCCAGGGAAATATGAGTATTCCCCGCTTTTTTGCCAACCCTGATTTAAGAAATAACTCACTATAGCCTTTAGAGAAGAGGTCCCTGGCTGCCTTCCCAAGGTCACTGTACGATGGTGGAGCCATTGTCTACCTGCAAACACAGAAAGTATTATCATATTAAACTCTCTTACATGTAGTTACACTTGGATGAATGAAAAGCATATGGACATGTATCATTGTTGTTGTATTTTGGTTTTATGGCACAGTCAACAACTAACATGACTAATGGACTGAAAAATAATAATATTAAACAAGATGTGTTTTTATGAAACATGAAAAATGAATATGTCCCTGGACATGGTCATTTTTTCTTCAAAGTTGGTCACAGGTCAGAATGTTTTGTTTGAGTGGGAAGACATTGTCACAAGGAACTATTTTTTTTTATCTTGAAAATAGGTCACAGTCACAGGTCATTTTTTTTTTTTTGTATGGGCGTGCAGTCCTTGTCACAAGGAACCTACATGCAAAATATGAAGGCTCTATTTCAAATGGTTCAAAAATTATGGCCAATGTTATTTTTTCTTTAAAATAGGTCTATAGTCATGTGTTGCCCACCTGGCAGCCCTTCTTTTGACTGCATACACTTTGTATATATAAACTGCGGTGTGTGTATGTGGTGTGTGTGTGTGTAGAGGGGGGGGGGGACCGTAGCTGCATACTAAAGGGGTAACTTAAGCCTTGAATGCTACTAAAATATTTCAGTCCTTTTTATGTACCCGGATGTTTCTTTTCAGAAAACCAATGTTCTGATAAGCTTTTTTTTCTGTTATCTATATTGGTACTCCAATCAGAAATTGTGATCCCAAGATATTTGGCTGCTGTAACACTCTTCAGCTGAATATTGTGAAAAAGATACTTAGTCTGAACTTGAAGGACCTGGCATTTAGAGGGATTAAAATTCATATGCCACGTATTTTCCCACTGTTCTAGTAAATGTGAGTTTTCTTGGAGCATTTGTACAAAGAAGGCCAGGTGGATACATTTATCTTAGATTTTAAAAAAGGCTTTTTATAACCCCTAAGGAACTACTAAAAGACCAACTATCTCGTTATGGTTTGTTGGAAAGACTCTTTTCGATACATTCCTTTCTTTGCAACAAAAAGCAACAAAAAAAAAACACACACAAAAAAAAACAGTTGTTGTTATTGGCGGAACTTCAGGGTGGCTCCAGTTTTGTCTGGTGTCCCACAAGGGGCCGTTTTGGGTCAATTGTTGTTTTATTTGAACATTGATGATATTTCAACTGACATGAATTCTGAAATAAGACTGTTCGAACGTGACCGTGTATACTATTGTGAAATAAGAGACGCAGATGTCTCATTGGAACTTCAGAGGGATTTCGATAGATTAGGATGTTGGGCTAGAAAATGGGGTAGGAGAGTTTCAAATTCAATATTATTCAGATACATGTAACTTGAAAAAGAACAAACAAAATTGCGGCCTAGGAATCCTATACTTAACTCTCCTCGAAAATGTGGATTCCATTAAAGGTGCATTATTGAGCTACCGGGTCTCAATTTTTTTTTCTGGTTTTTATCTTCAATGTATACTCCTTTGTCATGTGTACACTTTTGGAGCCAAATACAGCTTCAGACCTTTGTGAAAATGGTCGTTTTCATTCGTGTTTACCCTTCGCTCTGAACATGTGTTCGGAATTTCTGTTCTAAAAAAAATCTGTCACTTTACACATACATGGCCACAGTATCGTCTCTGAGTGTCGTTACTTGTGGCATGGTATTCAGTGTCATATTTTTTCCCAATTCCTGCATGGCTTAAGCAAACAAGGCCAAAAATGAACGTCGCATAACGCCATATATGGGGATTCTATTTTTGTCACGAACTAAAAATAGATCTAACTAGTGTTCGAAACCTAGTTAGGGAATCCCTCTCCAACTCGTTTACCTGTCATCATAATTGTTCGCATTTTTGCATAAAAAGCACTCATTTGCATTGTTTTAAAGAAAAATACCGGCTATTTGTATTTTATTTTTGGAAGCATTTTTTCCAGATAGCTCAATAATGCACCTTTAAATACCTCGGAGTGACTATCTCAAAGGCCTTGAAAAGTTATAATGGAATACTCATATTAGCAGCATGTGTACAAAAGCTGGTAGAACACTTGGTATCTTTAGGCGAACACTTTATCAATACCCCAAAGATGTTTAAGAAGCAGCATATACAGTCTTGAAATGTGGTTGTTGCTAGTCCTTCAGGTAGAAATTGAGAAAGGTTTAACGTCGCTTTCAACAATTTTTCAGTCATATCACGACGGTGTCTGGTTGCGACAGGGAGCTCAATGCTCACTTTTATAGTGCTGCCTCATTGAAGTATCATGTCCCAGACACATTACATGATACCACACCCAGTCACATTATCCTGACACTGGGTCGACCAGTCCTAGCTCTACCCCGTAAATCTGAGTGCCAAGCGAGGAGCAGCTAGTACCGTTTTTAACGACTTTGGTATGTCGCGGCCCGGGATCGAACCCGTGACCTCCCGTTCCCCGGAGCGGACACTACCAACTGAGCTATCGGGGCCGGTAAGATGGAGTAAAATATGGTAGTTTTAAAGATGAAATTAAAATCAGATTAAAAACAGGTCTTTCTTTCTCTATATACTGCAATACGCCCTCGTGGACATTCTAGGCAGGTGTATATTACATACACTCCAGTTTTGCAGGATGAAAGTCTACACAGAAATCATGTAATTATGGTAGGGTTCTTTAACCTGAACAGGGGATGGTTCTCCCTGCACAGGGGGCCTCCAGTTAACGTCCCAATCCGTAGGACGGTGCACTTAATGACATTCCTCCTTGCAAATGACGACAATGGAGCGTGTTCGGACACCGAAATTTTATCGCCGCTGCCGGGGATCGAACCCGGGACCTCTAGCATCAGAGGCAAGTGCACTAACCACTGAGCTATCACGGTGTTATTCGCATATTTGGTGGCCACAAGACCTGACTGCCACACTGAAATGGCATGACAATAGAAGATGACAACCACCTATTTCATTGCACAACAGCAAATGGAAAGAAAGAATATTTATCATAATTGGCTGAGGTATGAATTTGGCGATACACGATCGAGGGGTTGACATATAGACCGCATTCTGATTTAATTTCAAAATTCAATATTGGACTTAAATCCCTTCTGCAACAAGGCCTATCGAAACCCGAATTTTATGGTGACTTAGTATATAAATTCAGAAAAATATATAACCGCAATGACTTCAGCACCCAATTTCGTAAAATCATTCTTCGATATAAAAAGATTGGGTACAACATGGATGTTATAGGACAGACTGCATGCATGGTAGTTAACCCAATCACGGTTGGCAACTTTGCTTCCCTCTTTAATTGCACGCCGGTTGGTAAGGCCTCAGATTCTATGACGGCTCCAATGTAAAGGCTTATTGAGAATTAGAGAGATCTAATTCAAGGTAATGTTGATTGGTGCCTGATGCTCTGTCTCTGGTCGGGCCTATCGGAGTCTAACTGTTGGTTTTCTTTTGCTCCAGCATTTCAGTGGTTTCTTGCTGTCGAGTCCTCACCGTTGTCTCACCTCTGTGGTTCTTTGATTTTTGTGTTCACGGAGATGTTGCACTGATGAGTTAGGAGGCCTTCATGCAGACTGAACAAATTATTTGTCTAAATCGCGACGGAAGTAAGGGCGAGGATTGTGGCCACGTAAAATCGATTTAAGCCCCCCAGTGGAAATCTTTCCACTGACCTTTCCAAGGCGGTTCTTCTGTGGCGGTTTATTTATGTTGTTGTTTGTTACTTACTGCGTATCACTTGTGTCTTTTTATTTTGGATGGACATAGGGCCATATTGTGGGAAAGTAACTGTCCTTATGGCCTTCCTTTGTTTAGGTTTCCATTATGGTCTGGTCGCTTAATGTTTGTGTTTCTTTCCCTTTGGTGTCTTTGATGGGTGGAGTAAGTTATTTGTATCGATTCCTGATCTTTGTTTTACTTCTACTTTGATGGGTTGCTGTCCTGGGCTGCTCGACCTACAGTGGAATTTTGGATGGCAACCATGCCATGACTGATTTTGTAAAGCATACAAAGGTGAGCATTAGCCCTCCTGAGTCTTCTGATCTAGAGACCATCAACCAAGTTCTTGCTGCATATGGGTCAAACTACTGTAGGGTGAATAGTCATTCATGGTCTCCTCTGGACCATTTCTATTTTATGTGAGTAATTTTGATGTAATATGTATGATGTGTATGTAATGGCATCGAGACAGTTCCCCGACACGGTTTTTGGAGACAGTTCCCTGACACGGTTTTTGGAGACAGTTCCCCGACACTTTTGAAGACAGTTCCCCGACGCTTTTGTTCAAAGTCAAATGACCTGTGACTGATCATGATGATAATCATAATTGATAGTTATTATGTGTACATCAATATTCTAAAGACAATTCACTGACAGACATTTAGAAATATTAAATTATGGGTTCATAGACATTTTTGAAGACAGTTCCCCAATGTAAAATAAAGGCTTATATCTGATACCATTATCAATAAGTTTAATGAATACACCTGAAATTAAGCGAACTAGCACGTTCAGTTAATGAACATGCACACATTTAAACAAAACAAAATTGTCTTCTAGGAAACGCAATAGTATATTTCTAATTGTCATTTTTCCATATTAGGCCAAAACAAAATATATGTGTGGTTCCGGTTACCCGACCGTGCCTAGCTTTTTCCCGCCGACCCTAATTATTTTTTCTATCATGAATATTCCAAACATTTTATGTGCAAAAACGGTCTTTCAATTTTTCATGGTTAAAGTATTTAAGTACATATTCATTAAAAAGCGCTTTCATTAAAGGACAATCTGGTCGTATTTACGCATGATGAAATTGGTGTGCGTCTGCCCCCCCCCCCCCTCCCCCAAAAAAAAACATCAAAAACATCCGTATTTGTCTCTAAATAACTGTGAGCCTAGAATAAAATTGCATATCGTAAGCATCGCTATTTAAAAGCTGTTTCTTTTATCAATTGCCGCGAGCTGTCAGTTAACGGTAAGTGGCCTGTGCTAATCAATAACAATTAGCCTGTTACAGTTCAAATGGGTCAGGGATATGGCACGTGGCTACTTCTGAAGACGCCGACCCCCCCCCCCCCCCCAAAAAAAAAAAAAAAAAAAAAAAAAAAGAACAAAAAAAAAAAACATCAAAAACATCCGTATTTGTCTCTAAATAACTGTGAGCCTAGAATAAAATTGCATATCGTAAGCATCGCTATTTAAAAGCTGTTTCTTTTATCAATTGCCGCGAGCTGTCAATTAACGGTAAGTGGCCTGTGCTAATCAATAACAATTAGCCAGTTACAGTTCAAATGGGTCAGGGATATGGCACGTGGCTACTTCTGAAGACGCCGACGCTTTGAAGTAACCCATAATTATAATCCAAAATCTCCAGTACTTAGCACATTCAAGACCGTTCATGCAAGCCAATAGAACCACCACCGGAAACAAAATAAATAAGAAAAAAAAAATAACTACTACCAGAGGGTAAAACGTCTGTTGTCTCCTGTGATCAACAGGTATTTTCCATGGTCCAGTAAGAGAGGCAAAATTAGGAAGCGGTCGGAACCCACAAATTTTGAATGCAATTTGTCTTCGGAAGCGCATGATGCATAAAAACCATGTCTCGGACGCATAAAAAAGGACAATGGCGCACATTTCTTGCGGTATGCAGACCGTGACGGTATGACGCCTCTCAATAATCAGATTACTTTTGTGACAATAAAAATTATCCAAATCATGTTTTACCACCTGCAGCGATAATCAAACAAGTGTGCACGCTTCAAAACACATAAATAATGCAGATAGCTTGTGTAAATCTCTCAAGTATTTTCACTATCTCCATGAACAGAAAGCTAAGCCTCCCAGATGCGCAGGATGATCGTAGTCATCGCTGGTCACACATTATATTGTTTTTGTCATGCCGCGCTTAATTTCCCGCCGTCATTTTGAACGTGCATTTGTTGCAGTCTGAAATTTTCCCACGTGTTTCAATAACACGTCATCGATAGTTTGCACACACGGTCTTCGCATCCAATTTTTGGAAAACATGACAGTAAACTGTGCGACAAGTGAAGTCACAGATCAGCCTGCGCAGTCTTATCAGTCTTTGCTCTTTGTTCAAACCTGTTGTAGTATGGCTTCTGGGATATTATGCAGAGAGCATCAAACGAAGAGCTCGATGTACATGCTGATCTTACGTTTAAAGATTTTTTGTCGTGAGTGCAGGAAGCAGTTTAACCTGTTGTAATATATGACCGACAAAGACGGTAGTTAATGAGCTAGGATGTCATATGGTGGTGGCATCAGAAATGCTTTCCGAGAAATGCACTGAATGCGTATGCGCACACAGAAAAGACTCAGATCAGCTGGAAGTTCTGCACAGTCTGATCTGAGTTTATTGTTCACAAAGTTTCATTTCTAGGAAAGTTTAGACACACGCCGATCAGACTGGCCGCATATGCACATGATAACACTGGTAAGGTAACTTTTCACACCTAATCGTTTAATTGGTATCACTTACATGTACACTGGTCATCAAATCTTAAAGTGAGATAATTTGGAACAATAAACAGCGGGATTAGCGGTAAACCATCAAAAAGGCAACAATCAATTGCTAAAAAAATGTGTCTAAAATATCCATTCTTTAAACAGGCATGACGTTGTTATATTTTGGTCATTTGATTTGAGGTTTAGCGTTCCCGTCAACACTGTAAAGGTCATTATGGAGACGTTACTTCGAATGTTGTAGGGCTTTTACCCGACATTGAGATGAACAGACTCAATAAAACCGAGTCTGCTATTTTCGTTTATTTGTTGTATTCTTTGCTTCGGAGGGATCTAACTATTCAGAACTTATTTATCCCTGCTCACCCTTGCATGCCCCTAGTTAAAGGGGAAAGCAGACTTAACTGGAGAGATATTTTTCCCAATCTCTGCTCCAGAACATACCTGTACATTGTGGTTTCTTATTACAACCACCTCAATGGCATGGTTCTATTGAGCTTCCACACTGTACAAATTTGGATTGAAGTCATGAAAGAGGCAGTTAGGGAAACATGCAACTATGATGTAGTGCACACATGGGTGTAGAAATGTTGTTTATGTTTTTTTGTGCAATCAAGATCAGGAACTTAACTTTTCAAAATGAAGGATTTTGGACTCCTGTTTTCAGAATCATTGTGAGATCTATCTATCTATCTACTTGTAAATGGCACAAGGACTACGATTTGAAAAGACTATTTATATATAAAATAGTTTCTGCTGGTGCTAATTGCTGGATGTTTAATTTGCAGCATTAAGCTGTTATAAGAAACTTTCTGATATCCTTTTACTCTGTCATTTCATATTGATCTTTTGAACTTTTACATTTATCTTCAATGTATATATGGTACAATAACAGTTACAACACTATTCAAGATAAAGCAACCTTCACTAGAACAACAAGTCCCAAAGGCTGACCTTTTGTAAAAGGTAAACACATACACAGGATGTCCAATCAAAATACTTTGTTCTGACTGAAGAACACACTTATTTTTGTAACAACTATGACAATATGGATGAAAACTAAGCATTATTAGGGCCCCGCACTGAAAGTGTGGGTGCCCTATAGTAATCACTCTGTCCGTCCGTCTGTCTGTCTGTCTGTCTGTCTGTCCGTCCGTCTGTCCGTCCACAAATTTTTTTATCCTCCATAACTTTTTATTATTCCTGGATTGATTTAAATATTACTTGGCATCATTCTGTCCGTCCGTCTGTCTGTCTGTCTGTCCGTCTACAAATTTTTTTATCCTCCATAACTTTCTTATTCCTGGATGGATTTAAATATTACTTGGCAGAAATGTTAACCATAATGTGATGGAGTGTTGCGCGCAAGACTCAGGTCCGTACCTCAAAGGTCAAGGTCATACTTAGAGGTTAAAGGTCAAAAAAGGGTCTTTCCTGTGTCCAATTAATAACTTTGTTATTATTCCTGGATGGATTTAAATATTACTTGGCAGAAATGTTAACCATAATGTGACGAAGTGTCACACGCAAGACCCACAGCCGTACCTCAAAGGTCAAGGTCATACTTAGAGATAAAAGGTCAAAAAAGCGTCTTTTTTATTGTGTCCAAGCTATAACTTTCTTATACCTGGATGGATTTAAATATTACTTAGCAGAAATATTAACCATAATGTGACAGTGTGTCACGCGCAAGACCCAGGTCCGTACCTCAAAGGTCAAGGTCATACTTAGAGGTGAAAGGAAAAAAAAAACGTCTTTTTTAACATCAACACTTTCCTACTCCTCTGATAGCGCTGCCGGGGCCCTAGTCAGTTTCACTGACAGCTCTAGTTTATTATACTTTTATTTGTATACAATGTTTTCAAGTACAATTATACAACAAAAGCAAAACAATATAAATTATGTGCAGTGTGTAGCATAGTATAGAAGGTGAGAACAAAAAATAAAAATAAAAAATAAAATAATTTTCCTACCTACCTACCCTATTTTTGAAAACCATGTAATAGGAACCACACATATAGTTTGTTTTGGCCTTATAAACATTTGAAAAATGAAGATGAGTTCAACGTTTGTGTTTGAAATAAATATCATTAAAGTATAAGAATATGAAATAGATATCTAACGCTGTTATGCGTACAATAATGATAATTATTCGAACTGTCTTGAAATCAACGAGGAAATTTCAGGCAACTCATAAATATGGTTGCCATAGCAAGAAACGTCCAAAAGTGTCTGGGAACTAATTGCCAATTATAATTATCAGTCACAGGTTATTTAACTATGAGTAGTAGTGTCGGGGAACTGTCTTCAAAAGTGTCGGGGAACTGTCTTCAAAAGTGTCGGGGAACTGTCTTCAAATGTGTCGGGGAACTGTCTCCAAAAACCGCGTAGGGGAACTGTCTTGTCGGGGAACTGTATTGTTCCCATATGTAATATACACTTGTCTTTTATGTCCGCGCGGGCATATGGCAGTATATATAAAGAAAATTTCAAATTTGAATTTCCATAATCCGGAAACACTCACACTTTTCCGCCAGTGTAAAATACTATTGTGAAACCCGTCTAAAATATTGGTTTTCCCGCCCCTAACTAAACAAACAACATAAACATTTTTTTTTTTTTTTTTTTTTTTTTGCGCACCACCTATTACTTGCGAGCAGTTACTGTAGCGGAAATACTAAGAAGATAAATACCCGAGAGACATTGCGGCTTTTTGGCCTAGATTACAACGATTACAACGATTGAACGGCTATATCGCCACTGAGCCGGGAAGCATCAGCAAGCAGATGTGTAAGACAAGAAAATTTTATTTTTGTGAAATTCTTTGACTAATATTGCCTCTATTTGACAAGATCTTAGGATGACATTTGTGGGAGCGTGAAGAGGAATGTTTGCAGGATCGACGGATATAATTTGTAGATATATTTCGTATTTTGATAATGTAGTGATGTTTTCTTGTGTGACCTCTATTTTCAGAACTTGAAAAGATTGTTACCGTGTGTATAATAGAGCCTCTCAGTGATGGGGACCTTTTTTAAAACATTCTTGAAGGTCTGAAAACAAGTTTTATCGATAGTAGGCCTGTTCTGTCTGGCTAGAAAGCTAATCAGACCTGATCCAAAGCATCTGTGATTTCTGAAATTTATGAGGTGATTTCACTAAATCGTCTGACCAGTTGTAACCTAGGCCAAATAGCCGCAATGTCTCCCAGGAATTGTCTTAGTATTTCCGCTACAGTATAGGCTACGCAAGCCCTGCGCCCAATGAAACCAATTTAGTGTAGTGACTGTAGTGGTTGGTCGAAGTCTCCGGTCAGCGTAGGCCGATTTACGGACGTCGTGCATTGGTTGGACAAAAGCAAGAGATCCGGCTCTGGGGCATTCTGGGATTGACAGCGAGCGGGAAAAACGTCGACTAACGTAGAAAGAGACGACCGAGAAGAATATTCTACAAGTATTTGGGACCAAGACGCTACCAATCTTATTCAGGTAATACCCAGATACTTTACTGGTGGCAGCGTTCGTCGAATTCCGCGCTGAAATTGTGAAATTTCATTTTTTTTGTGTCATTTTATTGCCACAAATGCCCCGCCTGGACAGTCAGTGGTCCGTCGGCATCCGACGGCCCTACTAAAACAAGGTGTTGGTGGAGGTAGTCTAGCATTCTAGGCCCTCATAACACCTCCAAAAAAGAAACAGTCAACCCCCTGCCCCTTGTTGCTGTGAACAAGACAGTTTCCAGAAAAGAAAATTCACTTGGTGGATAGAGCAAGACAAGACTACATGGCTGTGGGCTCTGACAAGTGCAGGTATTTTTCTGGGAGTTGTGGAGTGGGACAGTAACTGGTAAGTAATACATTCACCGTATTTATCGCAAATTTCAAGACCTTGGTGGCCTCAAAAATCAGTTTGTCCATCATCTGCTTTTGAAATTTACCTGCAACTTCATTTTGGGTAAATTTTCTGACTTTTGTAAAATATTAAATAATTCAAAATGCATCAAGATCTGTCAGAATTACCGAGTGTCCCCATAATAACGGGATTATCGAGTGTCCCCAAAATAAAGGTCAATTTCGCAGATGCTAATGAGTTGCAACTGATCCCAGGTGTAGGCATCATGCTTGCCAAAGTGCTAATTGATTTGCGAGAGGCGCAGGGCAATGTAGATGCGTCCTTGCTTGCTAGCTTGTTGCGTAGAAAACTGGAGCCTGAAGTCCTGGCATGTCTTGATTTTATGCCGAATCCTACCTATGGGGAGGGAGAGGATGAGTATAGGATTTATGGGGAAGGTGCTATGGGGGGTAAGATAGACTCTGACACTGAGTTAGTGAAAACTCAGATTAAGAAAGAAATTGAAAGAAGTCTCTGGCCTGGTGGGACTGGGAAGGGGTATACCCAGCCGTCAAAAACAGAGCGATACGATGATTTAGGAGCACTTCCTGTTTCATTGTCGGTCCCAACTAGACCCAAGATAGCTCCAAAGAAGGCTGCAGACCTCAAGCTTGAGGACAGTTCCTCAGCTGAAAAGTCAGTCAACTTGCACCGGGCGAAGGAGGTGAAGGATGAATTAAGGCGAAAACTTCGGCTGAGTGACATTTCATCAGTCGAAGAGAAGCCGCGTTTGTCAAGGGGAAAGTCTCGGAGGAATCGTGACAAGAGTAGTCAGTCCGAGGACAGCTCCTCGGCTGATGATGAGTCGCCGATGAGAATTTCCAAGAAAGTAAAAGGAAAGAAGGGAGATAATTGCACTGAGGAGCCTGTAGAAAGAAGGAAGAAGAGTTCCAAGGCAAAAGGGAAAAAATACACTTCTTCTGAGGAGTCAGAATCTGACTCAGATGATGCACAGGTTAGAAAACAGAAAAAAACATATGAAGAAGAGCAAGAAGGGAGATAACTCTGATGACCAGCCAGCCAAGAGGAAAATAAAGAAAAAGTCACAGAAGAGGGTGGAAACAGACACTTCGTCGGAAGAGTCGGACACAGAGTTGGACTCTTCCGATGACATGTCTAGGAAGAAGAAGAGGAGACCAGCCCTCCGGTCGGCCCCAAAGTTGACGTTCGATGGAAAAGGTGATTGGGATGTCTTTGAAGAAAAGTTTCAGGACTATGCGGAACAGATGGACTGGACTCCCCGGGAATGCAAGAGCTGCTTGAAATGGTGTTTACAGGGGAAAGCTTCAAAGTTTCTAAAGTCCTTGCTGAAAACTAACAAAGATATCAGCTATAAGAAAATGCTGAAGAAGCTAGGTGACCGGTTTGGGGATGATGACATCAGTACGGCTGTATATGCCCGGTTCAACCGAGCTATACAGAAGAAGAATGAATCCGTGGAAGATTGGGCTGACCGCATGCAGGAACTGGCAGCCAAAGCATTCAACACCTTGCCGGATGAGTATTGTCGAAGCATGGCTGTTGACAGATTTTGCCAGGGCATGTTAGATTGCGAAGCGGGTCATAATGTAAATTTGCAAGCGCCTAAAACTCTAGAGGATGCTGTGAAACAAGTCCGCTTGTTCCAGCACATAAAAGAATCCTGCTATGAGAAGAGGCGAGGCCGAGGCAGAGATGTCGGAGTTACAGCCGAGGATTACAATGAGGTGCCGGAAGTCTGTGCTGTCGCAGAACAGTCAGAAATGAAAGCACTCATTTCAGAAATGGCAGAACAGAGAAAGATCTTGGAGAAGTTGTTGGTACGTGACCATCCCCAACAACCACCTGTGCAGTCGACAAGTGAGGCTCAGGGAAGAGACCCCAAGCGTGAGGGGAGAGTTTGCTTTTTCTGCCATAGGAAGGGACATGTGAAGAGAAATTGTAAGAAATGGCAGGAAGAGTTAAACAAGACTGGGGCGAGTCAGGGGGCCATGGCCCGTACCCAGAAAGAAGAGGGCCCAAGCAAGGGCCAGCAGTCTTAAAAACAACAGGGTGTGAGAGCAGAGATGCAGGGATACAGGCAACAACGGATGTTTCACTGTCGCAGGGCAGTATTGCTTCAGATTCCAGTGCAAGCTTGCCACAGCATTGTGGTGTGACTGCAACTTCGGAGAAAAACCCTGCAAAAATTGAAGTTCCTGTTGCTGAAACAAAGACACCGGTGAAGGTTTGCATGCTGAAGTCCGTATCAAAATTCACCGTGCCGGTACGAGTAGAAGATGTAAATATAGAAGCAGTGGTTGATTCTGCGGCGGAGGTTACTATCATCTCTGATAAGATCTACGAGTCCATGACTGTACCACCTGGGAAACTCTATGATGTGCGACTGGATACGGCGGGCAGACAGATGTCCATAGATGGGTTTGTGGCTGGACCGATAAAGATGAAGATCGGTGGGAGCTACTATGATGGACCGATCTGTGTTGCCCCTATTGAACAAGACATGTTGTTCGGAGTTGACATCATGAAGAGGGGTTCAGCGGTTATTGACATGGGCAGAGGGATTTTCAGGTTCAAAGGCCATGACATCACCATGAATGTGGGAAAGGAAGACGGTGCCCCACGGGTGGCAAGAGTGAGCGTGGCAAAGCGGATGGTGATACCTCCTAACTCAGCAGCTCAGGTTAGATGCAAGATGGACCAGTCTATGCCTGACTATGTGATTGAGCCTACTCAAACCGAGAAAGTCTATGGCCCCAGGGTAGTGCGTTCTGCTGGGACTGACCCAGTGGTTTGCATTGTGAATTGCTCCGACAGGTACAAGTTACTACGGAAAGGCAAGGAAATTGCGAGAGCCAGCCCAGTGGAAGAATACCTGCCGGAGGAGGAGTTTGAGGAAGAGGCGGATGCTGAAGTCTGTGAAGTGTCACAGGCGTCAGTCCAGAAGGAGGCAGATGCAACATCAGTTCCAGACCATCTGAAGGAAACCTTCAGTGAGTCTGCACAACATCTGTCTGCAGATCAACAAACCTGTTTAGCAGCATTGTTGAACGAGTTTGGAGATGTCTTTGCCAAGGATGAGTTTGACCTTGGTACCTTTACAGAGATCGAACACGGTATCGACACCGGTGCCTCCGCACCAATCAAGCAGCGAATGCGTCGAACTCCTGCATGTTTTGTGGGAGAGGAAGAGGCTCATTTAAAGAAAATGATAGACGCGGGTGTGATTCAAGAGTCCACATCCGAATGGGCCTCCGCGCCAGTTCTAATCAGAAAACGAGACGGAACAGTTCGTTGGTGCATTGATTATCGCAATTTGAATAAAGTTACCGTGAAGGACGTTTTTCCATTACCCCTTGTAGACGACTGTCTAGATACGCTCGCCGGAAGTGTCTGGTTTTCGAAGCTCGACGCTAATTCCGCGTATTGGCAAATTAACATAAAACCGGAAGATCGCCACAAAACTGCATTTCACACGCGATACGGTCTATACGAGCATGTAAAAATGGGATTCGGTCTCTGTAACGCGCCGGCAACTTATGCGCGCGTGATGAATTTAGTTTTGCGCGGACTGAACTGGAAAACAGTTCTCGCGTTTTTGGATGATGTCCTCATCATGGGCAAAACCTTTGAGGATCACCTAGCCAATCTAGGTGATGCATTGAAGCGGTTTCGGAAGTTTGGCTTGAAACTCAAGCCGAAGAAATGCGTCTTTTTCCAACAAGAAGTCGAATTTCTTGGTCGGATGGTTAGCGGTGACAAGTTATCTATGACTACAGCGGACACACAGTCCGTGGCATCATGGCCTGTCCCAACTTGTTCTAAAGATGTCGAACGTTTCATGGGATTAGCGAATTATCACCGTGGCTTTGTGAAGAACTTCTCGAAACTAGCGGAACCTCTATACAGTGTGGTTGGAAAGCACAAGTTCAGGTGGAAAGAAGAGCAACAAGAAGCCTTTGATTCACTCAAAGAAGCCCTCGTCAATCCACCAGTCCTGGCTCTTCCAAATCATCAAGATAGCTTTATCCTGGATACTGATGCCTCAAATGAAGCAATCGGAGCCGAACTACTTCAGGTCCAAGATGGTGTAGAGAAAGTTATCGCATACGGTAGCTATGCTCTAACCAAAGAACAGAGGAGGTATTGTACCACTAGAAAAGAACTGCTGGCGATTGTAAGATTCTGCAGACAGTTCCGGTACTACTTACTAGGCAAGCCATTTACAATTAGAACTGACCATTCGAGTTTGACATGGTTATTGCGTTTTAAAGAGCCGCAAGGACAGTTGGCTAGATGGATGGAAGAGCTGTCACAGTACAACATGGTTTTGAAGCATAGAGCGGGATCCAAACATTCCAATGCTGACGCATTATCCAGGATTCCCTGTGGCGAGATGACCTGTGACCAGTTTCTTCAGGGGGTGAGGCCTACAGATTTGCCTTGTGGGGGATGCAGCTACTGCGTAAGGGCTGATAGCCATTAGGGAACCTTTACCCGGGAGGTTGACGACGCGGTTCCATTGACGTCGCTGGTTACTACTGGTGCGGGGGGCGTAGTGCACAACGCTGGGGTACCAGGAGCCGGGGGCGGCGATCATGGGGAACTGGGGGACCCATTGGTTAGAAATACGCAACTGGATGTGCAACAGAATCCAGGGAAGCAGCAGTCGTACCTCTGACAAGATTGAACATTGCCCTATCGCCAGATGTCAGGAACAAGTGTCAAGGATGCATGCGGCTACACATCTGCCTGGTATTTTTGACGACCAGCTGGAGCCGACAGAAGAACTCATCAGGAGACGGATCAGCGCCCTGAAGATCTGCGAGAGCAAGATATTGGGCTCAGTGTCAGACCTCAGTTCGCTGACTAATTTCGTGAACGACCTGAGACAGATTCGCTGGGGACAGTACCATGCGTCCATTCAGCAATCCAGAGCTATGGCTGTGATGTGCCAGCTTCAAGGGGATCCCGTTCCTGAGGAGTTTACTTTGGTGCCTGCAAACTCTCCGGCCGTTCTTTTACATTGGAGAGTTCTTCTGGTGATAGTTGCCTGCTTAAACGACAGGGATAGACAGGACCTGGTAGAGAGATACCCAATCAGCGCCATGTGGATTGAGGAAGAAAGTCTTCCAGAGGGAATTGATAGCCACTTCCACCTCGACAGGACCCGAAAGAACCTGAACAAACCCGACGCTTCCGTGGAGGAGATCTGCAAGACAATTCGTCCAGACAGGGACTTCCGCTTCAAGCTGACTGGTGGAATTGCTGTGTTCTGCGATCCAGGCACATACCCATCCCGGGTAGCCGTGCAAGAGTTGAAGACACAGGGTTTCGCCGTCGCCATCGGAATGCACCCGAAGTATGTGACTTCTTACAAGGAGGCAGATTTCAGAGCCTTTCAGACATGTCTGACGTACCCGGAAGTTAGGGCCTTTGGAGAGGTAGGATTGGACTACACATCTGATCCATCCACATGGGGACTCCAGCATGTGATATTGGACAGGGTACTGAAGCACCTTCAGCCCTCACACGTCCTAGTTCTTCATGCCAGAGGGATGCCAGGAACCCAGACAGGAGTTGGTTATTACCAGTTGTTGTACCAAATGAAAGGAGTGGTGTCTTCTGACCAGAGGATTCACCTTCACTGCTTTGAAGGTAGCCGGGAATTGATGGAGAAATGGCTTGGTGAATTCCCAAACACCCGCTTTGGATTCACAGGACTGGTCAAGAACTTCAGTGCTGCCAGCAGAGAAGCTCTACGACATGTACCAGAGGACAAGCTCTTACTAGAGACTGATTCTCCATATTTCCACCTTGGCGGGAGAAGACATTCATCACCAGCACTACTGGGAATGGTTGCCAACTTGGTTGCTGATGTAAGAGGTCAGGCCTGGACAGAGGTGTTGGAGGTAGCCTCGCGCAATGCGAGTCTCCTCTACTTCGACAACTAGAAGACGTTTTGGTAGCCTCGCGCAATGCGAGTCTCCCATATTCCGACAATGGGGTCCTTCCTTCTCAGCATTGAGGAGGGGGGAGAGGTGAATGGAGTGCTCCAGCAGATGGGCAAATTTCTGAATTTTTGCCAAACCAGCATATTCCAGCTTCAACGACGACGCCAGGTTGCACTCCTTAAAAATAAAGTGGGGAGGAGTGTAGTGACTGTAGTGGTTGGTCGAAGTCTCCGGTCAGCGTAGGCCGATTTACGGACGTCGTGCATTGGTTGGACAAAAGCAAGAGATCCGGCTCTGGGGCATTCTGGGATTGACAGCGAGCGGGAAAAACGTCGACTAACGTAGAAAGAGACGACCGAGAAGAATATTCTACAAGTATTTGGGACCAAGACGCTACCAATCTTATTCAGGTAATACCCAGATACTTTATTAGGGTTTATTAAGCATGGATGGTCCGACTCGCACCACTTTGCCTGGGCAGGGATCCTCTAAGGGCCCTCTAAGCGGATTACCAGTACTCATGTGTGGGCCGGTTTCAGCTCTGCATGGAAGCCCATATATTTCTTCCAAGCCCCTGTGGGCGGGGGCCGAACATTGGGGTTGGTAGCAAGAATTTGAGAAGTTGCAGAAACTGACTGTCCTCAGATACAGGCAAAAATCATGGCCTATCAACGGATGACAAACAACAAAATATACAAGGCAGAAATCTATAAAAATGATGATGATGATGATTCCTCAAAAATATATATTATACCGTTGACCAGTGTTTCTCGTTGAAGGTCACTGTAGCCGATTGTAGGGGTTGCCGGCTGAAATCCACGGTATTTAACTACTCGAAGGTGCACACTAATGTCCGGGAATTGTCCGGAAAATGCCGGGAAATCGGGGGTAGTGGTGCGTTATCCCTAATATCTCCACTTTGTGTGGTCAAAAATTAATAAAATTAGTATCAAATAAAATTTTAAGCTCAATTCTAAAAGATTATTAAAAAATATTTTTCATTTTTAACATTTTAAGGGTCCATTTCTGAAATTAATTTGTCCGGGAAATTCTCGGATTGAGTCCTGAATGTTGGGGTAGTGGGGCATTAACCCTTATATCTCCACTTCGGGCGGTCAGAAATTAATACAATTAGTATGAAATAAAATTTTAAGCTCCATCCTAAAAGATTATTAGAAATTGTTTTTCATTTTTAACATTTTAAGGGTCCATTTCTGAAGTTAATTTGTCAGGGAAATTCCCGGATTGTGACCTGGATGTTGGGGTAGTGGTGCGTTAAACCTAATATCTCGACTTCGGGTGGTCAGAAATTAATAAAAATTATTATCAAATAAAATTTTTAGCTCCATTCTAAAATATTATTCAAAATTATTTTTCATTTTTAATATTTTAGGGGTCCGTTTTTTAAGTTGATTTGTCCGGGAAATTCCCTGATTGTGTCCTGGATTACGGCTCAAGACCTACTTGGCAAACAGTGTAGAGCTTGATTAAATGTTCAACCCATATATGCGGGAACAAGACAATTCATCGACAAGACAATTCATCGACACGGTTTTTGGAGACAATTCATCGACACAAATGAAGACAACTCATCGACACTTTTTGAAGACATTTCATCGACACATTATTATGTTGAAATTATACACAAGTTGATAAAATAAGACACTGTTCTGAAAATAAAATGATCTTTTATCACGTTTATGATCAAAATAACGAATTTAGAAACATTTAATTCAATATTTTGGCTTATTGACCTTTTAACCGCATAAAAGAAAATGTATACGGAACTTGGTCAAATATTATTCAAAAATTTCATAATCAAAATAAAAAAGATTACAAGTGAAGCTTGATTGTGAGTTACATGTATGTTTGCATTTTTCCCTAAATTTTCAGCATTAAATAAGATTCCGCTCAAATCAAACGAAAAGGCCTAACGTTTATAGGTAGAAATACGTAAACATAATCCCATTTAACCCATTTAGTACCATATACCCCAAAACGGGTACCCTGGCAAACAGTGTAGGCTCAGCTCAGACGCCGCAGAACGCGGCGTCTGATCAGGGCCTACACTGTTTGCAAAAAGTTCAGCTATTTTCCAAAACAAATTTAGTTGAAAACACAACCTGACAAGCCTACATTTTTAAATGGACCCATGCTATATACAAGTAGGAGGATTCCATTTGGTACAAAAATGGTTAAACTGAACTTTTACCCCTAAAGTGGGATTAATCAAGGTCCATCGCATGGGCTTATTATCTAGATGATAATTCACCAACACGGTTTATATCTCATGATCAGAATTAGGTATCTAAATGCGAATTGTACAAATCTGGAGGCTAAATTATCCTTCAACTCCAGTGGTCGTACTATCAATACTGCCACTACATAGCAATCAGCATCCTAAAAGCTACATGATATCCTCAATTACTTTGAGACAGCTCCCCGACAGTCACTGTTTTGCGACATCAAATCAGACGAGGCAAACTATTGCGGTTAAAATGGCCAATAAGCCAAAATATTGAATTAAATTTTTCTAAATTCGTAATTTTGATCATAAACTAGATAATTTTATTTTCAAAACATTGTCTTCATTTCATCAGCTTGTGTATAATTTCAACATAATAATGTGTCGATGAATCGTCTTCAAAAAGTGTCGATGAGTTGTCTTCAATTGTGTCGATGAATTGTCTCCAAAAACAGTGTCGATGAATTGTCTTGTCGATGAATTGTCTCGATTCCATATATGCCTAGAGTCCCATTTGTGGGACATTGGCAAACGGTGTAGATCCAGGTCAGAAATTTAACCCATATATGCCTAGCGTCCCATTTGTGGGACATTGGCAAACAGTGTAGACCCAAAAAATCAGACGCTGCAAAACGTGACGTCTGATCTGGGCCGCAAAATGCTGGCGATGAATTAGGTGTACGGACTTTAAGTGATTTTGCGGACCATTATCGATACACTCAGGCATTTTGCAGAAGCACAAGACTGGAAATTTTACGATTTTACAAGTGAAGGAATGAAGTTTAAGCCTGCCTGTATCTTTTTCTTTCGTAAACGCTGCCATTTTTTTTTTTTTTTTTTTTTTTCATTTTCCAAACATTCAACTAAATGCTGTCTCATTTTTGACACGTCGAATATCATTCTAGTGTTAAATGAGTCCGGAGCAAAACAAAACTCTTCCACATTCGCTATTACAAAAAAAGCCCACAATCATTATAATTCGGTTGTTGTTACTCGTTAGAACCACCTCAACGAGGAAGTTCTAACGAGCAACCACAACCTATGTTTGCATTATAAATAAGAACAATATGAGGATTTTTTATCAGAAAAGTAACCATTTTGGAAATGCCAATTTGTTTGATTTGAGGTTTAACGCCCCCGTCAACACTGTAAAGGTCATTTTGGAAATGTTGCTTCCAATTTTGTTGGACTTTTACCCGACATTGAGATGAAATGACATCTCAAGCCCTGTCGCCCAAAGAAACCAACATGGTTTATTAGCATGGACGGTCCGCCTCGCTCCGCGGTTCCTGGACAGGCTTAGATCCTCTAAGCGCTTTACCAGTACTAGTGTGCGGGCCGGATTCAGCTCTGCGTGGAAGCATCATGCAGCCCTTATATTTCTCTAAGCTCTTATTGGCGGGGGAAAATGCACTATATCTCGAAACGTTAAGTCCTACAAAATTGGAATGCAAAGTCTTCAAAATGACCAATAGTGTTGACGGTGATGTTAAATCTCAATTCAGACAAACAAAATAACAGCATTCATGCAAAATATCAATTGGACACAACTTTTGTGGAAGTCACTTTCTACTATTTCAATCCAGGTATGCAGCACACGTCAACTTATTATGAGTTAAAGCAATTAACCTAACACATGTTTAATCTCGTTAGAAAATTAATGGCCCATAAAATCGCTCAAAGTCCGTACACCTAATTCATCGCCAGTAAAAATGGATGCGGTTAAATTTCGTCGTTGTTTAAGCAAACCGTGTAGACCCAGATCAGATGCCGCATTTCGCAGCCCCGATCAGACGTCAATTTTTGCATTGTCTGATCATAATTTAATGGTCCGTAAAATCACTCAAAGTCCGTACACCTAATTCATCGCCAGCAAGAAATGGATGCGGTTAAATTTCGTCGTTGTTTAAGCAAACAGTGTAGACTCAGACCAGATCAGACGCCACGTTTTGCAGCTAGGCATATACGGGTTAAATATTTGATCTGGATCAACACTGTTTGCCAATGTCCCACAAATGGGACGCTAGGCATATATGGGTTAAACCATTGATCAAGTTCTACACTGTTTGCAAAGTAAGTCTTGTGCTGTAATTAAAGATCACTTATATTATATCTTTGTGATCTTCTATAAAATAAAGTCATGTTGTATGCACTCATTAGAATCGCCTCAGTGAGGCGCTTATAATGAGCACACGACATGCAATATTATCATTTTTTGATACTAATTTCATTAATTTCTGACTACCCGAAGTAGAGATATTATGGTTAAGGCACCAGTACCCACAACATCCAGGACACAATCTGGGAATTTCCCGGACAAATCAACTTAAAAAAACGGACCCCTAAACTATGAAAAATAATTTTAAATAATCTTTTAGAATGGAGCTAAAGATTTTATTTGATACTAATTTTTATTAACTTCTGACCACCCGAAGCCGAGATATTAGGGTTAACGCACCACTACCCCAACATCCAGGTCACAATCCGGGAATTTCCCGGACAAATTAACTTCAAAAATGGACCCTTAAAATGTTAAAAATGAAAAATAATTTCTATTAATCTTTTAGAATGGAGTTTAAATTTTATTTGATACTAATTTTGTTAATTGCTGACTACCCGAAGAGGAGATATTAGGGATAACGCACCACTACCCCCGATTTCCCGGACAATTCCCGGACAATTTCCGGACATTTCCCGGACATTAGTGTTCGCCCTACTCGAATCGTCTGAATCGAAGCCGATTGCCCATAAACAAGCGGTATGATCTCCGTCTCCGACTCAGCATTGTTACTGGTATGTCACCAGTAAGTGACATTCATACACCAGGACCTGTGATGTGGGTAGTTAGTCCCTAGCTCTAACCAAAGAGGTAAATTTAGCTACACAATCCTCAGCACCTTTAGCTGTCGAAATAATCGAATCGGGAAGGGCATTCCAATCTCTAATGGTTCTTGGGAAGAACGACTCTTTATAAATGTCTGTTCTTGCAGTAAGGGTCTGAAACGCCAACGAATTGTGATTTCTACAGTGTCTAGCTGGGGGAACAAGGTCATCTGTTGGAGTCATGCTCGCAGTTTCAAAGCAGTAACTGCCTGTTACAAATCTAGAAGCTCTATTCTGAACTTTCTCAATTTCATCGTTGATTACCACTCCTCTGGGGTCCCAGATACAACTACCATATTCCAAGATTAATTTAATTACAGGACTGAGACAGCAATATCAAAATTCATCACGAGAAGCAGACGTTGCTTGACATGATGTAAAGGTTACAGTAAGTTACAATAAGATTGGGCGAACAAGACCTGAGTTACAGTAAGATTGGGCGAACAAGACCTTTATATGCTGCCTCTTTTACATCCTGAGGGCACTGATGAAGATTTTGACAAGGTACCTCACAGAAGGCTATTGTACAGATTGGACTACTATGGGATAAGAGGATCCACACATAATTGGATAAGCTCATGGCTCTCCGGGCGCTCTCAACAAGTTGTACACGATGGCCAAGCGTCTGATCCAGTCCCTGTTCTATCTGGTGTCCCACAAGGTTCGGTCCTTGGACCGGTCCTCTTTTTGGTATTCACCAATGATCTCCCTGATAATTGTAATAGTGTGATTTAGTCTGTAAAGTAATTGTTTTTATAGAATACAAGTTTTGGTTATTTTGCTCAGGTGAGCGCATTTGGGCCAAAATAATCCCTTATTAAATTTTTTTGGTATGAAGTGCACAATAAACTTAGGCAGCTTTCATTTCTGAATCAGAATCAGAATCAGAATTATTACTGGTGACACGTCAAATGACATTCATACACCAGGACCTGTAATGTGGGAAGTTAGTCCCTAGCTCTAACCAAAAAGGTGCATGTAAATTTAGCTACACAATCATCAGCACCTTCAGCTGTCGAAATAATCGAATCGAGAAGGGCATTCCAATCTCTAATGGTTCTGAGGAAGAACGACTCTTTATATATGTCATTTCTTGCAGTAAGGGTCTGAAACGCCAACGAATTGTGGTTTCTACAGTGTCTAGCTGGGGGAACAAGGTCATCTGTTGGAATGCTGGCAGCACCCTTTAGACCTTTGTACAAAAGGATTAGCCTACTGTCTTTTCTCCTTTTCTTGAGAGACTCCCATTTCAATTTTTCAAGTATTCCAGTCATGCTCCCAGTTTCAAAGCAGTAATTGCCTGTTACAAATCTAGCAGCTCTATTCTGAACTTTCTCAACTTCATCGTTAATAACCACTCCACTGGGGTCCAAGATACAACTAACATATTCCAAGATTTGTTGTTGTTGTTTCCAGTTTCCCCGTGTCACGGGTCGTCAGCTGGTGGGGTCCCAGGGAACGAATTCATTCTGGCACTACACCGTAGCCGTTCGGTGGTATCCCCATTCCACGTTGCCGGTGAATGGGGAGACCATCGCTCGGCTCCAGCCCTGTCCGTCCGTGTCTATCGTAAGTCCGCTGCAGTCGGTCCATTTTGTCTTCTACTCGACGTTATAATTTTTTTGCTTGTCAATATGCCGAACCGTGTCAGAGCAGGAAAGGGTCAATTTTGATATTGGTATTTTTTTTATTATTATTATTTATTTTTTATTTGATTTTTGTATATTTATGTAACGTATGTACATTTTTACATTGTTTGGTCTGTTTCCCCAGCTTGTTGAGTGGTCTATTATTTAAGTATATATGCGGGCGGATGTGCTTACCTCGCCACGGACCTGTTTTGTTTGTTTTTCTTGTGCCTTTAAGGTGGTGTTGTCCGTTTTAGGTCAAGCCCACCCGCTCACAGTTGCTGGGGAGAACAGTTTTTGTACCTGCAAGATTAAGCTAGTGGTTTATATTTTGTGTGTTTTTTTTTGTATATACAATATGTAACATAATAACATGAAGTGCCGGCCTACGCCGTCTCGGGCTTGAATTCGTATTTATTTTGTTAGTGAGTGACTTTTATCGCGGAGGTTGTGCAAAGTAGGTCAATCCCTTTTTATGCATTTGCCGTTTTAAGTTAAGAAAAAGTGATGCCTTCCTCGACGTAGGATGCCGCACTCTGCGGGACCATAAGTGGGTCAGTCGCCATGTTTGCATATCATTAACGCATCCAACATGAAGGAATGCGCCATAGGAGGAAAGTGTATTCCTGCCTAGCCATTTGGAGGCCCGAGACAACGTTTGCCGATCTCGTTTGTGGTGTTGTCCTTTTTGGGACAGGCCCATCCGCCCACAGCTGCTGGGAAGGACAATTTTTGTATCTGCAAGGTTGTGCTTGTAGATTATATTTGTGTTTTTGTTTATTCTGTACATACAACATATAACATAGTAACATGGTGTGTTGTGTTCCGCCGTCTCGGGCCCAAATTCGTATTTATTTTAGTTAGTGGGTGACCTCTATCGCGGAGGATGTGGACAGTAGGTCAATCCCCCCTTTTATGCTTTTTCGTTTGAAGTTAAGAAAAAGTGATGCCCTCTTCGACGCAGGATGCCGTATTCTGTGGGACCGTAGGAGGGTCCTTTTGTGTTGCCATGTTTGCATATATTCCAAGATTGGACGAACAAGACCTTTATATGCTGCCTCTTTGAAAGGTATTAGGCATTTTCATTGGTCAAGTGTGTGATCTGTTATTGGTAATATAAAAAGTTAACTGTTTAGCAGTAAAATATTCATTCTCGTAGTCTGACCTTGGAAACATGTATCTTCCCAGTGAAATATCAAAATGTAGATTTCTTCATATCATTTCTTGTAAGTAATTTTCATCATTTAGATTGATTTCCAGATTTAATGTTTATTCATACTCTTTAGCATATTTTGCATAAATGGCAAACAGTGTAGACCCTGATCAGACTGTTTGCATAAGAGTTAGGTCTATTCTGATTGTCTAGGAAGTTCTACTTGGAGAGGTCAGCAAAATCAGCAGACAACTGTTGTTGCTATTGGTGTGCCTCAAGCTAATGAACATACCCAAAACAATATTAGGTTTGTAACAGCTTCATTTTAAAACTAGCAGGTAAGATCATTGCTGGAACCATAACAATACTTTTATGGTACCATGGATGGATTTCATATCAGCAGTCATATTAACCATTGTCCTGCTGAATAGGTTGGTTTTTGCAACATCAGTTCATACAATCAATTCATCTAACTATTTAAAATAATGTGTCTATTCACTTCTCAAACTGACAGTGTGGATCCTTATCAGAGGGCTACTTCAGATATCTGGATACTGATCAGATGTCTACTTCAGATAGCTGGATCCTGATCAGATGGCTACTTCAGATAGCTGGATCCTGATCAGACGGCTACTTCAGATGTCTGGATCCTGATCAGATGGCTACTTCAGCTAGCTGGATACTGATCAGATGGCTACTTCAGATAGCTGGATCCTGATCAGATGGCTACTTCAGATAACTATTTCGTCATCATATGATCTTTTGTTTTTCATTTAAAACTGTACAAACATATATGAAACACATAATAAAGAACGGATGAAGAATAATTTAGCTCTTATAGCAGTGGTAATTACATATGATTTAAGATGATATTTATTAAAGCATTTATTATTTAGTATCATCAAAACTAAGCACATGTATTGGCAGCCATTCACTGATAAGCATTTGTATGTGCACGTTTAACAGACAATGGTATTTCTACTTACTTTTACCTGGCCGGGGATCAGGCCTGGTCTGTCGGATGCTCTTCAGCATCGTTATATTAGCTGACGTGTGCTGCAGAGCAGTGCAGCTTGTATTGTTCCAATCACAACTCCGTATAAATGAGCCTTGCATCAAAGGTTTGATCTGGTATTTGCCAGGTGTGAACATTTCCTGTTTTGTTCACTAAAACTCTGATGCAGCTCTGTGAGTATGCATATTCAGTTTTATTATACTTACTGAAATTACTAATGTACCACACTTGAATGCACATTCACTCTCTGAATTTTCGGTATAACATCACAGTTAAAGAAAGATGCCTGTATGCTAATCAACCTGCAATGTGTGTCCCATCTCTACTGGAAGCAGTTTGGTCTTAAACCCACAGTTTTCGGTGAGTGTACTTTATTATTTTACTTTAAATAATGGTTTTTTGTTGTTGTTGTTGTTATTGTTTTTGTTTTTAATAGAGAAACGTGGATCACATCTGTATATATCAAATGCAGGGCGGTGCATTTGATCAAAGTATTATTTGTTTGTGTGTTGACTATATGTACTGTATGCTTACCACAGTTGGTTCAAATCTGCAGTTCATTGTTATATTTGAACAATGTCTTTGTTTTATACTCCTTTTAAATAATAATGTGACTGCAGAGAGTGAACCAATTG